>CM062820.1:992722504-993922504 GCA_031772625.1 Pinus tabuliformis
AACCAAGCTCTGAAGAGTGGTATGGTCATGAATAATCTGAGTAAGTAATGTCGTGCCAAAGCCGCAATCAACGAGGTTTCAACCAAATGCACATAGGTCCAACTCACATATCTCAATCAAATCCAGATTTCACCTTCATGTCAGGTTCACCACATGTGTACACAAGCTCGCAAGGGTTTTGACCACAAATCAATTTTGGACCTGCACTCACTGAAGATGTTCAACGCTGCTCCAAGGCTCCAAATTCATGGCAGGACATTAATTGAATGGAGAAAATAGATCCTTCGACTTCGACCTCTGACAGAGCATTCACAGATCTAGAAATGTCAGCGCATCATTCATGGAGGAGAACGTTCTTGCCATCAAAAGATCATCAAGATCAGAGGAGGTGTACAACATAATTGTTATGACAACGAACAGTGGACAACATAACTGTTATGTTGTGCCTAATGCAACAACATATTTACATGCAATATTATGGAAGGCGTTATATATATTAGAATATTTCTATAAATAGGAAGATGGCAAACAAATTCTGGAAAATTTGAAAATGCCCTAGGCCTAAACTTGGCTCACAGTAATTATGCAGGGCGGGAATACACCTGCTGCTCTGAGATACCATGTTTAAACACACATGGCAGCAACAGAATATGAATGATAAGCAGGAGAGTACTACTATTATTAAAAATGATATACATTTATAGTACATGGTGTGAACCTTGGATTCATATTCCAAGTGATCTCTTGGACTCCTTTTGGCTATTCAACTTCCACACCAACCTCAGAGGATTAGGTGTCCAACAAATTGTTTATTAAAAGAATTTTACTTAATTGTTATAAAAGCTAAAACATAAACACTAAACCCCAAAACCCAAACCTCAAACCCTAAACCTTAATCCCTAAATGCCAAACCATAAACCCTAAACCCTAAGCATTTTATAACATTTTAAATAGAATTTTGAAACTTTTATTTAAGTTTTTAATTAAAAGAATTTACTAAATTCTTCTAAACCCTAAACCCTAAATGATAAAAACCAAACCCTAAACCATAAATCATGAACCCTAAACCATAAACCTTAAACCTTAAACCCTAAACCACAAACCCTAAACCCTAAACCCTAAAACCTAAGCATTTTATAACATTATAGAAATCATTTTTGTAGTTTTTATTTAACTATTTATTAAAGAATTTACTAACTGTTATAAACCCTAAACCCTAACCACTAAACTCTAAACCCCAAACCCTAAACCCTAAACTGTACAGAAAACCTAAACCCTAAACGTAAACTCTAACACCCTAAACCTTAAACCCTAATAATAAACCTTAAACCCTAAGATTTTATAACATTTTAAAATCGTTTTGTAAACTTTTATTTAAGTTTTTATTAAAAGCATTTACTAAAGTGTTATAAACCCTAAGCCCTTAACCCTAAACCCTAAGCAATTTATAACATTTTATATACATTTTAAAAACATTTTGTAACTTTAATTTAAGTGTTTATTAAGAGCATTTACTAAAGTCTTATAAACCCTAAACCCTTAACCCTAAACCCTAAGAATTTTACAATATTTTAAAAAGCATTTTGTAACTTTTACTTAAGTGTTTATTATAAGCATTTACTAAAGTCTTATAAAACCTAAACCCTAAGAATTTTATAACATTCTAAAAAGACCTTTTGTAACTTTTATTTAAGTGTTTACTAAAATAATTTACTAAGGCGTTATAAACCCTAAACCCTAAACCCCAAAACCTCAAACCTAAACCCTAAACCCTAAGCATTTTATAACATTTTAAAAAGTGTTTTGTAACTTTTATTTAAGTGTTTATTAAAATAATTTACTAAAGTGTTCTAAACCCTAACCCCTAAAATGTAAACCATAAACGCCAATCCCTAAAACCTATAACCTATACCATATACGCTAAATCCCAAGCATTTCATAGCATTTTAAAAATTGTTCTGGAACTTTTATTTACGTGTTTATTAAAATCATTTCCTAAAGTGTTATAAACCTTACACCCTAAACCCTAAACCCTAAGTATTTTGTAACATTTTAAAGACCGTTTTGTAACTTGTATTTAAGTGGTTTATTGAAAACATTTACTAAAGTGTTATAAAGTCTAAAACTTAAACCATAAACCCTAATCATTTTATAACATTTTTAAAAGAAATTGTAACTTTTATTTAAGTGTTCATTAAAACGGTTAACGAAAGTGTTATAAACCCTAAATCCTAAACCTAAACCCAAAACCCAACCCCAAACCCTAAACCCAAAACCCTGAACCCTAAACTTTCATAAAAATTTAAAATAGTTTTGTAACTTTTATTTAACTGTTTATTAAAAGCCTTTACTAAAGTGTTAAAAAACACTAAACCCTAAACCCTAAACCCTTAACATTTTATAACATTTTAAAAAGCTTTTTCTAACTTTTATTTAAGTGTTTTTTAAACTTTCATTTAAGTGTTTTTATAAATCCAAACAATAAATAAACCCTAAACTCTAAACTCTAAACCAACAAACTGTAAACTATAACCCTAATCATAAACCCCAAACCCTAAACCTTAAGCCCTAAACCTAAGCATTTTATAACAATTTAAAAACCATTTTGTAACTTTTATTTAAGTGTTTATTAAAATAATTTTCTAAAGTGTTATCAACACTAAACCCTAAACTGCAAACCCTAAATCCAGCATTTTATAATATTTTAAAAAGTGTTTTGTAACTTTTATTTTAGGGCTTATGAAAAGCATTTACTAAAGTGCTATAAACTTAAACATTAAACCTTAAACTTGAAAACCCTAAACCCTAAACCCCCAAACCCTAAACCATAAATCCTAAGACTTTTATTAACATTTTAAAAAGCGTTTGTAAACCCTAAACCCTAAACTCTAAACCATAAGCCCCCAAAACCAAACCGTAAACCCTAAACCCTAAACATTAAACCATAAAGTCTAAGTGTTTTATAACATTTTAAAAAGTGTTTTGTAACTTTTATTTAACTGTTTATTAAAAGAATTTGCTAAAGTGTTATATGCCCTAAACCCTAAGCATTTTACAACATTTTAAAAAGTGTTTTGTAACTTTTATCTAACTATTTATTTAAAGCATTTAAAAAAGTGTTATAAACCTTAAACCATAAACCTGAAACCCTAAACACTAAATCCCCAAACCCTAAACCCTAAACCTTAAGTGATTTATAACATTTTATAAATCGTTTTGTAAGGTTTACTTAAGTGTTTATTAAAATCATTTACTAAAGTGTTATAAACCCTAAACTCTAAACCCCAGCCCCAAAACATAAGGATTTTATAACATTTTAAAAAGTGCTTGTAACATTTATTTAAGTGTTTATTAAAACCATTTTGTTAAAGTGTTATAAACCCAAAACCCTAAACCCAAACCCTAAACCCTAAGCATCTTTGTAACTTTTATTTAAGTGTCTTTTAAAAGAATTTATTGAACATTAAAACCATAAACCCATAAAACCTAAACCCCAAAGCTCAAGCCTAAACCCTAAATCCTAAACCTTAAGCATTTTCTAACATTTGAAACCCCAAACTCTAAACCCTAATTATTTTATAACATTTTAACAAGCGTTTTGTAACTTTTTTAAGTGTTTATTAAACTCATTTACAAAACTTATAAACCCTAAACCCTAAGAATCTTTAAACATTTAACAAGAATTTTGTAACTCTTTAAAACCATTTAATAAAGTGATTAAAATCTAAAACCTAAACACTAAACCCCAAAACCCAAACTTCAAACCCTAAACCTTAATCCCTAAATCCCAAACCCTAAACCCTAAACCCTAAGCATTTTATAACATTTTAAAAAGCATTTTGAAACTTTTATTTAAGTGTTTATTAAAAGCATTTACTAAATTCTTATAAACCCTAAACGTTAAAGACCAAACCCTAAAACCTAAATCATAAACCCTAAACCCTAAACCTTAAACCTTAAACCCTAAACCCCAAAACCTATACCCTAAAACCCAAACCCTAAGAAATTTATAACATTTTAAAAAGCATTTTAACAAATTTTTTATTTGTGTTTGTTAAAACCATTAACTAAAGTGTTATAAACCCTAAGCCCTAAACCCTAAACCCTAAGCATTTTATAACATTTTTAAAAGTGTTTTGTAACTTTTATTTAAGTGTTTATTAAAAGCATTTAATAAAGTGTTATAAACCCTAAACCCTAAACCCCAAACCCTAAACCCTAAACCTTAAGCATTTTATAACATTTTAAAAAGAGTTTTGTAACTTTTATTTAAGTGTTTCTTAAAGAGTTTACCAAAGTGTTATAAACCCTAAACCCTAATCCCTAATCATTTTATAACATTTTAAAAATCATTTTTTAAGATCTATTTAAGTGTTTATTAAAATAATTTAGTAAAGTGTTATAAAATTTAAACCCTAAACCCTCCACCCCAAACCCTAAGCCCTAATCCCTAAGTATTTTATAAAATTTTAAAAATCATTGTGTAACCTTTATTTGAGTGTTTATTAAAATAATTTACTAAACCATAAACACTAAACCCTAAACCCCAAATGCTAAAAACCCTAAATCCTAGGCATTTTATAACATGCTAAAAAGCATTTTTTAAATTATTTTAAGTGTTTATTAAAATCATTTACTAAAGTCTTATAAAACCTAAACCCTAAAGCCTAAACGTTAAACCCTAAACAACAAACCCTAAAACCTAAACCTCTAAGAATTTTATAACATTTTAAAAAATGTTTTGTAATTTTTATTTAAGTGTTTATTAAAAGAATTTACTAAAGTGTTATAAAATCTAAACCCTAACCCTAAACTCTAAACCCTAAACCCTAAACACTAAACTCTAACCTAAAACCCTTAAACCCTAAAATCTAACCCTAAACCCTAAGCA
Source organism: Pinus tabuliformis (assembly GCA_031772625.1). NCBI lineage: Eukaryota > Viridiplantae > Streptophyta > Pinopsida > Pinales > Pinaceae > Pinus > Pinus tabuliformis. Next base: position 992,727,396 of record CM062820.1, read on the forward strand.
TTTTATAACATTTTAAAATTCATTTTGTAACTTTTATTAAGTGTTTTATAAAAATAATTTACTAAAGTGTTCTAAACCCTAAACCCTAAATTGTAAACTCGAAACCCTAAACCCTAAACCCTAAGCATTTTATAACATTTTAAAAAACATTTTTGTAATTTTATCTAAGTGTTTATTAATAGAATTGACTAAAGACTTATAATCCCGAAACTCTAAACACCAAACCGTAAAACCTAAACCCTCAACCCTAAGAATTTTATAACATTTTAAAAAGTGTTTTGTAACCTTTATTTCAGTGTTTATTAAAATAATTTACTAAAGCATTATAAACCCTAAAACCTAAACCCCAAATCTGAAACCCTATACCATATACCCTAAACCCTAAACCTTAAGCATTTTATAACACTTTAAAAACTTTTTTTAACTTTTATTTAATTGTTTATTAAAAGAATTTACTAAAGTGTTATAAACGCTAAATCCTAAGCCTAAACCAAAAACCCTCAAAATTTTAAAACATTTTTAAAACCATTTTGTAACTGTTATTAATGGTTTATTAAAAGCATTTACTAAAGTGTTATAAACCCTAAACCCTATGCATTTCACAACATTTTAAAAATCATTTTGTAACTTTTATTTAAGTGTTTATTAAGAGAATTTACTAAAGTTTATAAACCCAAAACCTAAATCCTAAACCCCAAACCCAAAACACTAAAACCTAAACCCTAAAACCGAAGCATTTTATAACATTTTAAAAATCATTTTAAAACTTTTATTTAAGTGTTTATTTAAATAATTTACCAAAGTGTTATAAAACCTAAACCCTAAGTGTTGCACCCAGCCGCTAAATCCTAAACCCTAATTGCCAAACCCTAAACCCTAAGCCCTAATAATTTTATAACATTTTAAAAAGCATTTTTTAACACTTAATTAAGTGTTGATTAAATAGTTACTAAAGTGTTATAAAACCTAACCCTAAACCATAAACCATAAAACACTAAATCCCAAACCCTAAACCCTAAACATTTTATAAAATGTTAAAGAGTGTATGTAACATTTATTTAAGTGTTTATTAAAAGCATTTACCAAAGCGTTATAAACCTTAAATCCTAAACCTAAAACCCTAAAACTTAAAACCCCAAAACCCTAAACCCTAAACCCGAAGCATTTTTAACATCTTAAAGAGTGTTTTGTAACTTTTATTTAAGAGTTGATTAAAAGAACCTCCTAAAGTGTTATAAACCATAAATCCTAAACCCTAAAACCAAAACCCCAAACCCGAAATGCTAAACCTATAGACTAAACCCCAAAACCCTAAGCATTTTATATCATTTTAAAAAGTGTTTTGTAACTTTATTTAATTGTTTATTAAAAGAATTACTAAACTGTTATCAACCCTAAACCTTAAACGTAAAATCTAAACCCTTAGTAATTTATAACATTTTAATAAGTGTTTCTGCTACTTTTTTAAAGTGTTTATTAAAGCAACTTACAGAGGGTTAATAAACCCTAAACCCTAAGTATTTTTAATACCATTTTAATGCCTAAACTCTAAACCCTAAGCATTTTATAAACATTTTAATAATGTTTTTGTACTTGTTTTTAAGTTCTTTGAAAAGAATTTACTAAAGTGGTATAAATCCCAAACCCTAAACCCTAACACTAAACCTTAAGCATTTTAAAACATTTTAAAAAATGTTTTGTGACTTCTTTTAAGTGCTTATCTAAAGCATATACTAAAGTGTTTTAAACCCTAAACCCTAAGTATTTTATAACATTTTAACAAGCATTTTGTAACTTTTATTTAAGTGTTTATTAAAAGCACTTACTAAAGTGTTATAAAGCTCTAAACCCTAAACCTCAAACCCCCAACCCTAAACCCTAAACATTAAGCATTTTATAACCTTCTAAAAAGTGTTTTGTAACTTTTATGTAAGTGTTTATCAAAAGAATTTAATAAAGCGTTATAAACCCTAAACCATAAACCCTAAATCCTAAAACCTAAACCCTAAACCCTAAAACTTATGTATTTTATAACATTTTAAAGAGTGTTGTGTAACTTTTATCTATGTCTTTATTAAAAACATTTACTAAAGTGTTATAAGCCCTAAACCGTAAAACCATAAACCCTAAGCATTTTATAACATGTTAAAATTTGTTTGTAACTTTATTTAAGTGTTTATTAAAAGAATTTACTAAAGTGTTATAAACCCTAAATCCTATGCCCTAAACCCCGAACCCTAAACCCTATACCATAAACTCTAAGAATTTTATAACATTTTTAAAAGAGTTTTGTAATTTTTATTTAAGTGTTTATTAAAAGCATTTTTGAAAGCATTATAAACCATAAAACCTAAACCCTAACCATTTTACAACATTTTAAAAAGTGTTTTGTAACTTTTATTTAAGTGTTTATTAAAATAATTTACTAAAGTATTATAAACCCTAACCCCTAAACCACAAACCCTAAACCCTAAAACCAAAGCATTTTATAACATTTTAAAAAGTGTTTTGTAAATTTTATTTAACTGTTTATAAATAGCATCTACTAAACTGTTATAAACCCTCAAACGTAAACCCTACACCCCAAACCCTAAATCCTAAACCCTAAACCCTAATCATAAAAGAATTTACTAAAGTGTTATAAACCCTAAACATAAATCCTAAACCCTAAGAGTTATATAACATTTTAACAAGCATTTTGTAACTTTTTTTAAAGTTTTTATTAAAACTATTTACTAAACCATCCCTAAACCCTACACCCTAAGCATTTTATAACATTTTAACAAGTGTTTTGTAACTTTTTTAAAGTTTTATTAAAAGCATTTACTAAAGTAATTATAAACGATAAACCCTAAACTCTAAAACCTTAAGCATTTTATAACGATTTTAAAAAGCATTTTGTAACTTTTTTCAAGTGTTTATTAAAAGCATTTACTGAAGTGTTGTAAACCCTAGACCCTAAACCATAAGCATTTTATAACATTTTAACAAGTGTTTTGTAACTTTTTTAAGTTTTTATTAAAAGAATTTACAAATTCGTATAAACCTAAAACCCTAAACTCTAAACCCTAACCATTTTATGACATTTTAAACCCTAAACATGAGCATTTTATAACATTTTAAAAATCGTTTTGTAACTTTTTTTCAAGTGTTTTATTAAAAGCATTTACAAAAGTGTTTTAAACCCTTGACCTAAACCCTAAACCATAAACCCCAAAACTAAGCATTTCATAACATTTTAAAAAGCATTTTGTAACTTTTCTTCAAGTGTTTATAAAAGCATTATAGAAGTGTTTTAAACCCTAGACCCTAAACCCTAAACCCTCAACCCCAAAAAGTAAGAATTTTATCAAATTTTAAAAAGCATTTTGTACGTTTTTTAAGTCTTCATTAGAAGAATTTACTAAAGCCTTATAAACCATAAACACTAAACCCTATGCATTTTATAAAATTTTAAAGCCTAAACCCTAAACCCTAAGGATTTTATAACATTTTGAAAAGCATTTTGTAACATTTTTTAAGTGTTTATTAAAGGCATTTACTAAAGTGTTATAACCCCTAAGCCCTAAACACTAAACCCTAAGAATTAAAAACATTTTACCAAGCATTTTGTAACTTTTATTTAAGTGTTTATTAAAAGAATTTATTGAAGTGTTATAAAACCTAAACCATAAACGCTAAACCCTAAAACCCAAACCCCAAAACCCAAAGCCTAAACCTTAAGCATTTTTTAACCTTTTAAAAAGTGTTTTGTATCTTTTATTTAAGTGTTTATTAAAAGAATTTACTAAAGTGTTATAAACCCTAAACCTAAAACCCTAAGCACTTACTAAAGTGTTATAAACCCTAAACCCTAAACCATAAATCCTAAACAATATATCCTAAACCATAAAACCCAAACCATAAATCCTAAACCCTAAACCCCAAACCCTAAACCCCAAACCCTAAACCCTAAGCCCTAAGCATTTTATAACACTTTAAAAAGTTTTATGTAACTTTTATTTCAGTGTTTATTAAAAGAATTTACTAAAGTGTTATAAACCCTAAATTGAAACCCCAAAGACGAAACCCTATACACTAAACCTAAACCTTAAGCATTTTATAACATTTTAAAAATTGTTTTGTAACTTTTATTTAAGTGTTTATTTAAAGCGCTATAAACCTTAAACCCTAAACCCTAAGTATTTCATAACAATTTTAAAAGTGTTTTGTAACTTTTGTTTAAGTGTTTATTAAAAACATTTAATAAATTGTCTTAAACCCTAAGCCGTAAACCCTAAACAATAAACCCTAAACCTCAAACCCTAAGCCCTAAACCATAAACCCTAAGAATTTTATACTAGTTTAAAAATCATTTTTTAAGTTTTATTTAAGTTTTATTAAAAGCATTTACTAAAGTGTTATAAACCCAAAACCCTAAACACAATACCCTAAACCCTAATTCCAAAAGCCTAAACCCTAAACCCTAAACCATAAGCAATTTACAACATTTTAAAAAGTGTTTTTTAACTTTTATTTAAAGATTAATTTACAAAATTTACTAAAGTGTTATAAAATCTAATCCCGAAACCCTAAACCCTAAGCATTTTACAACATTTGAAAAGAGTTATGTAACTTTTGTTTAAGTGTTTATTATAAGAATTTACTAAAGTGATATAAACCCTGACCCTAAACCCTAAACATGAAAGCCTAAAGCCTACACAATAAACCCTAAACCCTAGGCATTTTATAACATTTTAAAAATTGTTTTGTAACTTATATTTAAGTATTTATTAAAATCATTTACTAAATTGTTATAAACCTTAAACCCTAAATCCCAAACCCGACCCCAAACCCTAGATCCTAAAGTCTAAAGCCTAAACCTTAAACATTTTATAACATTTTAAAATTTCTTTCGTAACTTTTATTTAAGTGTTTATTAAAAGAATTTATTAAAGCATTATAAAACCTAAAACATAAACACTAAACCCCAAACCCCAAACATCAATCCCTAAACCTAAACCCTAAACCTTAATCCCTAAATCGCAAACCCTAAACCCTAAGCATTCTATTAAATTTTAAAAAGTGTTTTGAAATTTTTATTTAAGTGTTTAGTAAAAGCATTTACTAAAGTCTTATAAACCCTAAACCCTAAACCCGAAACGCTAAACACCAAACCCTAAACCCTAAATCATAAACCCTAAACCTTAAACCTTAAGCCCTAAACCCCAAACCATAAATCATAAACCCTAAACCCTAAGCATTTTATAACATTTTAAAAATCATTTTGTAGTTTTTCTTTAACTGTTTATTAAAAGAATTTACTAACATGTTATAAACCCTAAACCCTAACCCCTAAACTCTAAACATCAAACCCTAAACCCTAAACTTTAAACTGAAAACCCTAAATCCTAATAGTAAACTCTAACCCTAAACCTTAAACCCTAATCCCTAAACCCTAAACCCTAAGCATTTTATAACATTTTTAAAATTGTTTTGTAACTTTTATTTAAGTTTTTATTAAGAGAATTTACTAAAGTGTTATAAACCCTAAACCCTAAACTCTAAACTCCAAACCCTAAAGACTAAACCCTAAGCATTTTATAACATTTTAGAAACATTTTTAACTTTAATTTAAGTGTTTATTAAGAGCATTTGCTAAAGTCTTATAAACCCTAAACCCTTAACCCTAAACCCTAAGAATTATATAACTTTTTAAAAAGAGTTTTATAACTTTTACTTAAGTGTTTATTATAAGCATTTACTAAAGTCTTATAAATCCTAAACCCTAAGCATTTTATAATATTCTAAAAATCCTTTTGTAATTTTTATTTAAGTGCTTTTTAAAATAATTTAATAAGGTGTTATAAACCCTAAACTCTAAACCCTAAACCCCAAACCCTAAAACCTAAACCCTATACCCTAAGCATTTTATAACATTTTAAAAAGTAAGACTTTAAACCTTAACCCCTTGATCTAGGTGGTTCCACAGAGACACACAAGACACAGAGGTCTTATGAACGCTCGAAAATCAAACTGCTGAGAATGACTTCGACCCAAGACCAGATCGTAGATCTCGTCATCCTGATCATGGAGGTGCAAATGATTCTTCAAACCGAGCTCGTATGTGAAAGATAGAGCTCTTCAAAGTTTGACATGACAGGGGAAAAGAGGGACCCACAGTGTGCCACATGGCATCCCAGTAAGTAGGTTGGACCGACATGGTAGCCCATCAGCCCTTAACACTTAGCATTCTTTCATTAGTCTCCTAAACTTGCATAAGAGACAAAATCATTTTTTTATGGTTATTAAATAACCATATAAAATTTGTTTTAATATATATAGTTATTAAAATAACTGTATAAAACAATAAAACAATAAAATATATGGTTTCGGGATCGACAACCACAACCCCTGCCGAACCCTTTAAACAATCGAATCACAACCTTCCAACTATAGGACGCATATATATATTGTTGTCTTAAGGGGTGGGCACGAGCCATTGGCAGTGGAGCCCGGCCCATACCCCGAAGCCTTAATATATATCGCCCCGATCCATAATATCGTGCCGATTAATCTGCCGACACATTCGTTACAGCTCTGATTGATAATGTCGATCGTCGATTTTATCGGTGCTGATCAGTGCCGATCGCCGATTTAGTCAGTGCCGATCAGGCTGATCACCCATACATCAGCAAAATCCTGTAAATCGCGTCGATAAACGTGATCAACACCATACGCTAATCGCCGATTTCGGAAACGCTGATATATATATATATATATATATATATATATATATATATATATATATATATATATATATATGCCGACATCAGTTCGCCGATAATGTTGTTTAGTGAAGGGTTTAAGGTGCGAGCCCCCAATGTGGACCCGACCCCATTAATGTATCATTTTGGTTCAAAAGAAACTATGATATATTATTTCGGGAGGGGCGGGGTTCGACCGCCCGACCTCCTCCCTATTAACCAACGATTTTTACCAATCCTCCTAACCAATCACCTTGGTGAATCCACCCAAGTTATTTTATTTAAACTAGGGAGTTTTTACTTCTACACAGAGTTGGAGGAGGTAGAATGTGGGTGCACTTTTCGAGGCAGTTAATTAATTAATTAATGTAGGAACCATGAATTTTGCAAGAGGGCAAAATTTTCACTTTGTGAGAATTTGACAAATTTTATATGGATTTTATAGCTCTTGTCACCATGAACAGAATGGTGTTGTTCGTTTCTCCATTAGAGGTCTGCATTTTTTGGTAATTTCCAGAATGCACATGGAACCATGATTTCAGCAAAAACAAGGAGCATAACCATGAGCCATGAAATTTTCCCAAGGAGGTAAAATTTTGACATTTCAGAATATATTCAAGTTTATACTTATTTTTCATGGTTTTATGCAAGGATCACAATGGCAAGATTAGATTCGCCATCTGAGTTGCAGATTTCCAGTGCATCCATGGAACAGAATCTTTGAGGAATCCCGTGGGAATCTAAAAGATTCCTTGAGCCCAGAATTCTCAACTTCTCAGAATTTGGATTTTGGACAGTCGATTCAGCACTACTCGACACCACAAGTCTGATGGTGTCTTTAGATTTATTATTCTCTCATTTCTTCTTCTAGTCACTATTCTAAGTGCTAGTGCAGATGTCCACATTCTTGTGCGAGCTGCCATCTTCATACGATCGATGGTCTGAGCAGCTTCAGCAGTGTGACATCCACTTCTTCAGATGGCCCTTGGTTGTGAGGTATATGATGTGTTCATGTACTTCTTCTTTCTGCATTATGTTGCACAGATCCTTGATTGATGTTGATGTAGGATCTTGTTTATTACATGTTGTCATGATTCCTTGCTTGATTTGATGCAGAATCTTTTATGTGATGTACTTGTTGTCATAACTCATCATGTTATGCTTTGAGATCCCTTGTTGTATGTTGCTGGGATACTCTTATTGTCGTCATGCATGTGTTTTGCATTGAGATCCCTTTTGTGCCATGTTGGCGGGATGCTCACCATGCATGTTTTTTGTGTCATACTGATAGGAGTCTTTTGATTGAGAGTTCCAGTTGTGGAACATCTCTTAGAGCCACTCCTGCGTGAGGGAATTTTTCCTTGTATGATCAAGACATCATCTATGTGTACATCACCACTATTGACAGCACTTAATGCAGCAGCCTACACCATCTTGACACCAGGGCCCGGAGACATAGTCCCTCCTAGACGAACTCCGTTATCAATGCTTATGTTTTCATGTGTTGATGATTTTCATGTTCCTCTTATTTTCTGCATGAAGATGTATTCATTAATGTTATTTTAAAATGCAATTTAACACATCACAAAAGTAAAAGGTCTTGGAAGTGTCCTACATCACACCCATACCTGGATCAAGTGGTATCAGAGCGGTCTTTACGTTGATGTGAATTGCAGTGTGAACAATGACAGAGGATGAAAGAGAAATGTATGAGACCATGCTTAACATTTTCAAGAGAGTGGAAATCATTTATGAAACTCTGTAAAAAGAAACATAGGAAAATGAGCGGTTGTAGCTTTAGTTGCAAGCCACAGAAGAGGCCATGGAAGAACTGAAGCAAAACAAACACAATCTTGGAACAGAGAATGATGAATTGAAGATGAGCCTACATGAAGAGAAAGAGGAAAAACAAATTTTGTTACGACAGTTGCAAGCAAAGAGTGAGGCCTTGGAAAAGCTGTAGCGAGACCAATGTGAGGTAAAAAGTAGTTCTCCATCTTCATGTATGTTTCCTGATGATGATTTCGTTGTGTTTGAAAATCACACCACAGGAATTGGCTCCAAACTGTTGAAGAAAATGGGGTATGAAGGAAAAGGCTTGGGCGTTAATGGCCAAGGCATTGTCAATCCCATCAAAGTAAAGGAATTACCCTATCAAGCAGGACTTGGGTATGTCAGGGAAGAAGTTGGGGAATGTACTGAGACAGTTAGCGGACCACCAACAACAGATGATGAGCAGCTCTCATCAGTGCTTTCCAAATCGAAAGAGAAGGTAAAAGATGTTGATTTCCTTTCGATTTCATCTTCTTATAGTATGATGTCTATTGGAGATTTGGAGATCCCAATTATAGGGACAAACATGAGGCTCCTTACAAAGATGAGGCACAAGGAGAAAGAACTTGGTGTTAATAACCAAGGCATCACTCAACCTTTGGAGGTTGTGCATGAACATCAATTTGCAGGCTCGAGATACACTAAAGGAGAGTGCTCAAAGGTGTCAGATTCGTCCGAGACATCGTCGAGGAAAGAGAATGATGGGAAAACATCCCCATCATCCCATGGTAGTGCCCACTACAAGGAGAGAGCTGAGGCAAGCTCTCATCGCCATATTGACATCAGAGACATCAAAGGAAGGTATAATCACTTTCGATCTTTGAATGTTCATTTCGATTATGATCATGTTGATAGTCATGAACATAAAACATGGCATCAAAAAACATGCAGCTTTTGTGGATTACATAACCATACCTTTTCTAAGTGTTGGAAAAGGATGGCAACACTCACAAAGATGAAGCATGAAAAACCCTCGCAACAGCAAGTTAAGAAGATATGGAGAAAGAAAACCTACTGTAGTCATTGCGACAGAAATGGCCATCAAAAATCCACTTACTGGAGGCTCCATCCAGAGCAGCGCCTTAAAGACAAAGCGTCGGTGCGTAAACCAGGAAAAGTAGTTTTTCAACATGCATAACCACCTCAAGGAGGTGACCAATTCACATTGATAAGTGAAAAATGGTTTCTAGACATGTTGTCATTTCATGGTCATTCTTTTGTAAATCATTTGTTGCATTTTAAAGTGTAAAAGTGATGATGTTTTCCCATCACTTGGTCAGTAACAATGATGTTTGGTCATGTTTTGAGTCGTATATTGAGTTGCATGTTAAAACTCTGAAAGTGATGTTATGTTTCCATCACTTGTCCAAACAATAGTGTTTGGCCTTATGTATGTAAATCATGTGTTGCAGTGATGATGTATTTTTCCATCACTTTTTGAAGCAACAATGATATCTTGGCCTTATTGTCATAACTAGGGTATTGCATCCATTTTGTTGTAAACTTGACCACTGAGTATGTGTTATAAACTCGTGGCAAGTATGGGACATTTGGGTCATATTTGGTCATGTCATTCAAAGCATGTAATTTGCAAAAAAATGTACAACGGGTTGCAGAGGTAGCAGGTGTCGGTTTGTCGCTTGAGGCTACGAAGAACAAAGGTGAAGGAGAGGGAAGTGAGACCTTTTCAGGACGCTTATGATGCAAACAGGATACAGAGAAAATTGCAAATTATTTTTCATGCTTTTGGAGGACCAAAAGCTCCTCAGTGGGGAGGATTGATCCAGGTGGCTCCACAGAGACACACAGGACACAGAGGGCTTATGAACACTTGAAAATCAAAGTGCTCGGAATGACTTGGACACAAGACCAGATCGTAGATGTCGTTGTCCTAATTGCAGAGGTGTGAACAGTTCATCAAACTGAGCTCGTATGTGAAAGATAGATCTCTTCAAAGTTTGACATGATAGGGGAAAAGAGGGGCACATAGTGTGCCACATGGCATCCCAATAAGCAGGTGGGACCAACATGGCAGCCCATCAGCCCTTAACATTTGGCGTTCATTCATTAGTCTCCTAAACTTACATAAGAGACAAAAATCATTTTTTTTTATGGTTATTAAATAACCATATAAAATTTGTTTTAATATATATAGTTATTAAAATAACTATATAAAACAATAAAATATATGTTTCGGGATCGGCAGCCACAACCCCCGCCGAACCCTTTAAACAATCAAATCACAACCTTCCAAATATATGCCGCATATATATATTTTTGTATTAAGGGGCGGGAGCGGACCATCGGCGGTGGACCCAGCCCACACCCCAAAGCCTTAATATATATTGCTCCGACCCATAATATCTCACTAATTAATATGCCGACACATCCGTTACAGCTCCGATTGATAATATCGATCACAGATTGTATCGGTGTCGATCAGCGCCGATCGCTGATTTAATCGGTGCTGATCAGGCTGATCGTCGATATATCGGTGAAATCCTGTAAATCGCGCTGATAAACGCAATCAGGACCATATGCCGATTTCCGATTTTGGAAATGCCGAAATATATATATAGATATATATATATATATATACATACATATATATATATATATATATATATATATATATATATATATATATAGATATATATATGCCGACAGCAGTTCGCCGGTAATGTTCTTTAGTGCGGGGCTTAAGGGGTGGGTCGCCCAATGTGGACCCAACCCCATTAATGTATCATTTAAGTTCAAAATAAAATGTGATATATTATTTCGGGAGGGTCGGGGTTTGACTGCCCGACCTCCTCCCTATTAACCAGCGATTTTTACCAATCCTCCTAACCAATCACCTTCATGAATCCGCCCAAGTTATTTTATTTAAACTTAGAGTTTTTACTTCTGCACAGAGTTGGAGGAGGCATAATGTGGGCACACTTTTCGAGGCAGTTAATTAATTAATTAATGCAGGAACCATGAATTTTACAGGAGGGAAAAATTTTCACTTTGTCAGAATTTGACAAATTTTATATGGATTTTACACCTCTCGTCGCCATGAACACAATGGTGTTGTTAATTTCTCCATCAGAGGTCTACATTTTTCGGTCATTTCCAGAATTCACGTGGAACCATGATTTCAGCTTGAAATTAGGGAGTGGAACCATGAGCCATGAAATTTTCCCGAGGTAAAACTTTAACATTTCAGAATATAGTCAAGTTTATACTTTTTTTTCATGGTTTACCACAGGGATCGCAATGGTGAGATTAGATTCGCCGTTTGAGTTGCAGATTTCCATTCCATCCATGGAACAGAATCTTTGAGGAATCCCCATGGAATCTAAAAGATTCCTTGAGCCCATAATTCTCAACTTCTTAGAATTTGGATTTTGGATAATTGATTCAGCACTACCCAACGCCACAAGTCTGATGGTGTCTTCAAATTTCTTCTTCTCTCATTTCTTCTTCTAGTCACTTTTCTAAGTGCCAGTGAAAATGTCCACATTCTTGTGCAAGCAGCCATCTTCATACGATCGATGCCTTGAGATCGATGGTCCAAGCAGCTTTAGCAGTGTGACATACACTTCTTCAGATGGCCCTTGGTTGTGAGTTATATGATGTGTTCATGTACTTCTTCTTTCTGCATTATGTTGTACAGATCCTTGATTGATGTTGATGCAGGATCTTGTTTATTACATGTTGTCATGATTCCTTGCTTGATTTGATGCAGAATCTTTTATGTGATGTACTTGTTGTCATAACTCATTATGTTATGCTTTCAGATCCCTTGTTGTATGTTGTTGGGATACTCTTGTTTTCGTCATGCATGTGTTTTGCATTGAGATCCCTTTTCTGCCATGTTGGCGGGACACTCACCATGCATGTTTTTTGTGTCATACTGATAGGAGTCTTTTGATTGAGAGTTCCAGTTGTGAAACATCTCTTAGAACCACTCCTGCATGAGGGCATTTTTCCTTGTATGATCAAGACATAATCTCTGTGTACATCACCACCATTGACAGCACTTAATGCAATGGCCTACACCATCTTGACACTGGGGCCCGGAGACGTAGTCCCTCCTAGACGAACTCTATTATCAACACTTCTGTTTTCATGTGTTGATTATTTTCATGTTCCTCTTCTTTTCCACATGCGGATGTTTTCATTAATGTTATTTTAAAATGCAATTTAACACATCATGAAAGTAAAAGGTCTTGGAAGGGACCTTCGTCACCCCCGAACCTAGATCACCCCTAAACCCTAAATCCTAAACACCAAACCCTATAGCCTATCCTCTATACCGTATACCATAAATTCGAAGCATTTCATAGTATTTTAAAAAGTGTTCTATAACTTTTATTTATGTGTTTATTAAAATCATTTACTAAAGTGTTATAAACCTTACACCCTAAACCCTAAGCATTTTATAGCATTTTAAACACCATTTTGTAACTTGTATTTAAGTGTTTATTGAAAACATTTACTAAAGTGTTATAAACTCTAAACCATAAACCATAAACCCTAATCATTTTATAACATTTTAGTTTTTTTTTGTAACTTTTATTTAAGTGTCCATTAAAAGGATTTATGAAAGTGTTATAAACCCTAAATCCTAAACCCTAAACCCCAAACCCCAAACCCAAACCCTAAACCCTAAACCATAAATCCTAAGAATTTCATAAAAATTTTAAAAGAGTTTTGTAACTTTTATTTAACTGTTTATTAAAATAGTTTACTAAAGTCTTATAAACCCTAAACTCCAAACCCTAAACCCTAAAACCTAAACCCGAGGCATTTTATAACATTTTAAAAAGAGTTTTGTAAGTTTTAGTTAATTTATTATTTATAAACCCTCAACCCCAAACCCTAAATCCTAAACCCTAAACCCTAAGAATTTTATAACATTTTAAAAAGTGTTTTTTAACTTTTATTTAAGTGTTTTATAAACCCTAAACCCTCAATCATAAACCCCAAAACCTAAACCCTAAGCATTTTATAACAATTTAAAAAGAGTTGTGTAACTTTTATTTAAGCATTTATTAAAATAATTTACTAAAGTGTTATCAATCGTAAACCCTAAACCTCAAACCCTAAACCCTAAACATTTTATGACATTTTAAAAAGTGTTTTGTAACTTTTATTTTAGGGTTTATTAAAAGCATTTACTAAAGTTTTATAAATGTAAACCCTAAACCCGAAACCCTAAACCCTAAACCCCCAAACCATAAACCCTAAATCCTAAGCATTTTATAACATTTTAAAAAGCATTTTGTAAACCCTAAACCCTAAACTCTAAACCCCAAGCCCCAAAACCCAAACCCTAAACCCTAAACCCTAAACATTAAACCATAAAGTCTAAGCATTTTATAAAATTTTAAAAACCGTTTTGTAACTTTTATTTAAGTGTTTATTAAAACAATTTACTAAAGTGTTATGTGCCCTAAACCCTAAACCCTAAGAATTTTACAACATTTAAAAAACTGTTTTGTACCTTTTATTTAAGTGTTTATTTAAAGCATTTACTATAGCGTTATAAACCTTAAACCCTAAACCTGAAACCCTAAAAACTAAATCCCCAAACCCTAAACCCTAAACCCTAAACTCTAAGCGATTTATAACATTCTATAAATCATTTTGTAACTTTTACTTAAGTGTTTATTAAAAGCATTTACTAAAGTGTTATAAACCCTAAACTCTAAACCCCAAGCACCAAGACGTAAGGATTTTATAACATTTTAAAAAGTGTTTTGTACATTTATTTAAGTGTTTATTAAAACCATTTACTAAAGTGTTATAAACCCTAAACTCTAAACACTAAGCCCTAATCCCCAAACCCTAAACCCTATACCATAAACCCTAAAGCCTAAGCATTTTTGTAACTTTTATTTAAGTGTCTATTAAAAGAATTTATTAAAGCATTATAAACCATAAACCCTAAAATCTAAACCCCACAGCTCAAGCCTAAACCCTAATCCCTAAACCCTAAGAATTTTCTAACATTTTAAACCCCAAACCCTAAACCCTAATTATTTTATAACATTTTAACAAGCATTTTGTAACTCTTTAAAACCCTAAACCCTAAGCATTTTATCACATTTTAATAAACATTTTGTGACTTTTTTTTAATTGTTTAATAAAAGAATTTACTAAAATGTTACAAACCCTTAACCCTAAACAAAAAACCCTAAACCCTAAACACCAAAACCTATATCCTAAACCCTAAACCCTAAGCAGTTTATTTGTGTTTGTTAAAACAATTTACTAAAGTATTATAAACACTAAGCCCTAAACCCTAAACCCCAAATCCTGAACCCTAAACCCTAAACCCTAAGCATTTTATAACATTTTAAAAAGTGTTGTGTAACTTTTATTAAAGTGTTTATTAAAAGCATTTAATAAAGTGTTATAAACCCTAAACCCTAAACATGAAACCCTAAACCCTAAACCTTAAGAATTTTATAACATTTTAAAAAGAGTTTTGTAACTTTTATTTAAGTGTTTCTTAAAAGAATTTACCTAAGTGTTATAAACCCTAAACCATAAACCCTAAACCCTAAGCATTTTATAACATTTTAAAAATCATTTTTTAAAATTGATTTAAGTGTTTATTAAAATAATTTAGTAAAGTGTTATTAAATTAAGCCCTAAACCCTTAACCCCAAACCGTAAACCCTAAACCTAAACCCTAAGTATTTTATAACATTTTAAAAAACATTGTATAACTTTTATTTAAATGTTTATTAAAATAATCCCAAACCCTAAAATGTAAACCCCAAACCATAAACCATACACCCTAATCCCTAAACCCTAAGCATTTTATAACATTTTAAAAACATTTTTGTAAGTTTATTTAAGTGTTTATTAAGAGAATTTACTAAAGTCTTATAATCCTGAAACTCTAAACACCAAACCCTAAAACCTAAACCCAAACCCGAAGAATTTTATAACATTTTAAAAAGTGTTTTGTAACTTTTATTTAAGTGTTTATTAAAAGAATTTACTAAATCGTTATAAACCCTAAACGCTAAACCCCAAACCCTAAACCCTATACCATATACACTAAAACCTAAAACCTAAGCATTTTATAACACTTTAAAAACTGTTTTTAGCTTTTATTTAAGTGTTTATTAAAAGAATTTACTAAAATGTTATAAATACTAAATCCTAAGCCCTAAACCCCAAACCCTAAACCCTAAAACAAAATTCCTAAGAATTTTAAAACATTTTTAAAAGTGTTTTGTAACTTTTATTTAATTATTTATTAAGAGAATTTACTAAAGAGTTATAAACCCTAAACCCTAAGCATTTCACAACATTTTAAAAATCATTTTATAACTTTTATTTAACTATTTATTAAGAGAATTTACTAAAGTATTAAAAAACCTAAACCCTAAACCCTAAACCCTAAACCCCAAACCCTAACCTTTAAACCCTAAAACCGAAGCATTTTATAACATTTTAAAAAGCATTTTGTAACTTTTATTTAAGTGTTTATTAAAAGAATTTACCAAAGCGTTATAAAATGTAAACCCTAAACCCTACACCCCTAATCCTAAATCCTAAACCCTAAATCCCAAACCCTAAGCCCTAAGCCCTAAGAATTTTATAACAATTTAAAAAGTATTTTTTAACATTTATTTAAGTGTTGATTAAAAATTTTTACTATAGTGTTATAAACCCTAAACCCTGAGCAATTTATAACATTTTAAAAAGCATTTTGTAACTTTTATTTGAGTGTTGATTAAAATAATTTACTAAAGTGTTATCAACCCTAAACCCTAACACTAAATCCCAAACACTAAACCCTAAACCGTAAGCATTTTATAACATTTTAAAAAGTGTATTGTAACATTTATTTAAGTGTTTATTGAAAGCATTTACTAAAGTGTTATAAACCTTAAACCCTAAAACCTAAAATCCCAAACCCCAAACCCTAAGCATTTTATAACATCTTAAAAAGTGTTTTGTAACTTTTATTTAAGTGTTTATTAAAACAATGTACTAAAGTGTTATAAACCATAAACCATAAACCCAAAACCCTAAAACCTAAACCCTAAACCCTAAGTATTTTATTTCATTTTAAAAAGTGTTTTGTAACTTTTATTTAAGTGTTTATTAAAAGAATTTACTAAAGTGTTATAAACATTAATCCATAAACCCTAAAGCCTAAGAATTTTATAACATTTTAAAAATTGTTTTGTAACTTTTATTTAAGTGTTTATTAAAAGAATTTACTAAAGTGTTATAAATCCTAAACCATAAACCCTAAGCCCTAAGCATTTTATAATATTTTAAAAAGAATTTTGTAACTTTTATTTAAGTTTATATTAAAATCATTTACCAAAGCCTTATAAAACCTAAACCCCAAACCCTAAACCCTAAATCCCAAACCGTAAACCCTAAACACTAAAATTTTATAACATTTTAAAAAGTGTTATGTAAGTATTATTTAAGTTTTATTAAAATAATTTAGTTAATTGTTATCAACGCTAAACCCTGATCCCAAAATCCCAAACCCTATAGGCTAATGCTTAAAACCTAAGGCCTAAACCCTAAAAGCATTTTCTAAGGTGTTATAAACCCTAAAGCATAAAAGCATTTACAAAGGTCTTATAAACCCTAAACTCCAAAACCTAAACCCTAAACCCTAAACCTTAAGCAATTTATAGCATTTTATAAAGTGTTTTGTAACTTTTACTTAAGAGTTTCTTAAAAGCATTTTCTAAAGTGTTGTAAACCCTAAACCCTAAACCCCAACCCTAAAACCTAAGGATTTTATAACATTTTAAGAAGTCTTTTGTAAATTTTATTTAAGTATATTAATACCATGTACTAAAGTGTTATAAACCCTGAACCCTAAACCCTAAACCCTAAACCCCAAACCCTAAACCCTAAACCATAAACCATAAACCCTAAGCATTTTATAATATTTTAAAAATTATTGTGTAACTCTTATTTAAGTGTTTCATAAAAGAATTTATTAAATAATTATAAACCACAAACCCTGTACACTAAACCCCACACCCCAAACCCTAAACCCTAAACCCTAAGTATTTTATAACATTTTAATAAGTGTTTTGTAACTTTTTTTTAAGTGTTTATTAAAAGAATTTACTAAAGTGTTATAAACCCTAAACCCTAAGCATTTTATTACATTTTAACAAACGATTTGTAACTTTTTAAAACCCTAAACCCTAAGAATTTTATAACATTTTAAACCCTATGTATTCTATAACATTTTAAAAAGTGTTTTGTAACATTTTTTTAAGTGTTTATTAAAATCATTTACTCAAGTGTTATAAAATCTAAACCATAATCCCTAAACCTTAATAATTTTATAACATTTTAAAAAGCATAAGATTTTCAATTAAGTTTTAATGGCCAAAACACACAAAAAAAAATTGTTGACATTGGCCCAAGAATTAGGGTTATATAATGAAATAAATGATAGGTTTTGATTTTTATTCACTATTTTATGCAATCTCTAATAAAAACAAAATAACACATTAATAAAAGTTTCTTTTTAGAAACATTTCAAAGAACCCTAACCCTAATTATCCATAATTTTGGAGAGAAGAGAGAAAAAACATTTATAGAAGTGAGATTGATGACCACCATCTATAAAAGTTCCCTTATATAAATGATGAATGGTTGACCATGATTATAAACACAGGGGATTTATATTAAACCTTAAGATTAATATTATAAGCATGATGAATAATATTATGGCCTAGGAATATGAACCCTGATAAACCCAAGGGATTGATATTATAAACCCAACGGATTAATTCTAAATCCCCAAGGTATTATCAACCCAAGGAAATAATACTAAACTCAAGGGATTAATATTATAAACCCAAGGTATATAAACCATAAGATAAATATTATAAATCGAAGTGAATAATAAACACAAGGGATTATAAACCCAAGGAAATAATATTAAACTTAAGGGATAAATATTATAAAGACAATGTAAATAAGCCCTAAGATGAATATTATAAACCCTAAACTAAACATGTTTGACTATGGTTGACCATGGTTGATTTTCGTATTGACACAATATTTGTCACAATGTGACTTTGGACTATGGATGTCTATGATTGATTTGTCACAACCTTGTCACAATGCGACGTTGGACAATGGCTCACCATGGTATATTTTCACATTGAGACAATCTTTGTCACAATGCGGCATTGGACCATGGTTGACCATGGATGACCATGGTTGTCACAATGTGATGTTGGAACATGAGACAATCTTTGTCACAATTTGACCATGCTTGATTTTTTCATCTTGTTTATACCATTCTCTCCTCACCTTGTTAGGATCAACACCTGTGTTATATTTCATTCTAAGAAAATGATTTTACATATACATTAGCTATAACTAATTCATTTTTATAAGAAAAAATAACTTTTTTTTGTAAGCTTGGCAGGACTACATCTTCATCATGCCCAATATATCACCCCAATCGAACGAGGAATTGAACTAGAGACTTCACACCAAAAAACGCCTTAACACAAAACCCGATCACTATCATATAAGAAAATTTACTTTTGAATATATTAACAGTTAACATTTACTACTACACATGTGCTTATAAAATGTTGTCCACAATGTTCCATATAAATACTCGAACTTGTATATTGATTTTCTTACGTTCTATAAAATATTAAATAACTGAATGAGAAACATTCATTCTTAAAATTCTCATCAATAAATTACAATCATACCTTTAAACATATTCAAAAATAAAATTTATAAAACATAAAATAATAAATAATAAATAATAAAAATACAATTATGATTCAAACTGTATAACAAAATTTACAAAACAAAACCTTAATTTAAAAAAAAAAAAAAAAAACAAAAAATACTTTATTTAAAATTTTTGCATTTTGAAACATCTTGAATATTTAATAAAATATATATATATATATATATATATATATATGAGATTAAGTTGTAGATATAAATTTTAAAATATTTTATTAAAGTATATCGATTATAACAATTTTTCATATATTTTATTAATTTTTAAACATAAATTATTTAAAATATTTTTCAAAAAAAAAAATGACTTGTAATCATTTCTCTAAATTTTTATCAATTTTTAATATAAATTATTTAAAATGTTTTTCCATATAGGCTATAATCATTTTTTAAAAAATCATTTATATAATTTTTTGGTTTATGCAATAACCCATAAATAATAATATAATTTCCACTTATCTTTTGACTATTTACTCGCATATTTACCAAGCATTCTTAATACACCTATGACGGCAATATGGACATGTAACTCGACTATTTTTACCCTGGCCTCTATACATATATATCAGTGGGGAGGAAGTAGTGTTAACACAACTTATGGATTGAAATTATTATTAAATACAACTTATGGTTATTGAGGGTTCTAGATAAACGCTCATATGCTGCCACTTGGCACAAGGAAACTCGAGATTTTTTGGTGTCGATCTACGGTCCTGAGCATAGGGTTTGATATCGACGGCTAGGAATGATTGTATTCGTTGGTGTAACTACTCCTTCTTCGGCGGGCGTAGCTTCATTATGTCCTCACAAGCTTTCCAAGGAATCTCTTCAACTCCTCTGGCTCATTTCCAGTCAAGGCTTAGCCCATAGTTGTTCTGAACAAGTATAATCTATTCAACCTCCGTGACCTAATCGTAATCTCGTCTAAACTTTGGAGCTTCCTAGGTGATCTAAACTTCATCCCAACTTCCCTAGGCGGCCTTGTCCTAAATAATTACAACACCAATGCTAGTAAAATCCATGTTGCGAGGGTTGTACAGTGATGTGTGGTTTGACGGTAAGTCATATGGGCGAAGCCCGGGCAGACCGAAGTTCAAATCTCATTGAGTACAATGACCTGCTGTGGTGGCAGCTAGAGGGGCGGATTCCCCTTTCCTGTGAGTCTGCTCTTGCTAAAATCATAGGAACTTAGTATACCCGACTTGCAGGTGGTTGGTTATGCTCTTGGTGTTATAGTGGCAGCTATGAGGTTTGATCCTTGGCCTCCCATAGATTAGGCCTGGCAGTTACCGATTCACCATGTGGTTAAAAAAAAATATCCATGTTGCCAAGGTTGAGTTTCAGTCAAGTCGTCGGAACAATAATAGGCGTTCGCCATGACCATGGCATTAGGTTTCTATTTTAACATGTTTTAAAAAAGTAATACATTTAGTAGTTTAATTATTAATATTTTATTTTTAATTTTATTCAGAGATATTCCTAACTTTTTATATATTATAGTTTTTATAATTTATGTGTGACACAACTTTTTTTATCGCAATTAATGATATTAATGTATTGATAGGTACTAAATTGTTTTCGTGACAATGGTTATCTTTGTTTTTCTAGACAATAGCCTCCAAATGGTTACCAAATTCTTAATCGTTCTTTGAATAGTTGAGCTGTTTTCTGAATTTGAACGCCTCCAGTAGTTGGTCAAACCTCCGTGCCAGCTCACCACTTTGTCCTGACTATTGGAGTACCATATGCCATGTAATACAAAAAACTACCGAAATATTTGACGTTGTAAGGATTGATTTTCGGTGAAGTGGGTCTTCCCCAAGACGACAACCAGGGTTATGCCGATCATGCCATTGTATTTTTTTTGTTCGCATGGGAACCATTTTAATCTTCTTGAATAGTGTTATAACCTATTTCAATAAAGTAATATATTTATTTTATATTATTAATATCTTATTTTCTCCAAACTTCTTTTATATTTTTTTTAATTGGTTTATTACGGAGATATTTTATCATATTTCTTAAAACTTCTCTAAAATTGAAAGGGTTTTCTTACTAAATCTTTATATTGCATATTATTATTTTACTAAACACTATTATTTTAAAGAAATTCATAATGAAATTCTTGTAATTTTCTTTCATTTAATTATAATATCTTTAACATTATTATAATACCATAGATATTAGTAAAAATATTTATTTAAAACATATTTGTTATTATTTTAAAGAAATTAGTAATGAAATTTTTGTATTTTTTTGTTTAATTGTAATATCTTGAAAATTGTTATAATAATAGAGATATTAGTAAAAATATTTATTTAAAACATATTTATTTAGATTTTAGGGTTTAGGGTTTAGGGTTTATAATACTTTAGTAAATGCTTTCAATAAACACTTAAAAAAATTACAAAACGCTTGTTAAAATGTTATAAAATGCTTAGGGTTTAGGGTTTAGGGACATTTTAGTAAATACTTTTAATAAACACTTTAAAAAAAGTTACCAAACGCTTGTTAAAATGTCATAGAATTCTTAGGGTTTAGGGTTTAGGGTGTAGGGCTTACAACAATTTAGTAAATGGTTTTAATAAACACTTAAAAAATGTTACAAAAGGCTTATTAAAATGTTATAAAATGTTTAGGGTTTAGGGTTTAAAATGTTATAAAGTTCTTAGGCTACAGGGTTTAGGGTTTTAAGAAGTTACAAAACGCTTCTTAAAATTTAATAAAATGCATAGGGTTTAAGCTTTATAACACTTTAGTAAATTATTCTGATAAACGCTCAAAAAAAATTACGAAACACTTGTGGGTTTAAAATGTTATAAAAAAATTTGGGTTTAGCGTTTAGGGTTTACGATTTGGGGTGTGGGGTTTAGGGTTTAGGGTTTATGTTTTATAATAATTTAACAAATTCTTATAATAAACACTTAAATAAAAGTTACAAAACAGTTTTTGAAATGTTGTAAAATGGTTAGGGTTTAGGGTTTATAACACTTTCGTAAATGGCTTTAATAAACACTTAAATAAGAGTTACAAAACACTTTTTAAAATGTTATAAAATCCTTAGGTTTTAGGGGTTGGGGTTTAGGGTTTAGGGTTTATAATACTTTAGTAAATGTGTTTAATAAACACTTAAGTAAAAGTTACAAAATGCTTTTTAAAATGTTATAGAATGTTTAGGGTTTTGGGTTTTGGGTTTAGGGTTTAAGGTTTAGATTTTAGGGTTTAGGCTTTAGGCTTTATAACACTTTAGTAAATTTTGTTAATAAACACTTAAATAAAAGATACAAAACACTTTTTAAAATGTTATAAAATGCTTATAGTTTAGTGTTTGGGGTTTAGGGTTTACATTTTGGTATTAGCGTTTAGGTTTTATAACACTTTAGTGAATTCTTTTAACAAACACTTAAATAAAAGTTACAAAACACTTGTTAAAATGTTTTAAAATGCTTAGGGATTAGGGTTCAGGGTTCAGGGTTTATAACACTTTAGTAAACGCTTTTAATAAACACTTAAAAAAAGTTACAAAATGCTTTTTAAAATTTTATAAAATTCTTAGCGTTTAGGGTTGGGGTTTAGGGATTAGGGTTTAGGGTTTTAGATTTATAACACTTTAATAAATGCTTTTAGTAGGCACATAAAAAAAGTTACAAAATGCTTGTTAAAATGTTATAAAATGATTAGGGTTTAGGCTTTAGGCTTTAAAATGTTATAAAATTCTTGGGGTTTAGGGTTTAGGTTTTATAACACTTAAGTAAATTCTTTTAATAAACACTTAAAAAAAGTAACAAAACACTTGTTAAAATGGTATAAAATACTTGGGGTATATAGTTTATGGTTTTAGGTTTGGGGTCTAAAATGTTATAAAATGCTTAGTGTCTAGGGTTTAGGGTTTGAAATTTTATAAAATGCATAGGGTGTAGTGTGTATGGTTTATAAGACTTTAGTAAATTCTTTTAATAAACACTTAAAAACACTTCAGTAAATGCTTTTAATAAACATTTGAAAAAAGTTACAAAACACTTCCCGAGCCTGCAGGGCCCGGCCCTACATTGTAGAACAAAAATATGAGAATCCTGCTCTTAACATCGCAATGCTTGAGGTAAAAGACCTATACACAGATCTCTGTTCCAAATCAATTATATGCAGATTTAATGGGTTTTGGCCTAAATTTGATGTTTTTCACCAATGGATTTATGATGCCTGGTCACCAGACTGTGAAATATACTTATGCCCCAAAGGATTTTTCATAGTTAGATTCAGAACAGTACAGGAAAGGGAACATATCCTTAATAAGGGGCCATGGTACTGGGGCAATGCAGGACTATTTATGACCCCTTGGTTTCCGGAATTCGACACCAACACCATGGTGGTATCAAAGATGCCAGTTTGGGTCAGGTTGCACAACCTCCCGTTACATTTCTAGCATCATAATGTATTAATCGCCATAGGGAATATATGGGAAAATTCCTAAAGACTGATGAGGACAAAATTACAAGGGGGATATTCACTTTTGCCAGGATATGCGTTGAGGTAGACCTCAGTGAGGGACTACCAGAAAGCATAAACTTAAATTTCAATAATACACAGTGGACACAACCACTAGACTACGAAAATACAGCCTTCCAATGCCATGGATGTCTACAAATAGGACACCTCCACAGTGCCTGTCCTAAAGCAAAACAAACTCCCAAATGGAACAAGAAGCAACAGAAACAGCCAAAAGGATGGCAATATACAGCCCCCCTAGAGGAAGAAGTAGAAGCAGAAACAACAGCATACAAAGCAGAAACAACAACATACAAAGCAGAAACAAAGATTCAAAAGGACCAGAACAACATACAAAAGGAGGAGGAAGACCCCAGTAACCCTATGCAGCACCAAGCATCTCAACTAACAAGAATGGAAATAACTGGCATCAAGTGAACTCATAGATCAGAAGGATCTGTTTCTGACAAAGACACTCCCACTCATACAAGTGAAAATCAGCATTCCATTGTAACGGCCACTCCCAACACTAGAGGTTGGCGAAAGGTGGGAAAAAAGAAAGGGAGAAAAGAACAGTAGTGATAATTTTTTATTTTTTATTTTTATTTTGTCTGTCTTGTACCCTGTGAAAACAAGAACATGCCATACGCATATGCTCTGCGACATCTACAATATGTAATTTTGTCTTATGAATAAAATTACGAATTTTCCAAAGGGAAAAAAAAATCAATGAAAGTAACATAATACATGTGTCTCATAAGAGACAGAGAAGAGAAGGGCCCGCATACATCTGAATGCACTAGCTCCAAAACCCCTTTGGCTTTGTTGGCTCGGTCCTGAAAAGAAGTCTTGGCATACTTTCCAAGTTTGCACCCCTTACATCATGTTGATCAAAACTGCATGTTGGTAATCTTGTGGCAATCTGCTTGAAAAATCTTTAGTGCACCATGATGCAAGTGTCCCATGCATGCCAAAGTTCTCCAACATATCTACTTTGCTCATAACTTGCCTTACTGCTCAAGGCTACACATGTCTCAACCTAGAACCTATAAAGGTTCTTCTCCCTCACACCTATCTGCTTCACTGCTCCAAAAGCTAAGTGCTTGAGGTATGCCTTACCTTTGCTAAAGATGACATCATAGCTCTTGTCCTCAAGGGTAGTTACTAAAACAAGGCTCTTCTTTAGCCCTGGAACATAGAGGACATCTCTATGATGGAGAGGGCTCCCAGACTCCCTCTCAAAGCTAACAATAACAACTCCCCTAGATGATTACTTGCAATCATCTCGTAGCTCAATTTGAAATTGCATGTTCTTCTCCTTTAGTTAGTTGAAATACTCCCTATTCCCGGTCATGTGGAAGGAGGCTCCAAAATCAATATACCACGGGTTGCTCCCTATTGAGCTTGCCATGCAAGCTATCAATGATAAATATTTCTCAAACTGGGAAGCAAACCCATCTACCTGAGTTGATGCAGCCACATGATTCTTACTAGAACTCTTATTTTGATTTGGACACTTGTAGCATAATGCCTAAACTCATGGCAATGGAAGCACTTGATTTTACTAAGATCCTCCTTCTTCTCGCCCTTCTAATCTTTGCCTTTCTTTCCCTTGGCTTTGCTTGCCAGGGCAAACTTCTCTTTGTCCTCTATCTTTGCTGATCTACCATCTGGGGTCCCTCTCTGGATCTCCTCTTGAACGCAGTCAGTCCATAACCTTTCCCAACTAGGAAAATTCTCTCCTCCACTAACAACAACCTAGAAACCATACCAAGACTTGTGAAGTCCTAGTAAAGCAAAACTCACAAGGTCCTACTCAGGTATTGTGACACCCACACTACTCACAAGGTCCTACTCAGGTATTGTGACACCCACACTACTCACAAGGTCCTACTCAGGTATTGTGACACCCACACTACCTACCTCATCTCGAACTTGAGTGAACTTTATAAGATATGAGACGATGGGCTCTCCTTGTCTCATCCAAATACTCCTTAGCTTCTCCTTAAGAAGAAGCTTCCTGGCATCACTGGTACTTTGATATAGATCTAAGAAGGCTTTGAACATCTCAAAAGTTGTCTTCTTCTCATGTATATAAGGAACTATATGATTTTTTAGCCCTTCTAGAATAATTCTCTTGGCCTTTGATATCATTCTTAGTATGTTGGGTCAACTGTTGGGGATCTTGTGGTGGTGGTATAACGGTTCAACTATTGGGGATCTTGTGGTGGTGGTATAACGTTCTTGACAAACTCTCCCACCCCATTATCCTCCAATACTATCATGATCCTCCCTTTCCAAGAGACGAAATTAGAGGCTCCCTCTAAATAATGGTCTGATCTCAATCCTTGGAATGTCATCCTGGTTACCTAGAGATCTCTCCTCCACAATCTAGTGCTCGCCTTCTTGACTGATTGGCGCTAATCACAAATTGATCTCTGTGCTAGTCTTTATATTGATCTTTGCTTTGATACCATGTCGATTTTCCTTGAAATCCAGTAACTGCTATGATCACAAGTCTAAAACTAATTTCGTTACACCAAGACACAAGATTTCTCTACGATAGATAAACAATGAAATAAAAGAAATATAGAGATAAATAACACAGTCACATAATAACATAATATATTTCTAGGGAACCCATCTAGGAAAACCCTCTTTTTGCAGAAGATTTTATCGAGAAAATTTCTGAGCAGTCAGATTTCTTTACAAGACAAATTATTTCAATAGAATACACAACTATTCTCTCTGCTAATACTTAGCTAAAACTCCTTGCAAGAGCCCCTGGTCCAACTCCTCTCTCCTTGTGAAACCTAGCTCCTATTTCTTAGCACCAGAAATCCCTATTTCCTAGTGTAGATCTTGTTAGAAAATTAGAAAGGCATAAATATTTTTCTTATATAGATAATTACTTGTGATTCTTTTATATTTATATTCTTCTTTTATCTTTTAGTTCATTAAGCAATTACCAAAACAATAACACAAAGACACCAGATATAGGCAAACAACTAGGGAAAAACCCATTGAACAATTCTTCCTTCAATAGTTTCACAAGATAATCCAAGACTTTTGACCTAGACAAAGACTTCCTCCACACCAAGTCAACCCTTTGTTCCTTCTAGCAGATGATAACCCTTCAATAACAACTTCGACCTACCAACAACAACTTGTAGAAGCAACTTCGACCCAAAAACTAGCAGCGACAACAAGAACAACAACTTTGACCTGACAAGGGAGACTTTGATCTCTTAGAGTAATCCACCTGAGAAAGAGAGAGATAGCCCAAAATTTAGATTTTCCCTTTTTTGTTTTCTTTCTCCAACTTCACACTCCTTTTTGTCTTCCTTTCTTACTTCACACTACCCAACTTCTCTCTTTTGGATATCGAACTTATGAGAGAGAGAGTGAATCCTCCAAATGAATTCGAACTGCCCTGTATATATAGCCTTCTAGTGAGGTCAAATTGCCCTTCTTGAAGCTGACTTGATCTCCTGGAGGCTAACTTGGTGTGGAGGGGACAAATAGCATATTTGACTCAATATTAATTCTTTGTACATGATTCAAAAGCCCAAGAAGGGTCTCCTTAAATGGACAATGACTCTAATGAATCAGAATAAATCTTAGAAGTCCTCAATGAGGACTTTGACCTAAAACATGATGACCCAAGCATGAAACTCTCGCACAAGTTCGATATCCAGAAGAAAGAGCTAGAAAAATGCGAAGTAGGAAAGGAGGCTAAAAGGAGTGCGAAGTTAGAGAAGAAGGAAGAAAAAGGCAAGATCGATATTTTGGGCTATCTATCTTATCTCTCTCTCGTGTGGGTTCCTCTAGGAGATCAAATTTTTTCTTGTCAAGTCGAAGTTGTTGCTGCCATTTACTAGGTCGAAGTGCTGCCGCTATTTGTTGGGTCGAAGTTCTAGGTCAAAGTTGATGGAAGAGGAGGTTTACTTGGTGGTTGGATGAAGTTTGTGTCTAGCTTGAAAAGTCTCAAGAAAACTATTGAAGGAAGAGATTTTAACTGGGTTTTCCCCTAGATAGGGGTTTTGCCCTGGTAGAGTGCCTACATCTTGTGTCTTGTGTTTTTGTGATCTTCATACACACATAATTTGGTAATTGCTTGATGAAAGATAATATAACAAAGAAGTAAAAGAAGCCAACATAATTCACAAGTAATTATCAAGAAAGAGAAATCTAACCCTAACTCTACTAGCATTGATTTCTCAACAAGGTATTCATGATTATACACCCTGGTACGCGGTTATTCTCAAACTGAAGGGTTCTCATAAGAAGAGTCGGATTGGTAAGCCATCTTTAAGCATCAACATCATGATCGACATTGTCAACATAGTAAGGCCTTAACTTTGACAAGCTCTTTCATATACAAGAGCATCATGCTAGGAGGTTTTACGTGATATAACACACTACCTCTACAAGGTGTTGAGAAATCCAAAGAGTGGCAGTTACACGATTTCTCTTATTATGACATTATCTTGTGATGTTTTTCATTATTATTATTTGTTCTTTCGAATTATCTTTTCTTATCATCAAGACTAATGCCAAGCAACAAATAGAAGAGAACACAAGATGTAGGCATGCTGTCAGGGCAAAACCCCACTCTAGGGGAAAACCCAGTCAAAATTCTTCCTTCAGTAGATTCAAGATGAGACGACCAAGACCCTTTTAACTTAGACTTGAGACTACCTCCATCCATCAAGTCAACCTTGTCATTATTCAGTTCAATAGCTCCTGTAGCAGTCATTCTTCTTCACACTTTGATCCTTGCAATGGCACTGAACTTGTATTTGGAGATAACAATGATTTTTGAACCATCCTTGTGTGAAAACACCAAACATACTCACTGAGATAGCACTGAAAGTTGTCCACTGTGATAACATTGAAGTTTATCCTTTAGCATCAAAACCTTATCACTATGATAGCACTAGCATCGAGACTTTATTACTGTGATAGCATCGAGATACTGGAGAACTGAGACTTCATCACTATGATAACACCGAGCCATTCACTGTGGTAGCACTGAGATATATCCATTGTAATATCACTGAGATGTGGTCACTGTAATATCACTGAAACTATGGTAGCACCGAAATTGTCCACTGAACCTGTCTAGCGAGATCATCTCTGTAATTAACCTGAGCTCATGTAATAGTATCGATCTTATGAAGTAGTACTGAAACATATCTCTAAAATTTTTGTGAGTTGCTTTTTGTGTTTGTTGAGCGAAGTTCATACTCGTATATATAGTTGTTTTCATGTTGAAATGCGCTGCTATGAACATATGAAGAGATGTGTCATTGTCATGTCCCTTCTCAAACACATTAGTAACAGGGTGCTGCTACACAATTTTGCACATTTTTTACTAAGGAAGAGGGCCCCACACTTTCGACTTAGGGACTTAGGGGCCAAATCGACTTTGTTTAGCTACTAGTGGAATGTGGGGGCCACCCACTTAGGAGTTCGAATTAGCCATTTGATATGCTTGGAGGGAAAATCGAATGGGTGGATGGAGGGGCCCACATGAGGCTAAGGGGGCCTAAGGAGCTATAAAGAGAGATCAACTCTCATTTTGTTTTCATTCTGAATATTTGACAAACAAACTCACTCTTGTACACTCTGCTGCTTAGCGAGTCTACCGGCTGTTTAGCCACAAGTATTTTGCAGGGAAGATTCAAACTCTACTTCAGGGGACCATCCATGCCCGCCCTAGGGAGGTTGTTCCACATAGATTGCAGGAGTTTCCAGCAATGATTCACAACTCAGCCAGCCACGTAGAGGAAGGGATTGTGTGTTTTCTGGGTAGCCAGAAATACGCAGAGGTTGATTTAGCTAGCCAAGAGGCCCCTCACTTGCTGGGAGTTTTCGGGAGCAAGGAAGGTGGAGGATTGAGGGTATTTTATCAGTGTTTTGCAGCCAGCCAGCCAGTACACGCAATAGTATACATTTCTAGGCAGAGAGACTGCGCAGTGGCCTCCAGCAGCAAATTCGTGGAGCTTGATTGAGCAGCTATCAAGGCCAAAGACCATCCGGGAAGAAAGGGATCAGATAGTACAAGGGAAAGCAACATTTGAGGGGTGTTTCCAGGTGGATTTGCAGGTTGTTTCCTGCAAATCGAATTTGGAAGCAATAGACGGATAGCAACTCCGAAGAGGCCGAAAATCCAAATTCAAAATCAGAGAAATTCCCTTCAGGGTTTTGTCCAATGAGTCTAAGGATAAAAGGGAAGAATTTTTTGGGCAGTTTTTGGGCACTTTCTAGCAGGCCGAAAGTCAGTAGATGTAGCTGGAGAGTAGCTCCCAAGAGGCCGAAAATCCAAAGTCAAAATCAGAGAAATTCCCTTCTGGGTTTTTCTGGGTTTTGTCCAAGGAGTCTAAGGCTAAAAGGGCAGAATTTTCTGGGCACTTTCCAGCAGATGTAGATGGAGAACAACACCAAGAGGCTGAAAATCCAAAGTCAAAATTAGAGAAATTCCCTTATGGGTTTTTCTGGGTTTTGTCCAAGGAGTCTAAGGCTAAAATGGCAGAATTTTTTGGGCAGTTTTTGGGCACTTTCTAGCAGGACGAAGTCAACAGATCAATAGTTTACTAGGACAACGCAGAGCATAGTAGAGTAGCAGCTGAACAACCATCTTTCCAACTATTCTACCACCTGGGTTTGGTCCAACTTGTCCTTGAGACAAGCCCATGTGCACTACTCCATTTATATATTGTACTCATGTTCTCATATTTCATAATATATGGCTCAACAATTCCAATATTACACTGTTTCATGGGTGGTTTCTAAATGTTTTTAATTTCCACTGTTGCACTGTTTGTTTAATTGGTTTATCACTTAAATTCTTGTTTAGGAACATTACAGTCACTGTATTAGGCCGACATGAGATTATTGAGGGAAGACGACTTGATGATGAGTCCTTTGACAACAAGGAGACTTTGATGGATGTAGTAGTCTTCAAACAAAATTGACATTGACAATAACCTAAAGCCTATAATGGAGGCTTGACCTATAACAATTGACGCATCCATGAAACCCATGCTTTAACAAGTCAATTAAAAATAATAAAAAATATTTTTGCTTTCTTTTGACAAATATATCAAGTACAATTATGAAGACCAAACCTAGTTACATTTTTCAACACAAAGCACATACCCCATTCGGATGTTCATTGGGTATGTCCTTTCTAAGACTATTCTTATCTTGGATTCTCGATCCTTAAAGAATATGGCTCCTCTTTGACCACTCTTATATTGGATCCCTGTCCAATCCTCAAAGAGTGTCGGTTCATTTCCTATCTTGGATATTTTTGTCCTTGAGGAAATCACAGATGCTTATGCAATCCTCCATCCACCATTCTCTCTCCATGGCTTTCACGTAGATGAAGAAATTTCAACCCCCACTCCAGTTATCAATTTTCCTTATCACTCCATGCATTTAGTTTTAAATCCAAGCATGATAAAAATTCTAAAATCTGGAAATGACAATAATTTTCTGAAAACACAAATTTAGAGATTTCACAACTGCTGAAATTTTAGAAATAAAACATAACAAGATTATGACAGCCACACAGAAAATAACACAGTGATTTTTGGTCAATGTGACCCTAGAAAAACCCCTTACAACTCTTGGGGAAAACCAGTTTGAGAGCTCTTCTTTATTTCTGAAAATGCTTTTACAGAGAAACTAAAATAAACAGTAAAAATTCCAGCAACCACAAAATATAACTTATCTCGATTTCCATGCTCGAACTCCACTTCGAAAATTGGGCCAATCAGCAAACAACCAAAACAGAAATTTTTATAGCAATAAAACAACATTAGATGTTGTACGACCAGCCTCGAAAAACGTGCCCAAAATTTGTTGTCCCTCTTCCTCGATTTTTGTGCCTTGCTCCTGCTGTATGATTTTTCCTTGGTATGCATGCCAATAAATGTTGCTGCCTAGATTTGCTTAAATGTCTTCTTGCCGCTTTCCTTCACTTCCTCACTGCTCAGAAATTTTCTCCTTGCTCTCTCTTCTCTTTCTCTCAAATGCTCATGAAAGAATGAATTGATCTTTTCCTCTTCTCTTCTCTTATTCTCTAAATGACCTTTTGGGTTACCCTAAGATCTAATGGCTGAGATTCATTTAGATCTAGGGATGAGAATAAATATACATTTAATTCTCACTTTCTATTTTTTAACTGACCCACTTCAATAAAGACCCACTTAGCCTTTTATTTCCATAGTCACTTTTTCACTTTCTAATTCTTCATTCACTTTAATAAAGTCACACTTAAATTAGAATGTAACTTTACCACTTATAAAGTCACTTTTAAATTAGAATGTAAATTTACCACTTATTAAGTCACTTTTAATTCAATTGACTTTACCACTTATAAAGTCACTTTAGGAGAAAAGTAAAAAATAAATTTGGACACTTTTCCCTAGGCCAAAGATCAAAGCCTTAGGGAACCACTTGTCCTCTGGTACCCAAATTTTAACACTCCCTTTTACCAAGGAAAGTGTTCCTCACCACTCCCATCTTGTCTCTGAAGTATACATGATTGCCCCATGGTAAGGCTTTAGTGAAAATGTCTGCTACCTGCTCATTTGTGGAAATGTACTCAAGCTTGACAGCTCTCTTTTGGACATAGTCTCTAATGAAGTGATACTTGATCTCAATATGCTTTGACCTATCATGAAAAACTGGATTCTCCGTGAGTTTTATGCAACTCTGATTATCACAGTAAATTACTGAAGGTCTCAATGCCTGACCAAATAGACCAAACAACATCTTGCGAAGCCATATGGCCTCACAACTAGCCAAACTAGCAGCCATATACTCTGCCTCAGCTGAGCTCAATGCAACTGATTGTTGTTTCCAGCTGATCCACGACACAACTGCCGAACCCAACCCAAAACAACACCCGGAAGTACTCTTCCTATCTGAAGCACAACCTGCCCAATCTGAATCCGTGTACCCTGCTAGTCTCACTCCATCACCTTGTCTATAATCCAAACCAAAATCCACTGTCCCCTGCAAGTAATGAAGAATGTGTTTTGCAGCCACCCAGTGCACTCTCCTGGGCTCACACATGAACTGACTCATAGTGTTAACTGCAAAACATATATCTGGTCGAGTGTTGACCAAATACATCAAACAACCAATCAACTATCTGTATAGAGTAGGATCCACCAACTCGGAATCAGAAGCGTGAAGCTTCTTCTAGTTAGTGATCATAGGTGTAGACATGGGTTTACAGTCCTCCATGTGAAATCTGCTAAGAATATCCACAATGTACTTCCCTTGTCCCAGGAAGAAATGCCCCTCCTCCTGCCACACCTCAAATCCTAGAAAACAATTTATCAAGCCGATATCCTTCATCTCAAACTTTGAATCAGGATCTCTCTTGCAACCCTCAATGAGTCTCTCTGCACCAGTGATGATCAAGTCATCAATATACAACACCAGAATGAGAGGCTCCTCACCCACCACAATGAAGTATAGGTTCAGATCAGCCTCACTCTTTATGAAACCCAACTGCTGCAAGTATGTATCAATCCTCAAGTACCAAGCTCTAGGAGCTTGCTTCAGGCCATAAAGTGCTTGTTTCAACTTGCATACATGGGGCTCCTTCCCATGCACCTCAAAGCCCTGTGGCTGCTCAATATAAACCTCCTCCTGAATGAACCCATTGAGAAATGCAGTCTTCACATCCATCTGGTGGATCTTCCAACCCATCTCTGCTGCAATCGATATAATGGAGCGAATATATGTATACCGAGCTATGGGAGCGAAGGTCTCCTCATAGTCAAATCCCTCTACCTGTGAGAACTCTCTCGCCACAAATCGAGCCTTGAACTTCTCGATGCTGCCATCTGCAGCATGCTTTATCTTGTAGAGCCATATGGAAGTAACAATTGATTTACCTTCAGGCCTCGGCACTACCTCCCAAACATCATTCTTCATAATAGAAGAATACTCCTCCATCATGGCCTCTCTCCAGACATGCTGGTTGGTTACCTCCTCATAACTAGAAGACTCGGAGTCAACAATGCTTGTTACCAATGCCATGTAACTACAAAACTACTCAAGTTGTTTACTCTCTCTAACCTATCTCTTTGGCCCAGCAACTGATGTGGCCTCACGCAAGGTATCTTGAAGCCACTTGGGCTTCCTCTTCCCTGAGCATGCTTCTCCCACCGAAGTGAAAGAATCCTCATCATCATCAGAAGTCTGAACTCCTGAAGGCCTGTCAACTGACCTCATGCCTGAATCTACGCCTGTAGATGTTGAAGTACCGTGCGAACTGTCCATTAGTGGACTACCCTGTGAACTTCTCTGTGGACTGCCCTGCATGCTATCTGAAGAACCACCCACCTGACTCTGAGAGCCACTGCTCACTGATGGACCTAACATTGTAATCGATGTACCTCCTGATCCTTGACCACTGGATCCCTGTGACTGACTCAGCTGCTCTTGAGGGTTTGGTGACTCTGGATACTCTAACTCCCATGACCTCCTGAAAGCTCTCTCCTCCTCGAGCTTCACATCCCGCCTGACAACCACTTTCCTTTGCGCAAGAATATAAATCCAATAAGCTTTCGAGGTCTCGCTATAACCCACAAAGATGCCTTTGTATGTAGTGGGCTCTAGCTTGGTCTTGTTCTCCTTGGGGACATAGGAATATGTAAGGCACCCAAAGATACGAAAGCGCCCAACATCAAGCTTCTTCCCAGAGAAAGCCTCCTCTAGAGTCACATTCCCCAAGGCACGATGTGGAATCTTGTTCTGCAAGTACACAACAGTGTTGCGGGTCTCTGCCCACAAAAATAAAGGTAACCCCTGATCATGAAGCATGGCTTTGGCAGCCCCTGCAATGGATCTGTTCTTCCTCTCTGCAACCCCATTATGTTGGGGGTTGTAAGGAACTGTGAACTCCCTTCTAATGCCCACCTCAGCACAAAAATCAACAAACTCACCACGGGTATACTCCCTTCCATTGTCCGACCTGAGGACCTTGATCTTCCTACCTGTCTGGGTCTCCAAAAGAGCTTTGAACTCTTGAAACCACTTGAATACCTCACTCTTGGTCTTAAAGAAATAAATCCAGGTCTTCCTGGAGTGGTCATCAATGAATAAAACATAGTAATCATAGCCACTCAAGGATACATGAGACATACGACCACTCACATCGGTATGAATCAAGTCAAGGATCCTGGTCGCTCTACTGTCACGACTGGGAAAAGGGGATCTGGCAAACTTCCCCAAAACACATCCTCTGCATACATCAAGGTGATCAGAACTGAAATCTGGCACACCAGTGGTGATCTCCTGCAATGTACTCAAGGCCCCATGATACATATGCCCCATCCTGCGGTGCCAAATCTCACACAACTCTGAACTGCTAGATCTGTTGTCGGTCTTGTCTCGGGTGTTGCTACTCAATGCCATCAGGGGCTGGAATGAGAACTTGTACACCTTGGCATGGCGCACACCAATCTCTCTAGCTGAAGAAGCTGGAGTTCCCCTAGGATATATAAGCACCTGCCCTCTCCTGAAAAATACATCATACCCTCTATCCTCAAGTGCTGAGACAGATATCAGGTTCTTCTTCATTCCAGGCACATATGGAACATCTGACACTTTCAAGGGAGGTTTTGGTCCCCTATCAAATGTCAATTTCCCCACACCAACTGCTCTAACATTGTTGTCAACACCAAGTACTACCTCCATATCAGTATCACCCTCTGAAAGCTCTGAGAAATACTCTCTAGCTCTTGTCATGTGGCGGGAAGTGCCACTATCAACATACTAAATGCTATAAGATGCTCTGCTAGTACGGGGAATGCATACTCCCTCTGAAACTGTATGGCATGTGATCCTGCACTAGTGGCCTCACAAGCTATGAACCCAAACTCCCGATCAAATATCTCTAAGAAGCTCTCTATCTTTGCAGAAGTTGCCATGGGTTTGTCTTTCGCTTTCTTGTTCTTCTTCTCTGGACACACAACAACATAGTGTCCCAACTTTTGACAATTCCAACATTTGACTTTGGAATAGTCCTTGTCCTTGTTGTGCTGCTTGGCTTTACCTTTGCTTTTGCCTCCACTGTTGGAAGATTGCTTCTTTGCTCTACCCTTCTTGCCTCTTGCTAACAATGCCACATTGTCATCCTCCTCCACCTATTTGGCTGCCCTAAGATGGTTCTTTCTGATCTCATTCGGAATGTAATCATCCCACAACCTCTCCCAATCCGGACGGTTTTCTTGTGCAACAATGCCATCTACAAAATTCTCCTAAGTCTTGGTAAGGCCATTCAAAGCAATTCTCACCAACATAGTGGGTGCAATGATCTCACCTACGGCTGCCAACTCATCTCTCACTGAAGTGATCTTTGTGAGGTATGTTGTAGCACTGTCAATCTTAGCCATTTTAATGGCCTTCAGTTTCTCTTTTAGGACCATTTTTCTATTTTCATTTGAGCTCTGGTAAAGACTAGTCAAGGCTGTCCACATCTCATATGAATAAGTCTTTCCTCTCACACGAGGAATGACATGGTCTTTGACTCCTTCCAAAATCAATCTTTTTGCCTTAGCATTCTTTTTGTTAAACTCTGCCAACTGTACAGGGTCAACAAGTACTGCTACTGGGTTTTGTGTGGTATTTTCCATAATGCCCCAGACTTCTACTTCCTCAAAGATGCTCTGGATTCTCTCCTTCCATGCAATGTAGTTGTTTTGCCCATCCAACCTGTCTTCAACTCTCAAACCCAAAGACAAGTTTCACTCTCCTACCAAACTGAAATTTTCAAATCTGTGGTAAAGGTTTCTGTTTTCTGTGTAAAAATCAGTTTGCTGTAATTTTCACTTTGCTGTCCCAAACTACACTTTTCAGCCAACCAAGCTTTGATACCATGAAGAAATTTCAACCCCCACTTCGGTTATCAGTTTTCCTTATCACTCCATGCATTTAGTTTTAAATCCAAGCATGACAAAAATTCAAAATCTGGAAATGACAATAATTTTCTGAAAACACAAATTTAGAGATTTCACAACACCGTAGTCTAACTAGCTGGAGGAATTTCTTAGAAAGTTATGGAAATTTTGTTCATATTTAGAGAAAATCTGGCAAGGATTTTTGTAAATCCAAGTTATAGTTGTTAAACTTCGAAATTTTAGGTGTCCTAGATGTTTTTTATGGCGCTGAATCCATTTCCACAATCAAAAACATGATTCAAACACTGCCTCTACAAGATTTTTTGGAATTTTTTTTGCCCGAATTCTGGCTACTTTTGGCCGTCCAGGCAATTCCTCCGCCTCGATACATGATTCCTTTCACAACTGCTGAAATTGCAGAAATAAAACATAGCAAAATTATGACAGCCACACACAAAAAATAACACAGTGATTTTTGGTCAATGTGACCCTAAAAAAACCCCCTACAACTCTTGGGGAAAACCAGTTTGAGAGCTCTTCTTTATTTCTGAAAATGCTTTTACAGAGAAACTGAAATACACAGTAAAAATTCCAGCAACCACAAAATACAACTTATCTCGATTTCTGTGCTTGAACTCCACCTCGAAAATTGTGCCAATCAGTAAATAACCAAAACAGAAATTTTTACAGCAATAAAACAACATTAGATGTTGTACAGCCAGCCTCGAAAAACGTGCATAGAATTTGTTGTCCCTCTTCCTCGATTTTTGTGCCTTTCTCTTGTTGTACAGTTTTTCCTTGGTATGCGTGCCAATAAAGGCTGCTGCCCAGATTTGTTGAAATGTCTTCTTGATGATCTCCTTCACTTCCTCACTGCCAAAATTTTTTTCCTTCCTCTTCTCTTCTCTTTCTCTCAAATGCTCATGAAAGAATGAATTGATCTTTTCCTCTTCTCTTCTCTTTTTATTCTCTAAATGACCTTTTGGGTTACCCTAAGATTTAATGGCTGAGATTCATTTAGATCTAGGGATGAGAATAAATGTGCATTTAATTCTCACTTTCTATTTTTTAACTCACCCACTTAAATAAAGACCCACTTAGCCTTTTATTTCCATAGTCACTTTTTCACTTTCTAATTTTTCATTCACTTTAATAAAGTCACCTTTAAATTAGAATGTAACTCTACCACTTATAAAGTCACTTTTAAATTAAAATGTAACTTTACCACTTATAAAGTCACTTTTAAATTAAATTGACTTTACCACTTATAAAGTCACTTTTAAATTAAATTGATTTTACCACTTATAAAGTCACTTTAGGAGAAAAGGAAAAAATAAATTTGGACACTTTTCCCTAGGCCAAAGATCAAAGTCTTAGGGAAACACTTGTCCTCTAGTACCCAAATTTTAACATTAGACTTATGGTTGCCTAGTCAAGTGCATGACACATGAAGGTGAGAATACAAATGTGATGTTTATCATCACTCTCTCTCAACCAGAGTAGATCCCCATTCCCTCTTGATTAGGGAATAAATCCTTTCTCCTATTAAGGAGACTCCTTTACTCCCTCTCAAATATAGAGGAGATTCCTGACTTCCTTTTAATTTTGGAAGTCATCACCACAAGCTTGATCAACTATCAGTTTTCCATGGAGATAGTTGCTTGGCTCCCTCTTTCCTTTGCATCTCATTATATCAAGCTTTCTTCCTTCCAGGGTATCAAGGAGCCATCTTCTTTCTTCAATCTTGACAAGGTTCGAGCCATCAACCTTGGCACATCACTTTCCTCCAATCATCATCAAAGAAGGCATTATGTTGAGCCTTGTCAAACTTCAAGCTAGTCATAGCTCCTTCATGAAAGTGATCAAGTTATCTTCTTACACTGCTACCTTTCAATCCCAAGGTGATGATGTGAACACCTTGACTACATAACCTTCCAAGGATTGTCAAGATCATATACTCAATTGATATGTTTGTTGAATTGAGTTCAACATCCATAGTTGAACTTGCCTCAACTGTCATCATGCATTCCTGCAATATCCTCTCTAGGTAGCAAAACAATATGTTAACCATATAACCAATATCAAAATGTTAAATATCAGACTTACCTTGTCATGATGGCCCTTCTTATCAAAGTATCAACTTACTTGAGTCCTTCAAGATCAACATCCTTTTGCATGGTCCATCTCCATATGAATCTTTCTTCATACAGTCATTAGAGTGCCCATGGATCGAAGCTTGATTACCAAGCTACAATATCTTCCTTGGAGTTGTCATTGTTAACTCCCTATCTTTCTTCCAGAGACTATACTTGATGTTGATCAACATTGTCATATGCCATGCAATTTTGTGAGAGAGTCGTGATCTCCATTCATTCCAAAAAACAAATTTCTTCTTTTGAGCATTATTCAGCCATATGGAAGACTTACTAAGCACATTCATGACTAACTCATCCTTCATGATTCTTGTAGATATGAATCATGCTCTAGGAAAGAATATGCATACCTTTGCTTTCATATAATCATCTAGCCATCCTTTGATCGAGCTTGCTTCTTATACCTATCAAAGATAGGTTTCCTTTTCCAAGAAGAGAAAGACTTTCATTATGCCTTTCATATTGTAACCTTGACCATCTGCAATCCTTCATCCTTCAAGAGTATTGTTTCCAAACTATATACCAGTCATAATGCTTACTACCAAGAATCTTCCATAATGATGATTCTTATAGGATCTTAATGTTCCTTCTTTGCAAAATGACTACCTTTAACATGATGTTAGAAAAATTCTTGGATGAACAATAATATGCAATATGGTCCCAATTTTTCTCACTTGCTTTAAACTAGATGATCCTTCCAAAGAAAATTAAACAAGTAGATTCTAATTTTTCTACTTTCATGTGCTTCTATCTATGATTTCATGCTTCTTACAAAAACAAGACTCTTCTAGAGTAATGATGCATGCTACTCTACTTTCTACTTACTAAAGGGAAAACAAAAATTCGTAGAGAACCTAACATAGATGAGACTTCATTCAATAATAAAGATCCTTGGGATCTTCTCCTTTCAACTTCTTCTCAGGTTCTCCCCTTTCCTCTGCTATGTGAGCTTCACTTCTTTCCTTCCTTTTGTTGTTCACTTTAATGTTTGGACAATCCCTTTTATAATGTCCATACTCATTGCATTTAAAGCATTGAATCTTGGACATGTCTGACATCTTCTTGGACTTTCCAAACTTCCCTTTCCTCAACTTCTTGGTTCTTGCAATGAAGGCTTGAGACCTTTCACTTGATTCAGTATCATCCTTTGCCTTGATCCTAGATTCTTCCAAGATACATTGAGCCCATAATTCATCAAATGGTGTAGTATATTTCTTTCATCAAAGGATGTAGTATCTTTCTTTGAGTAGATGCTAGTTGCAAAATTGCTCCAATAAGATGGCAAAGTATTTAGTACACATATAGTCATCTCAAAATTTGTAACAGTCTCTCCAAGCCCTTGTAATTGATCTCTTATTTGTGAGATCTTCATCAGATAGGTGGCCATGTCTTCATCCTTTGATTTCCTTATCATATATAATTGATTCCTCAAGGAAATCTTTTGACCTTGTGTACTTATAGAGTACAACTTTATCAACTTATCATACATAGCCTTTGATGTTTTCAAATCTGCAACAAAGGGAACAAGATGATCTTTGAGGGACACGATAATCCTTTGTGCCCTTACTTCTCCCTTCTTGTATTTTGATAATTCTTGAGTCTTCTCTTTGTTTGGTTCAACTACTTCTCCAAGGACATACTCCATGACTTCATTCTTTGTAAGTGTCAAGTCAATCCACTTCTTCAATGCTATGAAGTTTGTTGACCCAACAAGCTTGTTGCTTCCCTTGCAAAATGTAGCCATATGATATGTAGATTGAGACATAGAAGACAATATACTAATTACTTTGTTAACCAAGAATCCTCCTCCTTGATGATGTCTCCAACTATCTTGATGTTTTCAAGACCTTCAAGGAGACTTTAATGATGCCCTAGAAAGATGTCTTCTAGGATGCCTTCAACAACAGTGTCTTCGAACAACTTCAAAGTGTGAATGATGATATCAAGATTCCTTGATGCTTCCTCTTCTTCAAGATGATGTACTAGAGAATCTTCAAGAAATACTTGTCCTTTCTTCCTTTAATAAGACCTTGATGATGAGGTCTTCTTCAACAATAGGTCTTCTTCTTCTTTCCTTGTGTCTTTCTGCAAATGTTTCCCATTGACAAGCAAACCCTTCTTTGTGTCCTTCCAACTGCCTTCTCTTGTTCACCTTAGCTCTGATACCATGTTGGAAAATGTGGCAGGGCAACTATTAATTCAATTTTTCCAAA
Organism: Pinus tabuliformis; assembly: GCA_031772625.1. NCBI lineage: Eukaryota > Viridiplantae > Streptophyta > Pinopsida > Pinales > Pinaceae > Pinus > Pinus tabuliformis. Next base: position 992,768,531 of record CM062820.1, read on the forward strand.
ACCCAAACCCTAGACCAAGTCCCCCTTCAAGCACCAAGTCAACCCTCCAAGAAGCCCTTCCAAGTAGATCAATGAGGCTCAATCTTGTTTCAACCAACTTCCAACTTCAACTTCAAGCCCAAGCTCTGACCCTGCAACTTCAACCTACAATTTCGGACTTGTAGCTACTATAGAAACCCTATAAAAATTCCTCAAGGCATCTTCTTTTGAGCAAGACAATGTTTCCAGCAACTCAATGGGGCCAAATTAGAATATTCGATCTTCCAACAACTCGATCCTGCAACTTGTTCTTCTACAATTTAGACTTGCAATTTTGGCCTTCCTTGAAGCTGCAAAAACCATAATTCCTCGCACGTATGAGAGATATAGAGCCCAAAAACAAATATCCAAGACTTTTTCTTAATTCCTTGATCTTCGCTCTAGCCTTCTTAGTCTTCTCAACTTCAAATCAAACTTTTCTTGAGAGATTGAACTTGTGAGTGAGTGAGTGCCAAATGAGGTTGAAGTTGCCTGTATTTATACACATTTGAGGGGTTCAAGTACCTTCCTTTAGGTTGACTTGAAGTTGTTAGGACCGACTTGTGCTTTGGGGGTTTCCAGGAATTTCTGGACTCAATAAATTCTTTTACAAGGTACATCTTGCCCAGATGGGTCTTATATTCATGACATTGACTCTTTTGACTATTGACAATAAATCTTATGACCTAACAAACCCTAGAAGCATGAAGAAAATGCTTTTACCTAGAAGACCATCAACACGAATCATGAAATCCATGCTCTAAAATAATATTTTTTCTTCTTTTGTTTTTTTCCCCTTGGAAAAATCGTAATTTTCATTAAGATAGGAAAATTACATGTTGTAGATGCTATGAGCATATGCAAAATTTAGTGGCTGTGTGCCAGTCCAAAATTTAAGAACCAAAAATATGTGCTCCACGCAGGGAGACAGTCTTTAAATAAAGTGTTGTATAAATAAACTTCAAAATTTGTTACTCTACACAGAGAGTACTCCTGAGAACATGTGTTGATTATGTATAAGCATAGTAAATATAAATAGAAATAAACATTCGATTATCAAATGATTTCAGGCTCCTGTTGAGCCTGATCTGCCTGGTCCATGTATGGACGGTGGTAGTACTAGAACTGTTCTCCTCCCCGCTGCTCCTGGATCATCCAGATGTTGCATGGCCTGATCGTTGTTGTTTTGGAAAGTTTGTCAGCGAGTGTGTTCCGTTCCCTGTAGATATGGTGACAAGCAAAATTGTCAAAGTATGTGATGTATCTATGCACCTCATCCAATATATGTTGCAATGTGAATGCATGACATGTTGATGTTTTATTAATCCAGTTGCAGACAATTTTCAAGTCACCGAAAACTTGTAGATTATGACAGTTCTTTTCAATCGCAAATTGTATGAGGTATTTGGCAGTGATGAGTTTAGCAAAGTTGTTTGTACCATTTCCAAGTCCCATTTGAATATGTTAGAAATGTGAATCTGAAATATATAGTGCAACCCCACCTCCACATCCTGTTTCTTGTGCCGATCCATCAAAATATGCCCAGGGCTGTGAGTGATCAATGGACTCGGGGATGATAGTTCTGGGTGGAGAGTCGGCCTCATCCTTGGGTAGTGAACTGTAGTTGACTATTATTCTAGCTATGATGGATGGCCAATGGGGGCGGAGTCCTGAAAGATGGTGCGGTTCCTAGCTATCCAAATTTCCCAGCTAATGAGTAGGGGGAGGTTCCTAGCTTTGGGTGATGATACAGATGACCACCAATTTGCCCATACCTCCTTGGTGGTCTGACCCCTCCAATTGATGGATGAGAGTGTGTGAGATAGAATGGAGTTCCAAAGTTCAATTGTGGTGGGACAGGATAGAAAAAGATGATCCAAAGATTCAGTGCTATCCCTACAGAGGCAGCACTAGTAAGGTCCATATTTCCCTCTTCTGTTCAAGTTGTCTCCCGTCGGCACCTTATTCTTTAGTATGGACCACATGAGTAATCTTGTTTAGGGGGGTGCTTTGAGCTTCCACATTCCTTTCCACCATGTATCTATGTGCTGAGGCTTGTGTCGATTGGCCAGTTGTAGATACCCCTCTTTTGGGGAGTACCGACCATTTTTTGCGATGGCCCATGTAATCTCATCCTCCCCTTCTCTTATTTGAATGTGAGATTCAGTGAGAGTTGTTGTGTAAGTGCTCCAAGCTTGGTGCCACTGTAAAGGAAGGAGCAATCTATGGGCTAACTTCCATGCTTGGTGCAGGAAGGTTGATCTCTCCTAGTCCGCAATGTGCACTATGTGTGTAATTCCTTTCTCATTAAGGTTTTGGAGTAAGCCTTCAGGTAGCTGGTGTGCATTCCCACATCCTATCCAAGGGTCACGGCCTATTCGGATGGATGTCCCATTAGATATTCTCCAAGTTAGGCCGTCCCGAATAAGAGACATTGAGTTCAGAACCGCTTTCCATATATTTGAGACCCCAGTTTTGTTCCATCTTGTTTGTCTCAGCCAGTCCAATGGCCTTAGCGGTGCAATATATTTAGCGACTGCAATTTTGGTCCAGAGACTGTTGGTGGTGACTAATTGCCACCCTAGCTTGGCCGCCAGTGCTGAGGAGAAATCCCCCAATTTCTTTATACCCCAGCCACCCCATTTCTTAGGGATAGACAGAAGATCCCATCTTGCCCATGCATATATCCTTCCTGTTTGTTTGCCTTTCCACAGGAATCTGCAACAGAGGTTTTGTATTCGGTTGAGAATGCCTCTTGGGATCCATGTGAGGGACATCCAATAAATAAGGGTGGCCTCCAGAACCGCTTTGATGAGCACCAATCTTCCGACTCTGGAGAGATGCTTATGATACCATATATTGAGTCTTTTCTCAAGCTTGGAGATCAACCATATCTAGTCCACAATTTTATATCCAAGCGGTTTCAGCCTGTATCCTAGATACTAGAGGCCTCCATCTATTTGGGTCAAGGTGAAAGGGAACCTTTGTACAACAAAGTGTATCTCGTGGGGGGGGCATTTCGATACAGTTATGGTGGACTTAGAGTTATTAATGATCATGCCTGTAGTAGTTTCAAAAAGATTGATGTTGTGGTGGATGGTGGTGAGGTCTCCTATCCCTCCATTTAGGAACATAAGTACATCGTCCACAAAAAGGAGGTGTGTTATCGTGCATTCGTCCGATATCCTCATTCCCGAGAGTCTGCCTCTATGGTCCATGTCCTTGATCAGTCTACTTAGTCCTTCCATGACTAAGAGAAAAAGAAGAGGAGATAATGGGCACCCCTATTTGAGACCTCTTTCAAAGCCAAAGAAGGGAGATGCAGCCCCATTTATGAGTACACTAAAGGATATATTGGTAATGCAACATCCATTTAATGACTCCCGCGGGAAATCCTAAGTGGGTAAGAAGTATTCTGAGATAAAGCTAGCTTACCTTGTCGAAGGCTTTTGAGAGATCAACTTTGAGGATCATACCTTTAATCTTCTTAGTCTGAATGGAGTGCAGTACTTCCTAAGCTGTGCCTATGGCCTCATGAAGCTGACGATCCTATAGGAAGGAAAATTGTTCGGATGATATGTGGTTGGATAGGATGGGGCGGAGGTGGTTTGCAATGATTTTTTATAGGCAATTGCACAGGGAGATGGGTCGAAAATCATTAAAGGATGATGGATTGTTTGATTTGGGGATGAGGGCGATGAAGGTGGAGTTTATAGCCCCATGCATATCTCTAGTCATCCTGCATTCCTCGATAACCTTGAGCAGATCATGTCCGAGGATGTCAAAAAAAGCCAGGTAGAACTCTACTGACCACCCATCTGGACCAGGGCTCTTGTCCTTCTTAAACCATTTCAGAGTGGCCTCTAGCTCCCCCAAAGTGACTTCTCTGTTAAGCTCCATAGCATCCTCATGTTCAATGAACCGAGGGAACAGTTGTGCTACTCTAATGACCTCTGCTAGGGTAGCATTAGGGGGAGCATGATAGACCTGTTTGAAGTGAGAGGTGGCCAGGGAGGCCAGGTGAGGGAAGGTGTCTACCTCAGCTCCTTGCTCATTTGTCAGTTTCCATATGGTATTAATGACCTTCCTTCCATTAGCAAATTTGTGGAAAAATTTGGAATTATCATCTCCTTCCTTCAGCCAAATAGCTCTACTCCACAATCTCCAGGTTTCCTCCCTCTCCTTGAGAATGTTTCCTCTTTTGACTGTTAATTCAGTGAGCTTGTCCTTGAGCTCATTTGAAGGGAAGGTGCCCCCACTGTTGTCCTCTAGATTGGCTATCTCCAGTTTGATCTCATTTAACAGATGCTCTTCAGCACACCGCTTATTGTGAGCCCATATCTTGGATAGCTTCTTCAATTCCTTCAGGTTGGCCACAAACCCTTCAGTGATGTTCCCTCTTCTCGCCGGTGGATGGGCCTTCCAAAAGTCTGTGACGAGGTGGATGTAGGAGTTATCTTTCAACCATGTAGAGTTGAATTTGAAAGGTGCTCGAGGTTTGCTAATATTGCCTCGGATATCAAGGTAAATTGGCAGATGGTCTGAGAGTCCGCTGGATCCCACCCACTGGCGATAAATGAAACCCTGCTCCAAGAATTGTTCCTTGATGAGAAATCGATCCAGTCTCCTGGCAAGGTTGTCCTTCCCGCTTCTTTTATTCCTTCAGGTTGGGGCAAGTTTGGCAGATGGGATATCAATGAGATTGTGCAAATCAAGGAGCTGCTCAAAGAAAACTGCTAAGGGGTCGGCTTGAGCATGGTGACCCCAAGACTCTGAGTAGCCTAGAGAGAAGTTAAGGTCTCCTCCTAGAATGATATTATCAGATTGAAATATGTTGGCTGCCAAAATCCTCTCCCAGAAATTCTCCCGATGATGGCAGGGCCCATATATGTTTATCATTCTAATCTCAGTTCCCAGCTCTGTAGAGTATATGTCTGCCCTGATGAACCCTATACCCCCCAAGTGCCCAATAGATTTATTGAGAAAGGGTTATACCCTAGAGCAATGCCCCCCGAGCTACCATTAACATCAATGGCTTGGAAATTCCATCCTGGGAGCATAGATTCCATTGGAGGGGAAATGATATCGGCTGCACCCAATGTTTCCTGTAGGAAAACCAGATCAATCGGCTCCTTCTAGAGAAGCCTCCTCAGCACTAGTTTTTTCTCGAGACTAGCAATCCCTCTGCAATTGAAGGATAGAACCTTCATGGGGGAGACTCCTGTAGAGGGCTTTGTGCTCTAAGGACCCTATCGAGTGAAAGTTGTTTTTCGGAGGCCACCTCCATACCTGCCTTCTGTTTAGCTTTTGACAGGGAGGAAGGTCTGCCTTGAGGGAGCTTCAGAGTGGAGGAGGGAGGGATAAGTCCAATGCCAATAGCATCCAACTTTGGTGATCGAGTATGCGATCATAGATGATATCGGTGGGGGGCGGGGTCAGATCCATGGTTTGATTCCTTTGATGTCTCCATTAAGGTTGTGGGGGCAATCTGAGAAGGAACATGTACATGAGTATTGAGAGGGCAGATTGGGTGGCTTAGACAGGGATGAGGCTTGTCCGGGTCTTGCCTAGATCCCTTAGAGTTATCCTTATGAGTAGATGAATAATTGATAGATGCAAAGCAAGGGATAGGATTGGACATACCCGAAGATAGCACAACTTCAGCGATCGCCTTAAACCTGGTTAGCGGAGCTGAAGGTGGCAAAGAGGTGCTTTCCTACGCTTCTTTAGAGCCATCGAGGCAAGCCTGGATCCATCTGCACCAGTGTCCATCTAATCGGCCCCATCCGAGTGTTCTGCTTGTGGCTAAGCTCCCCCAGCTGATGAGGTCTTCCCTTTGTTGCCCATCTTTGATTTCGTGAGGAGAGGGCAGTCCTTATAGAGGTGTCCAACCTTGTGGCAGTGCCTACAACGAAAGGGGACCCCCTCATAGTCCAGAATTTGGATCCAGTTATAGTTCCTCCAATGAAGAGTGACTTTTTATTGTAACCCTCTAATGTCCAGATGAACCAGTAACCGTGCATAGGCCATGACCCCCGTAGAGAGATAGGATCTATCGTAGTCTAGGTATGTACCCAGAGAATTTCCAATTCTTTTGAAGATATCTTCGGTCCAAAAATGGAGAGGCAGACCAGGGAGACGTACCCATATTGGCCCTGCCCCAAGTTGTTCTCTGTCTAGATCAAATAGCGGACTCCATCTCCTTAACATAACCAGGGCCTGTTCGATGTGCCAGAAGGAGGATGAGACCCAGTTGGTGTGTTCTACTCGCGTGAAATGCAGGGTGAACCAACCACGAACAAATGTTTGAACAATAGGCAGATCAACTAGGTGATGGCCCCATATTTCCGCAACCCATTGCTTAAGTCTCGCAGCGGTGTAGTTTCTGCCCCTGACCCTGCCTACCAGGACCGTCGCCACCATATCCATGGTGTCTTGCCACTGAAAATCTTCTTTCCAATTGATGAATACTTCCTGTGACCTAGGTTTGACACACCTTTGCTTCTTTCCGAGAGCAGGGTTTGCATCCTCAGCCCCCTCAAGGGTTTCTTCAAGATTAGGGTTGGGAGAGTTAGGGTTTGGAGATAATGGAGCTAGGCCAGTAGGGAAAGTTTCTGGGAGGGGAGGGACATTTGTATAGCTACCAAACGGCTATGCAGACTCCAAGAGCGGGGAAGAGTGAGCTAAATAGGGCAGGGCTTCTCTGAGCAAAGACTGAGATGGATAATGAGAGGCCGTCGAAGGTTGGAGGGAGGATATGCCGGATGACCTAGCCACCTATTCTGAGCTGGATAGTCTGGAGGCAAAATGATGGGGGATTGGCATCAGAGGGGGCGCAGCTGATGCCGACCAGGTAACAGGTACTTCTGGGAGGTCGATAACAGCACTAGGTTGTCCTATGAGTGACGGAAGTGGAGCAATAACCTCGGTGAGTTCCCTGTTGAATGGGAAGTATGCCTCGGAACTGGTCTGCCTGTCGAAAATGGAGATGCCCTCGAGGGGGTCCTCAGAATAATCTATAAGGTCGGTCTCCATTGATGCCCTGGGGGTTACGCTAGTTACCGCCGTTTTCCGGAGTAACCGACACAGGCGGGGACCAAACCCTACAACGCGAAACCGAAAACAATAGTTCAGTCACTGTTGCGGGAGGTAAGCAGGGACGTGAAGGAACGAGGGTCGTCGGCCGGTTACAGTCTAGAAGCTACAGAGGAACGAACCTAAATTGCAGACTGGTACCAGGTGTACTGCAGAGGGCCTACCACGTGTCAGGGTGTGGTCACGCCAGCTCCATCTCGTCCCTTTCTTCTTTTGTGGGTTACATAAGATATATATATATATATATATATATATATATATATATATATATATCGACATGAGTACAATGACAATTATGAAGATCGAAACTAGTTACATTTTCCAACACCTAATATCACCTTCTCTCTAATATGTTTTTTTGCACATGCCCTAGAATGAAGCTCAAATGAAAGCCAAACTCGAATTAGGAAATAAAACATTAGAGTATACCATAATATTCCATTTCAAGCTCTTTCTATCCATGCATGCAATGTTCAAACTTTTTCCCCTTGAATTGCACTATTAGGGATTTTTCCATTTAGGAAGTGATTGTTCCTCTCCAAATACTAGGTTCACATTTTCCTTTTTGGATTTGATGCATTTCTTCTTACGATTTCTCCTTAGAAAACCTAGTTTTGCCTGGTTTTCCTTCACAGTCTCTTTCCTCCATGCTAAAGGTCTTATATCCTTTCTAATGTTCTAAAAGTCTATCCCTAGTGTTGAGGAAGATTCCTCCCAAGTGTTGAGGATGGACTTGAGAAAGACATATTTCCCCTTGTCTAAATAGTCCACTAGCTATTCCTCAATTGCATCCTCCCCTTTTTGATAATATATTGCAGTCTATGTCAATATTTTTCATCATATTTTTGGTGCCTTTTAATGATTTCTCATAAGATTTTCTGGTTTTGTTTTTGTTGATTTTAGTGGGTGAGGAAATTAGTGCAAACTCAAACAACTTCGTCGATGCAAATTTCTTAAGTGCATGGTAAAGATAAGATATGTATGGTTAATTTATCTCATTCTATGCTACATAATTATATAATGTGCATTTTAAAAAAATTAGAATAAATGTAGGTAATGGAAGGTGGAGGAGCACTACTGAATATCTTTGTGTAAGAGGAAAAAATGTGAGTTCTCTTGTTGCACAACCTATGTAATCCTCCATTTCAAATACAATGGTGTTACTCCCTCCTTATTTTTGCGCAAGATTTTTGGATGCTATCAAACTTTTCTTATAGTATATTATAGTATATTTAATATTTCTCATAAGAATTTTGGTATGTTTTAAAGATTTCTCATAAGATTTGTTTATGTTGTTTTTTGTCAGATTCAATGGTTGGAGGAATCAAGGTAGGTCCTAGCACCCATAAGGGAATGTGGAGGATCAATGACGAACCTACTAAAATGTTTGTGTGGGAGAGATCGTAGTAAAGTGCAAAGGCGGAGGAGGAGGTGAGTTCTTTTGGTGCAAATACCATCTTATGATCAGTTGTGAACAACCTCCTTATTTCAAATGTAATGGCTCTCCTCCCTTCTTGTGTAGTAAGGGTTTATGATTTTTGATGTTTCTATAAGATGTATTTACTTTTGCGTAAGATTACTTACAAGATTTTCAGTCTCTGTTTAAATGTTCTTAATGTTCTTGTAGGATAATGTGGCCTTTGTTTCATATTTCTTTCAAGATACTTTGTGTATATTTAATATTTTTCATAAGATTTTTGGGTCTCTTTTTAATGCTTTAATTTGTGCTATGTAGGATGTTCTTTGTTAGCCCGTGGATGCTTTTTGGGGTTGCAAAGTAGAGTTTGTCTCTACTGTATCTCTCTATTTGTTCCTTTTTGTTTTTTGTTATTGTTGTTTGTATATTTCACTATTGATGTTGCTTTTTTTTTAAACATTTGTGAGTATGGCTAATTTGTTTAAATTTAGATGTGATGTAGTGCAAGTAAAAGAAGATGAAGGATTATTGATGAAACTCTTGAAATTTTTGTGTGAAAGAGACGTGGGCCAACGCAATAGGGGCAAAGGTAGATGGTGAGTTCCTATTTGGTGTAAAACCCATGTATGATATGCTATGAAACTGTTCTCATTTCAAATAAAAAATTCTCCTCCCCTAGCTATTTAGGGTTTGTGATTTTGATCTTTGAATAAAATGTACTTAATTCTGCATAATATATTTGTTCTTTGTTTAAGATTTCTTGTAATATTTTTTATTATCTATTTAATACTTTCATGAGATTTTTGGTGTCTTTTTAAAATTTCCCATAAGATATATTGATCTTTATTTAATATTTTAGAGTTTGATTTTTGTTTGGTTTAGTGGGTGGCATATAAATGTAGGCCCTTGTTAGAGTTGGTCTGGTCAGCCCTCCCTCAGAGATCAAAACTCTTTATGCATTTCATTTTTAGGAGTCCCGCTCCATTCACCCAGCTGCATTCCGCTAGGAGCATGCCATAATCTGACGGAAAAGGTCATGCTAGTCATTTCCCCTCATGTCTGGCTCTTGCTGGCTTAGGTCTTTTGTCAATGATCACTAAAATCCATGACAGTCAAGGTCTGGTCCTTTAATGGACAAAAGTCATTTTCGATAATTAGGTCTAGGGATTAATCAATTTGGTCTTCAACCATGTCCAATAAAGCCATGCAGGCCAGAGTGAGGCCTTTACAAAGTTATGATTCAGGGAGTTTCATCGTCATGTGGACAAATTTCGATTGTTCTTCAAAACTCTGTTTTGAAGAAAAGTCAAACAGTGTCATTTGTGATAAAATTTTCAAAAAAGTTGTCAGTTGATTTCTTCAGGTGCAGTCATGGTTTCCGTGGCCAAATTCCCTATCATACAATCCCTTCAAAGAGTGCCGAAAACTTCATCATTTGACCTAAAATTTCAAAGGGAAAAGAGAAATTCAAGTGTTGCTTTAAGTCAGTGAAAAAATCCAAAATGAAACATTAGCAAAGTAGGTTTTTGGAGAAGAAAAAATTAAACCCATGACTTCAAAGCCTTTAAATAGAGGTTTCCACAAGCAAACAAGGTCATTGTGCAAATCAAGGTCATAGAAAAACATTGCAAAGTGATTAGGAGAGCAAAGTGCGTGTTTAAGAGTGAGTGGGAGTCGTTTTCCAGAGCGCGGCGCACACACAGAGGGGCGCGGTGCACACACAGAGCGCGGCGCACACAGAGCCACCCCACAGTGCAAAATTTCTATGGGCGCGACACACACAATGGGCACGGCGCACTGGGTTTGGCGCATGGTGCACACCCACAAAGGCTCGAAACCGTGCCAAATTGCCTCAAGTTGCCTATGAAACCCCTCAAATCAACAGGTAGGCTCTATATCATGGCTTGCTCATCAAATTTTGTGAATGTTATGGTGGTTCATGGCTATGTTTAATTGCAACAAAACTCATAAAACCAACCACAAGAAAACACCAAAAGCCATTGTTGCTAGGGTTGCATAATTGTGGTGTTGATGCCAAGGTTCCGTTATCACCCCTCATTTTCCCTTTCTTACCATTTTTCCCTATCCCCCCTATCCCATTTTTTCCTATTCTCCCTACCCTAAAATATTACCAAACCCCTATTCCTTATCCCTCCACTCTTTGGTCAATATAAACCCCAAAACCCTACCCTATCAAATCCCCAAACCCTCCTACATATCCCTAAACAAAATTTCCCCCCATAACCCCTATTCCCATCATATTATTCCCCTTCCTGACACTCCCTTTTTGTATTGTTCCCCTTGGTGGCAGATCTCACAACAACACCTAGTTTCATACCATCATCAAAGGGCAGTCCAAGCACAGTACACATACAGTAGTCATGGCATCTGAGCATTCATCGGAGTATGAGATGGAAACACAAAGTGATTCATCCTCGGAAGAACAGGCTCCCCGGAGACATCACAAAAGTGGCAAACATGTTAGGGATGAGCCAACCACCCTCACTGAATTGCAGGCCTTCCCTCTTGCTATGTCATGTTTCCAGCATCTATCATGTTTTGAGTTTTGTCAAAGAGTGGTTAATGTTCAAGTTCAACATGAGTTGGCCCATCTTTTTGTGCTTCACCTACATGGAGATCACTCTATCTTGGCCGGTGTCACCTTCACACTGACACCTGAAACTGTCTCATTAGCAACCGGCATACCGAATGTTGGAGAACCATGGCACAAGAAATAGAAGGTTGATCGGCAACATTATGAGCCTTACATTAAGGCCAGTTGCTTGAGGCAGCTCACAAGAGTCTTTCCATTCCAATATTTGAAAGATGAATATGCTCCACTCATGAAATTGATCATGAAGTATTTCATCTGTGAGGGAAGGTTCTCTCGTTTATATGCCTATCACATCAGGTTGCTCATGCACTTTACCAGGGTACGGATGATGAACATCCCATATTTCATTTGCAGGAACATAGAGAGGATGAACACCTTCATGCAGCACAAGACCCCTCAGCAGCAACTTAACAGTGTTTATCACTTTGCTCTTATTAAGATTTTGGTGGATCATCAGTTGGGATTGCAGGGCATTACTTGGGATGACTTCATCTCCCGTGACCTCTTCAGCACTTCACAGGTATTATCAAAGGTTGAACATGAGATAGGTGGTCCTTCTCATCAGTATGAGCACCATGAGGCCACTACTATGCCAGTATTCATCACCTATCAGAGAGGCAGTAGGCATTTGTTTGCAGCAGCAAAGCGAGTGTTATCTCCACCCGGGGTGGAAGGGGCCTCGCTTCCGACATCAGCACTACAGGTACAGGACAGAGGTAAGGAGCCAATGCAGGATGAGGGGCCTTCAGGTGAGCCATCAGGTGAACGAGAGACTGAATTCGTTCTCCTTCATGATGATGATACTGATACAGAACCGACAAGTGCACAGCTTAAAGAGATCATCTTGGAGCAGCAAGCAGAGATTCAAGCCTTGTCCCTTGATTTGGAAAGATCCAAATGGAACATGAAATATCTGGAGTAGAGGAACAAACAACTTGAGGATCAACAAGCGATCATGGCGCTACAAAACATTCGTGAGCATCGCCAAGCTACACAAAGGAGAAGAGTTGAGCTCACGTCATTGGAGCAAGAGATTAATGAGGATCGGGAGGCCAATCTCGAAAGAGTTAACATGCACTTAGAGAGGCTACTGGACAAGGCCAACAAGGACCATGCATTGCTGGGACACATGGCTTTCCACTACATTGCACGAAACAAAGTGTGCAAGGCCCGAATCAGGAATTTGAAGGCGAAATTGAGGAAGGCAATCAAGAAGCAAAAGAGGCAAAGGGAGCTCGATCGACTTCAAATATTGGCTGAAGCCTCTTTGGCCCAGCATAACACTTGATAAGGAAGCTCCAACCCAAATTTCAAGAAATTTGGGGCATTTTTGGTGTTTTTGGAAATTTTTGTGCAAAAAACAGGGTTTTTCTCCCTGTGTCGCGCCACTGGCGCGACGCTTAGGATTGGGAGCTCCAAATCACAAATGGTTTGAATTTTTGGATTCATCATGAAAAATCATGACTGCTGGTGCATGGAAAAGAAGTTTGGGCAAGTTTTGAGTCCCTAGGAGGTCAAAAACACTCAAACAATGACCTCTCTGCCCCTATTTTGACACACAGGAAGCAATCTTGGGAGAATGAAGTTTTGGAGGGGAAAATGAGCACGAAATTCAGAAATTCCACTTGGGTTGGAAAGTAGACAGGCCAGGCTTTCCAACAAGCACACTTGGGTACAATTTGGACTCCATCAGGTACCTCAAAACAGCCTCCAAAGTGGCACGGCGCATATAGAATTGGGCACGGTGCATATAGAGAAAAAGGCCAAAATCACTTTCGCTTCGCGACATTTCGATTCACGACTTTCTCCAAGTGGGCCCGCTCATCTACACTACACTTTTTTTGGCACCTAAGGCAAAATTTTAAAGTATTTCCACTAAAGGTTGGCTTCTATCCAAGTGGCAAAGGAAGGCGAGCAGTCACCCAAGCCATTTTTCATTTTTGTAACGTTGCACCTATAACTAATGGTTGGATTTCCATTTCCAGTTTGTAATCATTTGGAAAACTCCCCAACTCTAGGTCGTTCTATTTCCCAATGGCATAGTCTATTTATTGTATGCAAACCATTTGCAAAGGGTTGGTTGGCATTTCTGGGAACTGTGGGAGAGAAACTCAGTCACTCACTGTACATTTTGACAGAGGATTAATGAAAGGCAGCGGCTCTGTTTCATGAGATTCATGTGGTTGTGAGTGTAGCAAATGTGTCTCTTATGTTTCATATGTATTTCATAATGTTTCACAGTTCATTTCATATTCATTTCCAGTGAAATTTTCTAAGTTAGATAAGGTAGAATTCATTTGTATTACTCTGCCTGTGGGAAAATTTCATGTTTAGTGTTCTTATTCTGTTGAAAAGGATTCATGTACTTATGCCCTTTTCACCCTCCTAAGCAATTCCTCCATTCCGCGTTATTTCAAACTAAATTGCTAGACTTTTCGCCTGTCTTGCCTCACGAAGTAATCTGTGCCTTTGTATCAAATTCTCTGCTCATTGCTGTCCGTTGGTCCCATACCATCCCAGAAACTCAGTCATTCATAAAAAATTGCTTCTTGTATCCATATTTACTTACTAGCCTAAGATCAATATTTCAATATTAGTCATCTTAGACCATTCCATTTACTTATTCGCTGAGCGTGACTCGGAGAGAGCCCTCTCCTGTTCTGGTAGGGCTAGCTACCAGACTGAGCGTGGTTTGTGGTTACCCTGAATTTTGCCTTCCTTCAGCCTAAGGCAGATTTAGGTGCTAATAGTCCTAATGCTCCAAGATCTTTCATGAGGTTTTTGGTGTCCTTTTAAGATTTCTCATAAGATATTTTGATCTTTATTTAATATTTTATGGTTTGATTTTTGTTTGGTTTAGTGGGTGGGAAATAAATGTAGGTCTTAATGGTCCAAGATTCCATAGATGTACTGGGTAAAGGTGAATGTTGTGGTGTATATATGGTCCCATACATGCCTTTTTTAAAATTAAAAGCATCTTACACTATTGGTGATTTGTTTGTTTAATTATAAATACAATGCAATGTAGGTAAAGGAACGTAGAGGATCACTAATGAAACTACTGAAATATCTTCATAAGAGAGAGATTATAGTGAAGTGCTGGGACAAAGGTGGAGGTGAGTTTCCTTTTGGTGCAAAATCCATTCATAACATGCTATAGAATATTCTTGTTGCAAACACTTGAGTTCTTTTCCCTCCTTACCTATTTAGGGTTTATGATTTTTGGTGTTTGAAGAAGATGCATCTTTTGGTGCATAAGATTATTCATAAGATATTTAGTCTTTGCTTAATATTTCTGATAAAATATTTTGATTTCTGTTTCATATTTCTCACAATATTTTGTGTGTATTTAATAATTTTTGTAATATTTTCTAGACTCTATTTAATACCACTCTATTTTTCGATGTGCAGGGTTCCCTTGGTTAGCGATGGACACTTTTTGGGGTTGTAAAGCATACTTTTGTTTGTCTTTTTATGTTTTTTCTTGTTATTTTTGTTTTTTGTTTTAATTGTTGGTCCTATTTTTTGCTATTGTTGTAAATTTTTATTTTTTATTTTTAACTATTGTGGTTCTATCATTGACTTTATGAGCATGGCCATGCAAATTTGTGGTTTAGTATTTTGTTTTTCTTGTGTCTTTTGATTTATTTTTCTTTTTTGGTTCAATGGGTGGAGAAATCAAGGAAGACCTTAACAACCCATAGTGTGGATTTAGGGATGATGTGGAGTCCATAGTGTAGTGGGCAAAGGCAAAAGAGGTATGTAATTGGGGAATTTACTTGTTTATGGGCAAAGGCAAAAGAGGTATGTGTAAGGAGAATTTACTTGTTTGCTACTACATAATTATATGGTTTCATGCCCATTTTAATTTAACTCATTTGTTGGTCCATCATTATATCATGTGTCTGTTGAAATTTAGATGCAATATAGAGTTAGAAAGGTGAATGAACACTGATGAAACTATTGAATATCTTTTTGTCAGGAAGATGTGGAGTACTATAGCAGAAGTAGAAGCAAAGGTAGAGGATAAGTTGTCTTTTGGTGCAAGACTCATGTATGTTCTACTATAAAATTGTCTTAGTTTAGATACAATGGTTCTCTAACCTCCTTACCAATTTGGGGTTTATAATTTTTGGTAGCATAAGATGTACTTCTATTTAAATTAGATGCATCTTATATTATTTGGAATTCTCTTATATATTGAATGTAGTGCAAATGCAGGTAAAGGAAGATGGATGAGCAAAGGTGGAGAAGCAATGTTAAAAGTATTGAAATATTTTTGTGTAAGAGAGACTTGGAGTGATGTAGGAGAGTTCAAAGGTAGAGTGTGAGTTCTCTTTCGGTTCCGGTATGCATATCTTCTCTTCAATACTATGGTTCTCCTCCTTCCATCCTTATTTAGGGTTTGTGATTTTTGGTCATTGAATAAAACATAATTTTGCATAATATTACTCGTAATTTTATTTTTTTTGTCTTGGCTTATGATTAAGATTTCTCATAATATCTTTCAGTGTTTGTTTAATATTTCTTATAAGATTTTTTTTGTTTGTCATAAAACTTTTTGGTTTTCATTTAATATTTAATGGTTTGATTTTTGTTGGGTTTAGGAAGTGGAGATATCGAGGTGGGTGCTTAGATGGTATAGATTGCATCGGTGCATTTGGTGAAGGGGAAGACTAAGCAAGAGGAGGTGGGTATGGCATCATGTGTGTCTGTTTAAATACAACATTTTGATGATTAGTTTTATGTACTTCCTTGTGTAGACTATTGTGACTGCATGTAAGGTAGAAGAAACTTTTGTTCTTCCTTAAGATGTTATCATTTTGGCTTAGGATGTTCTGCAAAAGAGGAACCCTACTGCTGCTGAACATATTGGAAAAAAGGTATGGTTTGGAATGGTGCAGAACTTGATGTTGCAACATGTTTTATGTCTTTTTTTGCTAATGAACTTTAAGGAGCTAACATTTTGGATATATTTTATGGATTCAATGTTTGTGTAGCATTCTTCGTTTGTATTTATGCAACTTGCTTTGGTTTTCAAGAGTGCTATGACTAACAGGGATAAGTAGGGATAGGTGGTACTCATGTCAAAGCAGGTTCTTCTTTCCACACTGGCCTTTGCTTTTATCATGCAACATCCATACAAATATATTGTTTCTGCAAATCAAGATTTTTGATGTTGCAGAAAATTCTTTAGCACAAGTAGCATGGAATTTTGTGAATAATGGGTGAGTGTTCCAGTTTCCTATCCTTATTCTTCAATATTTTATGCTTTTTGGATTGCATTCATCTTTGGATTTTCAACAAGATTAGAAAATGGCTATATGTGTTATAGGGATTACAACCCTTTGCATCCAGTGCAAGCCTTAACATATTGATGTTGCAGCTATCTTTCTTGCTAAGTTTTTTAAGGTTAAACTGTCATTAGATGGAGAGAGGCCTTGGTGGGAGGAATTTCATGCGACTCCTCACCAATGTGAGGTTTAGCTTATTGCTTTGATATAATATGGTGTTTTTGCAGAGTGCTCAGGTTTATAATAATGCTCAAACTTTGCATAATGTCATCATATCTAAATGTTTTTTGATTGCTCATACACATCAATTGTTATTAGGCGAGATATATTTGGAAGTAGGGGACTGACTATTATACGTGAATTGTCAATTTGTGACATGTAGGAAGCTACCCACTACAATTGTTAATTTCTGTGGATTTATATGAACAAACAAAGTCAACATCCACTTCAAATGACATCAACTCTCCTTAAGGTGTGGATAATAAGTTACAGTCTTCATACAAGAATACTTTATAGGTTTAATTGAGTGAAAAGACCATATCAAAAGCAATTATTGCAGTAAACATCCATCATTTATTTGCTCGAACTATTTTCTTCACAACAGCCTAAGTTTGATGATATTGCAGGTAAACACCAAATATAAATTCATGTGATGACAATGTTGCAAGTGATACTATGCTTGGGCATGTAAATCAAGGTTCATCAATTCCAAAGTTTGTTACAAATTGATAAGAAAAAGCACATATGAAACAATAAAGAATTCAGCTTCTGAGAGTAAGCTAACATTAGTGGTAAGTTGAGAGATATACAAGAGCATTTTGTCAATGCAAATTCTGGGGTTATTTGTGTTCATTTAAATTAGGCATCTTAATTTATTTGTTGTTTATTTAAATATTGAGTGCAATGCAATGTAGGGAAAGTAACATGGAGGATAATTGATAAAACTATTGAAATATCTATGTGAGAAACACTATATTATAGTGCAGTGAAGAGGTAGTGGTAGAGGTGGGTTCTCTTTTGGTTCAAAGTCCATGCTATCTGCCACGGAATCATCATATTGGTCTTTGTTTTATATTTCTCATAAGATATTTGGTGTGTGTTTAATATTTTTTATAAGAATATTTTATGGTCTCTATTTAATACTCTTCTGTTTTTTGATGTGCAGGATGTTGTTGATTGGCCATGGACACTTTTTGGGATTGCAGAGAAGAGTCTGTGTCTACTATTTCTCTTTTTGTTTGTTTTGTTTTTGTTATTGCTATTTGTATCTTTTGCTATTGCTTGTTGTTCCTTTGTTTTCTTCTTTACAACTACGGTTGTTATTTTTTTACATTTTTTGAGCATGGCCATGCTAAATTGTAGTTTGATATTTTGTTTTTCATGTTTGCTTTACTTTGTTTTGTTTTGTTTTTTCCCCACCTTTGTTCATGGTTTTTGTTTTGAGTTCTAAGAGTGTGGAAATTAAGGCAAGCCTCGTCAACACATATTGTGAGTTTAGGGCTGATGAAGATTTAACCGATGTAATGGGCAAAGTTGAAGGAGGTATGTATGAAGGAATTCGCTAGTTTGTTGCTAAATAATTTAATGGTTCCACTTTGTTTTAATTGAACTCTTTTGCTACTTCTTATATCATGTGTGTTCATGTAAATATATTATAGAAAATATGTGTAAAAGAATGTAATTGAAATCTTCAAGCAGAAGCAAAACTTGCTTCTAATTGAGTAGAGTTTGTAGATATGGATTAAACAAAACAAAAGTTTTAATCAAAGTTATAACCATATTAGTTTTCATCTATAATTGGGAGGGGTACTAAGCATTATGACCATACTAGTTTTCATCAATAATTGGGAGGGGTACTAAGCACTTTGTGTCATAGGAGGGTGTGGGTTTCTTATGCATATTTGTAGATATGGATGAAACAAAACAAAAGTTTCAATCGAAGTTATGACTAGACTAGTTTTCATTTATAATTGCGAGGGGTACTAAGCACTTTGTGCCACTTGGAGGGTATGGGTTTCTTATGTGTGTATTTCAATCTCAACATTTTAAGTAAAAAATGACACGTAGAGTTTGTAGATATGGATGAAACAAAACAAAAGTTTCAATCGAAGTTATAACCATACTAGTTTTGATCTATAATTGGGAGGGGTAGTAAGCATTATGACCATACTAGTTTTTGTCTATAATCGGGGGGAGGGGGGGTACTAAGCACTTTGTGCCACTGGAGGGTGTGGGTTTCTTATGTGTATTTGTAGATATGGATGAAACAAAACAAAATTTTCAATCAAAGTTATGACCAGACTAATTTTCATCTATAATTGCTAGGGGTACTAAGCACTTTGTGCCACTGGAGGGTGTGGGTTTCTTATGTGTGTATTTCAATCTCAACATTTTTAGTAAAACATGACACATTTGTCTTTTCAGCTTGATACTTTTACAACTTTCTATATGGCTCCTTCATGTTTTTATGAAGGAGCCACAAGCGTCATGGACTTCTTCCATCTTTCTATCATAGAGGAATGCGTGTTTGACATGAACTTACAAAGGTTGAGCAATATAATGAACATAAAAAAAATTTCCTCCCACAATGCTAGGAAAGAGTGTAGCCAACTTTGGTATGTGTAGGGTCTATTGAGGGGGTTTGATTTTCAGCCATTTCTTCAATCAACTTTAGTTGGGCCTTAATTTGCACACTAACCTATCTCCTATCTTGAGATGAAGCCTCATACCTCATCCTACATACATATTTTTTCCATTCTTCAATCAACTTTCGTTGGGCCTTAAGTCCACACAGTAACTTGTCTTGAAACCACACAATAACCTAGGAACATAGACTAGCTAAAACCAAAAAGGGTCTCTAACTAGACAAATAGAAGTTGAAAGCGAGCCTCAAAAGAAACAAACACATTAGAAGATTGAAACCATGGCATTCTCTTCATTCTCAACACTGTATTTATTTTCACTTCCTATGATTCTTCCATCTTGCCACTTCACACAATAATGTGACTTCTAGTGGCTAATTCTTTCAGAGGGTCAAACAATTTTAAATCCATCTCTTGGGGTTAAGATCCATCATTGTCATATCATGAAGTTGCATGGTTCTTCACACTAATATGTGATGCTGGTTTGAGGTGGAGATCCCACACATTTTTTCTCTCTTGTACTTATGATAGGTGTGACTACTTCTGGTGGCCACTTATCCAAGCTTTACTACTTCATAATGGTCTGGTTACCCTAGGCATTAACATTAACGTTGTATATCTAAGCAATACCCTTAGAATAACCTAGGAAGACAACAACTAAAATGGAGCATTGTCTTTTACTAGACAATAGGGAGAAATAAGTATGCAACAAAAACAACAAATTCAAAAGGATATTGAAGCCTTTGATTTATCTCCATTCTATTTTGCCACTCCACATAGTAATGTGATTTCTAGCCATTAATATTGGTAGAGGGGGAAATAACCTATTTTTGATCTTTCTCTTTGCAATTAAAATGATATGGGGGTGCATGTTCCTTCCCCTACATGATTGTGATGGTTTAACATAGAGTGACCATATTTATTTTCTTTCTTGCACTCTTGATATATTTCAAGCAAACAAATCAAATATTCATAATGAACTTGGTTATAGGTAAATTTAATATTAAATAAGGCCAATTAAGATCTCTATAAAATTTGGAAAATATCAGTTTATGATGTTTAAACTTTAATTACAAACATATTTGTATGGTGACATTTTTAGTCCCTCCCTCTCGCCAGGGACTATAGGTTTCATGCAACAGTCAAAATTGTTTGAAGTTATATTAGTTTGCTCAGTTCAATCATCTTTATCCTAAGTTCTATCAAAATTTAATATTTATTTATTTTATTTATAAAAAATGAATTTATTTTTATATTTCTGAAATTTAAAATCCCTTTTCATGGGTTCATTCTTACATGATTTTGACTTAAATCTCTTGAGTATGGGCTTTATTTCTACTTGTCAGGAATAATTAGTCATTTAAAAAAATGGTTTTTGTATTGATCGCTATGTAGGCTCATTAAATAATTATGAGATTGCAGAGTTCTCCCCAATCAATGGTTTGCAATTATCTGTATTCCATGTTGTAGGTGAGACATTGCAGTCTTGTTCAAATTGCAGAGTTTGCTACAATTGATGCTCTACATATCATTTTAGTGGATGGGGTGGGTGTGTCATTTCTCTAACAATTTGTTCTCATTACTAGACCTTCAACCGACTTGCCAGTAAGTTCCAGCGTCATCCCAAGCATCCAAGCCATATCCAAAGCCATAAGCAAAAGCAAAGGCACCAGAGTCAACATTCCTCCCCGTTCCACCTTTCTTGGTCGACGTATCCATTACAATGCACTAATTTCACAACATCTGGTTCAGCCTAGGCATGTCTTGCCTTCCATTGAGACAAGCACATCTACAATAGTAGCTTTGGTGTATACATATGCTTAGGGCAAGGGAACAACCACTAGTTGCTGCAAGGAGAAGCATGATTGAAGATTCAACTGGAAAAAAAATGAGTGCTATTTTTAATTTGGTGATTGAAACAATTGAGCAAGGTTTTTCTCTTCACAACTGCAATTATGTTTACTAGAGCCATTGCTTGAAAGAGAGGAATAAGAGTTAGACAACTCGTTAGAGATTCATAGACCGCAGACTCAAATAGACGTTGATGGTAGACACAAAGGAGAGAAGGGGCAAGATGTGACTAGAGGAAGGAGATTTTGGAACAAGAGGAACCAAAAGGAGGACTAGAAGTTACTACTAAATGGATAGGGAGGCTATGGATACTACTTGCCACAACTAGTCATGCATGCAATGATGTGGAATGAGGGAACCACATTGAACTCTTGCATCAAATACACCACTAAACCAATATACATAATATGATAATTTATTTACATGACATGACATTTATGCACAATGATGCGTAATGAAATGATCAATTGCTTCTAAAAATTCATCTTGATAAACAACTTGGCTACTGATAAATATGCTCAGAAGTGGTAGCGAAATAGGCAAAGCATCACAAATGGAGAGGTACAACCTTTGCACCTTCGATGGAAATAAAAAATCTCATTCATGTGAGAAGGTAGCTAACTCAATGGATAGTAAATCATAATTGGTTTCCCTGCTTAACAGAGGGAGGTTCCACTATTGAGAGGATTATACTAAAATTGTTAAGCATTTATAGAGGGGAGACACTTTAGGAGAGAACCCTTATGGGGTGCAATGGTGGAGTAGAGACATACATAGAGAAAAAGGTAGAGCAGGACAAAGGGAGAGGTATGTTAACCACAGGGGAAGAAATTTAGGAATGGGAGCACTTACCAAGTTTTCATTTAGAGAAGTAAAAGCTTCCATTCTGAAATCCATACTAGGGGTTTTGTGTCCTTCAAGAGTGGATGGAGTTGAAAGTTCTTAGTAAGGGCCATAACCTAGGCCAACATCCCAGCTTGATCGCACCCTTCCTTCAATTCGACATGCCCTGAGGTATTGCTACATGGATCTTGTCTATCTATATTTAGTTTTCATTTCAATAATGAATATTTTTTGACATGAACGTTGTGAGTTGTTGAAGAACCACTATAGTGTGGTTCTTTTGACGCAATTCTTCTGACGCCATATATTCCACAGTGAGCATGATCAACCCTGATAAATATCTCCCAAAAGGGAGTGCCCTCATGCAAAAGATCGCCCAAAAGAGAGTGCTCTCATGTGAAAGATTGCCCAAAAGCCCTCATGCAAAAGATTGCCCAAAAGAGAGTGCCCTCATGCGAAAGACTGCCTAAAGGAGAGTGCCCTCATGCAAAATATTAGGTAATAGGGGCCCTTTAATAACAAACACCCTCGCCAAGCCCTAGATTAGTATAAGTGTGGTTAAAATAGCCCCTTGTCGAGAATCCTACTTCTTCAGATAAGTTTGCCTAGCTGGTTGGTTCATATTAGAGCATCGTTGGGTATGGAGGGCTTGGGGCCTTGCCAAGACACATTTTTTTAATGAAGTGCCACCTTGTGTCATTAATTGAATCATATCCCGTCCTTATTATAATGTTGTAATGATTTACATACCTCGTGTGCTTTCCTCTTTGGGTCCCTAATGGAGTACCACCTTGCCTAGATGACTAAATCATTTCCCTTGCCTTATTGTAATGCTATATGGATATACATTCTGGGTATGCTTTCCTTTTGGGGTATTGGGTACCAACTCCAACTTTCTCAGGGCCGAGCCATAATAGCTATGCAATATGAGCTTTGAAGGTTGCAAAGGGAGGTCCTAGACAATGCTTTTAATGAGGATGGTGAAGGCAATCAATTCTATTACAACTTCCCTTCGTAGGGTTTCTAATACACCAGTAGGGGAAGCAAAGGTAGTTATAGCACACACAATGGCATAACGAGTCGCTGCATACCCGAAGGTTGCAAAGGGAGGCCCAAAACAATGCTTTTAATGAGGATGGTGAAGGCAGTCAATTATATTACAACTTCCCTTCATAGGGTTTCTACTCCACTAGTGGGGGAAGCAGAGGTAGTTATGGCACAAACATTGGCATAACGAGTAGCTGCATACCCAGGAGTAGTTCTAGTTGCTTACCCATAAGAAACAACACTAGCAACAATGGTGGTATAAGCATCATTAGTGGTAGAACTACCAACACTTAAGGCAATCGCGGGAGAACCAAATTACGCTGAGTGAGATGCATACTGAGATAAATACATATAACATAGAGCTATCAACTCTTAAGTACAATAACTATAGAGGAGGTAGGTGTATTTAAGGAAGTAAATCTATTTAAGGTTGAAGAAGTATCAATTCACTTACAAGCTTGCCCTCTGATGAAGGTGTTTCTAGTATGTTGTCTACAAGAGCTGAGTTGTTACAGTTTTCTCAACTGCTAGCAAGGATCCATAATTTTCTCCTTTATAGTTCTTCCATCTTGACCAACTGGTTGGCCCTTCCACGGACTCAAAACTCCATGGCACATTGAGCAACTAGCAAATAAAGAGCAATGTAGTGGTTAAACATTCTATTGTTGGTGGTGCTACACAACTACTACTAGTTGGCTCTATGCATAGGACTTTCTGCTTAACCAATTAAAACCTTGGTATCATGGATAAATATAACTTGTGTTAGATTTGATTGAAGTAATTTAGTTGGAGCTTGTGTACGCTAAAAGCCAATGATTTTCACCTTTCTTGACTATCTCTTAATCACAAATTCTAGCACCTTCATTTCACCAACAATTCCACTGTCCCTTCCATCAATAAGTCACCATTTGAAAACGTCTTTACAATCCACTATCGACTCTCTATATCCATTGATGCATACTGTTGGTACTATTTTATTGCCATCCTTTTCTTCTAAAAATCCATCATTCATCTATCATTATCTCCCATAAACCCCTCATAGTCCATTGAAATTGATCAATTAAGAATTATAATTGTTATTTTACATTAAATTTAATTTGTGGATTTTTATGTTAAAAATTAGAAATTTTCAACAAAATTACGGGATGTCATGACTTCCTGTAATTGGTTTATGTTGTGACACGTGGCATGGCAGGAAAATCAAAACAGAGGATAGGGACATGATCACGGATGTACATACATGGTGAAAGATCTATTCAGCATCGCATCTGGAGCTCCTGGATACATGGTCAATGCTGGTCAAACCCAACCTTTTTGGTCATAAAAGCAGCAAAAAGCCAAAGTTACCTAAACTGATTTCGTTTTGTTTTAGAAATCAGTTAAGATTAGAAAAAAAAACAAAAATCACCTTTTTGACTGTAAAAGCAGAAACATCTGTGTGATAATGTATGTACATTCGATTGTAAACCTTAAGGAATGTTAGTGAATGAAGGATAATAGACATTGAGCAGACTTAAGACTGCGTATTGTATTGTTACCAAAACTCTGTTCTGGCATGTAATTGATTTCTAGACTTTAATCACAGGCAGTGTTTCATCATTTCAGTGTTTTATGTGTTAACAGTTTCATCATCTGAAGTTTTCTAAGTGTACCATCAACGCATGGACGGGCCCTACGTGGGGACTGGTATACTTTCATTTCATTTTCATAGCATTTAGACTTCAGATCTGAATAGCGTTTGATGCCATTTCTTTGCTTGTGAATTAATTAATTCGATTAGAAGTTCTTGCGAGTGTTATTGTATGATTCATGGTGATAGCTTGAAACTTCAATTGCTAAATTATTGAACAAGATCTTGTAAAAGATTTAATTGAGCACTGAATTTCGAAGTATCTCTGTGGACTCTGTTTTCATGCATTTGAGTTTTAGTATGCTTAAAAGAGTCTTTAGTTTTCATGAATTTGATTGTTAGGATGCTTAGTGTGTTACCGAGAAAGAGTTTTTGTGAATGATATCCTTGTAAGAGGATTGAAAACTCAGACTAGTAACACGCTGTGTTTTTAGAGCAGTTAATTAAATTAGATGATCTGAGTGTTTAAAGTGTGAAAGGAAACATATTCCAATCTCTTGTAAAAGAGTGTTGTAGCCTGTTGATGAGCCCCAAATTTGGTAACATTTTGGGCTCATTTGGCCTAACTACCCTTGCTCAACCCTTCATTTTTCATAACTTATGCATCATTTTTTAAGTATATTTATGTCATTTGTACGAATGAGGGCAGTCACTATTCCTAGGTGGCTAACACATGCTTATTTCAGGTTTTTTGACATTTAATGGAGCAAAACCACACAGATGAGGGCTAGAAGACAGCCAAGATGGGATTGAGATTTTGTAGGAAGGTTGTCCACAGCATTGAATGACCTTCCTCGTGATCTTCACCCCTAACTCTGAGCTCCAACAGCCACCACCACCGAGCTAGAAGGCAGCCAAACGGATTTTGAGGAAGCAGCAGATTACTCTTAGTTTGGTCAGCCAAACCCCACTAATTTAGGAGGCCAGCTTGGCCCTCGTAATGTATAAATGATGAGGCTGTAGCCTTCGAGGGGGACTTTTGAAACCTTGTTGCATATTCTGAACTACGAGCTGATAGCTCTGTTTTTCTCTTTGTAAGCCATTTTTGGCATGTTATTTGACTTATGACTATTATCTTTTAATGAAAAGCAGGCAGATTTGAGTTCAATTCTGAGTTCTTAAAGGAGCCATAGCTCTCGGGGTTGGGCCCAACCTGAGAGCCTAAGGCTTCCTTCCTTTGTATTGTTACCTTTCTTTCAGCATTGTATTTCTTTCCTCTACATGCATTTGAAAACGCAGTTTGCTGAGTTGAATTTCTTGGTGTGGTTAAGTAGGTTAGTTTTATGAACAGAGTTGCTTCAGTAGTTTAGATTAGAGTAAGGAGATTGGAGTTAATAAGAGTTCCAAAAAGGGTTGACTGCACACTCACTTTCACCTCTGTTTAGGGACTGGAATTGCAGACCGTGCCAACCACCAGAAACATTGTTTTACCTCTTCATGAAATCTTTGATGCAATATTTTCGTTTGTAGAAGTGTCCATGCATTTAGATCTTGTGGAATGATTCTTTGCTTCGGCACCATGCATGATTTTCCTCAGAAATAACGTTGTTGTTCTTTGGTTTTATTAAAACAGCTAGAATAGGTTGATGAAATTTCGGTTATGTGCAAGACATGGATGATTTGTTTCATTTACACTGTGCAGTACTGCTCCCTCACTCTCTTATCCTTCTAAGCCATGCCTAGGCCATCTACTCCTCTCCCAGTTAGACCACTTGCCTCCCAACTCTTCTATTACCCACGTTATTCTACCTTTTCGGCCTTCCATTTCCTCTACTCTCCTTTAGACCAACCAGCTTAGCACACCCCCTCTCCATCTCATCTCCCTGTCACTAAGTCCTTTCAAGCTCCCCTCCTACCTCCCTATCCATCCATGCAGCCTCTTCTACTCATCCATCACCCAAAAATCCGATTGTAGAACATCCTGTAGGAATTACTGAACTTCCTGTAGAAATTCTGAACATCCTGTAGAATCCCCTGCAGACTTCCTGTAGAAGCTCATAAACATGGTTGCTTGGAATCCAAACGTTGTGAAACTCTTTGGAAGGATGTTAGGGACTCCTTAGACCCTTTCTGAGCCTTCCTGACCTCTTCCAAGCATTTCTCCCCTTGACCTACCCCTGCACAGTAAAGACCCAGTTAGAAGCACATGCATAATAATTCCAACAACTTGAGCAAAAATACAAAAATATGTTCTCTTCAGATGAAAGTAGTCTAGACACATGCATCTCACCTTAATAGAAGTAATGGCATCACTTTCAGTAGTTTGCATTCTCACCATTGCATCAGCAGGACTAGCTGGTAGAATTAGGGTTTGTTAGGGTTTTCATTCCTTGTTGGTTTTCAGTTCATTTTTGCAAAGTAGGTTCATTTCCTTTGATTTAGCTCGTTCATCGGTTAAAAAGCTTCTTCTGAGAGCTCATAGAAGTTGGCTTGAGCCCTAGCGGACTTGTGCCAGCTGACCAAGTGACAGCTGCGACAAGAGCTAGTACTTGTGCATACAGCACCGTCGCTTCCAAGTTTGTTACAAACTACCGGGTTGATAAAATTAGAGAAGGAAGCTCCAGGAGTTGTAGCATTATTGCTACAATACTGGAGCCCACCATATTTTTGGCGCCGTTGCCGGGGAAGCGTCAGAGTATTAGTAATTGTTTCTTTTCTTCTATTTTCCTACTCTTGCCTTCTGCTAAGTAGTTTATTTCATTTCCATTCTGCAAAAGTAGCATAGAAATTTCCTGCTTTCATAGATTAACATTTCAATTCCGCAATTTCATTTTTGCAAGTGTAGATTAGCATTTCAATTCTGCAAGCGTAGATTAGCATTTCAATTCTGCAAGCGTAGACTAGCATTTCAATTTCATTTGAGCAAAGTAGATTAGTTCTTTCCTGCTTTCACTTCAATTCTGCATTTTCATTTCAGCAAGATAGTTAGTTGTAGATCAATCTGTTTCAGTTTTGCAGGTACCAGAAAAAAAAAAAAAAAAAAAAACAAAAGCAATCAAAAGTCTTTCCATTTCATGCCTCGTAGGAATCGAGATAAAACAGGCAAATTCTTACCCAACACCCCCACCACATCACCGAGTCACCCTTCTCTCTTCTTTGGTGACAGTGATCCAGAAGAGCCTATAGGTGAACCTCCTGAGATATACGAAGATCCTATAGCAGAAGAAGAGTTAGAGACCATTCCATCTGAAGCTATGGCTGACAATAGGGGAGAAGATGAGAGAATAGAAGGTGCCTTCCCCATCCGAGAGACCAATGGAGACATGAAAATAAAGAACATAAGCCCTTCTTCTTTACCTCACTTCCATGGACTGACTACTGAAGATCCTGATACCTTCCTGTTTGAGTTTGCTGTCCTTTGTCGAACCTATGACTATACTGAAGATGAGCAGAAGCTGAAACTCTTCCCCTCAACCCTTAAGGATGCAGCATTAAGCTGGTTCATGGGCTTACCTGGGAACAGTATCACCACTTGGGCTCAAATGCAGCAAGCTTTCAATACCAAGTACCAGGACTACTGTAGGTCCAAGGAAACCAAGGGAGAAATCTTTCGGATGACCATGGGAAATGATGAGTCCTTAGAGGATTACGAGGAAAGGTTCCAACTTAACTATAAACGAGCCAAGTGCACACTTGACCCTGAATCCCTCAAGTTGGTCCTACTCCAAGGAGTCCCTGAAGACCTCTTAGATACCCTTCACATGTTAGCTAGAGGAGATATTTACCAACTGCCTTATGAGGACATAAAGACTGTGTTTAGAAACCATTCTAGGGCAGCCCGGAAAAGAGGTAGAGGAAACCTCCTCTCAACTGGTATTCCTTTCTCCAAACATGAGTTTGCAAATCAATTAGAGGATCTCAAGAGTGAGGTGAGACAGACCATTTCCATGCAACTTGATACATTCCGAATCTAGCAGAAGAAAGAAGAAGCTGCGAGGGCCTTGGCTATCTTCTGCCCTAGGTGTACAAGGAAACACCCTAAGAACGAATGCCCATTACATTCGGTTGAAGTATGTTTTGTTTGTGAGGAGGACCACCCCACAAACCAATGTCCAACCTTACCTGGGCTTAAAGCCATGTATCAAGGGACAGAATCCCCCACCGAACCTCTCTATTTCCTCAACCAAAGGAGGCCACAAGGACCTAGACCTTACCAGCAGGGGATGCAAGGGGCACCCCAAGCTTATTACAGCCCCAACCAATCTACTCCTATGCCTTCCTGGGGTCCCCCTGCTCATCCTTCCTGGTCTATGCCTCCTCCATGGTCTTACCCACCTCAATACCATACTCAACCCACTACTCATTCGTATCACTCACATGCCCAGCCACAGCCTCAGTGGAATGCACCTCAATCGGGGTGGAGGCCCCAGTACAATACTCCTCCCGCCATTTTGCCTCCACCACCAGTTCAACCACAACCATTACCTCCTGCTCCTCCAAGGCAACCTCAAATGCATGCTCAACCGAACCCGAACCCCAACAACAGACAGGCCCAGCAGGTATATACTGGGGAAACATCATGCCCTACCTATGCTGTGGAGATCCAAGAGATCAATCTGTGATCTGGAAAGACTCTTCTGGATCGCCAACCTCCTCCCCCAGAGGATGAGGAAGATAAACAGGAAAGTGAACCAAAGGCTATTCCACCCTTTCCTGAGAGACTAACAGCCACCACACAACCCAACCCAGAGGAGGACGAGCTTCTGAGAGAACTCAAACAGTTGTGTGTGAAAATACCACTTCTCCAAGCCATCAAAGATGTACCAATATACAACAAACTGGTTAAGGAAAAGTGTTTCAGACACCCAGGCAGGCGAAAGAGAGATGCTTCAACCATCAATGTCATAGGACAGTTGTCTGAACTTATGTTGGGACAAGTCATCTGCCCAAAGTATCTAGATCCTGGGAGTCCTGTAGTAGATGTCCACATCAATGGCACCATCATACCTCACACCTTGATTGATCTGGGGGCTGCCATTAATGTGATGACCAGAGATACCATGCTCAAACTCAACCTTCAGGGTTCCTTGAGGAAGACCTCGATAGTCCTACAACTAGCAGATCGTTCCACCGTGACTCCCGAAGGGATTGTGGAGGATGTCTTGGTCTCTGTTGACTCTTGGGAATACCCTACAGATTTCTTGGTTCTGCAACCAAAGGCAAAGCTCACTGGATATCCTCTTATTTTAGGAAGGCCTTGGTTAGCCACTGCAGATGCTTACATAAGCTGCCGTGCAGGAAACATGACCATCAAAAATGGTCCTATGTCCAAGCAGCTAGTCCTATACCCTCCTGCCCAACCCTCATTAGAGCATGACTTACCACTTTGGTTCGAGGAAGGAGAAGAGGATGAGGTGTACTCAGCACCTTTGTGCACCCTATACACCACTAGGGGAGATCCCCCAACCGAGGATGATTTGATTGAGACCTTGATCCGAAATCCACCTCCCAGTGCACTGTCCTTAGAGGAATTGGTGGAGGATGCCCAAGCCAGCACCTTAGTGGACCTTTGTGCGACCAACCCTGTCACTCCCAGAGTCAAAAATGTGGAGTTCGGCCCTGAGATAACGTTAAAGATCAGCTCCTCCCTATCTCCTTCCCAGGAAAAGGAGCTGTGTAGTCTGTTGGCCAGTCATCTAGATGCTTTTGCTTGGAGCTATAAGGAGATGAAAGGAGTCCATCCTTCGGTCTGTACCCATCACATCTACCTCAAAGAGGATTGTAAACCGGTTAGGCAACCCAGAGGAGAATGAACCCAGCTCTTAAGGACATCGTCAAGGAAGAATTGCAAAAACTGTTGGATGCCGGATTCATTTACCCCATCTCGGATAGCGAATGGGTGTCCCCTCTGGTGTTGGTTCCCAAGAAAAATGGGAAGTGGAGAATCTGTGTGGACTACCGAGAACTGAACAAAGCTACCAAGAAAGACCATTTTCCTCTACCTTTCATAGATCAAGTGTTGGATGGACTGGCAGGAAAGAAGTTTTTCTCTTTCCTAGATGGGTTTAGCGGGTACAACCAAATCCAAATCAGCCCGGAAGACCAAGATAAGACCACCTTCACTTGTCCTTGGGGTACCTTTGCCTACCGAGTTCTTCCCTTTGAACTATGCAATGCTCCTGCCACCTTCCAGAGAGCCGTCTTGAGCATCTTCTCCGAGCTGGTCCATGATGCGGTGGAAATCTATATGGATGACTTCACTCCTTATGGGTCCAACTTCCAGGAAGCATTGTCCAATCTGGGAAAAGTCATAACCAAATGCATTGAGATGAACCTATCCCTTAGTCCTGAAAAATGTGAATTCTTGATGACTGAAGGGACCATGCTAGGCCATACCATTTCTTGCCAAGGGTTACAGGTGGATCCTAACAAAATTTCTCTCATTAAGAAGGTTCCACCTCCTCAAAAGGTAAGGGATGTTCGGAGTTTCTTAGGATTAGCAGGGTATTACAGGAGATTCATTAAAGACTTCAGCAAGCTAGCCTCACCATTGTTTGGCCTCTTGGCAAAATATGTGGAGTTTAAATGGACTGACGATTGTCAGAGGGCTCTGAATGAATTAAAGGACAAGTTGGTGTCTGCCCCAATCTTGAGAGGTCCAAACTGGGCCCTACCTTTCCACATCCACACTGATGCCTCGAACAAAGCCATAGGGGCAGCCTTAGGACAAGTTGAACAAAAACTTCCATATGCCATTTACTTTGTTAGCAAAAAATTATCCAAAGCAAAACTAAATTACACTGTAACTGAGAAAGAATTCTTGGCCGTGGTCCATGCACTGAACAAGTTCCGACATTATATCACTGGCTATCAAACATTTGTACATACTGATCATGCTACAATTAGATATTTAATGAATAAACCAGATGTGAATGCTCGTATTATTAGATGGTTATTTTTGTTGCAGCAGTTTGATTTGACTATCGTTGACAAACCAGGTAAAGAAAATGTTGTTGCTGACTTTTTGTCTAGATTGGATTTATCTGCAGATGAGGATGGAACAGTGGATGACCAGATGCCCGATGAACATCTGTTTGCTATTTCAGTACTCTCTCCATGGTTTGCTGATATAGCAAACTAACTTGTTTCAGCACAGTTCCCTCCGCACCTATCCTCAAGAGAGAAGAGCAGAATCGTCAGAAAAAGTGCCTCGTTCACTTGGATCGGGGGCAACCTGTTCAAGCTTGGCCCTGATCAGATCTTAAGGCGTTGTGTAAGGGAGGAGGAAGTCTTTGATATCCTCCTCACCTGTCATGATGGGCCTTGTGGAGGACATTTTGCAGCAAAGAGGACTGCCTTCAAAATCCTGCAGGCAGGCTACTATTGGCCCACACTTCATCAAGATGTCAGAAGGTATATCAGCCAATGTGACCGATGCCAAAGGATGGGGAAACCGACTCAAAGGGATGAAATGCCTCTCCAACCTCAAGTGACTCTTGAGCCATTTGAGAAGTGGGGTATGGATTTTGTGGGTCCCATCAACCCTCCTTCGAGGCAAAGGTCTTACATCATTGTGTGCACCGACTACCTGACAAAGTGGGCAGAAACCAAGGCAATCAAAGCAGCGACAGAAGAAAAGGTGGCTGAGTTCTTAAGAGAAAACATCTTCTACAAATTTGGCTACCCAAGAGAGCTAGTCACCGATCAAGGAAGCCAGTTCACATCCAACTTAATTGAAGACCTACTAGCTCATCACAAAATCAAGCATAGGACTTCCACCCCCTATCATCCTCAGGAAAATGGGCAAGTGGAAGTCACCAATAGAGCATTGGAAGGGATTTTGACTAAGGTGGTGAGCAGCAGTAGGAAAGATTGGGCAGATCGCCTGGTTGAGGCCACATGGGCTTACAACACCACTTGGAAGACCACAACTGGTTTCACAACTTATGAGCTAGTCTATGGGAAGAGAGCTTTGCTGTCTATTGAATTTGAATACAACACTTTGAGGATGGCAGCTCAGCTGGACCTAGATCTTAGCCATGCCCAACAAGAAAGGTTATTGCAGCTGAATGGATTGGACGAGCACCGAATGCAGGCCCTTCTTCACTCAGAAGTGGTTCAACTTCAGAGGAAGGTGTGGCATGACCAACACCTCAATGACAAGCAATTTCAGCCAGGAGATTGGGCGCTGTTGTATGATTCCAAGCATAAAGATTTCAAGGGGAAGCTGCGAACCAGATGGTTGGGACCATATGCAGTGGAAAAATGTCATGACAATGGATCTGTTCTTATTCGGACAATTGATGAGGAGGCCATCCCCATGCTTGTCAATGGGCATCGACTGAAGATCTACAGGAAACCTCTCTCAAGACAAGAATTCATCAAAACTGTGGAGAAATCAGTGCTGGTCATAGAGAAGGGTTCTGCCTTTGTTTTGGGCATACCCTGAAGATCTTAAAAAAAAAAAAAAAAAAAAAATAATAAAGATCCTTGGGTGAAAACCTTTCTGAGGCTCCCAAGGCAGATGGTAGGGGTGAAAACCTCATTGAGGCGCCCCTGCTGTCTTTCAAAAAAAAAAATAAGGGGTTTGAAAAAGACCCTTTAGTGAAAACCTCTCTGAGGTGCTTAAGGCAAATGGCAAGGGTGAAAACCTCATTGAGGCGCCCCTGCTGTCTTTCAAAAAAAAAGAAAAAAACAAACAAAAAAACAGGGACAGCAAGTTCACAATGTGGCAATGCATGCAGGTTGCAGGTATTCTATGAAGGAAAAGAGGTCCCTCAACTCAAAGACAAGGGTCCTTATTATGCTGCTAGGTGACCTCACCAGCACCTCCTCCGAAAACACTCATCTTCTCCAAGGTATGGGCACGATTTCATCACAGCTTAGTCTTCTACAGGAAGCTACAGACTTTCTACAGGAAGTTCTGTATTTCTACAGGAAACTTCCTGTAGAAGTTTTGGACGGCCCAGAACTAATTGTGTGGGGAGATCTAATGACCAAGGTTCAGTATGGAGGCATGCAAGCTACTATTTTCTCCATCACACACTGCTGTCACCTCCTTCTACCACCCCAGTTGACATGCAATAAAAGTACCTGCACAATCAAAACAGACCATTGAATTATCAAGAGGAAGCGATTCTTAAATGGAAAAAAGATGCCGAGATGCCATGCAATACTCATCACAGCCATCCAAGGGCCCTGCCAGCGTGATCGTGATGCCACTGTCTTCACTGTTCAGCATGCACCCGAGGAGGAAAAACTGCTACAGGACATCCTACAGGAATCCCATAGCAGTTCAGCCAGCTAGAGTGCACACCATTCAATCGCCTGCAACATGCAATAATAAAGTGGGCACATGCAGCCAAGTCACAAGCTTCATCATCAGCAGCCTACGAAGAGGAACCTCCGGGCCTGTGCAAATAACAGCAGCAAGCAAATCTAGTCATCATCGTCCTGAAACCTGGAAAATCATGTCGCGGCCGCACAGGTAAGTGCCTCGCCCTTTCTTTCGTCGAATTACATGAATACTACTTTGAAATGTTTGCAAGTATGAAATGAACGGGTTGAGCAGTCGTATGGCCATTCAACTAGCCACGTCGACCAGTCAGATGGTCTAGTCGGATGTGTAAGATGGTGGTCGTGGCAAAAAGAATGGGTAGTGGACACGTGAGAACCGTCCAGTCGGGGAGAAGCGCGTTTTAACAGAAATGGCGGCGGCGGATCTGCGGAGAATGATGCAGCAGTCGAGGAACTTGCAGTAGAATGAGTAGATGACGTCGTCCAACGGTCCGGCAGGGACAACTCACCCCCGCGCCACGAATTCCGCCGGATTCAAATCTATCGGCTAGATCGCCACCCCACGCATTTATCATCTGCCGTTTAGAAGTCGAGTGAGCATTCGAATTCCTCTGAAGCTCGACACTCCAAGTCTTCAGCCGTTTGAACGTCTGATAGCAGCACAGAAGCTGCAGAACCACTGCAGTGTTCTCTAGAACCCGTGCACTGCTTCTACAGGAAAGCTCCGCTACAGGAAGCTCACTGCCACGAGGAAAATTGGGCTCTTCACGTCAAAGGTGGCGAATTAAAAAGGTAAGCCTGAACCTGTGCCTCCCATGCAATTGGTTTCAAGGGTGGCGGAGTCGACGTTCTATAGTCTGGTCATAAAAATTGCAAGTGTTGTCTGCCATTTGCATGAATTGTCGTCGAAGTGTGTGTAAGGTTTCCTGCAGGATATGATTTGTAATTAAGCCCTGTTAAGGCTCATCTGGAGATAGTCTTCGTGAATTGTATGTGTGGCAGAGGCGTAATTCTACGCTCTGTCCCAAAAGGCTAGTTTTTTCGCACCCGCCACCTCCAGCTAACGTAGCAGTTTTTCACCATGCCGGGTGGGTTCATCAGAAAGGAACCAACCGACTCAAAGAAACTAAGAGAGAACCCTGAGGTGGTAGAGCTGTTCACTCGCGCGCAATGGATGTCGTTCTGCGACAAATTGCAGGGATATGATGATGAGGTGGCAGAGGAGTTCTTGCGAGCTCTGAAGCCAAAATCAAAAACATTGGCCACCGTCAATTTCAGGGGTTTGAGTCTCAGACTCACCCCACAGTTCATCAGCCGAGTTACCGAGCTCCCAATGGGGGTACCATGGGACAAAGAAGAGAGGAAATTAGGCCAGAAGGCTAAGAAGGAATTCTTTCCACCAGAGGAGCAATTCTCAGAAGATAAGAACGGGGTTCGCAGAACTAGCTTACTGCCACTTTGGAGCGAAGTCAGCCTCCAAATTATGAAATACATCACATGCGAAGGTCGGTTTAGCATTGTGTATGGGTACCATTTTCGGCTACTCACAGAATTAAGGCATCAGATGGACCTACCTGTAGAGAACAAACTAAGTATTCCCTACTTTCTACTGCAGTCTATGACTGAATGTGCCACCAAGTTGAGAGAAGGCACACCAGACCAGGTAGCTCATCACGGGCTCATTAAGCTCCTCGTGGAGGATGCACTCCACACATACAAAGTCCCTCTCTCATGGGAAGCCTTCCGAAATTTGACTAAGGATGGCGATATAAAAATGTTGACCGAAGAGCTTGGTTCCTCCAGCAGTGAGGAGAAGGAGTCAGTACTCGCAGAGAAGAAAGAAAAAGGCAAGAGACCCACGGCCAAAGCACCAAAGAAAGAGCAAAAGGAGAAACAAGAGAAAAAGGGTGCCAAAGAAAAGGATGACACACCCATGTTGAAGGCCAGAGAGAAAAGATTACAAAGCAGGGTGGACAAGACTGAGCAGGTCCACGTCAGTAAAGGCACCTCGACAGCAACCTCAACCAAGTCAAAAATCAAAACCCACTCAGCAAAACAAACTAAAACAATGCCACCTGTTTCTACAGGAAAACCAAAACCGGCTTCTACAGGAAGCCAGAAATCAGCTGAAAAAGGGCCTTCTACAAGAAGCCCTGAGAAAGGAAAACCCGAGGAAAAGAAAGCTGACATTCTTGCAAGGGAGGCAGCAGCCGTGCTGGCCGCCCTCAGTACACCTCCTAAGCCAAAGGAAAAGAGAAAGAGGGAGGCCCCTCTATATTTTAAAGCTAGGAGAAGTGTGAGAATAAAAACGGGCAAGCCACAGCCTCCATCCAGCAGCCCAATCACTATAGAGGATGCCCCTACTTCGCCCAGGGAGAGGTCCCCCTCAAAGATATCAGTCACCTATGAGAGGGGGAGCCTGAAAACAACTACTTGGAAAGAGAGGTTGGACCAGTTGGCCTCAAAAGCCTGGCTACAGGATGCTGAGGCTGCTCTACAGGAAACCTTAGCCCGGCTCAAGGAGACAGAGAGGATGGAAGGAGAAGCACCCTCATCACCACCGAGGGAAGACGAAGTAGAGCCACCAAGAGAAGAAGAGAAAGAGCATATTCCGGAGCCTAGCCCTCAGCCAAGTCTGAGCTCATATTATAACTTCTTAGAAGCTGGCAAAATTATACCACAGAAATTCACTGTACCACTGTTCTTTGCATTGGAGGAAGAGAGAGTACGAACCCACACGTGGATGAAAATAGCCAAATCAAAAGGTGTGGCAGACATAGGCCCCTTGGAGGAGCAACTCAAGGAGGCAAGAAAGGAATTAGCTATGGCTAAACACGTGGCAAATTGCCAGCGGGTGTTCCTACAGGAAGAAAACGAAAAACTTAGACTGCAGCTACAGGAGTTGAGGAGAGGAATAGGCACATCCACAGGGGACACCACAGCAGAACAGCAAGGCAGAGAGGAACTGCAAATCGGTCTTGGGGAGCCAACCACGCATCTACAGGAAACAGAACTGCAAGCACAAATTGAGGTGCAAGCTCTCAAACAACAGCTGCAGCAGAAAGAGGCACAATTGGCCTGCATGGCCAGTTGGGCCATGGATGCTATACAATGCAGACAACCGGCCAAATCCTATGGCCTGTACCTGAGAGACCAGTGGCTGCAATTTCAAATCAATACCTTGGCGCAAAGGGGTATCTCTTAGCTCCAAGACCCGCAGCAGTTCACTGAATTATGCAATACAAGTTCATCAGAGGATAAGGCCAAACTATCGGAGTTCTACCTCCATAATTTGGCCCTTCCTAATGTGACTTCATGGGATCCCAAAACGGTCTTAGGGGATATGCAGTTAATGGCATTTGCCTCATGGTTGAACCACGAAGACAAAAGAGCAGTGGAAGCCAAAGCGGTCATGAACCGAGAGCTGAATGAGCCATTGCTAATTAGAGCAGAACCAGGGGATCCAACTGCATTAATATCGGCACACCAACACTTATCCACCGACCCTCAAGCTTCATTGAAATATATGGATCAGCAGGCCCAGGCCATAGCGCATTTCGAGGATATGGAGAGACTGTTAGGGGACAACTGTGTTCAAGCTTGCACCCGTCGATGGAACACATTGGCCCACAGTCTAAAAATCAGAGAATATCATACTCCAACTCGACTGAGGGAAGCTCTAGTACGGGTACCCCTCTATAAAAAATTTATGCAGAACCTCCAGGCCAGCTGGATTGGCCTCAAGTTAAGCCCACCTCTGCTGTTAGGACTGATGGAAGGCAGCACAGAGAAAGATGAGCATGAACAGTGGGAAGAGGTGGAAAGAAAGGCTGGGTTCCATGTCAGTAAGGAGGACACTACTGCAGAAGCTTGGGATGTAAGGGTGGCAGTGAAGGCAATGAAGGACGAGGAGCTGGATTAGTTGCTCAAGGATGAGCAATCATTTTAGCTGGGGGGTGATGATGAGCCCCAAATTTGGTAACATTTTGGGCTCATTTGGCCTAACTACCCTTGCTCAACCCTTCATTTTTCATAACTTATGCATCATTTTTTAAGTATATTTATGTCATTTGTACGAATGAGGGCAGTCACTATTCCTAGGTGGCTAACACATGCTTATTTCAGGTTTTTTGACATTTAATGGAGCAAAACCATGCAGATGAGGGCTAGAAGACAGCCAAGATGGGATTGAGATTTTGTAGGAAGGTTGTCCACAGCATTGAATGACCTTCCTCGTGATCTTCACCCCTAACTCCGAGCTCCAACAGCCACCACCACCGAGCTAGAAGGCAGCCAAACGGATTTTGAGGAAGCAGCAGATTACTCTTAGTTTGGTCAGCCAAACCCCACTAATTTAGGAGGCCAGCTTGGCCCTCGTAATGTATAAATGATGAGGCTGTAGCCTTCGAGGGGGACTTTTGAAACCTTGTTGCATATTCTGAACTACGAGCTGATAGCTCTGTTTTGCTCTTTGTAAGCCATTTTTGGCATGTTATTTGACTTATGACTATTATCTTTTAATGAAAAGCAGGCAGATTTGAGTTCAGTTCTGAGTTCTTAAAGGAGCCATAGCTCTCGGGGTTGGGCCCAACCTGAGAGCCTAAGGCTTCCTTCCTTTGTATTGTTACCTTTCTTTCAGCATTGTATTTCTTTTCCTCTACATGCATTTGGAAACGCAGTTTGCTGAGTTGAATTTCTTGGTGTGGTTAAGTAGGTTAGTTTTATGAACAGAGTTGCTTCAGTAGTTTAGATTAGAGTAAGGAGATTGGAGTTAATAAGAGTTCCAAAAAGGGTTGACTGCACACTCACTTTCACCTCTGTTTAGGGACTGGAATTGCAGACCGTGCCAACCACCAGAAACATTGTTTTACCTCTTCATGAAATCTTTGATGCAATATTTTCGTTTGTAGAAGTGTCCATGCGTTTAGATCTTGTGGAATGATTCTTTGCTTCGGCACCATGCATGATTTTCCTCAGAAATAACGTTGTTGTTCTTTGGTTTTATTAAAACAGCTAGAATAGGTTGATGAAATTTCGGTTATGTGCAAGACATGGATGATTTGTTTCATTTACACTATGCAGTACTACTCCCTCACTCTCTTATCCTTCTAAGCCGTGCCTAGGCCATCTACTCCTCTCCCAGTTAGACCACTTGCCTCCCAACTCTTCTATTACCCACGTTATTCTACCTTTTCGGCCTTTCATTTCCTCTACTCTCCTTTAGACCAACCAGCTTAGCACACCCCCTCTCCATCTCATCTCCCTGTCACTAAGTCCTTTCAAGCTCCCCTCCTACCTCCCTATCCATCCATGCAGCCTCTTCTACTCATCCATCACCCAAAAATCCGATTGTAGAACATCTTGTAGGAATTACTGAACTTCCTGTAGAAATTCTGAACATCCTGTAGAATCCCCTGCAGACTTCCTGTAGAAGCTCATAAACACGGTTGCTTGGCATCCAAACGTTGTGAAACTCTCTGGAAGGATGTTAGGGACTCCTTAGACCCTCTCTGAGCCTTCCTGACCTCTTCCAAGCATTTCTCCCCTTGACCTACCCCTTCACAGTAAAGACCCAGTTAGAAGCACATGCATAATAATTCCAACAACTTGAGCAAAAATACAAAAATATGTTCTCTTTGTTACACAGTAATTTGTCACCATCCCTGTTACTCCTCTTGTCGTACTTTGGAGGACTCATCCCGGGAGTTATAAGAAGTGACAAAGTCTAAGAACACTTGCATTATGTTCCCTTGAGCATGTACTTCATGTTCCCTGAAGACACCTCCTATAGATTATCCCTGAAAAGTGTCCCTTTTCCATTGGCGCAAGTCCACAGTATCTTACCCGTGCCAATCATGGAGATCCTCAAAAGAGGGCGCGACCATTGGCGCTCTGTCTTAGAGCAACAGTCGCGCCAACCGAGTTTAGTCATGCTTTTTGCCTTAATGCACGTCCGACTGTTGTTTCCTTCATTACATGGAGCTTTTTGAAGATAAAAAATCAGTCTTATGTCGAGCTCTATCCTATCTCCATCTTTAGTGGCTTTCGGGAAAAAGGTGTTAATCCACAATAGGTGTCCCGGTTCGTCGTATCCTCCTCCCTTCTTCATCTATATAAGCTTGTCCTTATGCATTTGACAAGCTAGTCGCTAGTGCTAAGAGTCAGAGCTATGGAGTGTTAGATGTTGAGTTCTTGAGTTCTTGGAGGAATGCTAATGAGAGCTAGGGAGGTTATGCTGTCGGAGTGGAGATGCAGTGCAAGACACATATAGTTACTCGCCCAGCCAGGAGAGGTTCAACGTCAAAACCATGGTTGTAACTTTTCCTGTTTATTATTAATTAATGAGC
Organism: Pinus tabuliformis; assembly: GCA_031772625.1. Lineage (NCBI taxonomy): Eukaryota > Viridiplantae > Streptophyta > Pinopsida > Pinales > Pinaceae > Pinus > Pinus tabuliformis. The sequence goes on from CM062820.1 coordinate 992,808,566, forward strand.
GACTGCTATTATAGTTCCAATCTCATTGTCTATTATGGTGTTGATTTATTTCCTTTCTGACTGAAATATAGTTATGCTTTGGTAGATTTTATGTTGGTATCTATCTCTCCCTTTGCATGTGCATGTGTTCGTTTATAATCTGCTGGAGCGAGGGAGCGGGAATATCAGCTCTACCTCAAACATAGCGTTGGACTCCAGGTTGGTCTTTTTAATCCACCTTTGATGCATAACTAGGAACTTGCGTGGCAGCGTGGTTTGATTGTGGCTAGTTCTGCTTTAGACTAGTGGGATCGCCTCTGTCCGCAGAGGGGATTTACCTATCCAACACTCTTCAGATGAAAGTAGTCTAGACACATGCATCTCACCTTAATAGAAGTAATGGCATCACTTTCAGTAGTTTGCATTCTCACCATTGCATCAGCAGGACTAGCTGGTAGAATTAGGGTTTGCTAGGGTTTTCATTCCTTGTTGGCTTTCAGTTCATTTTTGCAAAGTAGGTTCATTTCCTTTGAGTTAGCTCGTTCATCGGTTAAAAAGCTTCTTCTGAGAGCTCATAGAAGTTGGCTTGAGCCCTAGCGGACTTGTGCCAGCTGACCAAGTGACAGCTGCGACAAGAGCTAGTACTTGTGCATACAGCACCGTCGCTTCCAAGTTTGTTACGAACTACCGGGTTGATAAAATTAGAGAAGGAAGCTCCAGGGGTTGTAGCATTATTGCTACAATACTGGAGCCCACCACCTGTCACAGTAGACACTTATCTAGGTAGATGAGATCCTTTTATGTCTATAGATTGTAGACACGTGCCTCTAAGTTTACCTACCTTGGTTGACATTAAATTTAGTCTAATCTAGACCCCTGGATTGGTCACTACACATACTGTACACTATTTAATGCAATGGAAGGATGGGCACATCAAGTTTTAATGTTGGATCAATGTTCCTTAGGTGCCCATTTTTATTTTTCAAAACCTTTTGTGCCTACTCATTTACCCTTGGATCCCTTGTTTTGTTGATGAAACATGATTTTGAGTCCACTCATTGCCTCTAATTCCCTATTTTGTTAGTGAAGCAATATTTCCACATAGCAATCCCTTAAACTTCATATCTTGTTTTTCAGCAAGATTAAGATGAAGCGATGAGGAGAATCAACCTACTTTTGATGACACTTTAACTTCTTGAAACAATTTCCTTTCCATCAGGATAAATGCTTGATAGACTCCCTCTTATAAAGAAGGGTTCAAAAAGGCCAAAGGAACCTTCTTCAACATATATTTTGTTCCCCTCAAGTGTGTCTTACTAGCAAACAAAGATCGATGTTGAAGGAAACCAAATGCTAATTGTTTTTCTTTTAGAGGGAATTAAGTCAAAAGTTTTCCAAGAGTGGTGCCCTTATGCTTGATTGTGTTTCTTACGATATTAGGCTTGAAAGGAATTTAGATTCCTTAAAAACTTCAATGCTCCATCTTATCATCACATGCATATAGAAAAGATGTGTATCCCCAATGTCATAGACTACTTTAGTTTATTGTGAACCAAACATAATATTTGATGCCCTTCTAATTTGCTTCTGCATATATTGTCGTATAAGGAAGACTTTGATTTCTATTATATGAATGCTTCACATGCTTTTTAAGAATTTTCATTTTAATTATTTGCTCCGATTCATTATGTTATATCACCAATAGGTGAAAGATGAGAATCCAAATACCATTTTCAAGGATATGGGAGCTAGTTTGAAAACTAAATGGAAAGCGTTGACCATAGAAGAGAAGAAAGCATGTCAAGAGAAACTTGAGGATGAAAAGAAAACACACTAGTGGTAAACTATGGAATTGTAAAGACTTTATTCACTATGTTCTATATTTTTCCATAAGGGCTCGCACATTAGCCTTTGGAAGGTTTTGGGGCTTACAGAAACATGAGATGACTAAGCACTAAAGCTTCTCTAAAACTAACAAAAACACAGGTGTTAAACTTTTGGAACATTATATGTGCTTTCTGTTCCTATAAAGATATCAAAATATAAATGAATATTGTCATTTGTTGCAATTATTTTTGAAAATAGAAATGAATTGTTGTTATATCTTGCCATTTGTAGGACTAGGATTTGTTCTTGTAGCAATCAATGCTTCATCCAAACTTTAATTGCTTTGGAGGGTTGGGACCTTCGTTCCTTGTATCTTGTTCCTTTGACTGTAAATGTTCCACTGCATGCATGTTGAGCAGGAGATCAAAGAAAGGGATACTACCTACCTCACCTTTCCCCATCATTGGTCACCCTCCCCATATACCATTGCTATCTTTAGCCTCGTCCATTGGTCATACTCACTTTTCCTGTGTATCTATGGATTCATTGAAGTGGCACTAAGGGGCAACCTGATAACCGAAATGAACCATGTCAAATGTATGACCTCTTCAATTTTGGTTGCCTTAATTTTGTGTGGTAGCAAGCATTTGCGATTACTATTTTGGTTGCTAGGCTTTGTACATTTTAAAAGTTATGTTTATCCATGCTAAACTATCCCACTTGTTTATTTTATTCATTGTTAGTTTAATTGCTTCCATATATTTATGTTTCTAAGTATGTGCTTATTCACTGTGCACACACTGTCAACAATTTGATGGGAATGGAGTTGCAGAAAGAACATTTGGCGTCTCATGGTTTTTAAAGTATGCTTTGCTCTACAATCTTTCTTCTTCATGGTGGACATCTCTCTGCAATCATGTTTGAGCTTATTTTGATATTTGATTCTTTAGTTCTGTTCTGTGAGTTTCCTTTCTACTTCTATAGAAGCCCTTGTCTGGTATGAAAACCTTTGCATACAAATTCAGGAGTGCTATTCTGTGAGTTTCCTTCCTACCATCATAAAGTCCTTGTTTGATATCAGAATCTGCAATTTTCACTTATTTTTTTGTAATAAGCAAACTCCCCACTGAAAGAGGCAGTTCAAATCCAGTTTTAATGTTGTTTTAATGACGTGGGCATGTATCCTCTTCCCCTGTTCTACGGCTGCATGCAGCATGCATGGCACATGCTTAGAGGACAACTGTGAAGGTTATTTCACTTGGCTTGAAGCCAGCATGTAGCATTTGGGTAAAGAACTTCATTGCCTCTTCGGCAAGCACATTATGGGAGCATCCCCCAATTATTGCATTCTATGAGGATTCATCCCTTTTAGGCATGATGTCAAACAGTTGCAGAGCATTATTTATTATCCCACAGTTTGCATACAAAGTAACAAAGGCATTCCATATAGATATATCTAAGCAGAATCCCGTTTTGATGACATGGTCATGAACCTCCTTGCCTTCTTTTAAGGCTCCTAATCTGGCACATCCACTGACAACACTGGGAAAAGTGAATTCATTTGGTTTCGTGCTAGCTAGTAGCATTTGGTGAATGAGTTTCAGGGCATTTTCGCCGTCTTCATTTTGTGCATATCCTGCAATAATTGCATTCCATGAGACAACATCGCTCTCTAGTATCTTACCTAATATTTTAGATCTACCAGGCCTTTTGGTATAAAAATATCAACCTTTAAGTGCATGGCTACTTCAAGCTATCCAGAATGCAAACAACTGTAGGGTGAAGTCCATCTCTTACAAATTCTTTATAGAGCTAACTCTTTATCAGAATGTGTTTACAGAAAAGACTAAAGATTACTGGCAGCATATAACGTTATCCATAAGCATTTGCTGCTTTGAACATAGTTTTCTGTTAATAATCGTTTTTCTTTGCAGCTGTAGACTTAAATGTGATAAATACAGTTTCCTAAATAGCCTTATTTTCAAAATACTTTGCAAAACCAATCATTTATCTTCTCACTTGTGACTTATAGCCTTATTTTCAAAACACTTTGCAAAACCAATCATTTATCTTCTCACTTGTGACTTATGATTTCTAAATGCTAGGCATTTTTTTGTTGTTCGTAAATTTGTCCACAAGCAAGTACCATAGTATTTTCTCATTTAGAAGAGCTCTGTCCTGGTCCGTCGCTATCTGGGGGCTTTATTTTGAAAGAGAGCAGGATTCCTGACCATACATATTTTTCATGAGATGTATTTTGGGATGTCCTTCCATGCTTTCACCATCATTGGTTTGTTGTTTAGTTTTTTGGCCATAGGATTTTTTTCAATGAAAGGCTTAGTTGCCTCCAATAGATGCTGGGATAGGTACAAAGAAGTTGTCATGGAAATGTCACTGAGTATTTGTAGTGCTAACTAATGAACAGTAAATGTAACAGTGAAATTGTTTCTCCTGCAATATATGCTATTTATTCCTTGACTACATCATTTAACTCAACCTATCCAAATTGATGACATACAGGAATATTGCCTTCACAAGAGCTGCATCCTAACAAAAAGACTTGGCTTTTCATTGCACATTATAGTATAAATACCAACATGAAAGATGCCACAACTTGATCTATTCTATTGCAACTTACAATCAGAAAGATAGCTACATGACTTTGTAGAGAGAGGCTACATATGGCCTATATCATTTGATGATTAGAAGGTTGATAAGTTGACAATTCTTGGCAATATTTTATTGAGCCATTTTAGGATGTTTTGTCAGCATCTTCTTTCTAGAATATTGCATATTGCATCTTCTATTTCAGCCTTTCCAGCCTACTGGTGCTTCTTCCGGCAGTCTTTCGGGATGGATGACAAATCCTAATCCTGCTTCTCCACACTCTGCTGGACCAATGTCCTTTGAAGTGGGATGATTTAGTAGGCCCTCTGTGTTCATATATTGTCAGAATATATATATATATATATATATATATATATATATTTAGTTTATTTTCTATAACACAAGTTTTCCCAATAGAGCATATTTTGACTTTTCTTCTGTGAATGGCTTCAGCTGCTTTCCTAAAATGACCTAGGACTCCACCATCAAATGGTACTACTGTAGACTATCAATCTGCTGATTCCAAACACCTCATGAAGCACATCTGGGGTGGTCAGTCCAAGGAGGTACATACAGAGCATTAATTAAGATCGATATTTGATTATATGATGGATCGAAATTGTCTGTCTGCAGTCCATGTGTTCATTTCTCTTAATCGAGTCACAACTTAATGCTAAATTCTCTTTTACTTTTTGTTTGTTTCAAGTTTCTTGGCTTTTCTACCAGGTCCATTGACTGTTGTATGTGATCAATTTTGAGTAGGATTTGTTAGTTATCCTACAGGGCATTGCTTTTCTACAAACTAAGATTGCTTACTTTCTAATTGTAGGTGACGTACCCAGGCCTAGGCCCAGGCCCAGGCCCAACTCATCCTCTTAATATGTACTCACAAGATGACCTGCTGGTAAGAACTCTCAATCAGGGTTCAAATGTTATGAGTATGGATTTCCATCCTCTGCAGCAAACAATTCTGCTAGGTGATTTCAAATTCCATTCAATACAATTCTTCATTCAATTAAATTCCTAAAGTCAATTTGGAAGATGTACCTTTTATCTTTATAAGTATGTTCGCACAGGCTAGTGATTCAAATTTGGATTGCTGGCTTTATCGATCAGTTGGAACAAATGTTGGTGACATTGCAATTTGGGAAGTGGCATCTCGAGAAAGATTAGCTTACAGGACCTTTAAGGTTTGGGAAATTTCGGTCCGTTCGATTCCAATGCTGGTAGATGATTTTTTCCTAAATTAGTTCTGTAATTTAAATTGTGGAAATTGTACATCTATGAATTGATTTTGAAAAGATTTTACAGTTCTTTACTGGATTTGATCATTAGCACAGGCCTTAGTGTTATAGACATTTTTGGGCACTGCAACCTCAATCATATATGTCCATAAACCGAGGGCTTCTGAGTCCCTAAAAGTGTTGTTTCATGCCCTAAAGGAACAAGGTCAGCTGATTACATCATCTCCCAGAAGTTCTCCACAGAAAACTGCTTAGAACTGGTCAAAACTGGACCATACAGGTTGCTCAGTGCTAAGGGTGCGGTGCATCTCACCTGCCCGGTGTAAAAGGTGCGATGCATACTGGAAAGCCCTTCTGTAGCGTGTGATGGGTGAGAATGGACAAATGGAAGAGACAATTTGCGAGGTGGATGATCATGGAATCTTCCAGAAACTTCTCCTGTGACACTTGCCTCTCTGAATTCGCCCAGGGATGAGTAAGAGATCATCAATCTCCAAGTGGAATCAAGAACTATTAGAGAGAAGACACTAATCAAAATCCTAGAAGCTAACTCACCTCCCTGCAATCATCTATATATGGATCCCTCATCCCAGAGATCCAGAGGCTGGAATTTTGTATCTTGTAAGGAAGTGCTGTTGGTTTCTTGGTGGAATATCATAGTGTTGGGTGATTTAAGCTTTTCATGAGGTGAAGAAGGGCTTTCATGGTAGGAGGATGACGCTGGGTCAGATCAATGGGTTGTAATCCTCTCTTCTAATCTTTATATCAATAAAGCTATTCAAGTTTTCCTCCACATTCTTGTATGTCTGATAATATATGCATTTGTGTGGTCAATATATATCTGGTCCTATATTGCTTATGATTGTAGATCTTTGCACTTTGAAGGTATTATGCTGCTTTGACTTTACAGGTACTCTTTGAAGCGGAGTGGTCAAGGGAGAAGCGGCAAAGACTTGTCGGTGAGGAGAAGGAACAAGAAAAGAACCGAGCAAAAGATCGAGGTTGGTATTCTTTGATCCTCTCCTAACTACTTCTCATAAAGGAAAATGAAGGTAACTTTAATCTGTTTGTTTCTAAGATAGCTACCCGTCTCAGTGGGACTAGCAGCTCTGCATAGACACTAGATTTCCCGATAACAAAATGGCGACTCCGCTGGGGAGCGAATAGCTTGTTTGAATGTTTATACTTGTTTGCTTTATAAACTTACAGACGGAGCCTGAAGTTAAGCCAGCTAGCCTTCGATCTGCATTTTCTATGCAAGTGCAAAGTAGATCAATGTTGCTTTAGTCTATCTCCGGGTTTTGTTTATAAACTGAACAATCGATTTGCAAACATGCTAATTGCCCTAGTGGTGGCTATAGTAACCTCATTAGATCAACCCCTGTGATTTCTATTTACTAACTATCATTAGTTCGGCTTAAATCCCTGAACTAAGCTGCAAACTGTGACCAAGAACCAAGTTGAAGTCTCGTCCCTGGACCATCACACTTTCTCCTCTTGGGAATCTAGATGAATCGCACCTCCTGTGTGTAGTAGGTGCGCTGCATCACACTTTCCCTATGTTGCAGGTGCGCTGATTAGATAAGACCTCTTCTGCTCTCAGATTTTGGTTTCTTTGTTCACTCTCTTCAGCTTTATTCAGGAGTTTTGTTGTCTGTGATCAGTATACCACTATGGAAACTCCCTTCCTTTGCATGATTCCACCTCCATAGTACAAAGAATTGTGAATGTTTTTATGTATTGTGCGCCATTTACAGTTCTCTTTTACAAAAGTAGCGTAATCAAACTGTCGTCTTTTGATTTGGAAGTGTCGCAAGTGTCGTTTTCAGTCAAAGAAAAGAATTCTATTGTTCTTGATGGTCGATTATACAGTTACTCTTGTATTTGATTTGAATTAGTAGTTTTTCAAGTGTCGAAAGCGGTTTTCAATTCAAAGTCGCAAAGTGTCATCATTATCTTCCTTTCGTTTTTGAAGAAAAATTTGTTAATATTGTCGCTTTGAAAAGATAATTCAGATTTGTACTTAGCATTCTTCTTGTCATTTACACATTAAGAAGGCTGAAAACAAATACATGCATGTGCATTTTCATTTAGACTACTTGTTGGTTTGATTTAGGACAGTGCATCTAGTGTGTGCTCACTGCTCTATGTTGAAAGAATATCATCTCTCTTTCTTTAGTAGTTAGGATTTTCATTGCAAAAAGAATATTAAACGATTGTTAATCATCTTAGATTGCATTTTAGGAATTGTATCTCTACATCACGCGGTGAACCTGAAATGCAAATTCCTTAAGAAAGATCAACTGTAAAATAAATTCAATGAACATAAAAACGCTTTGGAACCCAACGCACAACATTTAGAAGTTTAGGCTAGAGACGTATTCCGGCGTCGTAAAGCCTGGTAACTATCGCTTTCATTGTTGGTTGGGTGATTCCTCCTCTTTGAGACGACAAGTGCCAGTACGAACTTGTGCTCCCACATACCGTCGAGTATATATTGGGAGACCACAATAGGCTATATCCTTTATCCATAGGAAGCCATGTCTGCCGCCCTATCGATCGCAATGCACTGAACATAGCATTCGGGAAGATTGACTGCCGTACCGTAAAAAGTATTCTGCAGTTTTGCGATTGGTTTGGTAATCCCTCTGTCTAGATTTCCAGAGTAGTCTCTTCCGTTCTTTTTCAGACTCCTTAAAGAAAAAGGTCCATCTGAGCACTTGTCACTTCAAGCTCATTAAAAATCAAAGGCGACTAGAGTCATCTTTTGTTTTTTCTCGACTCTTAAAAATTGAAAAAGCAAGTTGTGTCAAAGCGTCTAAAATTCATTTAATTCGGAATCATTTTCCCCTTTATTTTGAGTTGATTGAGTAATCCGCAATCGTGGAAGAAAGTCAATCAAGACCCCTTCACTCGCGGAGGCTTATGAGTCAACCGTCTTTAACTCCGGAAACGAAACTATTTTGGACAAAGTGAACTCGTTTAACTGGATCGAAGTCCTCTGGTTTGGTTGGAACCAATACTCCGATATCCTCAGAGACTCCGGTTACTCCGAACATTTCTGGTATCCCTGCCTCTACAGAAGAAATTCTGCAGCCACAAAAGGACATTACAACTGATCCTAGTGTGATGGTAAACACTTCTATTCCTGAACCGGCTCCATCTACAGCTGATTCGGAAGGTGTTACTCCCCAAACATCTGTCGCTGCAGAACCTATACCTTCTTCGGCACCGGAAATATTTTACGAACCTGACGGTCTACCTCTTCCGCCTGGATTGATTGCCATAGAAGAGATTGTGGAGGATCCTCCATCTAGTGCTCCATCGCAATTTGGAGCTGGGATCACCCTATATCCTTCTTCATCAGAAGTTAGTCTCCCGTCATCGGAAGTTCCTGAAGAATCGCTAAGAAATCTTTTGGATAGACTAAATATGTCTGAACAACCATCGACATCTAGGACTGTGTCATCTAACACAGCAACGGCAGAACTTCCTGCTGCTACTCCGACAATGTTCACCGGCGTACCATCTATCCCAACTAGCTCTCAATCGCTGGATGGAGTCCATCCAGGGGCTGTTTCGACAGTATGGTCTGTTCCCGTTTGTTCGTCCGGAATAATATCTGGAATCTCTTATGTTGAGTCTCAGCAAATTGATCCTTCGCAGTGTCAATTTGGGCAATCCGATCCCCAAAGGCAAATCATTCCTTTGAGCACTAGATTACCACCGTATGGAGGGCAGTATACCCTTTCATTATCTCCTCTGGGAGAACAACCATACGAGAGTTCACAACAGAATTCAGGTTATGCTGGAATTACATCTAGCGGTTGGGTGCCAATACTGCCTCAACAACCAAGAGTTGTATACTCAATGCAACAAAGTTTACCTGTGTCAAATATCCCCACTACGCCGGCTATTGTGATGGTGTCGAAAGTACAAGCGTTGCCTGTTGTATGCCAACCTCAGGTTTCTCAGGTCGTAATACAACAACCTCTTGTCCCTACGACTCAACCGCAATCACTGACTAGTGGAATGACCCAGGTTCAAACGGGGACCATTACCCCTCATCTTGGTCAAACAGTCAATACTGGACAATAGCTCATGGCTTCACAACCATGGCTAGTACAATACCAACAACCGCAATTCCAACAAGCTTACCGAGGATCTGAGCAACAAGTCTTTGCAAGTAATGGGCAGCCGTATATTCAAAACGGTCAACATCAATCATATCATAATGGTTATGCCCATCAACCTTACCAAAGTTACCAGCATCAAATGCATTATGCTGGTATGCAAAGACCAACTGCTCAGGCAATCCCATCTTATCCTGGGTATGCTTCGCCGAACCTGAATCAACAGTTGCCTTTCGTGGCAACTTTAGAGTTACCGGATCTAAATCGACTAATGAACGATCCAATTGCTTACACCCCTTGGTGGCCAGCGATTCCGCATAAACTTCCGTCAGATATTCCTAAATTTAATGGAAATCTGGGTGAAGACCCGTCGAATCATGTGATGACCTTTCATCTATGGTGTTCATCCAACACTCTCAACGATGATTCGATCAGGCTTCGCCTTTTTCAGCGAACATTAACTGGTCCGGCAACAAAATGGTATATCGAATTGCCTAGAGCTTCGTTTGATAACTTCAATGCCCTAGCCACAACCTTTTTAACCCATTTTCAGTTACCCATAAGGTATGAGATGGGAACAGAGCTTCTTACCAATTTCAAACAAACGACGGCCACTCACATATCCGATCATATTCATGAGTGGCGACGTCGTCGTAGAATGGTAAAAACATATGTTCCTGATCAGCTGTTGGCTAAATGGTTTATTAAGTCATTGTTACCTTCTATTACGGAAGATGTGGCAAAGGGAGGAGTCGTCACTGAAGAGCAAGTTATTGCTCGTGCACAATATCTAGACTTGATCTATACTCAGTCTGGCACGCTCTACAATAAAATCCCTGATGCTCCTAGACCGGAATTTTCCGTTCCTCCCTCTCCTAAATCAAACAAAGACTCTCATGCCGGCGATGGCGTGATAGGTACGACTAGCATGAAAACCATAAAGGCTACATTAAAGAATGCCCGTATGGTTTCAAGTCAAAATGCAAATGAAGAACTTCTCGCCTCAGAGGTAAACGCCGTGTCGATTGACAAAGGAAAAGAACCGAAGCAACCAAGAGGCAAGAAGAAAAAGAAAGGGAAGAAGAAGAAACAGGAGGAGTCGTCTCCTGAAAAATATTCTACAAACCCTTCTGGGCAAAGGAAACCCCCTGCGGGGTGTCAGATATGCGATGAGGATCATCGGACGAGAGATTGTCCACATAAAGCTGAGCTTAGAAAATTCTTCAAGAATTCAAAAACCTCAACGGTATTGACTGATCCGTTTCCAAACCCAGGAACCAATCTGGTTGCTAGTGATAATGCTTCCCGATCCCAAGTGCTTATGTTGTCCATTTCAAAACAACAAAATGATGCTTTGATATCGACAAGGAATAAAGATTACGGGAATCCACAACTGTCGAACAACAAGGCTACTGATCAACCTAGTAGTTCGACAACAACTTCGACCGAAGTTGCGCCACCCATCATTCCTGAACTAACGATAAAACTGCCAAAGGGAGTAGTACACAAATCGACATTTAATCCTCATGCCAGAGCAGCACAACATTATAATATAGTAGAGGACTTGGCCCAATCGTCGTCTACTATGTCGACACTTGAGGTACTGCAAAATTGCCCCTCCCAGAAGTAGGCTTTATTATCAGCGATAGGTGGGATTGACCCAACGGATTCCAATCTTGTGGCCTTTAATCACAAAGGATATGACCCTCAGTTACCAGCTCAACTAGCTTTCCTTATTCAAGTGAAAGCCCTCAACAAAACTGTTCATCGAACAATTATTGATGAGGGGGCATCTACATGTATTATGTCGATGAGTTGCTGGAAAAATTTAGGCTCACCACCCTTGTCGTGATCGTCAACGACGTTAAAAGCATTTGATGGACGATCATACACTCCATACGAGATTTTAAGTAACTTGCAAGTTGAACTGGGGGGAAAAACAGTAGAAATTGATGTTGAGGTTATCGATGGAAACCTCGATTACAACATCCTACTGGGAAGGCCCTGGATTTATGCTATGGCTGCAGTTGTGTCGACATACTTCAAAAAGATTGTATTTCCCTTCCAAGGAGGGATTATGATCATTGACCAACAAAACTTCCTCCCCAATAGTTCACAAGTTACGGGAAGCATTCCAATGATCCATGGAAGCTCTCAATCGCTTCAAAATGTCGGAGTAGGCCTACTAAAAGACCCTACATTAATGGGGACTTTTTCCCTACCGCCTCCAAACAATCTGGCGGAAGTGGCCACGGTGGGAACCTGCAATATGATGTCTTCTAGATTCAGAAGATTCCTGAACATTTTGACAGCATGGATCATCGCCATTTTAGAAATATTGTAGCAATCAATTTTCTTGGCCTGGGGGTAGACCCAAATCAACACTCATCGAGTGTTTGGATAGATAGGTCTAAGGAATTTGGCACCTCTTCAGATCCTTGGTCACATGTACATTCTACAGACGAAGGAATCATTCAATCAATGATGATAGGAGAGGCACCATGGGAAGATTACCACCATCATTCCCATCTTTCGGATTACCACGAAGATTATTCCAGCGACCTTAATCATCCTTCAGTTTTTTATTTTCTATCAAATACTGTAAATATGGTGGATTTCGAGGATGGTTCTTATCTCGTGTCGACCTCGTTAAAAAATAAAACAAGGAGTCATGAGGATAGTTCTTTTACTGTGTCAACCTCATTAAAAAATGAAACAAATCCCTTTCCAAATCGAATCTTTGATTACGATCTCGTAAAATCCAAGTTGAGTCTTTCAAAGATCTCGAAGGTAAACCTTCATTCCAACCACTATGTTGAATGCAATGAAGCTTGGGGGGCATGCACCTCGATTTGCGTTATTATGCTGGGGGCATGCAAACTTATCACGAGCAGTGTTACCGCAGGGTTAAAGCTTGTTAAAAAATAAACCTGCCACGAGCAGTTTTACGCAAAGTTCAAGCTCGTTAAAAATTAAACCTAAGCAATGAGCAAATGTTTCCCCCAGAGTTTAAGCTCATTAAAAAATGAACCAATCTCCAGTAAATAACCATTGTGAATGCATTATCATCAGCTTTTGAGCCTTGGTCATGTTTTCATCATCACCTCCACTCTGTTTTAGCTGATCATTCGCCTCCATTTGATTGTTTACCCCTTTTGAGAAACAACTGCGAAGAGTGATTCTGTTAGCCATCCTTGTGACACTGCCGTGATTGGAAAATTCCAAACCTTACCTAGAATCAGTTGCTACCTGAAATTATCACTCGTTCCTCAAAAAACGAGTCTCCTTTAAGCTCTTTTTGTTTGACTCGTAAAATATGAAAAGATTGCCGAGCAGTTGGCCTCTCCAACTCGTTAAAGCTACCGGGAGTGCTATCCCTCCTCTAGATTTTAATCTTTTTGGACCTGAGGGATTATTACACAAAAAGATCGAGCGCTTGTCTTGTTCGGCTCGTTAAAACTATCGAAAATTCATCCCTTTCGTATTATTTTATACTTTTTCGGACTTAAGGGATTACATGACGAAAAAGGATCACTGGAGTTTCCTTTCTGTCCCTTTTCAAACTCTCTAAAATTGAAAAAGGACCGAGTTGTCTTTGTTGTTACACTTTTAAAACCAATAGCGACAAACTTGTCCATACAAACAAGAACAAGTTTCACTGTCGTTAGGCTCGTTAAAACACAGCGACAGGTTTGCCCGAAGGGAAAATTATAGAACAAGCATATGTTATCCTCCTCAAGCTTGATAAAAATAAAGAGGTACTGGTCAGCAATGACTAGGGAAAAATTGGGAAGAAAACTTGAAGAAACTTTATTGGTAGCGAGTCACTCTTGAACATGACACTTTCACTCCATCACCATGATTGAGTCGGGTTGGGTTATTCCATTCACTGGTCATATTACCATTGGTCCACCGTACCATCCATCTTTGGGGTTAACGCTACCAATCCATTTCAGTGTCGCCGATATGTTCAAGAGAAGTCGATCAGAGAATTCACCAACCCATCTTGTGTCTCATCCGCTGCAATACCTTTACGCTTCATTCTTTCATGACCGCCACCCTGAACCCCGTATCATCAGATCGTTTTCACCTCCAAAAGTCATTTGCTCTGTTCCGTGTCATAGATGTGGGATTCATTAAGGCCCTCCCATGACGGGTCACTTCTTGTAGACATCAACTCATTATCCAAGAAGTCGACCTAGGAACAACCCTTTCAGTACTTTGAAGCTTGCATGCCTCAATGGCAAGTTTATCACTTTTGGTGACAGGTTTACATCAATGGCCTTCGACCGAGAGATTTTGCGTGGTGTTCGACGCCAAGTCCCATTTTCACACCACGCGAATTGTATTGCCGTACCTTGAGGGTCATCATCATTATCGGTGATTCCTCTCATGCCTGTTAACAACTTACATCATTGGCTGGTAATCAGGTGATGTCTTTCCATGTTCGACTCCAGAACATTTTTCACATGGATCGACTTGTACTTCGGGCAAAGATCGGACGAGTTTGAAGACCCCGGATCTAGTTTCATCCATCCAGGCTGTGATATATTCAAGAAAATAAAGACATCAAATGTACATCATTGCTGCACAGATGATCATCCGAATCAAAGGATGATGACTCTATCAGAATCATCAGTCTGCCACACAGACGGTTGTCTGTCCTATGTACATGAAAATGAATTTATAAAGCTGAGCATGGGAATGCCTGCCTCAGCTAGATCATGAAAATATTATGAAGATAATGTATTGTATTGTATCTTATTACAGTTCGCCTTCCGGTTCAAAAAACCTTGGATCCTCATGATAAAGCATTTCACCCGACATCAAAAGATTAACGACCTCATGCTTTAGGGGGCAACTGTTATAGACATTTTTGGGCACTGCAACCCCAATCATATATGTCCATAAACCAAGGGCTTTTGAGTCCCTAAAAGTGTTGTTTCATGCCCTAAAGGAACAAGGTCAGCTGATTACATCATCTCCTAGAAGTTCTCCACAGAAAACTGCTCAGAACTGGTCAAAACTAGACCATACAGGTTGCTCAGTGCTAAGGGTGCGATGCATCTCACCTACCCAGTGTAAAAGGTGTGATGCATACTGGAAATCCCTTCTGTAGGGTGTGATGGGTGAGAATGGACAAATGGTAGAGACAGTTTGCGAGGTGGATGATCATGGAATCTTCCAGAAACTTCTCCTGTGACACTTGCCTCTCTGAATTCGCCCAGGGATGAGTAAGAGATCATCAATCTCCAAGTGGAATCAAGAACTATCAGAGAGAAGACACTAATCAAAATCCCAGAAGCTGACTCACCTCCCTGCAATCATCTATATATGGATCCCTCATCCCAGAGATCCAGAGGCTGGAATTTTGTATCTTGTAAGGAAGTGTTGTTGGTTTCTTGGTGGAATATCATAGTGTTGGGTGATCTAAGCTTTTCATGAGGTGAAGAAGGGCTTTCATGCTGGGAGGATGACGCTGGGTCAGATCAATAGGTCGTAATCCTCTCTTCTAATCTTTATATCAATAAAGCTATTCAAGTTTTCCTCCACATTCTTGTATGTCTGATAATATATGCATTTGTGTGGTCAATATATATCTGGTCCTATATTGCTTATGATTGTAGATCTCTGCACTTTGAAGGTATTATGCTGCTTTGACTTTACAGGTACTCTTTGAAGCGGAGTGGTCAAGGGAGAAGCGGCAAAGACCTGTCGGTGAGGAGAAGGAACAAGCAAAGAACCGAGCGAAAGATCGAGGTTGGTATTCTTTGATCCTCTCCTATCTACTTCTCATAAAGGAAAACGAAAGTAACTTTAATCTGTTTGTTTCTAAGATAGCTACCCGTCTTAGTGGGACTAGCAGCTCTGCATAGACACTAGATTTCCCAACAACACTTAGGTAAACTCTTATACATGTGTTTTGATGTTTTCATAGGCTGCTCTTGTGAAAGAACCAGCTGTGTCAGTAAATCATTGTATTTGGAGCCCAGATGGGGCAGTCCTTGGTAAATTAATCTATACTCTCTTTTTAAATAAGATGTTTTATATCATTTCAACAAGGAGAGTGATTTGTAATAATGCCGTGTACACGTCTCTGGTCTCTTTTTGGTTGTTTGTGCACCAGTACAATGGTGTGCTATTCCCTCTATTCAGATACTAACATGCCTGCATTGTGTTATATGAGTTGTGTTTTCCAAGCATATAGTTCACATATATTCTCTTATACTGTGGCAGGCAATTTGAGACAACATCTAGAGGTTTGCTTACATGCTTAAAGACCAACCTGTACATGCTTGTAACTCTGTAAAATTAAGTTTGTATTGAAAGTATAATTTATTAGCTTTGATATAATTTATACAGATTGACACACATGCTGGTGGGGTCAATGATATTTCTTTTTCACATCCTACCTCCCAGCTATGCATAGTTACATGTGGGGATGATAAGACTATCAAGGTAATCTGCTTTTTATCAGATGTGTCAAGACTCATTTCAATAGTTGTCGTTTACTTAATCTGTATATGAAAAAAAATTGTGTGCTTGTAGGTGTGGGATGCAGTAACTGGTTGAAAGCAGTACACATGTCAAGGTCATGAAGCACCTGTCTATTCTGTTTATCCTCACCAGAAAAAAATATTCAGGTACTTTGTTCCTTGAGACCTGCGCAATTTTATGGGCATTGCAGTTGAGTAGTATTAAATTCTAGTTGTTTTGAATTATGCCTTTTCTTAATTATTTGTATTTTTTAGTAGGCTCTTCTCCTGTAAAACAAGTAAAGATGGTGATTCCTACCTGGTTGAGTGTAATGAAAGTGAGGGAACTATCAAGCAGGCATATTCTGGTTTTAGGAAGCGTTCCTTAGGTATTGTGCAATTTGATACAACCAGGAATACGCTCTTGGCAGTTGGTGATGAATTTCAAATAAGTTCTGGGACATGGATAACACCAATGTCCTGACAACAATTGATGTTGAGGGTAGTTTGGTAAGAAGTTATTTTTGAAGATGAGGATGGCTTATTTTTAGAGTTTGAAAGATAATGATTTTGAGAAAAAAATGTTTTTCTTGATCACATCTTGATGTATAATCCTTGTGTTATTTTCCAAAAAGTTCCAGTCTAGTTCTTGCCTTCGTTCCAGTAAAGATGGTTCCCTGTTGGCAATCACAACTAATGACATAGCAAAAAGATATTAGCCAATGCAGAGGGATTTCCCTTAATTCACACGCTGAAGAGAAGATCCTTTGAGGGAACAAGGGTGCCACCAGAGACAATGGAAACAAAGGTAAATTGCTTTCATGAACATTTACTATGTACATGCACTGCTAATTAATGGTAAGTTTAAACTCTAACTAGATAATTTTTAATACGCAGACTTCAATTGTGAATGTCATGCCTCCTTCAGTCACTATACCTGGTGCTATAGAATGTTTAGAGTGAGTTCCACCTGCAGTGCCAATGACCAATTTTGTAAGAGCTTTCTCCTAGAATTATTTCTTTAGAGTCTACAATAGTTGTCCAGCCATATTCAGTTTAGTTTGTCACATATATCTTATCAGTGTATAAACTTTCACTCCAGATTACAGATATTGTTGCTTTCAAGTTTCCATATAGCATAGGATTTTGTTTTTCCCTTTCAAATGCTCTATTACCCATTATTTTGGCATATTTTTTATAGGAATAGGATGATATGATCAGTGGATTCTTACAATTATCTGACACTCAAGACAACATGTGTGCAGAGTAGCATAGACAGCAGTCGGACACCAGCTGTTAAACCAAGGGTTCTAGATGAGGTTACAGACAAGAGGAAGAACTGGAAGTTGAAGATCACTGATTTGGGTCAGTGTAGGTCTCTCAGGTTGCCTGACACAATGCATGCAAGCAAGGTATGCAATCATCCTTCTATTATAGAAAACACTAAAGGTTGACATACAATACAATTTTATCTGCTACAAATTCTGTCGATATTGATCCAAACAAGTAATGTGCTATTTCTTGCAGGTAGTAAGACTGATATACACCAATTCTGGTGTTGTTGTTTTAGCACTGGCATCCAATGCTCTCCATAAGCTATGGAAATGGCAGCGGAGTGACTGGAATCCATCTGGAAAGGTGGGGTTCTTCAGTAGTTGTTTGCTTTCTTTTTATTTTAGCTTGTTTTATTTATTTGTTTGTTATACTTTTGGATATATGATTTGCAGCTCTATTTTATGTAGTAATGATTGACGAGGAACTAAGAGTTAGTATTTTATTCCACAGTCTACAGCGAGTATTCCACTACAGATGTGGCAGCCAGCTAGTGGGATTGTTATGAATAATTGCATTGGTGATACAAATCCAGAGGAAGCCACTGCTTGTATAGCTTTGTCTAAGAATGATTCCTATGTGATGTCTACATCCGTTGGCAACGTCTCCTTATTCAATATGATGACATTTAAGGTAAGAGAGCCTTCTACCTAAAGACCAGTCTCATTTTAATGTTTCCGATATATATATATAATTTCAGTTTCAGTTGTCTGCTTAGGGGTTTATTCTCTAATGTCTCACCTGTGAATATAACTGTTGTGCTTTTCAACTTTCAAATTATGTGGTGTTAGAGTTGGTCTTTTCCAACGCCTCCTTTTCCAAGGAGCTAGCTATATATAGTTCAGGATCACTCAAGAAGTTTCTTGTGTAATGTTCCCCACTAGAAGGTTCTTGTGTAATGTTCCCCACTATAGGCTAAGAATTCAAAGGCTCCCAATTTATTTGAATAACTGTTTTCATGGCAATGCTAATTAGTGATTCATTGCAGGTCATGACAACTTTCATGCCACCTGCAGCCACTTTTCTGGCTTTCCACCCTTAGAACAAATAACATCATTGCAATTGGCATGGAGGATTCATCAATTCAAATATACAAATGTATGCAATGTTCGAGTTGATGAGTTGTTGCCTGTGAATATATCTTTGAATTTAAAATTCTTATCATTTTCTTCATTGTGCCCTTTTACCAAAAATGACCTTTTACAGGTCAGAACAAAGCTCAAGGGGCTACCAAAAGAAAATCACAGGCCTGGCTTTTTCACTTGTTTTGAATGTGTTGCTATCTTCTAGAGCTGATGCCCAGGTATATGGTGTCTTTTATTGTTATATATAGTTTGACTCCGTGATGTTCACTTTAAAGTTTACACAAATCTACCGAGTGGAAATGTTCCTGTACTCACAACCATGACTTTCGGCAGTTATGTCTCTGGGGTATAGATGGGTGGGACAAGCGAAAGTCAAAAGTTGTACCACTACAGCCAGGAAGATCATCGGCACCAGTCGGAGATACAAGAGTACAGTTTCATAATGATCAGATTCACTTGTTAGTTGTGCTGAGAGCCAGCTTGCTATATATGATGTTTCCATGTTGGAGCGCTTGCGCTATGTAAGTACTTGTAAGCAGTCTTGAATTCAAACATAGACAGTTATATAATGTCACTTATCTTCTGTATCTGATTGGATGACCTTGTTACATGGTTGCATTGCAGTGGTCTCCTCATGATTCCCTATCTGCTCCTATTTCAAGTGCCATATACTCATGTGACAAGCGTCCTAGTTTAAGCGAGCTTCTGTGATGGTGCAGTTGGAGTGTTTGATGCAGAAAGCTCGATGCCTCACTGTCGCATTGCACCTTCTGCATATTTACCATCGGGAATGAACAGGTAAATGGGCTTTTTCATTCTATCAAGGTTGATACATCTATTTTTCAGATTTGGCTTTTGACAAGGCATATTATGATTTATTTTGTTGTTTTGTTATTTATGCAGCAGTAACGCCTATCCTCTAGTCGTTGCATCAATCCATCCGAACCGAATCAATTTGCTCTTGGAATGACAGATGGAGGAGTTCATGTTATTGAGCCTTAAGAGTCAGAAAGGAATCAGAGTCAGGAGGGAAATGGGGTGTTGGACCTCCCCCCGATAATGGAACTGTCGGATCAAATCCAACATTAAATAACCAAGGTTCGGAACAAACCTCAAGGTATTTCAATGGGAATATAAGAACAATTTGAAGTACACTACTACTTTGTGTCTACCGACTGTTTATTTACAAGAATACCATGAATAAATGGTAGCGCGTCTTGGCAGTGGAATACCTCCACTTGTGTTCCAGTTTTTGAGGCGTTCTATCAAGATTGTAATTTTCATCACATATTGTTCATCTCTGTAGATGGAGGTTAAGCGATTGTAAATCATATGTAAATGAGTACGTAGGTACAGTCTTGGTCACTATAATTTTTTTCTAGGTCGTGTAAAAATTGAAGGTCTGTCATTGGAGCATAATTCATGAATGTTCTTTCCGAATGTTTCTCAGTGTATTTTTAAACCCTTCTTTGTACCACAAGTTTTTTTTCATATGTTCATGTTCATTCAAAGGAGCGTGGTTTATGCGGAAGCTTTGTTAGACTCGGAAATATTATATTTATAGACTGAATCAGCATTTTTGGGTTGACAGTAATTGCAGCTCAGATTGAAGTAATTCAGTGAGAAAACATTGATTATGCATGAGTTTCTGCAATTGACTCAACGAGCTTTCTTGTTCGATGACTATTGTTTGAACATATTGATACAGATATTAATGGAAAGCAAGAATCTGTAAGGAATTTGTGTTTTATTTTTTATGGACTTACTGGGGAGAGATCTTTCCTTTGAAAGTAGTAAGGTTACACATTTTGGATGTCAGCTTAATAGTTGGTTTCATTTATTCCTTTGGTCGGTTGCTATTTACAAGACTCTGCATTGCTTATAGCGCTTGTAACTATCTGCGAATGCACGAGTTGTGAGAATAATGCAGAAATAGATTTAGTTATGAGTGGTTGAACTGAATTAGTTGTAGGTGGTTGAACAGAATTAGTTATGAGTGGTTAGGTATTATTCCTATATAAGTGTGATGTAATTGAACAAATAGATTAATGAAGTTTGTGAGTTTTCTGTTTTAATTTGGTATCGGAGCTCAGGGTTTGAGCTTGGGTGAGAGCGCAGGTGAGGAAGGCCGAGTGGTGTTTGCGTGAGGCCGGATCTGCTGTTGAAGAGTGAACTTGTTTGTGCCACCTGCGAAGCTGTGGAACCGAGTGTTTTGTCTGTTGCTGCTGGAGATGCCAAGACCCCTATCAAGAACCGTTGAGTGCCGTGGATCGTGAGCAAAACCTGTTGCTGCGTGGACTGTAGATCTGTTGAGATCATTGCTGATCTTGTCCAGAACCGGCCAGAGGGCGTCGCTGTTGTGCGTATGTGCTGCCAAGACCCCTGTCAAGAACTCGGGTAGCAGTTGCTGTTGTGCGTATGTGCTGCCAAGACCCCTGTCAAGAACTCGGGTAGCAGTTGCTGTTGTGCGTATCAAGAACCCTGAGAAAGGATAAAGTTCTGGAGTTGTGAACTGTGGCACTATCAAGAGCTTGGGCACTAAGGAGGTGATGATGCCTCAAGAAGACCTTTAGTCTTGCTGTGAGACGCGAGTTGAGGATTTCTCGCCAGGGTTTTAGTTGTCTGCAGGCTAAATATCGTGACAGAGATTAGTGCCTGTGAAGGGCTTAGATCCGCTTTGCAGATCTGCGCAGATTAGTTAAAATGATTTGTAAAAAAAGGTCCAACGAATTTTGGATCTAATAGCGAAGGCATTTTGGCTGTGTGTGTGAGTGAGACTCTAGATATCAAGTGAGAAATTTGACTGTGAGAGTTTTATGTCACCAGTAGGAAACTGTGTACCGCGTCGTTGTCCAGAACGCTGTCGAGAAGGCGACAGTGACCGTCGAGGAGCAAGGGAGACTTATTAAATTGTGAGTTGTTGCGTCAGCGGTGCAGAGGTGAAGACCCTTGGTATGATCGACGAGGAGGCCGGTGCAGTGCCGCAGTGGTGTGAGCAGTGGTGTGCTGTCGAGAACGAGACAGTGCTGGTGTTTCTTTGATCCGGCTGTCAAGAACCGTTTGCTGGAGTTTCTTTGATTTTCTTGAAACCTGTGTGTCTTTGTTATAGTTTCCGTCCGTCGAGAAGCAAGACCATCGTTGGCGCTGTCCAGAACTGTAGCGAGACAGGAAATTTCTTTTGAATCGAACGTTGTGAGTGGGTCGAGGTTTTTAAACTGAAGAACGATTGCGTGGAGTGCTGCATTGCGTGGAGTGCTGCGTGGAGTGCGTCCAGAAAGGCTGCGTGGAGTCCCTGTCCAGAACGTTGCCTGGTGCTGTCGAAGACTGTCGAGAATCGTTTGCTGGTGTTTTTTTTTTTTGCAAGCTTACCGTGGTCATATTCTTTTTCAGTCGGCCCGGTTTTCTTTGTTTTGTTGCAAAAATCGTGTAAGTGGGTCTTGTTCAAGAGAGGGCCAAGGAGAGCAGAGAGAGGCAGTAGAAAAGGCGTTTTGTTTGAAGTGTGATAAAGCTAACTGATATGTCTATTATTTTAGACTTTTTTGACAATGATCTTTTTAATGATCATTTTCTCATGAACTCATTTGGGATTAACAGTGTTTTTGAGTCCATTGACAAAGAGTTTCATGTTGTTGAAGATCATGTCCCTGAAGAAATCACTCATGTTGTTGAGGATCACACTGTTGAAGCAATCACTGAGATTAAAACTTGCCCGGTTGTTAGAAGTTTTATTGGATCTACTTTCAAGATGACTCCTACTTTGGAGGATACTACCATGGATGTTCTTCGAAGGCCGCTCATGTTCAAAGATGACTGCATTTTGGTGACTCCTTCTTTGGTTCCTCATGGAAAGTGGGGAGAACATGAATTAAATTACCTCGTTCGAGATCTTGCATTGCCTCTCAATCCAAAAGAGGTTGTTGACGTTAAGTATGTAAGCAAGGAGCAAAGGAATTTCATAAGGAAACCCAAAAAGGTGAAGATAAAACTGCACCAGCAATGGAAAAGGAACAAGCATGGACCTTTTAATAAGAAGGCAAAAATGAAATGTTTTGTTGTAAGCCTAGCTGAGACTTAGACCAGCAGGCAAGTTAAAGTTTAAGTCGTCATGATTAAGAATATAGTTTCTTGTATATCGTGCTATAGTATATATTTGTTATATAGTTGGAATTAAGGGGGAGTGGTAGAAAGGTATTATTCCAACTACCCTCTGTTAATGCAGTAGCTAGATCAATCTAGCTAGATCAATCTAGAGAATACAACAGATGTTCAAAGTACAAGTTCTAGAAGTCAGTTAGGTATTGTAGAAAATCCATTTCTCCATTAAGGGAGGATGTGAGAATAATGCAGAAATAGATTTAGTTATGAGTGGTTGAACTGAATTAGTTGTAGGTGGTTGAACAGAATTAGTTATGAGTGGTTAGGTGTTATTCCTATATAAGTGTGATGTAATTGAACAAATAGATTAATGAAGTTTGTGAGTTTTCTGTTTTAAGTCGAGTTCTAGCTGCCTTTTAATAACATGGATTTTAGCTCCTTCAATTACATTTTAGCTCCTTAAGTCTATCGTCAAATCAATTCATTTGTGTTTAGCTGAAGACAACATTAGTTATGACGATATTTGGGTGCTCGGTAAAGTTGATATTTAGACTAATTCGGTTTTTGCATTATAGTTCTGGTCTGGTTAAATGGCTGAAACTTTGTTTTCATTCCATCTTCAATTTTAATTTTTGCCTGTGACATCTGAGCTCCATTACGATCTATGGTGTGGTACAATTATATTCAATTCTTCAATACTGGCACTAACTTGCAACTTTCTTTGCTTGTGTTTTCGCAGGGCTTGAGAGCTTTTCTACTACTTAAAAGGTGGAACAGTAGATTATGGTGAAGAACACAGTGCCCAATATGGCCATTCGCACATCTTAACACCAGAGCAGCCATTCTCAGTACACTTAAGGGTAATTGGGTTTTGGCTCAAATAGAATGAAGCAGTAGGTAGATCAACATTGTTCTCAGCATTCTTTTTCAGAATGGGATCATGCGCTCTTTGCCAGGAATTATGAGCAAGGTAAATGAAGATAAGGATTCAGCCTTTAACTATGAAATGTCTTCCACAAAATATCTTGGTTGAAACTAGAAGCATTCATTGCTTTGATATGAATTTTTACAGGCTATTATTCTGAATGGGATGAGAAACATCCAGTGTTCAAGTTGTCAGGGTCCTGCACAATATGCTTGCTGAAAAGGTAATCCAGTCACTCATTAGTTCAGCCTAAATTTGCTTTTCCGTTGGTAGCAATGCTGGAAAGTTGAAAAATTGTGCCTTTACGGTGCTAGAATTATCTTTATGCAGACATTCCAGGGACATGATAGCACTTCCGAAGGTTGGGTGCTGAGTGTTACCTCTTTATCTGGTGCTCTCAATGGAACAACTCGTGTCTACCTGGACGGAGTGCAGTGAGTTTCTCAGAAATTGTTTGCTTGTTTGTTTTATGATTTCTTTTCAGAGTTCCCCTGTTCTTGCTTTGGAATTTCAGACTCCCAAACTATGTATTAGTATTGGGCAATGAATATATACCTAGTGGTAGAGTAATAAATGTTGTATAAGCCTGAATAGGAGTAGAGTAGACTCCCAAACTATGTATTAATATTGGGCAATGAATATATACCCTTCTGGTAGAGTAATAAATGTTGTATAAGCCTGAACAGGAGTAGAGTAATAGATGCTATACATAATTTATTACTCTTCTGCTGGGTCCATATTGATTACCTATTGGGCTTGTATCTTGTTTCTACTGACATAATTGTTTCCATGTCACCTATTTCGATACCTGTGCTTAAACATCCTTATCTTTTGTAGTATTGTAGGCCAGAAGATGGCATGACAATCAAACACATCTCTCTGTTACAGCTGTGTCATGTGGGAGTTATTATCTATGATTGGATGGACATTGCTTGGCTGGAAAGCTACTACAACTTTGGGTTTGATTATTTTAACGTGACTTGGCAAAAGGTTGGGATTTCCAGGCTTATACAGAGTCTTGTAGGAAATGTTGGACCTTTTGCTTCAGAAGATTGGATTCTTCTAGATTTAAGTCTACAGGTCTCAGTTGAACTTAATACCAAACTCCAGACTTTTCCGAATATCCTGGATAAAGTGGTACCTGTAAAGATAACAAGAGGAATTGCTTTTATTGGATCGAGTACATATCATTAATGTGAGGGCTTTATGAAATAGATTATTTCTTAGATATTATTTCCTTTTGGTTATGAACACAAAAGATCATTAAAATGATCCTTTTATTGATAGTGGGTTTGATTATTTTAAACAATAAACCTTCTGCTAAGCTCTTTTTTATTTCTTTGTAACACAAAAGGTATTGATGACTGATGTACCTTTAGAAACAATTAATTTGTCAATAGCCAAAAGATTCCATTTTATTGAGTTCAAACCTTCTGCTAAGCTCTTTTCTATTTCTTTGTAACACAAAAGGTATTGATGACTGATGATACCTTTAGAAACAATTAATTTGTCAAGAATACCGGAATCAATGGGCCAAAAGATTCCATTTTATTGAGTTCAAAAATTAATTATAGTTCCTTTGCTTTTAAAATTGTAGAGTTGTATAAAAAGGTAGTTTGTTTTTGCTTAATTTAATTTTTTCACATGAAATTAGTGCCATTAAGTTTAAATTTCTCACATGAAATTATTTGATTAAGGATAGCTTTCCCAATTGAGATGGCGATTAAATCTTTATTTTTTCATATTGAAGTCTTTCAGATTTACAAAGCTTTATTTTAGCAATCAAAGCTAACTATTTTTAATTGCTCTCTAATGCCAACCTCTTACAAGGACTTTTTGATAGCATGCAAATCTTTGAAATTTACTTTGTTCATGGCCTTTAGGCTTGGCATCTTAAATTATGATTAGGCTTGGCATCTTTTTTCTTTTTCTTTTACATAATTCGCTGCTGTTTGTATTCAAAAAAAATTGGGGAGACTAAGCTCCATTGTTACAAGGCGATATGCATGAGAAGCAGAGTAGGGAAATATAACAAGAGGAACAAAATCCCTTTTGCTTCTATCATTCTTAACTTTTTGAAATACCGAACTAGTGTAGATTCTAACAAACTGAAACAGTAGAAGGCAGAATTTGCAAGTCATGCTTAATCAATGTTTATATGACTGATTTGGCGGGCAGTGGATTCTTCAGGATTGCCTTCAACACCTGCATTCCTTAAATTTGTTGAGCTGGTGCTAGGAGCGTTATTTTTTTCCAGGATGTACTTCAGGATGTCAATGGACTCTTGGACATGATTGCATCTGTTTGAGAGGTCATTGAACTACTCCTGAAGGGATGAAACTCTGTGAGGAAAGAGATTGAGGTCGGCCTCATGTTTCTCCTTGGTGATCTGAGCATGGGTATCGATTTTGGTGTCCAAGATCTTCTGGTGTGCTCGGATTTGCTCCAGTTCTGCCTGGAGATCAGCACAGTGCAAGCAATCTTCGCTTCTCGCCATTGAGTATAACCAGACTGATTTACCAGTGCGCAGCAAAAACAAAGGGCTGCTAATGCGTTGTTCCAAAGAGCAGGGGTCTAGACTGAAAGGGGAAAAGGGAGCTTGGTGAAGATTAACAGAAGTTAACCTGAAGAATGATGGTCGAGAGCACAATGCAGCATGGGATTGGTCAGGAGCAAACAGGGGATAGATCGAACGCAGCAAAGGGGAGATAGAGGTGAGATTCAGGACGTAGGAAAACGCAAATAAGTAAGGAGGCTCAGGCAGGGGGATAAGGTGGAGCGAAGAGGGAGTCACGGGGAATTTGAGGGATAAATCACAGGTAAGATATGAAAGAGTCAGAATTTCTTGGGGGAAGGGACCAAAGTAAGATTTTCGGATTGGATTCAGAGATATTGTGACAGTGTTATCATCATCATAAGATTCAAAGGAGATTTCTGCTGAAACAAGGACCAAATTTAGCATAAAGACATTGCGAATGACAGTGAGGAGGTACCTGATGTTGTTAGATACCTCTGCAAGTGATTTGAAGATTGATTCGCTTCTGTTCATGGCAGGTAACATTGAGATTCGATGGTGTTACATCGGAGATTGCCTATGGATTTGGAGCAGGCTCTGCTTGCACGAGAATCGGCCTCCTTGTTGAGGGAGCGAAGTACATGGAAAAAACAGACTTCTTTCATTTGCTGGGTAAGTGCTTGACATCGACTTATTGTTTGTTGCAGGATCACATTGGAGGCGTTCCGATTATATACCATCAGACTAATGATGATGGCTGAGTCTCTAAGGATCGTTGCAGTGCTTATGCCAAGTTTTTGAAGCTGAATGAGCCCTTGGTATAGTGCGAGAGCTTCAGCCCTGTTATTGGAGAGGGGGCCTAATCCCCATTCATAAGCAGATTTAATATCTCCATTGGCATTGCAAATGATTCTGCCAGCCCCGGCCATTCCTGGGTTAAATTTGGAGGCCCCATCAAAGAAAAGATAATGTGTGTTATAGTTTCTGAGCCAGATAGAAAACTCCTCGTTTTTCATTCTTATTTTCCAACTGTAATTAGAGTTGTTGCGTTGATTGCTAATGTCACTCCTACTTTGGCCACTATTACTTTTATCCAACAAATACCCTATGAAATTCCTTTCTTCGACACAGAGATCGGCGATGTCAATTTTCCCTTCACTTTTGACAGATATTGCTTCCAATGTAAGGCTCCATGCCTTGCTGCATAATTTCTTGATGTTGGTTTCTTTGTCTTTGAAGACCATACAGTTTCGTGCCAGCCATATGTTCCATAGAAGAAAGCAGGGGAGAGCATTCCAAACTCTTCTAGCAATATTGTTCTTCTTTCGTTGCCAAGGATAGTTCCTCTTCCAAAGATGCAAAACTTCAATAATGGAGTTGTGGAAACCCCAGGGGAGATGGATGTTTAGAAAAAATTCTTTCCAACACGCAGTAGCAAAGGGGCAAGCAATGAATAGGTGTTGGATGGTTTCTTCAGCTGCTTGGCAGTTTGGGTAGTGGGATGGGCCAATTATACCACATTTTTGCAGATTGTTTGAGGTGAGGACTTTCCCTTTTAGGAGGACCCAAATGAAGAATTTTATTTTTGGAAGGGTCTCTGATTTCCAAGCAATTTTCTAATGTGCCCAAATGGGCATGGGATATTCATTGCTACAGATATGTTGGTAAGCAGCTTTGACTGTGTAATTGGAGCCTGAAGGGTCCCAACAGAAGCCATCATCACTGTTTTTTTTGGTAGGGGCAATGCCATGGAGATGGGTTTGGAGATTAGCAAGACTTGCTTCAAGATCAATGGGTATTTCTGGGAAGATCCATCCTGTCCAAAGCTGTGAGTGAATGTCCCACTGAGATATCTGGTCCAAATAATGGAGCCCCATGTTGTCGAGAAAGGATAGAATCTGATGAGTTCCAGGTTTGCTGCTAATGGGCTGCTAGCCCATTATTCTATCTGCCCCAATTCTGATATTGTTGCCACCCTTGGGAACCTTGGAAATGTTTTGAGCAAGAAAGGGAATTGCTTTCTTACACAACCCCCAGATTTTAGAGCAAGCTCTGATAGGGATATCATGATCCAAGAGGCGCTGCCTTGGAGAATTAAGGTATTTGGCTTCCAGCACATTTTTCCACCAAGCGGATTGGCCACTAATGAGTCTCCACACAATCTTGCCACCAAAAGCCAGATTTAAGAGCTTTGGTGATCTGATTCCTAAACCTCCATGCCCCTGGGGTTGAATAACTTGTTTCCAATTTATAAGGTTGTATTTCTTTCTTTCATTCCCCCCCCCCCCCCCCCCCCCCCTTGCCAAAGAAAGTGACGGAGGATGGCTTCCACTTTGTGATGAAAACTGGCAGGAGCTTGCAGAAGCGTAAATTGATATAAGGGAAAAGAAGAAAGACCTGATTTAAGAAGAATTAGGCATCCCGCTGGATTAAGCCAAGAGGAGCCCCATTGATACACTTTCCTTTTTATTTTATCTATGATAGTGTCCCATACTTCAGTTTTCAGAGGACCAGCACTCACTGGCATGCCCAGATAAGAGAAATGCCCCCAGTCTAACTTGCAAGGGACCCCAAATGTGCTGGCAATGTTATGAAGAGTTTGAGCAGATGTATTCCAGCCATAGATGCAGCTCTTAAGATAGTTTACCATACCTCCGGAGTAGCTCATATATTTGTTTAAGAGGGTTTTGAATCGACAAGCTATGATATTGGAGGCTCCTCCCATTAACAGTTTGTCATCAGCAAATTGAGAATAATTTATGTTTTTGACTCCATTCCCAAATTTAATACCAGTGATAAGACCAATGTGCCAATTGTAGTCCAAAGCCTTATTGAAAGACTTAGCCATCAAGATGAACAAGTAAGGAGAAAGGGGACAACCTTGTCTGAATCCTCGAGAAAATTGAAAGGAGGGCCCTGGTCTACCATTGATGAGAGGAGAGATCCAAGGACCTGAAATGCATGCTTTGACAAGGTCAAGGAAGGGCGCAACAAATCCCATTTTCTTTAGAACAACAAAGAGGAATGAGTGCCTAACTTGGTTGAAGGCATTGGCTAAGTCCAGGTTTAAAATGAAACCTTTTTCTTTCCTGTTTGGCTGGCGTGTATATCCTCTTGGACAAAAAGAATGGAGTCAGAAATTTGTCTATTGGCCAAGAAGCCTCCTTGATTCTCAGAGATGAGCGAGGGGAGAAGAGGTTTAAGACGAGAAGCGAGGATTTTGGTCAGAATTTTATATGAGGAATTGCAAAGTGAAATGGGCCGAAATCGGGAGAAAGATGAAGGTTGATTCTCTTTAGGGAGGAGGGCAAGATGGGTGGCGTTGGTGAAACCTCCGATTTTGCACTTGCGTTGGGCCCATTTTATCATCTTAACAAGGTCTTTTTTTATTATTCCCCAGTAAGTTCTGTAGAAGCAGATGGGGAAACCATCTGGGCCAGGAGCCTTGTCTGGCTGAAGCGTCCAGATAGCTCTTTGTATTTCTTCTTCTTCAATTTCCTTGGTTAGATTTTCATTGATTTCCTCACTGATCTCCGTGGGAAGGTGTTGTAGAAGATCTGAGTAATCTTCAGCTTCTTTTGTCTCAGTTAAGAGGACGCTGTAATGTTCTGAGGCAGCCTTTTTAATAACATCTTGTGTGGTTTGGAGATTGCCTTCAGCATCGGTGATGGAGGTAACATTGTTTCTGATTTTCCTGACAGTGGCCTGCTTATGGAAGAAGGCAGAGTTTTTGTCACCTCCTTGCAGCCATAGCTGTCTTGATTTTATTCTCCATTTTTGCTCCTCCGCTCTATTGGCACGATATAGCTAGAAGTAGAGATCGCCTTCGAGTGCTTTGTATTCCTGGGAGAGCCCTCGTTCCTCTATCATGCTGTGAACTTTCTCCAATTTGCTTTTTATTTCAATTTTAACCTTCTCAGGTTCCTTGTAATAATTTTTTGCCCATTCCTTCAAGGCACTTTTGGTCCTTTTCAACTTGTTTTCCCATATGTATCCCGGTGACCCTTCTATGTGTTGACTCCATGTGAATTTGACAATCTGATCGACAATAGGAATGTTGCTCCACAGTGGACTATATTTAAATGGAATGGGCCCTAAGGGACAGTGGGCTTCGAGAACAAGAGTTGTGGGATAATGATCAGACGTTGAATAGGGGAGTACAATAGTGTTGTGGGGAAATATGCCTATGCAGGACGATCCTATCCACCTAAGGTGTGACAGTACCTTAGCAACAAACGAACACAGCTACTTCGGTTTCTTCCTTTATGAAATATGGAAGAGAGGAGATTGATAGACTTACCGTTATCTTTCGGTTGTCCCTCGATCTAGATCCTCTCCTCTTTGTGTGTCCACAGCTACTTGCCTCTTTGCTTTTGCTCCCACGAGATCACAAGAGAACAGCTACCTGTGACAAGAGAACAGCTACATGCAGCAAGAGAAGGACACAATACAAAGGCAAATATACATATTCATAAATGATTCAGGATTAGAAGTAAATCAAATACACTAATGCAAATCATACAATAAACACCAGCATATAGGAAAGAACCAAGAAGCTTTATTAATTGATAAACAAGGTTCAGGAAGAGATACAACCCATAAGGTTCCAACCCAGCATCTCCTTCCTAGCAGAATGGAATTCCTTCTTCAACCCCTTTCAAAGCATAAGCACCCAATGATCTAACCACAATCCAACAGCAATTCTTTGCAATTACAATAATCCCTCCTCCAACCTCTGGATCTCTGGGATGAGAGATCTATATATAGATATTTGTAGAGGTGTGAGTCAGCTCTGGGTTTTTTATTAGTGTCTTCTCTCTGATAGTTCTTGATGCCACTTGGAGATCTCATTGATCTCTTACTCATCCTTGGGCGATTTTGAGAGGCAAGTGTCCCATGAGAAGTTTCTAGAAGGTTCCATGATCATCCACCTCGCAAACTGTCTCCGCCACTTGTCTTTTCCTGATCAGCGCAGGTAGCCAGTGTATTTGGCTGCACTGAAACGTAATTCCCGTTTGTACCACCTGCGCTGAATGTCAAAACCCCTGTGTTGAGGTTGCACTGATCCAGTTTTGACCAATTTTGAGTAGTTTCTGGTGGAGAACTTCTGGGAGAAGCTGTAATTTGTTGACCTTGTTCCTCTAGGGGTAGGAACAACATGTTTAGGGACATTGGATCCCTTAGATTATAGACATTTCATGCTCGAGGCTGCAAGGCACAAAAATGTCTATAACAGTTGCACCCTAAAGTATGAGGCCGTTTATCGGGTGAAATGCTTTATCCAGGAGGGTTCGAAGTTCATCCATTTGCCGGGAGGAGACCTGTTGTTATCACAAAACCAGTACTAGGGGCTGCAACCAAGCAAGGCTTCATGTAACTGTTTCAGACCAGACTTTAGACTAGGAATTAGCCTTCCTAATCAGAGAGGGCTCTCTCACAGGCTTTTGATAGAAAATTAATCACAACAACAGAGGGCTAACTCTTCACACATTTATAAAAATATAACTGGCTGGACATACATCAAATTGGTCTTCATTGGGCTATGGAGTCTCTCACAGTTAATAAACCAAATCACAGTCATCTCATGGAAGCCAAGGCTCTTTGCATCATCAGAGGTTCAAACATAATTTACCTAAATCAAAGCCTGCTGAACATACAGGAAGTCAGAGCATTAAAAAATGAATTCTGAGTGATGTTCAAACATGCTTCACCAAAACCCACAGCTTGTCAAGCACACAGGAAGTCAGAGCATATAATATGAATTCTGAGGGATTGTGCCATAACAAGGCTGTAAAAAGAACATTAAGAAACTAAACCACCATCACATTTGAACAAAAAGATGCATTGAGAATCTTGGGAAGAAAAAACCCTGTTTGCCATTACTGTAACAGTCTTTACATAAGCTCTAAAAAACTCTGTTTTTGTATCAACAGTCCAACCCCTATTACATTCTAATTTTCACCATATATAGGAATACATTTCTCCCTCTAGAATGAGTTCGAATCTCCTATTAACTACTCCTACATGCCTTTAACTAACTGCATTAATTACATACATGCTAAACTATAATTACATAAAGTCCTAATCAAACTAAAACAATAATTCTTTTCTCCTCGTAGACTTGATGCTTTCTTGAAAGCTTTGACAGCTGTCCTCCTTCAATTAATCTGATATGGCTGAGCTACAGGTGCAATGGATGCTGATTTAGGATGCTTAAGAGCGCTGATGGCTCATTTAATGACCAGAAGGTGTGCTCCTATTTATCGGTTTCTGTCTCCCAACATTCTCCTAAAATATAGCAGTCTGCTCCCAAATCCTTTAATAACCCCAAGTATGGAGTGATGCCAGGTTTCTAATGTGCTGTAGGTGGTCTTTGATAGACATCTGTTCCTTTTCCTCAAACCCCCGCTCACCGTGTCACACTAGCTGCTCACAGTATTACACTAGCTGCCCTGCGCTTTAAATCATCACCTACAGCAGTTTCGTAGCGTGCTACGAAACTGCTGTAGATAACCTCTATTTGTTCCGTAGCAAATAAATCTTGAGTTGGTAAATGATCTGCTTGAGAATCTGTGTTTTCTCTGGTTACTTTGACTATGATTTGAGTCACTATGAGCTCCTTTATTGTTTTGATGCTGTGGTGCAACTTCAAATCGGATCTCTGCAACCTGAGAAGTTGACTGAACCAATAACACTGTATTAACATTATTGCAACCAGGGGCCATCTTCAAAATGTCAAATACTCCAGCTAATGCTGTTGGAATGATCACAAATAAATTAAGCATTCACAAGAAAATTATGAAGCATTCTGTTCTAAGCTATCAACCCTGGTGATCTTATAAGAACCATCCAATATCCAGTCAAATTATTTTAGCATAAATCTTTGGAGTCCGAGTGCACAAAATGATATTGAATGCTGCTCACAACCGTGCATCAAACATCCAAGTTGCATCTAGTTAGAAGCTAGAGTGTTAAAACTGGAAGGGTGGTTCTGAAAAATCTCAGTTTCGTTTCACAGATATGAAACATGTATGAAGTTCAGCTACCCAATTTTACACTTTTTATCTAGCAGACTATCCCCTCTCTGGCTGGCAATTGGGATTCTGTTGAAACTAAAACCCATTGAGCTTCGATCCCTCCTATCCTTCAAAATGTTGTATCGTTCAGCAAATTTTCATCTTCCTCACAAACAATTCTTCTATCTCTGCCATAGTATAACGATACAGAAGACACTGCTGACCGGGGTTGCATTTCACAAAGTCATTCTTGTATGTTGTAGACAGACAAAAGCACCTGGTGTTAACTGCACACAACCACAGAAAGATGTAAAAATATCAACATATAATACATTCTGGATCCTCCTCAGTACCGCCAACATGTTCAGGATACTTTTAAATTCACATCTTCTGCGCAATTCAATCTACAATTGAAACCCTTGCTGTTGTAATTTGAACTCTGAGATATACTCTGAACCTTCTCCTTCCGGGCACTATTATGTAAATCTGACATTGATGCTCTCTGCGCGCCTCAGGCAACCCAAAAACACAATAACAGAAACCGAAACATGATAATGGAAACAGAAATCTTCATATCCCCCGTTGTTTTCGAATCACGCATAAATACTAGCCCTTGAATGTCTCCTTTCACTCCATCAGCTATTAAAATCTACTTTATAATCTCCCTTTCCAGCTGTCGTTGTGATTCTGGTGATTTTGCTAATGTATATGGCCATCTGAAGCGCCACATCTCAATCCGGGTGTCAATAATAGTGGCGACCTTGTGGCAATCAAACCCTCATAAAAGCCACTTGACATTTGGCGGTTAATCACTACATTTCGATAAAGAAAATTCTAAGACTGAAATTGTCAAACAGTTAATGCGCATTCCCCATGGCAATATAGAGCATCCAACAGCACCTCATGATCAAATGCGCCGCCTTCTAAGAGACCACGAATTCTGTATTTCTGAATATCGACAATAATGCCAAACTGGATTTGATTCGGGCTCCAACTTCAATAACCGTCTTATGGTGCTCTCGACCTCCCTCATTCACCGGTACCATGATATGCTCCATTCCATCACCAGTGAAAAATAATCCACCAGGTCCAAGCTGAAGTGCTCGCACTTCATTTCTTGAGAATACTCTACCTCGTTCATGAAACGATGGCAAGTCATAAAGGCGCACACTCTTATCATTGCATGAACAAAGCAAAATAGGTTTGGCTTGTTCATCATTCATCATGCACAGCACAAGAACACCATGTTCTTCAATACGAGTGTAAATCTCTTCAAGAGCTATAGTTGATGTAGCAGCCCAAACCTTCACTGTGCCATCCAAAGAACACGACAAGAGAAATTGGTCCCAACAAAGAAGAGACATTACAACTGATGTGTGATTTCTCAAGGTTTGGATACATTGAAAAGTTTCCAGGTCCCAAACTTTTATTGTGTGGTCCATAGAGGCAGAGTAGAGTTTGTCTTTCTGTGAGACTAATGAGACAACAGGCAACATATGCCCTGTGAGGGAAGTTGCAGGGTCAAATGTATTGGTTGTAGGATTAAACTTCCATGCTAAAATGGTGCCATCATGTGTTCCAGCCAAAATCATTTGATCAACGATCGCCAGAGCATGCACTTGTCCATTAGGGTTGTCTAATAATAGCTCTGTCAAGTTGACGGTATTCAAAGCCTTGACAGCATTACGAAGGCCGACAAAAAGCCACGGACCTTCACTTAGAAGGCATCCAACTCCACTGTCGTCGCCTAAGGGGATATTTGTTCCCTGTCCTGTATGGCAGTCCCAGGCTATAAGCTTATTATGTCGGCCAATAGAATAGAGTTTGGCAGAGCCTAAATGCGAAAGAAAAGCAATTCCTCGAATAGGCTTGTTATCGTGGCCAACCAGCTTAGTCATGAAAGTGACATCGGAACCTCGAATAAAATGGGAGTGCAGATATCTGCAGTCGTCTTTTGCATACTTGCAATTGCCTGCAAGCCAATAACGGCATGCTTTATCCTTTTTGTTACAGGTGCACAAAGAAATCAATAGTCCACTTCAAATATCAGTTCGAGCCACATAAAGACAAAACTATCATATAAAGAAAAACAGATTCACATTGCATCCTTGGAGTGTCTGGCATAGCATCAACCTGTGTGTGAATTGTGTCCTCCTCAGCTAACACACTTTAAAAGTTTGAACTAGTGTCATCCAGAAATATGTCTAACCATTCCTTAAATGGCGCACTATCTCCACTGTTATCACTGAAAATGCTATTGTCAAAATTTTTCTAGATTAGCTTAAAGATTGGGTGTTTTCGCAGCGCCTGAATTATTTTAGCAGTTTCGCAGCGCTGCCTGTTTGCGTGGTTTCGTAAGGCTGTAAAAAGAACATTAAGAAACCAAACCACCATCACATTTGAATAAAAAGATGCATTGAGAATCTTGGGAAGAAAAAACCCTGTTTGCCATTACTGTAACAGTCTTTACATAAGCTCTAAAAAACTCTGTTTTTGTATCAACAGTCCAAATGTTAATAGTAAAACAGAGTTATTCTCTTCTCAAGATTCTCGAAGGATTGTCATGATCAAATGTAGTGATGATGTGTGGTACTTTATGTTATTTTATGGTTTTGTTGTATGCAATCACTCAGTGGCTCCACTAGGGATAGTGTGCCCTTGTGGTGCGCTAAGAACACGCAGCTCCAGTGCCTTACCCATTTGTAACAAACAAAAATTTGCTTGACAAGCATGACTGTAGGAGAAAGAAACTACTGCTACTGAAAAATAAATGCTCAGCCAACCTTGAGCTTATTTGCAATCTACCTACCTACCCTATCAGCTGCAAACTCCACTTGTAGCTCAAGCAACATGATATTTCCAATGTAGCCAATCATTCATCTTATCTGACATTTGAGTCCTTTGGTTGTGCTTGAAACAAAAATAAATCAGATACTGAAGTAACTGAGGCGGCATGAGGTGTAACTGTTCTTCCACATGAAAATATAACTGGAAGCCGCCTGAATAGTAAATCTTATCCATGTATTCAGCTATAGGGTCAAAAAACACATGGTTAGTTTGCTGATTCTCAAAACTTTCTGTATCTTTAGACAACTTATCTTCAGCCACACCAAATTTATTTGATATACTATCCAACTGCCTATCTGAATGATGCTCACAAACAATGTAATTTTCCTCACTACTATGATCATTATTTGAAGTAAGCTGCTGCAAGGAATTACAAAATTGAGCAAGCTTTTCCTCTGCCTGAGGGTCATAGAAAATTTCCTCCAATATTTCTTCTTGCTGGGTGCAATCAATTTCATCTTCATCATGATCTGAAGCCAGACCAATCTGCTGCATCTCTACATCAATATCAAAGGATGAAACATGGGTTTCACAACTAAACCCCTGCTGCTCCTCATGCGGTGCTTCATGGAGTGTTATACCTTCTTCTTGGTGCTGAAAAACATTGTCATGCAGAGCCTCTAAAATTTCTTCATCTGTAAATTCATCATCACCATAACAATCCTCCAAGTACTGAATAAGATTCAAAGAATGCCTACAGCAATCTTTGAGCAGCAACAAAGAAGGATAACATTCTTTATACATTTCACAGAACGCATCATGGAAATCAGCAAGAGAAGATAATGAATCATTTTCCAAACTTTTATACCAAGACCATGCTTCTCCTTCTAAAGTAGCCATAAACATCCTCATGAGACAATCTTCAGGGAAATGAACCTTAAGACTGCGTACATGTATGTGAAACTTAACCAAATGGAGAGCAGCATCATCCTTCTTTTCATCTTTGAATATTGGAAGATCATCCAACCAATCAACCTTTGGCATAGGATTTGGAAAACCAGGGATATGAGACCGATTCATAGGAGCATACCTGGCATTCTTTCTTGCAGTGGAATCCATCTTGAAACTTCATCAAGCTACTGATCTTCTAGCAGTGGAGTCACCTTCTAATTTATTCTTTGATGTGTGGAGTCGCCAAGGTAGTTTTGCAGCCTTGAAAATCATTTGAACTCCTGCTACCTTCAGAAATTCAATCTTAAGCTCCCGGCAGACGCACCAAAATGTTATCACAAAACCAGTACTAGGGGCTGCAACCAAGCAAGGCTTCATGTAACTGTTTCAGACCAGACTTTAGACTAGGAATTAGCCTTCCTAATCAGAGAGGGCTCTCTCACAGGCTTTTGATAGAAAATTAATCACAACAACAGAGGGCTAACTCTTCACACATTTATAAAAATATAGCTGGCTGGACATACATCAAATTG
The DNA here is from genome assembly GCA_031772625.1 of Pinus tabuliformis. Classification (NCBI taxonomy): domain Eukaryota; kingdom Viridiplantae; phylum Streptophyta; class Pinopsida; order Pinales; family Pinaceae; genus Pinus; species Pinus tabuliformis. Next base: position 992,846,071 of record CM062820.1, read on the forward strand.
GTCTTCATTGGGCTATGGAGTCTCTCACAGTTAATAAACCAAATCACAGTCATCTCATGGAAGCCAAGGCTCTTTGCATCATCAGAGGTTCAAACATAATTTACCTAAATCAAAGCCTGCTGAACATACAGGAAGTCAGAGCATTAAAAAATGAATTCTGAGTGATGTTCAAACATGCTTCACCAAAACCCACAGCTTGTCAAGCACACAGGAAGTCAGAGCATATAATATGAATTCTGAGGGATTGTGCCATAACAAGGCTGTAAAAAGAACATTAAGAAACCAAACCACCATCACATTTGAATAATAAGATGCTTTGAGAATCTTGGGAAGAAAAAACCCTGTTTGCCATTACTGTAACAGTCTTTACATAAGCTCTAAAAAACTCTGTTTTTGTATCAACAGTCCAACCCCCATTACATTCTAATTTTCACCATATATATGAATACATTTCTCCCTCTAGAATGAGTTCGAATCTCCTATTAACTACTCCTACATGCCTTTAACTAACTGCATTAATTACATACATGCTAAACTATAATTACATAAAATCCTAATCAAACTAAAACAATAATTCTTTTCTCCTCGTAGACTTGATGCTTTCTTGAAAGCTTTGACAGCTGTCCTCCTTCAATTAATCTGATATGGCTGAGCTACAGGTGCAATGGATGCTGATTTAGGATGCTTAAGAGCGCTGATGGCTCATTTAATGACCAGAAGGTGTGCTCCTATTTATCGGTTTCTGTCTCCCAACATTCTCCTAAAATATAGCAGTCTGCTCCCAAATCCTTTAATAACCCCAAGTATGGAGTGATGCCAGGTTTCTAATGTGCTATAGGTGGTCTTTGATAGACATCTGTTCCTTTTCCTCAAACCCCCGCTCACCGTGTCACACTAGCTGCTCACAGTATTACACTAGCTGCCCTACGCTTTAAATCATCACCTACAGCAGTTTCGTAGCGTGCTACGAAACTGCTGTAGATAACCTCTATTTGTTCCGTAGCAAATAAATCTTGAGTTGGTAAATGATCTGCTTGAGAATCTGTGTTTTCTCTGGTTACTTTGACTATGATTTGAGTCACTATGAGCTCCTTTATTGTTTTGATGCTGTGGTGCAACTTCAAATCGGATCTCTGCAACCTGAGAAGTTGACTGAACCAATAACACTGTATTAACATTATTGCAACCAGGGGCCATCTTCAAAATGTCAAATACTCCAGCTAATGCTGTTGGAATGATCACAAATAAATTAAGCATTCACAAGAAAATTATGAAGCATTCTGTTCTAAGCTATCAACCCTGGTGATCTTATAAGAACCATCCAATATCTAGTCAAATTATTTTAGCATAAATCTTTGGAGTCCGAGTGCACAAAATGATATTGAATGCTGCTCACAACCGTGCATCAAACATCCAAGTTGCATCTAGTTAGAAACTAGAGTGTTAAAACTGGAAGGGTGGTTCTGAAAAATCTCAGTTTCGTTTCACAGATATGAAACATGTATGAAGTTCAGCTACCCAATTTTACACTTTTTATCTAGCAGACTATCCCCTCTCTGGCTGGCAATTGGGATTCTGTTGAAACTAAAACCCATTGAGCTTCGATCCCTCCTATCCTTCAAAATGTTGTATCGTTCAGCAAATTTTCATCTTCCTCACAAACAATTCTTCTATCTCTGCCATAGTATAACGATACAGAAGACACTGCTGACCGGGGTTGCATTTCACAAAGTCATTCTTGTATGTTGTAGACAGACAAAAGCACCTGGTGTTAACTGCACACAACCACAGAAAGATGTAAAAATATCAACATATAATACATTCTGGATCCTCCTCAGTACCGCCAACATGTTCAGGATACTTTTAAATTCACATCTTCTGCGCAATTCAATCTACAATTGAAACCCTTGCTGTTGTAATTTGAACTCTGAGATATACTTTGAACCTTCTCCTTCCGGGCACTATTATGTAAATCTGACATTGATGCTCTCTGCGCGCCTCAGGCAACCCAAAAACACAATAACAGAAACCGAAACATGATAATGGAAACAGAAATCTTCATATCCCCCGTTGTTTTCGAATCACGCATAAATACTAGCCCTTGAATGTCTCCTTTCACTCCATCAGCTATTAAAATCTACTTTATAATCTCCATTTCCAGCTGTCGTTGTGATTCTGGTGATTTTGCTAATGTATATGGCCATCTGAAGTGCCACATCTCAATCCGGGTGTCAATAATAGTGGCGACCTTGTGGCATTCAAACCCTCATAAAAGCCACTTGACATTTGGCGGTTAATCACTACATTTCGATAAAGAAAATTCTAAGACTGAAATTGTCAAACAGTTAATGCGCATTCCCCATGGCAATATAGAGCATCCAACAGCACCTCATGATCAAATGCGCCGCCTTCTAAGAGACCACGAATTCTGTATTTCTGAATATCGACAATAATGCCAAACTGGATTTGATTCGGGCTCCAACTTCAATAACCGTCTTATGGTGCTCTCGACCTCCCTCATTCACCGGTACCATGATATGCTCCATTCCATCACCAGTGAAAAATAATCCACCAGGTCCAATCTGAAGTGCTCGCACTTCATTTCTTGAGAATACTCTACCTCGTTCATGAAATGATGGCAAGTCATAAAGGCGCACACTCTTATCATTGCATGAACAAAGCAAAATAGGTTTGGCTTGTTCATCATTCATCATGCACAGCGCAAGAACACCATGTTCTTCAATACGAGTGTAAATCTCTTCAAGAGCTATAGTTGATGTAGCAGCCCAAACCTTCACTGTGCCATCCAAAGAACACGACAAGAGAAATTGGTCCCAACAAAGAAGAGACATTACAACTGATGTGTGATTTCTCAAGGTTTGGATACATTGAAAAGTTTCCAGGTCCCAAACTTTTATTGTGTGGTCCATAGAGGCAGAGTAGAGTTTGTCTTTCTGTGAGACTAATGAGACAACAGGCAACATATGCCCTGTGAGGGAAGTTGCAGGGTCAAATGTATTGGTTGTAGGATTAAACTTCCATGCTAAAATGGTGCCATCATGTGTTCCAGCCAAAATCATTTGATCAGCGATCGCCAGAGCATGCACTTGTCCATTAGGGTTGTCTAATAATAGCTCTGTCAAGTTGACGGTATTCAAAGCCTTGACAGCATTACGAAGGCCGACAAAAAGCCACGGACCTTCACTTAGAAGGCATCCAACTCCACTGTCGTCGCCTAAGGGGATATTTGTTCCCTGTCCTGTATGGCAGTCCCAGGCTATAAGCTTATTATGTCGGCCAATAGAATAGAGTTTGGCAGAGCCTAAATGCGAAAGAAAAGCAATTCCTCGAATAGGCTTGTTATCGTGGCCAACCAGCTTAGTCATGAAAGTGACATCGGAACCTCCAATAAAATGGGAGTGCAGATATCTGCAGTCGTCTTTTGCATACTTGCAATTGCCTGCAAGCCAATAACGGCATGCTTTATCCTTTTTGTTACAGGTGCACAAAGAAATCAATAGTCCACTTCAAATATCAGTTCGAGCCACATAAAGACAAAACTATCATATAAAGAAAAACAGATTCACATTGCATCCTTGGAGTGTCTGGCATAGCATCAACCTGTGTGTGAATTGTGTCCTCCTCAGCTAACACACTTTAAAAGTTTGAACTAGTGTCATCCAGAAATATGTCTAACCATTCCTTAAATGGCGCACTATCTCCACTATTATCACTGAAAATGCTATTGTCAAAATTTTTCTAGATTAGCTTAAAGATTGGGTGTTTTCGCAGCGCCTGAATTATTTTAGCAGTTTCGCAGCGCTGCCTGTTTGCGTGGTTTCGTAAGGCTGTAAAAAGAACATTAAGAAACCAAACCACCATCACATTTGAATAAAAATATGCATTGAGAATCTTGGGAAGAAAAAACCCTGTTTGCCATTACTGTAACAGTCTTTACATAAGCTCTAAAAAAACTCTGTTTTTGTATCAACAGTCCAAATGTTAATAGTAAAACAGAGTTATTCTCTTCTCAAGATTCTCGAAGGATTGTCATGATCAAATGTAGTGATGATGTGTGGTACTTTATGTTATTTTATGGTTTTGTTGTATGCAATCACTCAGTGGCTCCACTAGGGATAGTGTGCCCTTGTGGTGCGCTAAGAACACGCAGCTCCAGTGCCTTACCCATTTGTAACAAACAAAAATTTGCTTGACAAGCATGACTGTAGGAGAAAGAAACTACTGCTACTGAAAAATAAATGCTCAGCCAACCTTGAGCTTATTTGCAATCTACCTACCTACCCTATCAGCTGCAAACTCCACTTGTAGCTCAAGCAACATGATATTTCCAATGTAGCCAATCATTCATCTTATCTGACATTTGAGTCCTTTGGCTGTGCTTGAAACAAAAATAAATCAGATACTGAAGTAACTGAGGCGGCATGAGGTGTAACTGTTCTTCCACATGAAAATATAACTGGAAGCCGCCTGAATAGTAAATCTTATCCATGTATTCAGCTATAGGGTCAAAAAACACATGGTTAGTTTGCTGATTCTCAAAACTTTCTGTATCTTTAGACAACTTATCTTCAGCCACACCAAATTTATTTGATATACTATCCAACTGCCTATCTGAATGATGCTCACAAACAATGTAATTTTCCTCACTACTATGATCATTATTTGAAGTAAGCTGCTGCAAGGAATTACAAAATTGAGCAAGCTTTTCCTCTGCCTGAGGGTCATAGAAAATTTCCTCCAATATTTCTTCTTGCTGGGTGCAATCAATTTCATCTTCATCATGATCTGAAGCCAGACCAATCTGCTGCATCTCTACATCAATATCAAAGGATGAAACATGGGTTTCACAACTAAACCCCTGCTGCTCCTCATGCGGTGCTTCATGGAGTGTTATACCTTCTTCTTGGTGCTGAAAAACATTGTCATGCAGAGCCTCTAAAATTTCTTCATCTGTAAATTCATCATCACCATAACAATCCTCCAAGTACTGAATAAGATTCAAAGAATGCCTACAGCAATCTTTGAGCAGCAACAAAGAAGGATAACATTCTTTATACATTTCACAGAACGCATCATGGAAATCAGCAAGAGAAGATAATGAATCATTTTCCAAACTTTTATACCAAGACCATGCTTCTCCTTCTAAAGTAGCCATAAACATCCTCATGAGACAATCTTCAGGGAAATGAACCTTAAGACTGCGTACATGTATGTGAAACTTAACCAAATGGAGAGCAGCATCATCCTTCTTTTCATCTTTGAATATTGGAAGATCATCCAACCAATCAACCTTTGGCATAGGATTTGGAAAACCAGGGATATGAGACCGATTCATAGGAGCATACCTGGCATTCTTTCTTGCAGTGGAATCCATCTTGAAACTTCATCAAGCTACTGATCTTCTAGCAGTGGAGTCACCTTCTAATTTATTCTTTGATGTGTGGAGTCGCCAAGGTAGTTTTGCAGCCTTGAAAATCATTTGAACTCCTGCTACCTTCAGAAATTCAATCTTAAGCTCCCGGCAGACGCACCAAAATCACAAAACCAGTACTAGGGGCTGCAACCAAGCAAGGCTTCATGTAACTGTTTCAGACCAGACTTTAGACTAGGAATTAGCCTTCCTAATCAGAGAGGGCTCTCTCACAGGCTTTTGATAGAAAATTAATCACAACAACAGAGGGCTAACTCTTCACACATTTATAAAAATATAACTGGCTGGACATACATCAAATTGGTCTTCATTGGGCTATGGAGTCTCTCACAGTTAATAAACCAAATCACAGTCATCTCATGGAAGCCAAGGCTCTTTGCATCATCAGAGGTTCAAACATAATTTACCTAAATCAAAGCCTGCTGAACATACAGGAAGTCAGAGCATTAAAAAATGAATTCTGAGTGATGTTCAAACATGCTTCACCAAAACCCACAGCTTGTCAAGCACACAGGAAGTCAGAGCATATAATATGAATTCTGAGGGATTGTGCCATAACAAGGCTGTAAAAAGAACATTAAGAAACCAAACCACCATCACATTTGAATAAAAAGATGCATTGAGAATCTTGGGAAGAAAAAACCCTGTTTGCCATTACTGTAACAGTCTTTACATAAGCTCTAAAAAACTCTGTTTTTGTATCAACAGTCCAACCCCCATTACATTCTAATTTTCACCATATATAGGAATACATTTCTCCCTCTAGAATGAGTTCGAATCTCCTATTAACTACTCCTACATGCCTTTAACTAACTGCATTAATTACATACATGCTAAACTATAATTACATAAAATCCTAATCAAACTAAAACAATAATTCTTTTCTCCTCGTAGACTTGATGCTTTCTTGAAAGCTTTGACAGCTGTCCTCCTTCAATTAATCTGATATGGCTGAGCTACAGGTGCAATGGATGCTGATTTAGGATGCTTAAGAGCGCTGATGGCTCATTTAATGACCAGAAGGTGTGCTCCTATTTATCGGTTTCTGTCTCCCAACATTCTCCTAAAATATAGCAGTCTGCTCCCAAATCCTTTAATAACCCCAAGTATGGAGTGATGCCAGGTTTCTAATGTGCTGTAGGTGGTCTTTGATAGACATCTGTTCCTTTTCCTCAAACCCCCACTCACCGTGTCACACTAGCTGCTCACAGTATTACACTAGCTGCCCTGCGCTTTAAATCATCACCTACAGCAGTTTCGTAGCGTGCTACGAAACTGCTGTAGATAACCTCTATTTGTTCCGTAGCAAATAAATCTTGAGTTGGTAAATGATCTGCTTGAGAATCTGTGTTTTCTCTGGTTACTTTGACTATGATTTGAGTCACTATGAGCTCCTTTATTGTTTTGATGTTGTGGTGCAACTTCAAATCGGATCTCTGCAACCTGAGAAGTTGACTGAACCAATAACACTGTATTAACATTATTGCAACCAGGGGCCATCTTCAAAATGTCAAATACTCCAGCTAATGCTGTTGGAATGATCACAAATAAATTAAGCATTCACAAGAAAATTATGAAGCATTCTGTTCTAAGCTATCAACCCTGGTGATCTTATAAGAACCATCCAATATCTAGTCAAATTATTTTAGCATAAATCTTTGGAGTCCGAGTGCACAAAATGATATTGAATGCTGCTCACAACCGTGCATCAAACATCCAAGTTGCATCTAGTTAGAAACTAGAGTGTTAAAACTGGAAGGGTGGTTCTGAAAAATCTCAGTTTCGTTTCACAGATATGAAACATGTATGAAGTTCAGCTACCCAATTTTACACTTTTTATCTAGCAGACTATCCCCTCTCTGGCTGGCAATTGGGATTCTGTTGAAACTAAAACCCATTGAGCTTCGATCCCTCCTATCCTTCAAAATGTTGTATCGTTCAGCAAATTTTCATCTTCCTCACAAACAATTCTTCTATCTCTGCCATAGTATAACGATACAGAAGACACTGCTGACCGGGTTGCATTTCACAAAGTCATTCTTGTATGTTGTAGACAGACAAAAGCACCTGGTGTTAACTGCACACAACCACAGAAAGATGTAAAAATATCAACATATAATACATTCTGGATCCTCCTCAGTACCGCCAACATGTTCAGGATACTTTTAAATTCACATCTTCTGCGCAATTCAATCTACAATTGAAACCCTTGCTGTTGTAATTTGAACTCTGAGATATACTCTGAACCTTCTCCTTCCGGGCACTATTATGTAAATCTGACATTGATGCTCTCTGCGCGCCTCAGGCAACCCAAAAACACAATAACAGAAACCGAAACATGATAATGGAAACAGAAATCTTCATATCCCCCGTTGTTTTCGAATCACGCATAAATACTAGCCCTTGAATGTCTCCTTTCACTCCATCAGCTATTAAAATCTACTTTATAATCTCCCTTTCCAGCTGTCGTTGTGATTCTGGTGATTTTGCTAATGTATATGGCCATCTGAAGCGCCACATCTCAATCCGGGTGTCAATAATAGTGGCGACCTTGTGGCAATCAAACCCTCATAAAAGCCACTTGACATTTGGCGGTTAATCACTACATTTCGATAAAGAAAATTCTAAGACTGAAATTGTCAAACAGTTAATGCGCATTCCCCATGGCAATATAGAGCATCCAACAGCACCTCATGATCAAATGCGCCGCCTTCTAAGAGACCACGAATTCTGTATTTCTGAATATCGACAATAATGCCAAACTGGATTTGATTCGGGCTCCAACTTCAATAACCGTCTTATGGTGCTCTCGACCTCCTTCATTCACCGGTACCATGATATGCTCCATTCCATCACCAGTGAAAAATAATCCACCAGGTCCAATCTGAAGTGCTCGCACTTCATTTCTTGAGAATACTCTACCTCGTTCATGAAACGATGGCAAGTCATAAAGGCGCACACTCTTATCATTGCATGAACAAAGCAAAATAGGTTTGGCTTGTTCATCATTCATCATGCACAGCGCAAGAACACCATGTTCTTCAATACGAGTGTAAATCTCTTCAAGAGCTATAGTTGATGTAGCAGCCCAAACCTTCACTGTGCCATCCAAAGAACACGACAAGAGAAATTGGTCCCAACAAAGAAGAGACATTACAACTGATGTGTGATTTCTCAAGGTTTGGATACATTGAAAAGTTTCCAGGTCCCAAACTTTTATTGTGTGGTCCATAGAGGCAGAGTAGAGTTTGTCTTTCTGTGAGACTAATGAGACAACAGGCAACATATGCCCTGTGAGGGAAGTTGCAGGGTCAAATGTATTGGTTGTAGGATTAAACTTCCATGCTAAAATGGTGCCATCATGTGTTCCAGCCAAAATCATTTGATCAGCGATCGCCAGAGCATGCACTTGTCCATTAGGGCTGTCTAATAATAGCTCTGTCAAGTTGACGGTATTCAAAGCCTTGACAGCATTACGAAGGCCGACAAAAAGCCACGGACCTTCACTTAGAAGGCATCCAACTCCACTGTCGTCGCCTAAGGGGATATTTGTTCCCTGTCCTGTATGGCAGTCCCAGGCTATAAGCTTATTATGTCGGCCAATAGAATAGAGTTTGGCAGAGCCTAAATGCGAAAGAAAAGCAATTCCTCGAATAGGCTTGTTATCGTGGCCAACCAGCTTAGTCATGAAAGTGACATCGGAACCTCCAATAAAATGGGAGTGCAGATATCTGCAGTCGTCTTTTGCATACTTGCAATTGCCTGCAAGCCAATAACGGCATGCTTTATCCTTTTTGTTACAGGTGCACAAAGAAATCAATAGTCCACTTCAAATATCAGTTCGAGCCACATAAAGACAAAACTATCATATAAAGAAAAACAGATTCACATTGCATCCTTGGAGTGTCTGGCATAGCATCAACCTGTGTGTGAATTGTGTCCTCCTCAGCTAACACACTTTAAAAGTTTGAACTAGTGTCATCCAGAAATATGTCTAACCATTCCTTAAATGGCACACTATCTCCAGTTGTATCAATTAAAATCTTAGATGAAATTTTGATAGTAAATGTAAATTTGCATCAATCCCCTCCACTGGCTTTGACTGATCTTCTGATTGCACTTCAATGTCACCAGAGTAACCAGGGGAGGGATTCTTCTTTGTAGGAGATAAATCACCCATGAGCCAGAATTCAGAGATAACTCCATTAATGTACTTGATGCCAATCCCACAATAGCTGCATCATCATAGGGTGCCTCCTTGGACACACTGTCACTGCTCTCATCAACATTCCTGGAGGGAAACAAAACTCTATACAATAGGCATGCTAGGATTTGGACCTTCACTTAGAACTCGAACCAATTCCCAATTTCGTAGCACGCTACGAAACCACGCAAACAGGCAGCGCTGCGAAACTGCTAAAATAATTCAGGCGCTGCGAAAACACCCAATCTTTAAGCTAATCTAGAAAAATTTTGACAATAGCATTTTCAGTGATAACACCTATAATAAGATACAATACAATACATTATGATTCATACTGCTTTCATGATCTAGCTGAGGCGGGTATTCCTATGGTCAGCTTTATAAATTCATTTTTGTACATAGAACAGACGATCGTCTGATGGTAGACTGATAATTTTGGTGAAATTATCATCCTTTGAGTAGGATGATCATCTGCTGCAATGATGTACATGTCAAATGTCTTTATTTTTCCTGAATATATATCGCAGCCCGGATGGATGAAACTAGATCCGGGGTCTTCAAACTCGTTCGATCTTCACTCTAAGTACAAGTCGATCCATGTGAGAATTGCGCTGAAGTCGAACATGGAAAGACATCGCTTGATTACCGGTCAATGATGTAAACCGTTAACAAGCGTGAGAGGAATCACCGATAATGATAATGACCCTCAAGGTACTGCAGTACAATTCACGTGGTGTGAATAAAGGACTTGGCGTCGAACACCACGCAAAATCTTCTAGTCGAAGGTCATTGATGTATACCTGTCGCCGGAAGTGAGAAACTTGCCATTGAGGCATGCAAGCTTCAAAGTACTGAAGGGGGTGTTCCTAGATCAACTTCTTGGATAATGAGTTGATGTCGACAAGAAGCGATCCGTCAAAGGAGGGCCTTAATGAATCCCACATCAGTGACACGGAACGGAGCTACTGATTTTAATGGAGGTGAAAATGATCTGTAACATATGATTCAGGGTGGCGGTCATGAATGGATGAAGGATAATGTATGGCAGTGGATGGGACCCGGTTGACTCTTTCTGAACAACTTCTCTTGAACATATGGCGACACTGATGCGCTGGATTGGTAGCATTACCCCAAATATGGATGGTATGGCGAGACCATGGTGATGTGACCAGTGAATGAAACAACCCAACCCGATTGTGGTACGGAGGAAAAGTGTCATGTTCAAGAGCGACCTGCTACCATCAAAGTTTTCTTGATTTTTCCCAATTTTTCCCCAGTCATTGCTGACCAGTACCTCTTTATTTGTGTCAAGCTTGAGGAGGATAACATATGCTTGTTCTATAACCTGCCCTTCGGGCAAGCCCATCGCTATGTTTTAACGAGCCTAGCGATAGTGAAACTCGTTCTCGTCTAAAGACAAGTTTGTCGCTATTTAGTGATTTTAACGAGTCTAACGACAAGGATAACTCGGTCCTTTTCATTTTTAGAGAGTCTGAAAAGGTACATAAAGTTAACTCCGCAATTCCTTTTTCGTCATCTAATCCCTTAATTCCGAAAAAGTATAAAACAATACAGAAGGGATGAGTTTTCGATAGTTTTAACGAGCAGAACAAAACAAGCACTCGATCTTTTTGTGCAATAATCCCTCTGGTCCAAAAAGATTAAAATCTAGAGGAGGGATAGCACTTCCGGTCGTTTTAACGAGCTGGAAGGCCAAAACTCGGCAATCTTTTCATATTTTACGAGTCAGTTGAAAAAAGCTTAAAGAAGACTCGTCTTCTGAGGAACGAGTGATGAACAGGGTTAGCAGCAGATTCCAGGTACAGGTTGGAATTTTCCAATCACGGCAGTGTCACAAGGATGGCTAGGTGAAATCACTCTTCGTAGTTGTTCCTCAAAATGGGTAAACAATCAAATGGAGGTAAACGATCGGCCAAATGAAAAGTGGAGGTGATGGTACACAAACACGACCAAGGCTTTTATGGTTGATCAGGTTACATTATTAATGGTTATTTACCGGGATGGGTTCATTTTTTAACGAGCTTGAATGCGCCAAAACACTGCTCAATCTTATGTTTATTTTTTAACGAGCATGAACTATGTGCTAAAACTGCTCGGATGATAAGTTTGCATGCCCCCAGCATAATAACGCAAATCGAGGTGCATGCCCCCCAAGCTTCATTTCATTCAACTCGGTGCTTGGAATGAAGGTTTACCTTTGAGAAAGGGGATTTGTTTCATTTTTTAATGAGGTTGACACAAGATAAGAACCGTCCTCGGCGTCCAAATCCATTAGATGTAGAAGGTTTCATATTCCACTGTGGCTACTTCCGCCAGATTACTCGGAGGCGGTAGGGCAAAAGTACCCATTAAGGCAGGGTCTTTTAGGAGACCTACTCCGATATTTTGGAGCGAATGATTCCTTCCATGGATCATTGGAATGCTTCCCGTAACTTGCGAACTGTTGGGGAGAAAAGTTTTTTGGTCAACGATTGTAATTCCTCCTTGGAAGGGAAATGCAATCTTCCTAAAATAGGTCGACACAACAGCTGCCATGGCATATATCCATGGTCTTCCTAGTAGGATGTTGTAATCAAGATTCCCATCGATGACTTCAACATCTATTTTTACCGTTTTTCCCTCTAGTTCAACTTTCAAGTTATTTAGTATACCATATGGGCTATATGTCCTTCCGTCGAATGCTTTTAACGTCGTCGCAGACCTCGACAAGGTTGGAGATCCTAAAGTTTTCCAGCAACTCATCGACATAATGCATGTAGATGCCCCCTCATCAATAATTGTTCGATGAACAGTTTTGTTGAGGGCTTTCACTTGAATAAGGAAAGCTAGTTGAGCTGGTAACTGAGGGTCATATCCTTTATGATCAAAGGCCACAAGATTGGAATCCATTGGGTCAATTCCACCTATTACTGATAGTAAATCTTGCTCTTGGGAGAAGCGATTTTGCGGTACCTCAAGTGTCGACATAACGGATGGCGATTGGGCCAGGTCCTCTATCTGTGCTATTTTCGCACAAGGATTAAATGTCGATTTGTGTACTACTCCCTTTTGCGACTTTATCATTGGCTTAGGAATGATGGGTGGCACAACTTCGGTCAAAGTTGTTGTCGAACTACTAGGTTGTTCATTAGCCTTGTTGTTCGACAGTTTTGGATTCCTGTAATCTTTATTCCTTGTCAAAGCATCATTTTGCTGCTTCGATACAGACAACATAAGCACTTGGGATCGGGAAGCATTTTGATTAGCAACCAGTTCGGTTCTCGGGCTTGGAAACGGATCAGTCAACACAGCTGAGGTTTTCAAACTCTTAAAGAATCTTTTAAACTCAGCTTTGTATGGACAATCTGCTGTCCAATGATCCTCATCGCATATATGACACCCCGTAGGGGGTTTCCTTTTTCTCCCTTTCTTTTTCTTCTTGCCCCCTAGTTGCTTCAGTCGTTTGCCCTTGTCTTCCGACACGACACTTACTTCCGAGGCAAGAAGTTCCTCATTTGCATTTTGACCGGAAATCATACGGGCCTTTTTAGATATAGCCTTTGTCGATTTCATGTCTGTTGCGCCAATCACGCCATCGCTGGCGTGAGAGTCACTATTTGATTTAGGAGGAGGAGGAATTGAAAATTCTGGTCTAGGGGCATCAGGTATTTTATCATAGAGCGTGCCGGACTGAGTATATACTAAGTCTAGATATTGTGCACGAGCAATAACTTGCTCCTCCGTTACGACTCCCCCCTTGGCCACATCTTCCGTTATGGCAGGAAGTAACGACTTTATAAACCATTCAGCTAACAGCTGATCTGGAACGTAAGTCTTTACCATCCTGCGATGACGACGCCACTCATTTATATGATCGGATATATGTGTGGCCATCGTCTGCTTGAAGTTGGTTAAGATTTCCGTTCCAGTTTCATACCTTATCGGTAATTGAAAATGGGTTAAGAAAGTCGTGGCTAGGGAACTGAAATTGTCGAAAGAGGCTCTAGGTAATTCAATATACCATTTAGCCGCTGGACCCGTCAATGTCCTCTGAAAAAGGCGAAGCCTTATCGAATCATCGTTCAGGGTGTTCGACGAACACCACAGATGAAAAGTCATGACGTGATTCGATGGGTCTTCACCTGGATTTCCATTGAATTTAGGAATGTCCGATGGAAGTTTATGCGGAATCGCTGGCCACCAAGGGGCATAAGCAATTGGATCATTTGTCAGCCGGTTTAGATCTGGTAATTCTAGAGTTGCTACAAAGGGCAACTGTTGATTCAGGTTAGGCAGAGCATACCCAGGATAAGATGGAATCGCCTGAGCAGTGGGTCTTTGCATACCAGCATAATGTATTTGATGCTGGCAACTTTGACAAGTTTGATGGGTATAACCGTTATTATACGGTTGCCCATTACTTACAAAGACTTGTTGCTCGGGTCCTTGATATGATTGCTGGAATTGCGGTTGTTGAGTTTGAACCAGCTCCGGTTGTTGGACCATTTGTTGTTGTCCAATACTGGATGATTGACCAAGATGAGGAGTCATAGTACTTGTTTGAGCCTGAGTCGCTCCAGATAAGGAGGCACTAACCGGAGGTTGTGATTGAGTTGTCGAGACAAGAGGCTGTTGTGTGGCAACCTGAGAAACTTGGGGTTGACATACAACAGGTAGCGCTTGTACTTGCGACGCAATCAACATACCAGGTATAGTGGCAACATTCGACACAGGGTGGACTGGTTGCATTGAATATGCAACCCTTGGTTGCTGAGGCAGTATTGGTACCCATCCGCTGGATGTAATTCCAGTTTGACCTGAACTTTGTTGTAAACTCCCATATGGTTGTTCTCCGGGGGGGAACAATGAAAAAGCATATTGCCCTCCATATGGTGGCAATCCAGTGCTTAAAGGGTAGATTGGCCTTTGAAGACACATTGGATCAAGTTGTTGAGTTTCAACATAAGAAATACCAGATGATAATCCGAATGAAGAAATAGGAACTAACCATGTCGTCGAAACAGTCTCTGATTGGACTCCAGCTTGTTGTTGACAATTTGCAGGGACATATGGTATACCAGCGAACATCGTTGGAGTAGCAGCAGGAGGCTCTACCGCTGTTGTGTCGGATGACACAGTCCTGGATGTCGACGGTTGTTCAGACATATTTAGTCTATCCAAAAGATTTCCTAGCGATTCTACAAGAACTTTGTGATGAAGGTAGACTAACTTCGAAGATCAACGCAGGAATAAAGGGTGATTGTTCCGTTTAAAATAAATTGTTAACGACGCTTTAGACACAACTTGCTTTTTCAGTTTTAAAGAGTCGAGAAAAAGCTAAAGATGACTCTAGTCTCCTTCGATGTTTTAACGAGCCCGAAGTGACAAATGCTCAGATGGACTTTTTCTGTTATAGAGTCTGAAAAAGGCCAAAAGAAACTGCTCTGGAGATCTAGGCAGAGGGTGTGCCAAACTTTTCGCAAAACCACAGAATACATTTTACGGTACAGGTGGTCGATCTTCGTGAATGCTGTGTTCACTGCATTGCGATCAGTAGGGCGGCCGACACGGCTTCCTAAGGATAAAGGATATATGCCTATAGGGGTCTCCCAATATATACGCGACGGTACGTGGGAGCACAAGTTCGTATTAGCGCTATCGTCCCTCAGGAGGAATCACCCACCTTCCCGAGATCGACAGTCACTAGGTTTAACGACGCCGGAACACGTCTCTACCTAGACCTCTATGTTGTGCGTTATGTTGCAAAGCATTGTTAGGTTCATTCAGTTTATTTTAAGTTGATATTTTTAAAGTTTGTCTTTCAGGATCACCACGAGATGTATGGTATAATTCCTAAATGCAGTCTAAGATGATAAGCAAGCTTTATAATCTTTCAACTTTGAAAATCCTAGCTACTAAGGGAAAAGAGAGCAACTATCTTTTCTCAAAGAGCAATCAGCACACTCTAATGCACTCTTCCTAAACCAAGCATGCAAACTTATCAAAATGCAAATGCACAATGCAGGTGTTTGTTTTCCACTTTCTTAGTATAAATGCCTACAAAGAAAGCTTTTTGTACAATTTTGAATTTTCTTTTAAATGACTGAAACAAACAAGTTTACTTTTTCCAAAATCAACAAGGGTAGAAGAGATTACAAACACTTTGCGATTTTCGAAATGAATACTTGTTTTGACATTCAAAAGTGACAAACTCAAACCAATAAGCAAAAGCAAATGTATAATCAAACTGCAAACAGCCAATGAACTCTCTCCTAAGATCACAATCAATCAATCAATCAGATCTGAATCAAGGGCTATAGGATGATTACTTTACTCATGCAAAGGAAAACTGTAAATGACGCCACAAACACATAAAAACACTTACAGTCTTTTTGTACAAAAATGAGGCGGAATTCAAGCAAAGAAAAGGGGTTATCAGACTGGTACCTATGCTGGTTAAAGGCTGCAAAAACAGGGATCAAAACAGGGCAAAAGACAGCAGAGAACCCCAGCTGCACAAGGCAAAACTGGTTCAGCGCAACCTCAACACTGTGGTTTTGACATTCAGTGCAGGTAGCCTTCACGGGACCTGCGCTGAAATGCAGAATGCCTTCACAGCAGTCGCGCTGAAGGGGAAACTCTCGTTTCTCTTGGGTTCCGGGTCATAAAATGCTCAAAAATCAACTGTTTTAGGCCAAATCAGAAACACAAGCAAGGTATAGACAGAGGGATGCTTTGAGAGGGTACTAAAGACTATCACAAAGGATCATCAAGTCATTTGTGAGTCCACTGTTGAGATCATAGACAAAAACCCAGTGAAGGATCAAAGCAGCAACATTCTACTTTGCAAAGCAGTTCGATTGTTGCCGCTGAGTCTATGAAGTAAACAATGATGCAAACACAAACAAAATGACTAAAACAAAGTTCTTCCCCAGTGGAGTCGCCAATTTGTTGTGGGGAAAAATGCCTATGCAGGACGATCCTATCCACCTAAGGTGTGACAGTACCTTAGCAACAAACGAACACAGCTACTTCGGTTTCTTCCTTTATGAAATATGGAAGAGAGGAGATTGATAGACTTACCGTTATCTTTCGGTTGTCCCTCGATCTAGATCCTCTCCTCTTTGTGTCTCCACAGCTACTTGCCTCTTTGCTTTTGCTCCCACGAGATCACAAGAGAACAGCTACCTGTGACAAGAGAACAGCTACATGCAACAAGAGAAGGACACAATACAAAGGCAAATATACATATTCATAAATGATTCAGGATTAGAAGTAAATCAAATACACTAATGCAAATCATACAATAAACACCAGCATATAGGAAAGAACCAAGAAGCTTTATTAATTGATAAACAAGGTTCAGGAAGAGATACAACCCATAAGGTTCCAACCTAGCATCTCCTTCCCAGCAGAATGGAATTCCTTCTTCAGCCCCTTTCAAAGCATAAGCACCCAATGATCTAACCACAATCCAACAACAATTCTTTGCAATTACAATATTCCCTCCTCCAACCTCTGGATCTCTGGGATGAGAGATCTATATATAGATATTTGTAGAGGTGTGAGTCAGCTCTGGGTTTTTGATTAGTGTCTTCTCTCTGATAGTTCTTGATGCCACTTAGAGATCTCATTGATCTCTTACTCATCCTTGGGCGATTTTGAGAGGCAAGTGTCCCATGAGAAGTTTCTAGAAGGTTCCATGATCATCCACCTCGCAAACTGTCTCCGCCACTTGTCTTTTCCTGATCAGCGCAGGTAGGCAGTGTATTTGGCTGCACTGAAACGCAATTCCCGTGTGTACCACCTGCGCTGAATGTCAAAACCCCTGTGTTGAGGTTGCACTGATCCAGTTTTGACCAATTTTGAGTAGTTTCTGGTGGAGAACTTCTGGGAGAAGCTGTAATTTGTTGACCTTGTTCCTCTAGGGGTAGGAACAACATGTTTAGGGACTTTGGATCCCTTAGATTATAGACATTTCATGCTCGAGGCTGCAAGGCACAAAAATGTCTATAACAGTTGCCCCCTAAAGTATGAGGCCGTTTATCGGGTGAAATGCTTTATCTAGGAGGGTCCGATGTTCATCCATTTGCCGGAGGAGACCTGTAATAAGATACAATACAATACATTATGATTCATACTGCTTTCATGATCTAGCTGAGGCGGGCATTCCCATGCTCAGCTTTATAAATTCATTTTTGTACATAGAACAGACGATCGTCTGATGGTAGACTGATAATTTTGGTGAAATTATCATCCTTTGAGTAGGATGATCATCTGCTGCAATGATGTACATGTCAAATGTCTTTATTTTTCCTGAATATATATCGCAGCCCGGATGGATGAAACTAGATCCGGGGTCTTCAAACTCGTTCGATCTTCACTCTAAGTACAAGTCGATCCATGTAAGAATTGCGCTGAAGTCGAACATGGAAAGACATCGCTTGATTACCGGTCAATGATGTAAACTGTTAACAAGCGCGAGAGGAATCATCGATAATGATAATGACCCTCAAGGTACTGCAGTACAATTCACGTGGTGTGAATAAAGGACTTGGTGTCGAACACCACGCAAAATCTTCTGGTCGAAGGTCATTGATGTATACCTGTCGCCGGAAGTGAGAAACTTGCCATTGAGGCATGCAAGCTTCAAAGTACTGAAGGGGGTGTTCCTAGATCAACTTCTTGGATAACGAGTTGATGTCGACAAGAAGCGATCCGTCAAAGGAGGGCCTTAATGAATCCCACATCAGTGACACGGAACGGAGCTAATGATTTTAATGGAGGTGAAAACGATCTGTAACATATGATTCAGGGTGGCGGTCATGAATGGATGAAGGATAATGTATGGCAGTGGATGGGACCCGGTTGACTCTTTCTGAATGACTTCTCTTGAACATATGGCGACACTGATGCGCTGGATTGGTAGCATTACCCCAAATATGGATGGTATGGCGAGACCATGGTGATGTGACCGGTGAATGAAACAACCCAACCCGATTGTGGTACGGAGGAAAAGTCGCCAATTTGTTGTGGGGAAAAATGCCTATGCAGGACGATCCTATCCACCTAAGGTGTGACAGTACCTTAGCAACAAATGAACACAGCTACTTCGGTTTCTTCCTTTATGAAATATGGAAGAGAGGAGATTGATAGACTTACCGTTATCTTTCGGTTGTCCCTCGATCTAGATCCTCTCCTCTTTGTGTCTCCACAGCTACTTGCCTCTTTGCTTTTGCTCCCACGAGATCACAAGAGAACAGCTACCTGTGACAAGAGAACAGTTACATGCAGCAAGAGAAGGACACAATACAAAGGCAAATATACATATTCATAAATGATTCAGGATTAGAAGTAAATCAAATACACTAATGCAAATCATACAATAAACACCAGCATATAGGAAAGAACCAAGAAGCTTTATTGATTGATAAACAAGGTTCAAGAAGAGATACAACCCATAAGGTTCCAACCCAGCATCTCCTTCCCAGCAGAATGGAATTCCTTCTTCAGCCCCTTTCAAAGCATAAGCACCCAATGATCTAACCACAATCCAACAGCAATTCTTTGCAATTACAATATTCCCTCCTCCAACCTCTGGATCTCTGGGATGAGAGATCTATATATAGATATTTGTAGAGGTGTGAGTCAGCTCTGGGTTTTTGATTAGTGTCTTCTCTCTGATAGTTCTTGATGCCACTTGGAGATCTCATTGATCTCTTACTCATCCTTGGGCGATTTTGAGAGGCAAGTGTCCCATGAGAAGTTTCTATAAGGTTCCATGATCATCCACCTCGCAAACTGTCTCCGCCACTTGTCTTTTCCTGATCAGCGCAGGTAGCCAGTGTATTTGGCTGCACTGAAACGCAATTCCCGTGTGTACCACCTGCACTGAATGTCAAAACCCCTGTGTTGAGGTTGCACTGATCCAGTTTTGACCAATTTTGAGTAGTTTCTGGTGGAGAACTTCTGGGAGAAGCTGTAATTTGTTGACCTTGTTCCTCTAGGGGTAGGAACAACATGTTTAGGGACTTTGGATCCCTTAGATTATAGACATTTCATGCTCGAGGCTGGAAGGCACAAAAATGTCTATAACAAATAGCGTATGTGGTGGAGTAAGATGAGAGGAGTGAAACATTCACCAAAATCCTGTCTAGCCGCTCCATGATATTGTCTTTGCCCAGTCTGCGATTATTCCAAGTAAATCTGTGATTTTTTGGTGCAACATCAACTAGATCGTGGTCCTGCATGATGGTTTCCAACCGTGTTCTGCAAGGGTCATGTGAAAAACAACCTCCTCTTTTCTCGTTGGAGTGGAGTATGAGATTGAGATCTCCACCAAGGATAATATTGTTGTTTTCTTCTTCATCTATGTCTGCTTTGAGGGAAGTCCAACATTGTTCTTTGTCTCTGTAGTGACTTGGCGCATAGATATTGTAGATAACAATTCTTTTGCTATTTGTTAGGCTCTCTAGAGTGACTTTAATCCAATACTGGCTGATTATATCTGTTGCGTGTTTCCAAACATTGTGGTTCCAAAGAGTTGCCATTCCCCCGGAGGCGCCCCTTGACTCGCATATGTGACCTTCATACTACTTGAGCTTATCAATGATTCCTTTCATTTCTTGGTGTCCTTGTTTTGTTTCTTGTAGCATTAAGATTTCTGGTTTCTCATGAATTATCAGATCATTTAGAGCAACAATTTTGGAGGGGTGCCCTAGTCCCCTGCTATTCCAGGATAGGGCTTTCATCATTGAATGTGAGGGATACAGAGAGTTGCTCGCCCTCCTTGTTCCTTATGTGCTACCTCTTTACTATTTTGCCCCAAAATGTAAGTTTCTATGGGGTTCTGCGTACCCATGGCAATGTCTTTTTGAGCATTTTCATCTCTCTATTGCTTTGTAGACTTCCTTCCTAGCCCTTGTTTTTTTTGTGTGTCCAGATTTACACCGTGCTCTTTAGAAGAACTCCTAGTTGATCTAGTGGAGGGAGGATCTTGGGAAAAAGAAGAAGAATTTAGCAAAGGGGGGATGGGAGCATTAGTATCAGCTTGGGATAGAGGCATGGAGAGGGGGGGGTTATCTTCAGGGAGGGAAATGGCGGAAAAGGGGTTGGATGATTCTAAGGAAGTCTTTGGGGGGGGAGGCGGAGGGGCGGGGTTGGAAGAGTTGAGGAGAGGAGGATCCAGTGAGGAGGTGGAGGGGGAGGCTGTGTGATTAGCCTTGGGAGGAGCAGCTTCAAGGTTTGCCTTAGGGATGGAAGCAGTCTTCTTTTTTTTAACAGTTTCCCATTGCTCATCTTGTGAAACGTTTTCAACATCAACTAATTTAGAGCAACGATTGGAAAAATGGCCATATTCGTGACATACCTTACATTTAAACGGGATCTGTTTGTAGTCCAATTGTTGGATGTGAGTCCAGTCATCCACTTTGAGCTTGATGGCCTCCGGGAGGCCTTTGCTGAGATCAACTTCAACACATATGCAGGCACAAGCTTGCATGTTGTCCTTTGGCTCACTGCGATCAATAAACTTTCCAACAACATTTCCAATGGCTCGAACCGATTCATCTCCCCAACAATGGAGAGGGAGATGAGGGAGCCGAACCCAGACCAGGACTGCGCTAGGAACATCCAATTCAGGATCAAAATCTGGGGTCCATTTGTTGAGGTACAAGCCTTTGGAGTCCATGAAATATGGTCTGTTCCTAAATATTAGATCCTTGTCTTCTCTTGATTCGAAGTGGAAGGTGAAGTACCCTTTCCCACAGAAGCGGATGGAAATTTTTCCTTTTATTTTATCGGACCAGTTTTGCTTGACCCACCTTTGCACCGTCTTCGGAGAGGGCCAGAGACCAGTGAATTGCCTGATGAGACCTCGTTTTGCCAGAGAAAGTGCTGCCATGCGAGGGAGAGTAGGGGGAAGAATCACTTCTTGCAAAACATCTAGCTTCTTAACAAACTTTGAGATTGCTGGGCGAGGGCACTGAGGCGGCAAAGATTTGACTAGGGCGGAGAAGGCCAGCTGGGCAGCGGCCGCCTCCGGGGTTGCATCCAAAGGGGCCATGGCAAGCGAAGGGCCGAAGGCCGCAAGCACTGGAGAGTGCAGGCTCAGCAGTAGCACGGCACGTGACCTAGCAGCAGATTGATAGGATATTTCTTAAACCTAATTTGATTAGGCTTGGCATCTTAAATCATGACAAATATTGTTAATCTTTGAAATATGCTTGGTTCCTTGCCTCTAAGCTTGGTATCTTAATGAATTGTCTTGGTAAGAGTTCCTTCCAACTTCTTGAGATCTAGCTATTCTCGTTCAACTTTGTTTTGGATCCTCAATTTCAAATTCATAAATTCTATTATTCTTTTGCTTAGAGCTTTTTTAGAGCTAGCTATTTGCATTAGCTTTCTTGGATGCTTTTCAAATTTGCAATGACTCATAATTTAACATAGGAGCCTTTTAAAATTAATTGGACATTGTCAAGTCACCAACATTAAGACTGTATGATGTATTATAACCTTGATATTTAGTAGGGGACACTGACAAACCCATAGAAACAAAATTCTACATGTAGACCTTTCATTCTCATAAACAAAATCTATATGTACAAATATTAAAGGTGAAGGAAATAGAAGAAATAATTTTAACATATAAATAGACATGTGACCAGAAGATAAGTAGAGACAACAAAATAAACAATTTTAGCATTAAGTAGATATTTGACTAGAAGATAGGTAGTAGCAAAGAAAATAAGAAATGTAGCATATATGTTGACATTTGATTAGCATGTGGTTTTTTTAAAATTTTGCTATCTTTCTTTGTTGCACTCTATCGATTTACCGCCTTTGCTTATCACATATTTTGCATTGAAATGCCAAAATCACCTTGTTTGCCACAACTGTTATGCAATTCAGTTTCTTTTAATGCATTCCACATTTCATCCAAATCCTATGCCTCGTGTAGATTGACCATTTATATCAATCTAGTCCCATTTATTCACTGATTTCCATCTTTGTTTTGACCTATGATGACTAAGATTCAATGCCCTTCTCAATTAACCGATAATGAAAATCTACCATGATAATGAAAATACCATGTCACAGATGAAGCTTATATCTCGCTTTGGTTGATTGGGAATACGTAACAAACTGAGAAACTAAATATGATGTTAAAACTCTTAATTAAGAACTTGGGGAGGCAGTAGTTCATAGACTTGATGTTTCACTCAATGACCAAGCGCAAGAGCCTGACAATTAGATAAGGGTAGTGGTGGAGCGATCGTCTATAATGGAACATAAGATAGAAAGGTAGTGGCATATAATCCACTTTATGCAAGAATAACCACTGTCATAGAGGGAAATGTTACATGCGAATTGGATAGGGGCAATGAAGGAACAACTGTCTGCAATGGAAGCGTTACTAGAAAGGAAGGGATATATAATCCAATTGTTTTGAAGATCAACTAGTGGCACAATTGCAAGACCAACTAGCAATGGATTTTTTTCAAGAATCATGATCTAAATTTTGGTTATTATGAATGCATTGTGGTTATCTTCACTCAGATATTTAATAAATAACAAATTATACAGAATAAATTTTATGTTTTGAGGTTTAATTTAGAGTTGTAAAATTTACTTATACCTAATGATAACTTTTGGTTTCAAAATCATACAATGTTTTTAGAATTGTGATCGAAATTTTGGGTATTATGAATGAATGCCTTTGTTTTGGATTGAAAATCCCCCCTCATTGATATTGACCTATACATAAGAATATTCTATGGTTTCATAATCTAGCATTTTTCTAATTTTTGTGATCTAAATTTATAGTATCATGAATTAATGCTTTTGCTTTGGATTGAAAAGGCCACATGATAATTGTGTTTTAAAATGGTTTTATTTTTCTCTCTAAATTTATATATAGCTCTACCCTCACTAGAATTTTATTTTTTGAGAATTGTAATTCAAACATTGAATGAATATTGTTTGTTTTGAAGTGGAAAGTGATTGTAGAATACAACTAAATCAATTATACAATAAAATAAAATGTACATTATCCTGAATTATGGATTACAATGGAATCAAAATTAAGATTAGGTTCAACCAAAAAAAAACTTCAAAAATGCAAATCTCAATATAAATTTGGAATGATTTCCTTAAAACCTAGCCATTGATTTCCAATTTTCCAAGTATGAAACCAAAAATAGAAGCAATTGCATTGGAAACTTATCTAAATACACTAAGTTTTCTAACTTATCATGCACAATGGAAAATAAATCAGATACCTAGAAAACCCCAACTCTAAGGAAAACTTGGAACACTGTGTGTTTTTATTATTTTCTCCAGCAAAGGATTCCCTTTTGAGAACTACAATAAGGGAGAAACTTATGTTTATCACAAGAAAAACACTTGATCACCCTGCAACTAAATCGATTCCTCTTTCTGCGCACTGGATCTTCTAAACTCCTACACAGATCAACTATTGGCCCACATGTGTGAGCGCACTACTGCGCTCTTGCACGCACATGCGAATATATCATTGTGTTGGGCTGTAAGAGCTCGACCCTCACTCGAATTTCGAGTCCTACGATCTGTTGAAACCTTGCCTCTTCCTACCCTCCCTCTTCCTTCACAGATCTCTCACACATGATTATGCTCAACTGACTTGCCACTAACTCACTCTATCTCCTCTTATAATTTTGATTTTAATCCTAATCAATGGTCAAAGATTAAATCATAAATTAAATTAGGAATTTTAATTTTTCCTAAGTTTAACTTTAGAAAATAGTTAATTAAATTATTAATTTGCTAAAGTGGTTGTTTCATGGGTTCTTTTGCTACCCTTAGCACCTAGGCAAGCATAACGTTTTCTCTACTCCTCTCTACTCCAATCAACAAAACTGTAGTTAAATAAACTTGGTACAAATTATCTTCGAAATTTAAATTACAAAGAAATCAAAATCTCTAAGTACAAATTACAATAAAATAAAAGATTTCCACAATATAGATCCATCTTTCAAACTTTAAAGAGATCGAATGTGAAGCAAAATTTTCAATGTGACTTATTCTTTATATCATTTTTGCCTTAGCTATTTTAAAATTTATTCTAACGAGCAATAAATATATCTTACTTTGATGGAAAAAGAGACTTATTCTTTATGTCATTTTTGCCTGAACAATTTTAACATTTAATCTATCTTAATCTACTTCAAATTTTATTTCAATTTAAACTATTTTGAAGTTTGTTCTAACTAGCAATAAAACTATCTTAATCTACTTCAAATTCTATTTCAATGAACAATGAATCCATAATCCACTTTAACCTTACAAAGAGCATCAATTTCAATGCTTTTTATTCTTTGAATGCTTTAACTACAAAAAATGTTAAAGATATATTGTAAAATAAGGGTGAAACCAATAATGCATTGACGAAACTCCAATCTAGAAAAAGAATAGGATTCATATGTTAACTTCATAGTGAATGTATTGACCCATTCATGGATAAGACATTAGAAAATGATGGGTTTTTCATATATTAACTTCATAGTGAATGTATTGACCCATTAAAAAATGAATGGGCTTTTTCATATGTTAACTTCATAGTGAATGTATTGACCCATTAAATGTGAGACATTCATTCCAAAGAATTGCAAATTCCAATCCAGTGAGGGATCCCACTTGAATTGCTTATATTATTTCTTCAGGAATCATGGGCTGACCACTGAAAAAAACATGGTCATCCTCAAAAAAAATTCTCAAGTTCTCATCAATATCACCAACATTGCTTTACATTTACACAAGTTATAGTCATGATAAATCAACTTATTTGGCCACAAATTCCACCAATATCATACATCATCAAAATGATGCCAATTACAACCATTAAGTCAGGGCCTTTGTTTTTTCATCTCCAACTTTTTTTTCAGGTCATTGAAATGTTTAAGCACTTATAGTTGGTCTATTTCCATAACCACATATTGGTGCGTGAAATTGAACATTTTTCAATTATAATTTAATAATACGATGGATGATAAATTAATAAAGAACATATGAATTTTTTTCATGTATCTAATCACTGCATCATAATAAGAATGAAACTGGAAAACAAAAAAGCTTAAACCCACAATATCTGAAGTCATGGCCCCTAGTCCTGTTCTGTAATGGAAATTTCCTTGCTGCAGCAAGACAGAGAAAGCTCTACTTACACACAAGTACAAGATCTCCTATTATCATTCCTCAAAAAAGCACTATTGTTCACAACTCTTGCAGAAATTGAAAGATCCAAAGGTTTTTTTAAACCGGAATTTTAAACCAAAAGGCAGAAAAGGAAAGAAAACGAGGGCTCCTCACACTAAAAAGTCATCGAACTAGTAAAGGCTTGACAACAAAGCAGAGGTCCAACAATTCTACGCAGGATTTAATCCTTACTTAATTCATTGTCTTATAAAAATTCATCAAAAAATTCATAAGAGGTCCAACAATCCTACGCAGGATTTCTGAATAATTAAAACCTAAACGCCACGAAGAATTGTGACGGAATTTCCATCTACTACTCAATTGAATCAGGTGATTCCGTCGCCTGTCCCTCCTTTAGAAGTTCGAGGTCGGAAAGGGGAAGCATAACCTGCACCAGCAAGAAAATCACAGTGAAGATTTGCATATTTTAAATTAGGCGATTAGGACCAAAAATATTTAATTCCGTATAATGCTACTAAAACTAATTCTGACCATATACACATAGGGATCGGCTCTCCCGCCCTGCCAAGCCCAGTACGACACCACACCCAGTTTCTGCAATCAACAGCATCCGTTACTCAGAACCCCATAACTCAAAAGACAAAATCTGAAACCAGGTAAAGGCAGAAAATCCCTATAATAAGGTCCTAATGAATCCTTTATGTAAAGTGCTAAAAGAGAAGGTCCAGCCAGTAAAGTCCTAATCATCAGGGTTACTCCATCGTAAGTTCAATTCTTTGATAGTATAGTTGATCCTTCGAACTTAAGGTCCGAAAGACGTTATGGTTGGTTTTGGAAGGCTTTCTCTGGGTTGGTATTAAACTGCACCTCATTGGGAATCGAACTCACCCCTTTTCCGAAGCCAAAAATCCCATGAATCAGCTAAATTGGAGCCAGTTCATTGCCCTCAAAATAAGGTCCATTTCCTATAGCCGTAGTCTTTAACGCGACTTTTTGAAAGCTTTTCCGGCGATTTTTTCCGGTGAAAATCCGGCAGTAATTTAGTGAAATCCAAGTTTGATAACTAGTTTCTGCACAATGAAAGCGTTCCAGGGGTTTTTCAGGGTGCTGAATCCGAATATGCAGTTAAAAAACCATTTTAACTGCAACAAATCATGATTTCATCTCAATTTCTTCCGCCGGATTCCGTCACCGGAATCTCAAAAAGTCGCATTATAGACAACTCCTTTCCTATATCTCTACTCCCTTCAGAGACCACAATCTTTGGTTTGCTGTAACTCTCTGCCACTGTCCGCGATGCCCTAAACCTATTCAGAAGATGATTATTCAGAATTTCAACAATGTCAAACGCCACTGCAATGATGAATAGGTTTCCTGGAATGATTTTCCGAGGTTTTGGAAATAATGCAAGTAGTAACCAATACCCAGCACTGCATGTTTTACTGGCAGTAGCATTCCTTTCTATTTTCTTGTCGCTCACGTCTAAATCGGGTGAAGTTTTTCATAACCTATCATTTACTAACACTGATGACCGAAGAATATGTTGAATGGCAGGCATCCATCTCCGAAAAATCAACTGTGCACCATAACACAAATCTACCTTGAACAAAAATATCGGAAAATCTGCTGTGCATCGTAACAAAAATATCGATCCATCGAACCCACTTTCGAAAATACATCATCCATCCAATCTGTGGAACAATGCAAGTAAAACCTTGTGGTCCACCCCCGGAAAATCAAACTCTCGAATAACTCATTCGGCCGATAAATGATATTCCAGTTTGTTTCTTCCTAGTAAACGAATGGTAAATAAGTTCTCTGAGTAGACGTTAACGGTCTATCAGCTATCATACATAACTTATAAGTATAAGTTATCAGTAGATAAGTCCTTTGTGCACAAGTTATCAGCAAGGACTTATCTAATGATATGATATCAGTTGCAACTTCTCATCGATAAGATCTCTGATATAAGTTCTCACTGAGAAGTTATTAACGACTTATCTAATGATAAACTATCAATTAGGACTTATAATCTGATAAGTTATCTGTATGAATTATCACTGATAGCTTCTCATTAGATAAGTGATAAGTGATAATTTATCATTAGATAAGTAACTAGTGACTTATCAATATAAAAGTTATCAATGATAGTTTCTTAGCAAACTTATCATTTATGATAACTTATCATTAGAAGTCATTTGTGATAATTTATCAATTATAAGTTATTATGGATAGCTTATCTTAGATAAGTCTTGGTGATAATTTATCAATATATAAGTTCTCAGTTATAACTTATCTATGTATAGGTTGTTGGTGATAACTTATCAAAATATAAGCTATCTTGATATCTTATCATTAGATAAATAATTGGTGATAACTTATCCAAATATGAGCTATGAATTGTAACTTATGAATAGAGAAGCCATCAGTGATAATTATCAAATTACTTATCGATTATAAGTTATCACAAATGACTTATCTAATGATAAACTATCAGTGATAACTTAGGATTCCTCGATACGCATATGAATTTTTATGACACCCAAATGAATTTTCTCGGCAGCCAATTCCATTTTCACCAGCTGCAGATTGGCTTTCGCGTTCCTAAAGTGACACAGTAGGTTCCGGGTTCGAGTACATCGACGGCCACTTTTCGGGTTTCTGAAGATGCGGTTATGGGCAGTGATGTTGCTGGGCCTGTGCTTGGCAGAGCTCTTGACCAGCGCTGCGGCTCATTTGGCTTAAGGGCTTTATTTATTCAGCATTGCAGTGGCGTTTGACATTCTGAATAATCATCGTCTGAAGAGGTTTAGGGCATCGCGGGCAGTGGCAGAGAGTTACAGCAAACCAAAGATTGTGGTCTCTGAAGGGAGTAGAGATATAGGAAATGGACCTTATTTTGAGGGCAATGAACTGGCTCCAATTGTGCTGGTTCATGGGATTTTTGGCTTCGGAAAAGGGGTGAGTTCGATTACCAATGAGGTGCAGTTTAATACCAACCCAGAGAAAGCCTTTCAAAGCCAACCATAACGTCTTTCGGACCTTAAGTTCGAAGGATCAACTTTACTTTCGAAAAATTGAACTTACGATGGAGTAACCCTGGTGATTAGGACTTTACTGGCTGGACCTTCTCTTTTAGCACTTTACATAAAGGATTCATTAGGACCTTATTATAGGGATTTTCCGGCACTTTACCTGGTTTCAGTTTTTGTCTTTTGAGTTGTGGGGTTCTGAGTAACGGATGCTGTTGGTTGCAGAAACTGGGTGTGGTGTCGTACTGGGCGGGGGCTGAAAAGAAGGATGACGGTGTGCTTGTTCCTGATTTGGGTTCTCTGACAAGCGTTTATGATAGGTAAATATTTGTTTTCGCATTCAAATATGCAGCTTAGGAGTTCGTGAATATAATTGATGAAGTAACTTAACAAGTAGACAAATTGAAATCCTCCCCAAATCCAGTAGGAATTTAGCAGACTTTATACTTCCACTTGATTAATGGGAGACTTAACCATGGAACTTTGCTTCAAACGTTTTGTTTCATTTTAAGATTACCCAGATTTGCCTGAATTTTGAAATGAATTAGGAAGAAACTTTCCCTTTCACGGACGACTCACTTGGAAGGTTGAGTTTGTTCACTTATCAAGTCACTAGTTAAATTGATTTAAGACGCCTAAAAAAATTTGCAGTTTATTGTAAAATGCCTTTGTAGAGTTTGATGCATTTTCAGCTCATTTTTAAGGAACTCGATGTGATTCATTCTGGATCCTGTTCACACCACATGGCTTTGGCTCAAGTGTGATGCATCTGAATTATTTATTGATTTTGATCTTGGGTTGGCTAAGCTTGGGGCCTCAAACTTAGCTACTCACATGCTCACCGTGGTTTAATAGGTCTTCACCAACGGTATCAGTTTACTCATAGTGGTCCAGGTTACCCGGAGTGCTCTCAGAACTACCCCTCCCAAAAGTATCTGAGGAAGTTGTTGAAAAGAGGAGATCAATTTTCTTGATCTCCTCTCCCCCCCCGAACCCGCTCCCGAATCGCGCTCCGGGCCGGAGCGGCTCGGGAGCACACTCCCAAATCGCTCCCGGACGGGAGCGATTTTCGGGAGCGCACTCCCTAAAAAAAATTTGCGCTCCCTGCCCTGTTCGGGAGCGTTTCGGGGAGCGATCGCTCCGTCGCTCCCGGAGCGATTTTTAACGCCCGGGAGCGATCGGGGAGCGATCGCTCCCGGGCGTAAAAAATCGCTCCGGGAGCGTTTCGACGGGCGCCGGGAGCGATCCGGCGGAAAAAATTTCCGCGGACGCCAAAAAAATCAAATTTTAATTTTTTTTTTTGGTTTTAAAAGCCCAATGGGCCTAAAAAAATTTCATTGTGACTTCATTGAGCAAGAGTTTGGAGCAAGAGCAAGAGCAAAGGAGCGAGGAGCAAGTGCTGAGGAGCGAGGAGCAAGTGCCGAGGAGCGAGGAGCAAGCCTGCAGAGGTAAGTAACTTAGTAATTTAGTTAGTTTAGTTAGTTAGGTAGTAATTTAGTTAATTTAATTTAGTTTATTGAGTTTAAAAATCATAAATTTAAATTAAATTAATAAATTAAATTAAATTAATTTGCAAATTCAAGAATCAAAACCCTACAAACATCAAACACCATGGACCTGGGTATATTTCTTGGCATTTTCCTCTTCCTGGTCCCTTTTATGGTTATTATGGTGCTGGAGAGTAGGAAACGGAGGGGCCAAACTGAAGAGGGGGATGAAGAAACTAGAGAAAGTCAAATTGGTGAAAACCCCGGTGAGGAGGAGCTGGAGGAGGGTGAACATGACCCTCAAAAAACTAAACAAGACCAAACTCCATTGTGGAAATATGTTAACAGGGCTGAAACAGGGAGAGGGGGTGGAACCACTAAATTTCATTGCCCCCATTGCAACACTGATTACACAGGTTCATACACACATGCTAGAAGACACCTCTGCGGAAAAAGGCCATGGGATGGAGACAAACAAATAGGAATCAAAACTTGTACAACGGTGTCAGCGGTGGATAGAGCCAAATACATAAGGGAAGAGGAGGAAGCCCAACACAGATAAAAAAAATCAAGGGGTTTCTTTGAACCAAGCTCACAATCACAAAGAACTCCTTCAACATCCTCCCAAGGCAATGGATATGGAGGCACAGGGTCATCATCGTTAAGGCGTAGAACCATATCAGATTTCCTTGATGAGGGGTGTAGGAATGATGTGGATTCAAAGGTTTATAGGTTTCTCTATGCATGTGGGATACCATTCAATGTTCTTCGCTCACCTTATTGGCACGAAATGGTTTCTGCCATAAATGATGCCCCTAAAGGATACAAGAGCCCTGGGTATGACAAGGCAAGAACCATTGGCCTTGATCATGAAAAATAAAAAATATCACATTCTTTGAATAGAATGACAAGTTCTTGGACTGACCATGGGGTGTCCATTGTATCTGATGGATGGACAAATGTAAAAGGCAAGCCAATGATAAGTGTTCTTGCTGTGTCTGTTAGTGGTCCCATCTTTCTAGCTGCACATGATTACTCAGACAAGTTCAAGACCGCCATCAACATTGCAGAAGCATTACTTGAAACAACTGAGCGTATTGGCCCATACAATGTCATCCAAGTCATCACTGATAATGCTCCTAATTGTAAGGCAGCGGGAGCAATTATTGAGGATAAATACCCCAACATATTTTGGTCTGGATGTTTGGTTCACACATTGAACCTTCTGTTGCATGATATTGTCAAGAACAAAAATGAACAATACCAATGGATTGGTGATTTATACAAGAAAGGCAAACAAATGATAAAATTTATTACAAATCATAGCAATACCCATGGCCTTTTCCGCAGTTACTCAAGATTGGAGTTGTTGAAGATTGCGAAGACCAGATTTGGTAGCTATTACCTCACCTTCAGGCGCCTTTTGAAGGTAAGAGAGGCATTAGCTAGCATGGTATCAAGTCCACATTGGCAGGTATTAAAGGAAAGGACTACAAATGTAGCTGACATGGTAGGTTTTGAAATGGTGGAGGAGGCTGCTCTTGATGGGCAGTTTTGGACAACTGTGAGGCAGGTATTGGATTTCACCAAGCCAATTTATCACATGATTCGATTTGCAGATACAGACAAACCAGTGATTGGCAAGGTGTATGAGCAAATGGATACCATGTTGGGGGAAATAAAAGACATTGTTCATAATAGAGATCCCAACTTGTACAAACTGATTCATGATTGTGTGTGTGAACGGTGGAATAGGCTTAATCTTCCACTACATTGCTTGGCGTATATCCTTACGCCAAAATACTACTCTACATCTTGGTTGGGCCAACCTGCAGCAGGGGGTGGGGTTAGGACCAAACCCCATTTAGATCCAAAGGTAACTAAAGGATATTTGGAAGCATTAGAAAAGTTGGTACCTGACAAGGAGGAATGTGCCGCTGTGCGCTTTGAAATAGGCAGATACTTCAGTGGCACTGGTTTGTATGGTAACTTCCATGCAATGGACGACAGAAATAGATTTGAATCATTTGATACTCTCACATGGTGGGAAACATATGGTGGGCATGGACTTTTGCCAAAATTGGCAAAAAAAGTTCTTTCACAGGTTGTAAATACTTCTTCTGCAGAGAGGTGTTGGAGCACCTCCAGCTACATACATAATGTGAAAAGAAACAGACTCAATGAAAACCGAGCAGAAAGCTTGGTTTATGTGCACTACAACTTGAGGTTGTTGAGTCATTACTGTGATCGGGCTTATGAGGATCCCACATATAAAATTTGGGACAATCACCCAGAGGATGACAATTTGGAGGATGGCATTGTCCATATTGAAGAACTGGAAGAGGAACTTGTAAGGGATGAAGATGAAGCAGCTGCAGCAGCCATGCCACCTCCACCTCCACCTCCACCATCCAGTAGCAGTGCTCGAGGTCCGAGTCTTGTTCCTTTGTTGTCGCCACCTCCATCTACACCCTCACGTGGAGGTTCTAGTTCTGGTCGTCGGTCTGTGCGGGAGACTCCTAGAAGACCACCATGACCTGCTTATACTCCTGGAGACTCTCGTGGCAAGGGCCACATGTAGATTCTGATTTACAGTTTACTTGTCTTTTTTAGTTTCTATTAGACTTTAGTTTTCATAACTATTGAGTTTTGAGTCCTTGACTCTTGACTCTTGACTCTTTCATATCATAATGATATTTTTTGTAAACAATATATCACTGTGACAATGAAAATTTGAAGTTTGAAGTTGGGCCTTGACAATTATAACTCATTGGTAATGATGTGAATTATGAATATGATGCTTCGTGAAAGACTAAAGTTGTTTCATTTCATTTCATTATTCATGTTTCATTTTATAAATTTATAACATTTCATATCATGTTAACAGTTAGAAGTTAGGGTTTAGAAATATCTTAGATATTACTTCTTGTAATGGTTAAACTTAGCTTACAAGTACAACTTTGGTGATCAATGATGATAAATGTTATTGAATTTTCAATTTTGAAAGCTTGAAGTTGAAACTTTAAGATTGAATTTGATGAATCATGATTCATGAGACTCAATATGTTGCAGTTAATATGTATTTTACTAACTTGTGGACATGGTTGATGACGATTATAATTTCTAGATGATTGATGTGATATGGTTCAATGATCAATCTATGTTTTTTTATGTTTTTTATGTCTAATTCATCATTCTACATGTTTTTGTTGACATATATGTATCAAAAATTAAAAAATATAAAAAATATATATATTTTTAAAAAATCGCTCCCGGATTCGCTCCCAAACCGGGAGCTTCTAAAAATGGTCGCTCCCGCTCCCGTTTTCGCTCCTGCTCCCCGCTCCCAAGCAACATGGTCCTCGACCTTTCAGGATGAATCCTTCTGACAAGCAAGCAACTGGTAATTTTGCATTATTTTGATGTTTTCACATTATTCGTTTTAGGTAGATAAGAGTTGATCAGAGATTTGTTGGGTTGATCAGGATTTAACTTGGCTGATCAAGTCTTCTCTGGTTGGGGAAGTAGAAAATAAGAAAAGTTCATCAATTCACCTTTACACACCTCGCTGTGGTTTGGGAGATTTGAATCAACCGCCTATGAATTATTTTATTGTGTCTGTTTATATGGATCCCGCTTACTATTTAACTCAAGACCAAAGAAACTTCGCAAATCACATTTTGCAAATAAATCCAACAAAATCTCTGGAACGAGTGGGGTGGGAGGTAAATGGTAAAAGTCAGATAGTCTGCCTTTGCATGTCATAAAGAGTGAGCAGGCCCAACATGTATGGGCGACAAGTCATTGTTTGAAGTCTGTGTATGGTATGATTTAGACTTTGGTTTGAAGTCCCCATTGTGGTCTTTTACTAGTGATTCCTTCACTCTTGCTCAACCTGCTCCTGTATGCAGTATTTTTCTTTTGTAATGCCAATTATGATTTACTTTTTGGATTTCCATTCTTGTTCCTCATAGATATCTGTTGTAGATCAAGAAATGTGGGCTGCCTCAAGCTGTAACTCTTTCATCACATAGATCCTTGATCTCGTGGACATCTTACAAAAAATCTACCTATCTATCTTAGTGCATTTCGGCGAAATATCTAACCTTTGTCATCGCGTGTTTTATTAAATTGAGTCCATTCTATATTTGATGCTCTGAAGACAAGTTTCATGTTGATGTGTAATTCATTGATTTATGATCTAAATGCGTTGATCTGTCAAGCTTTGTTGAAGGCAAGAAGGTTATGATTTGACTTGTTTGGGTTTCTGCTATGTGGTTTAAATTCTGTGTTCTGTTTTCTGCCACCAATACATAAAATAAGGTGAGTTCAAATACTGTTTTATTTATTTTCCACAATTTGTTGAATTCTGTTTCTAACTCTGCCTAGAACAAGTATAGGATGTCCTGCTTGCTCGCACTCTCTCTTTTTACTTTCTAAATATGCTATATACATTTTAAGTTTCCTGAAGGCCCCCACAGGTGTGTGGCGTAGTGGCAAGCAGTGAGATGATTGGGCTTATGTTAAAATGGAGACCCTGGTTTAATCTAGAGTTGGTGTGGATGAGACCATGTGCAAGCACTAGGTGATTTTGATGCTATAGAAATGGTCCTCATATTGTGATTGCTTATCTGGACAGCTGCAAGTTACCATAAGCAGCATTTCCAAAAGTGAGGTTTCCTAAAGGCACTATAAAAGCTAATATGGCAGAAGAAAATTATGTAATCTGCTGTAACATTCCATTTGGTTCTGTCTTAAGCCAGTGCTGCATTTGGGCTCAGCTTTAAACTCGTTTTTAACTCGATCCATGTTCTCAGTTTAAGTCTATCCTCAAATCAATTCATTTGTGTTTAGCTGAAGACAACATTAGCTATGACGGTATTTGGGTGCTCGGTAAAGTTGATATTCAGACTAATTCAGTTTTTGCATTATAGTTCTGGTCTGGTTTAATAGCTGAAACTTTGTTTTCATCCCATCTTCAATTTTAATTTTTGCTTGTGACATCTGAGCTCCATTACGATCTATGGTGTGGTACAATTCTATTCAATTCTTTAATACTGGCACTAACTTGCAACTTTCTTTGCTTGTGTTTTCGCAGGGCTTGAGAGCTTTTCTACTACTTAAAAGGTGGAACAGTAGATTATGGTGAAGAACACAGTGCCCAATATGGCCATGCCCGCTTTGCCAGGAATTATGAGCAAGGTAAATGAAGATAAGGGTTCAGCCTTTAACCATGAAATGTCTTCCACAAGATATCTTGGTTGAAACTAGAAGCATTCATTGCTTTAGTTTGAAATTTTACAGGGTATTATCCTGAATGGGATGAGAATCATCCAGTGTTCAAGTTGTTAGGGTCCTGCACAATATGCTTACTGAACAAGTAATCCAGTCACTCATTATTCAGCCTAAATTTGCTTTCCCGTGGGTAGCAATGCTGAAAAGTTGACAAGTTTTGCCTTTACGATGCTAGAATTATCTTTATGCAGAAATTCCAGGGATTTTATAACAGTTCCGAAGGTTGGGTGCTGAACGTTACCTCTTTATCTGGTGCTCTCAATGCAACAGCTCGTGTCTACCTGGACAGAATGCAGTGAGCTTCCCAGAAATTGTTTGCTTGTTTGTTTTATGATTTCTTTTCAGAGTATCCTTGTTATAAGCCTGAATAGGAGTAGAGTAATAGATGCTATATATCTCAGCCTATAAATAATTTATTACTCTTCTGCTGGGTGCATATTGATTACCTATTGGGCTTGTATCTTGTTTCTACTGACATAATTGTTTCCATGTCACCTATTTCGATACCTGTGCTTAAACATCCTTATCTTTTGGGGCATTGTAGGCCAGAAGATGGAAAGACAATCAAACCCATCTCTCTGTTACAGCTGTGTCGTGTGGGAGTTATTATATATGATTGGTTGGACATTGCTTGGCTGAAAAGCTACTACAACTTTGGGTTTGATCATTTTAACATGACTTGGCGAAAGGTTGGGATTTCCGGGCTTATACAGAGTCTTCTAGGAAATGTTGGACCTTTTGCTTCAGATGATTGGACTCTTGTAGATTTAAGTCTACAGGTCTCAGTTGAACTCAATTCCAAACTCCAGACTTTTCCAAATACCTACTATTTCAGGTGGGGACTGCTGCATTTTTGGCCCTCATTTGATAAAGACAAGTCTATGCTTGAAAATAAGATAGAGATGTTCAAAGCCCATAGTACTTGTTTCATTCAAGTCTTCCTCTTTCATTGGAAACAATTATAGTTTTATGTAGAATGCATATAATACGATTTATGCTTGAAAATAAGATAGAGATGTTCAAAGCCCATAGTACTTGTGACATTCAAGTCTTCCTCTTTCATTGGAAGCAATTATAGTTTTATGTAGAATGCACATAATACGCATTCGTGGTGGTTAAAAATTCTGAATTCAAGGATTGACTAAATATTGATGTTTCAAACCACTTTTGCTTGAAACAGCTATGCTACGAGAAAAACACGACAATTGTTTGGAGTCACCATAGCTTCAAGTCTGTTTGGAATTCATCCTCCTCTTTATTAGGACGCTGCAAATGAGCCAGTGGCGCTATCCCAGCAATGTGCCACTTCCTTACAAACGTTACAAGTGATGATTGAAATCCGAATTCTTTATCTACAACACTGGAAAATCTGAATTCTTTATCTACCAAAACACATCACAGAAACCTAAAATCTACCATATGTTGTTAATACTATTGACCCTGAATTTCTTAACAGTGACGAGGATTGGCAAGACAATGATGGACCATTAAACACAATCTCGATGCTTTATCCCTGCTTTCCTGAGTCCCATTCCACCTGCTGGCTAAGTCCAGAATTTAAGGATGGTCACTTGTTGCAACCAGGTGTTTGGTAAGACCAGAAAATAACTTGTCTCAAGCTTTGAGAAAGACCTAATTACCGTTTCTAATTTGTGAGATTGACAGGTATTATACAATTGTGGAAGCTGATCACATTCCTTTCGTTATCAACCGAGAAAGGGCAGGGGTACAATTCGAAAGCAGACCGAGTCATGAGTGCTGTTCCTTCTGTTCATCAGACAATGGATCATATATGCACTAACGTGGAGAATTGTATGTGTCACTTATCTAGATTTGATCAAAGAAGCAGTGAAATCTGGTCATCTTGTATTTCAAAGAAGATTGAAGTTCATAAAATGTGATGGGAAGTATTGTTTGAAATATTCTTGTGGCATTTCTTGCGACACGGGTGGCCCTGCAACTTTTTTGGTTGTTTCAACAAAAAAAATTACCACATGGTTAGGGTTGCAATTTTGTTGGTTGTTTCAACAAGAAAAATTACTACATGGCTGGGCTATTTTATGTAAATAAAACTTCAATTTGAAATAACTTGTTATGGTTCATTCTATTTTAAATATTGGTATGTAAGTAAAGTTTGACAATTTGAATTAACTTGTTAGGGTTTATAATGGGTAGATATTTTCTCTTACTAGATCTTTCTAAGTTTGAGACGTTTTAGGTTTCGAGCTAACTATTTTTTTATATATAAGAAAGATGAGTTTTTAGTAGAACAAAAATAGGTTATATAGTGAAAACAAAAAAGACTTTAATTTAAATATTATTTTTATTAGTATAAATATATAAATCAAATAGCTGGTAAATGTTGATAGACATCAATTCACGATAAACATCAAAGACTTACTTCATAATAGATCTCACGTTTTTTATAATAAAAAAGCATAAATATAATTAAATTATAATTTTATTTTCAAGTTTTATTATTATTATTATTATTTTGGTTTGTCCCATTGAGATTTGAGCCTTGAATCTCATAGTTTGCATAATACTTCATAACATTGCCAATTGAGTTGCCCCAATGAATTATTATTATGAAAAGAATTAATATATAAGTTAAACATATATGCATTTAGAAAACCATGGAACTAGATTCTTATCCATGGTTTTTTGCCCCCACTTTATCATGGAAGTTTTTAAAACTTTGTTAAAGTACTATGGACCATTACCATGGCTTATCAATACCTCATGCCCAAAAAACAATAATTCATTTCATATGACATTTGTTTATATGGCATTTTTTAATTATTAAATTAATTAAAAGAGCAAAAAGGGCATAACTACTTTGGAGTAAGTTTCAACTTTTGATTTCTATGTGGTTCATGGACCTATCCATGGATATTTGCCCCCACTTTATCATGGAGGTTTCTAAAACTTTGTTAAAATACTATGGACCATTACCATGGCTTATCAATACCTCATGCCCAAAAAGCAATAACTTATTTCATATGACACTTGTTTATATGACATTTTTTAATTATTAATTAATTAAAAGATTAATTAAAAGAGCAAAAATGGCATAACTACTTTGGAGTTAAGTTTCAACTTTTGAGTGAGGCAAATCCACCTCATGAAGCGAAACTTAACCATGGAGCCTAACCCCAAGAATGTTGAGAGAATTGAAGAGCTAACCCTTGATGTATAAGTTTCAACCTTTGATTTATGTATACTACTAAGAATATTTTAGAATATTTCATGAAAGTTAAATCTCTCATTTGCTTAATAATTCTTGATAATTAAATTAAAATTTTAGAAATTTTATTTCAAAATAAACATATCTATGAGCATAACAAAAAGATTAATATCCCAATTTCTATTGTTGAAGCCAAATAGTAAGATCATGTATCATAACCATCCTCTCACACAAAGCCAAATACTATTCTCCCTTGTAATTTACATTAATTTAATATGCTGAAATTTTATTTATTTATTTTACTATTCTCCTTTTGTAAATATCAAAATATTATTAAGATTAGTTGTATTTTCAACTAGTGTAAGTATTTTTGGAAATTTCATAATATTTAAAATAATATAAAAATATATGGTATATAAATTAAAATATACAATGGAATAGTGTTTTAATTTTAATGATAAAATATAATTATTTGAAAAATTAATACATAAAATTTTAAAATTAAATAATATTAGTTTCAGTGATATTAAAAATTTGTTATCTATTAATATGACACTGGTGTTTTCCAAGAATTATTTATAATAGTAAATCATGAAGTTATATATTTCTTAAATTTTTTTTGGGTTACTTAATAGATGTGGAGTTAAGATAAAATTAAAAGGAGATTGGGTCATGCAAAATATATTTCTTATATGTTTATTAAGGAGTGGTTATGATGAACACTATTTTAAATGGCTAATTATAAAAATCATATAAATTAAATTGAAAGAACTATTATAGTTCTTTCAACTTCTCATTTTATGGAAGCCTTTATGAGAACTAAAAAACATTTTTTCTCCTCCCCTCATTTTATAAGGTTTGGCTATGGGATATTCCTTAAATATTTATATATATTATGAATATATCCCATTGTGAGGATTGATTCTCTATCTTTTGTAGCCCTTTTCATCCCACCTCCATTACCTAGAAAGCAACTCTACCCTTAGGTCATGATCTCCTTTGGATTGTGGAATTTTGAGTGGCATGATTATTAATTGAAGTGGAAATGACCCTTTTAATATGTAAAAAAATAAATGTTATGTTTAATCATGGTCTGAGAATTGGAAGCTTCTCATGGGATGGCAACTCACTTACTTATGTGAACTTACACTTGAAAATTTTGTTCAAGTTTAAAAGATCAAAGTGTACATGGAACACCCAAGACCATGAGCAAGGAGTCATTCCGTGCCTATCCTAAACAATTAATCTTATCTTGAAATCTTAATTCCATGGGGAAAGAACTCACCATTAGGTTCACAATGTTGTTAATGAATAGAGAGATGCCACACATAGACCTGTCCTCTATCTAGTGGAATGATATGTCCCCAATTCTCACTCTTTGATGTAGCTAGTAGCTGCAAATAAACTCAAAACTATACAAAGCAAGGGACAATGGTGTTAATTTTTCTTAAGGTTGTGTTGTCCTTTGCTTAAGATAATTGCACTACACATTGACTTCACCCCATAGCATTATAAATTCATAACATCATGTGCAATTATGTAGAAAGAACAACATCATTAATAATGCAGCGGAACATAAAGGAACAATAGAAGAAAAACATGCACACATGAAGACACCAGAATTTGGTTCGAGACAAGGGAAAAACCCCACAAGGGGAAAACCCAAAATTCAATTCTTCTTTTATTATATTTCATCAATTGTCCAATTGAGATACAAAGTACATCCAGATTAGACATATTTGACTTCCTAGGATCGATCCATGTTAGTTCACAATTTAATTTGTGAATATCCAATGAACAGAAAAAGTTGTTACTATGAGAAGTGCTGCTTCTGATCCCTGTCTAGGATATCAAAGGTTATTGACAAGGCCCCATTACTCTGAGTTAAAGACAAGTCCACAAGGATCCATATATATGAATGATGCCAAGTCTGCGCTGCTCAAAATTATATACTGTAAGCTGAGACCATATATATATAATGCAGAGGACTGTGCATATAGGATAACACCCAAACAACAAGACCATTTATAGGAGTGAGCAATTATCATGAGACTATTGAATATAATGCCACAAAGATCACAAATTATTTGTGAGTTGCATAGAAAATAATCCATACACACAATGATGTGGATATACTATATCAATTGATGAAGAGATCCGAAGTAAGAGATCCAAGATAAATGAGATGACATTAGATGTCGCTGCAGAGATGATGATGAGCCATCGTAATAAACAAAGTATATGTGTAGGAGCCTCAAAGAAAATGTCGGAGTGAGGGAAATAGAGAATACAATATGTGTTCCATTCATGTGCAATTCCTCAAAGTAATACGATGCCCATAACTGATACAATACCATGATGCCCATATCATATGTATCGATGCCTGTAATTGAAGCGATACCGTGATGCCCAAATCCTGTAACTGATCCGATATCATGATGCCCATATCATATGTCTCGATGCTTGTAATTGATGCAATACCGTGATGCCTAGATCCTGTAACTGATGCGATATCATGATGCCCATATCATATATCTCGATGCCTATAATTGATGCTAGCAAAAGATCTATATGACGAAGCCTCAAAAGAGCCAAGCAGAAATGTGAAATTTGAATAAAGGAACCATACAAACTATAAACGTTCCACAGAGATCATAACCATCCAAACCTCAGTTCACCGAAAAATCTCAGATTGAAAATGTTCCTTCTCAAATTGCATTTTTCAAAGATCAACCTAATGTGGTTTATAGAGATGTTGATGTTGACGAAGGGACATAACCCTTGAAGTCGACCTTGGATATTTTGGCGGGAGATTTATGATTCAAATTTTTGCTTTTGAAATTATTTAACAAATATATATAAACTGTGCCAAGAAATAATATTTTTACCCATTTTGAATTTCTCCTAAGGGGTTTATTGGATTTCTCAAGGGAAATTCTTCTCGACGCTGTCCCATATTTTAACACTCCCTCTCAATTAGATAGGAATTTCCATCAACATCATAAGCCTTATTTAGGATATCTCATCATAGTTGCATTGTGACATATCTGGAGAGAACATATCTCAATCATAAGAAAGACATGCAACTTCATTATCATTACATCTCATTTCATAGAGGAATAATGCATGATCAATGGTAGGGGAGATAAAACCTCAAACCCTACCAATAAAATATCCATCATATCTCATAACTCAGTTCCTTTGATCATCAACTTAACAATCTTGATCTAATAGAAGAAGAAGAAGAATCATCTTAGGGAAGCATCCAGATTCCATCCTATATCAATAATCAGTGTGGTCATCTGAAATAGAATCATTATCGTTATCAAGTCATATCTCATCCTGGCTCATTTCAACTCATCTGCACCTATTGACCAATCTCAAATTTGAAGACAAATGACCTGACGCCATAGGGGAGCCCA
The DNA here is from genome assembly GCA_031772625.1 of Pinus tabuliformis. Classification (NCBI taxonomy): domain Eukaryota; kingdom Viridiplantae; phylum Streptophyta; class Pinopsida; order Pinales; family Pinaceae; genus Pinus; species Pinus tabuliformis. The sequence continues at coordinate 992,888,341 of CM062820.1, forward strand.
AATCGACCCACAACAACATAAAAAATCTTAGCTCAATCTGAAACAACATCAGGGAGCCTTTCTTAACATGGAACCATATTAGGGAGTCCAACTCAACCCATAATATTTGCCAACAGGGAGCCATTTCTCCCACCCGAGATCATCACCATCAAGGAGCCAATTCTACAACCCAGAAACCACAAAGAATAGGAGGGATGCCACTTACCATGAGAGGTAAGAATCACACCTATCTTATTGTCTCTGCTGATCTTCACATCTCCAATGACTCTTTGTCATCTCTGCTCTTCTTGCGTTGAACAATTCTGAACCCAAAGAAGAAGAATCACTAGAGGGGAACCCTCTACCTCCACCCTGTAGCCAAAGACAATGGGTGAGATTAGACCTATCCCAATGCGTAGGGATCACACTCTATCCCAAAGTCCTTGAAAATAAGTGAGATAAACCTACCAGAGGTAAGAATCACACTCTACCCTATTGTCCTTGATCATCCCATCTTGACCCTAGAGAGTTAGATGGTAGAACACTTGCATCCACCAATTTGGGTGAGATCCACCTACTGCAAGGGGTAGGGATCACACTCTATCCCAATTCCATAAACCCATTTTCCAAATGGGAGAGGTTATCCCACAAAGTGGGAAGGACGCTAACTGGGGCATACTCTGACTGGGGGAGATCCCAGGGCTCAACATCCTATTGGTCAGAGATCTCTCATCCCCAAGAGCCCTATAGTTCCCTTCCTCAACCCTGGAAGATCAACCAAAGGGGGAAGACCATTGGTCAATGTTGTTGATTAGTCCAGATCATCCAAAAGAGTCATATATATCAATACATGTTGCTTTCTTAAAAAACAAATCAAATTGTTCGTATTCAATAATGTCTCATACAACTTACTACAACACATTATGCGGAGAAAAATTTCTTTGATCTCCTATTCATATAAAACATCAAGTGTTAGAGAAAAAATATATATCATAAAGAAAAGAGTACCATATTCACCTTTTCTCCCTTTTATACAAGGGGACAACAATCACAAGCCTAAGCTTATATCATATAGCAACATTATGTCTTTGTCCCAGCTATGACCAGACTCTGTCTAACTCAAAGTGCATGCAAGGATCCATCAATAATAATAATTCATCATTTCAATCTAGATACTCTAAAAATACTTTTATACAAGAGATGGATCCTGGTGCTGCAAGGGATAAATCAGTCCTGCCAACAAAGAACTGTTAGCTCAATAACATCAGATGTTCACAATTTTATTCTTCAATCATGGAACTTCTAATCCTCCACCACAAAGAAATAGAAGGTGCTGGGATCTCATCAAGGATCTCTCCCTCTGAATGGGATGCCTCTTCACTCATCATTAAACAAGACATCAACCTTTGTTTGTGAATCAAGTTGCGTCAACAAAACAACAATTGTCATCAACAATCTCATCATACTGTTAGTATAAATGCTGCCACTGAACATGTACCAATGTTTCTCTGCCATATTAACTATTATGAGACTTCCATACTTAGATACTTTTATTAAATCATATTGACTTATATGGAACAAAGGATGTCATATCCCATCTACTCATCTATCATAAGATTATATATTTGATTTTATCTTCGGGACAATATGTAGAGCAAAAGAATCATACATACATACATACATATACGATGTTGGGGAACCAAATCATAGATTCGAAGCAATACCATATAGGGATCATATTATGTCGAGACTACAAGCCACCAAAAAGAAGATGTATGTCAAGACTAATATGTCGAATAATAGAGATCATATGTGCCGAGACTATGATGCCAAGACAAATGAATAAGCGATGTCAGGACTGAGACACACTGTGTTGTGATGTAATATGTTTGATAAGGTTAAGCAATCGAACCATGGGTCATTCCATCATTCATTGTAGAGAGAAATAGAAGAGGGATGATTATGAGAGGCAGATAAAAATAAGCCACCGATACTTGACTCTAACCATTCTGTAATGTCTTGAGCGAGCCATACATGTCAATAAACTTGAATTATCAAAATCAATCTTTCAATAAACTTGAATTATCAAAATCAATGTTTCAGGCCTAACTTTATTTAGTATAGCTGCCATAATCCCATTTATCAAGGGCACTTGACTAAGATTATGTATTATAGATTACCCATCTTGTATTGAAACCACTTTTTTTTTTCTTTTCTAGTGACTCTCACGAGGGTCATGATGCAGGACTACCATCACTAGGCACATACTGCCAATGTTATTACCATATTCCATTATTGTAGAATATACTCTTGCATCACTTATCTTCAAGGCACATGCTAATATTAAAATTATATCTAAGGTATTGCCACTTTAGTTTAATGTTATGTCAAACCATTCTAGGTCCGCGAAATATTCCAACATAAAGTTAAGATATATAAGATGGTCACACAAATTATTGTAACAAGTCATTGTTACAAAACTCATTTGTAAGCTATCATATGACACCATCCATGGCACTATTGTATAGTAAATCATAACCACAATAACTGTATATTTGAGTTCATGTACTTCCCTAAAACTTGCAATATCTTGGCATGGCTAGATAAGGTAGGATCTTGAATCAAATGCCAATAGGTTGACAAACTTACCAAGGTACTTATTTTGAAGAAGAAGAAAACCATTAGTTCCCTCTTCGAACTTTTCTTGGACCCTTTTTTATTTTTTAAAAGAAAAACAATGTTAGCCAATAATGTATGTATAAACCAAAAGAGAAAATATTAAGGTACTTATCTTAATATAGAAGGAAGCAATTGACTCCCTCTTAACCATATAACAAAGGCATATGGGCTATCCAAATTTCAAATCCTTCCAACGATCACATTGTTTCTTATTGGAGACCAACTCAACTAGGGTTTCTTAAAAATAATTACTGATCATACCCTATCACTTCTTGAAAATTCCTTCCAAATCCTAACTTCTTGCTGGAATAAAGTTGCCTAGGCTTTCCTTCAAAACTTAAAAATCTTTCAGGTCTATGCCATCTTCATCTCTTCCACAATTGTTACCATCAACAATGTCTTCATAGGGTTGATATGACTTTTCTTTAGCCCGACTTTGATTCCATGTTAAATTTTCTTAGGGCTATGTTGTCCTTTACTTAAGATAATTGCATTACACATTTACTTCACCCCATAGCATTATAACTTCATAACATCATGTGAAATTATGTAGAAAGAACAACATCATTAGTAATGCAACGAAACATAAAGGAACAATAGAAGAAAAACATGCATACATGAAGACACCAGAATTTGGTCCGAGACCAGGGCAAAACCCCACAAGGGGGAAAACCCAAAATTCAATTATTCTTATTTTATTAGATTTCATCAATTGTCCAGTTGAGATACAAAGTACATCCATATTAGACATATCTGACTTCCTAGGGTCAATCCATGTCAGTTCACAATTTCATTTGTGAAATGACATCCAATGAAAAGAAAAGGTTGTTAGTATGACAAGTGCTACTTCTAATCTTTGTCTAGGATATCAAAGGTTATTGACAAGGCCCCATTACTCAGAGTTAAAGACAAGTCCACAATGATCCAAATATATATGAATGAACCCAAGTTTGAGCTGCTCAACATTATATACTGTAAGATGAAACCAAATATATATAATGCAAAGGATTGTGCGTACAGGATAACGTCCAAACAATGAGATCATTTATAGGAGCAAGCAATTATCATGAGACTGTATCAAATCCAATTCCACATAGATGACGAATTATTTGTGAATTGCAAAGAAAATAATTCATACACACAATGATGTCGATATACTGTATCATTTGATGAAGAGATATGAAGTCAGAGATCTGAGACAAATGTAATGACATTAGATGTCACTACAGAGATGATGCTGAGCCATTGTAATAAACAAAGTATATGTGCAAGAGCCTCATCGAATATGTTGAGTGACGGAAATAGAGAATACAATATGCATTCCATTCATGTGCAATTCCCATAACTGATATGATAATTGATGCCTGTAATTGATACGATATGATAATTTATGCTTGTAATGTATCGATGCCCATAACTGATACGATAATTGATGCCTGTAATTGATGCGATAATGTGATGCCTAGATCCTGTAATTGATGCAATATCATGATGCCCATATCATATGTCTTGATGCCTGTAATTGATGCAATACCGTGATGCCCATATCCTGTTATTGATGTGATATCATGATGACCATATCATATGTCTCGATGACTGTAATTGATGCGAGAAAAAGATCTATATGACGAAGCCTCAGAAGAGCCAAGAAAATATCTGAATTGTGAATCAAGGAACCTTACAAATTGTTTCATACAGAATATAAACACTCCACATAAATCATAACCATCCAAACCTTAGATCACCGAAAAATCTCAGATTTAAAATGTTCCTTCTCAAATTGCATTTTTCAAAGATCAACCTAATGTGGTTTATATATATGTTGATGTTGACGAAGGGAGATAACCCCTGACGTTGAACTTGAATATTTTGGCGGGAGATTTATGATTCAAATTTTTGCTTTTGAAATTATTAAAAAAAAAAAATATGCCAAGAAATAATATTTTTACTAATTTTGAATTTTTCCTGAGGGGTTTATTGGATTTATCAATGGAAATTCTTCCTGATGCTGCTCCATGTTTTAACAACTGGGAGTATATGCTCCATAAGCTCTCAAAGAGGAAATTATATTAATTCATTATCGTTCCTACACATTTCTTTCTATTTTACAAATGGTTCTTGTATATAGTTATAGGTGACGATAACAACTATGTTATAATTAGATGATTAGTTCAACCAAATGCATAACATTTTTCACAATATCTTCATGAATCTCTCAATAAATATTCATTCCTATCTTTTCTCTTTTCTCCCCATCTCTCATTCTTATGTAGACTTCTAGAATTAGTCTATATCATTACAAACTATCATATAATTTATTCATTAAACATCACAATTAAGAGCTATTGAATCCTACTCTCCCTTAATAAGTACTTGTGATCCAATATACCATTTTCATTGAATTGGTCCCTCGTTCATCTTCATCTTCTATCCTCTCCACCTTTTGTGTTTTTAGTATTCAATGAGCTTTGTTCTTTTTCATTTTTCATCCTTGATCTTCTTCATTTTTTATCTTGTACTTGTAAAACATAAACATTGTTGAAGTCCATATAAAAAAGTGGCTATCCACTAGAATACATGGGTCGTCAACGATTGTATATTTTGGTTCTATAGAAAACATTTTCTTAAGCAAGGTTCATTAACCATTCTTTAATCATGGATCTTCATACATGTACCTTTTACTCGCCCTACATCATTATTAGTCATCATCTTGGGTTTTATTTAGCTTATCCATAATTAGACTCTCAATGCACCTGCATCATACCACCAAGGAACAATAGATTATTTCATCAACTCCTATCCATGATTTTTTGAATGCTGCTATCATTTTTTGTAGCTTAAATCCTCTAACACACTCTTCCTCTAGCTCTAGTTCTTATCTCATAAATTTTTGTTTCACAGTTTGCTTTACTTTGGGTTTTGTAGATTACCCCTGTCCTTTACATCCTCAATGACCATTTTTATCTTATGAAAGTCCCTTTTTCATGATATGTAATTTCTCAGGCCGCCTCAGATTGATGTTTCTTCCAGTTTTGGACTACCTCAAATTGGTGGTTTTGCCCACAATCAAGATTTTTCTTCATAAGTCATCGATAGATAAGTTATTGGCAACTAAGTTATTGGTGGATAAGTTATCTTAACTTAGTTGCTGATAAATTATCCGTGGATAAATGATTGGTGGATAAGTTATTGGTAGATAAGTTAACCGTCGATAATTTATTGGCAGATAAGTTATCGGTGGATAACTTATCTACCGATAGCTTATCCACCAATAAGTTATCACCGATAACATATCTTCCATTAACTTATCCACCTATAAATTATCTCATGATAACTTTCAATAACTTATCCATTGATAGGTTATTAACATATAACTTATCTGCTGATAACTTATCTACCCATAAATTATCGACTGATAACTTATTTGCGGATAACTTTCCGTTGAAAAGGAACCACACTTATCCTCCAGATAACTTATCTAATGATAAATTATTCACCAAAAAGGTGTTAAGAAAAATATTGAGAGGGGGGGTGAATCAATATTTTTAAAACTTACTTCAACTTTACTTTTCTTATTCCAATTTCTATACACGACTGTTATTCAGTGAACCCACATACATACATGACTATGATGAAAGCAAACTACGTATATCCAGTCAACTAGATTTACATATAATTCATCATTTGTTAATCTTTAACTAGTGCATCATTACTTCATTAAAACATGTATTAAGAAAAAACTATGAGCATTAGAGAGCATATAGATCATCAATACATAAGAAACACATCAACACACATGAACACCAAGATTTTAGGTGGAAACCCAATGTGGGAGAAAACCACCATTTTTTCATCTCTGTCTTCTTTTAAAATAAAATAATCTTCTTACAATCTTATACTAGTGCAGAATTTAACCAATACGCAAGCTCCTACCTATAGAAGGATAAAACCTCCTCTCGTTTTCCAGCTCTTACTGGAAGGGAGCTACAAGCCCCTTTCTGAAGACTGCTATCCTCAGATCTTTATGAATCACTTTTCAAAATGTTTCAAACTGGATCCACTCTCAACTATTCTGAAATCAATTACGCAAATACTGAACCAACTGAATCATCAAATCAACCAATGTAACCAATGCAATTAGATCAAACAAGATTAGAACAGATCATGCCCATGCATAACCACTCACCAATATACCAAGCCAAATGTTGTTACCCATCACAAAAACCAATTGTTGCCACTGCAAACCCCTAATAAATCATACATTAGATTGTATACGCTACTGTTCTTAATAATACCTGCATATGTACGCGCTTCTCCTTAAGCATACCCACGTATAGATCTCAAAAATACTGATACCTGAATTTGAATCACTATCACACTGAAAAAATCACCACATCACATACTAAACCCATCACAGATGAAAGAACCAAAGACAGATCAGTATACAACAACATCATCACTTAGTTAACATTTTATTCCACAATCAGTTCAACCCAAACAATACTGTCAAACACAGATCATTATGAGAGAGACATCATTGACAGACAACATCAAACATATCTGAACTGATCAACCATCATTAATAGTTCATGCTTCAAAACCATAGCAGTTGTACACAAATTTTATAAAGAACACCCACATATGTACGCGCTTTTAATATTTCACACCTGCGTACAAATTCTAAAATTTCGCAGAATATATACGCGACCCCCCTGAAGTAGATCTGCGTATGTACACAACCTTTCTAAAGAAAAATTGCATACAAATATGCAATTACTGAATCATTCCTTCGCTGCAACCACAAAACATATTTCACAACCCTTACTGTCACATGTTCATGTTAGAATATCATTACCATCAAAAATTTATCATTGTTAGTCATAATCATAAAGGATCAAGCAAGCATGTTTATTAGTCACTACAATGCTTTCAAATCTATCAAATCTGAACCTCCTTCATGCTCCTTGGTGCACACATGTTTTAGATCAAACCATTCATTAATAACCCATAACTTGCACACCTAGCACTTTGATCTCCATCTCCTTATATAGCTTAGGCCTTAGCCAATACCTTAGGCCAATTTTGTAGTTATGCCGATGGTATTCTTTGATAGGATCAAATATCCATTGTCACGCTCATTACTATGGGCCAATACCATGGTAAATACCCCTGGTATTGAGAATACTATGGTGCGGAAACTGTACGCGACTTTGCTTCACCATACTCGTGTATGTACACGGTCTTTGTTCATAGGACCCGCGTATATTTTCCTACACTTTACCTTTATCATTCCTCTGTCTCTGAACTGATATTCCTTTGTCCAATCTCTTTGTCACATCTGTACTAGCCTGTATACTCATCCTGCTACCATCATGTTGACATTTTTATCAAGTAGGTTTCCATCAAGGACAACACATTAGTCATAATGCCAACAATCTCCCCCTTTGGACTTGATGGAAACCACTTTGGTGTTTGGTTACCACCACCTGTAAATACCTGTAAACACATTTGTAGACATTCCAAGCTTCTTTCCCAAGTCACCAAGCATTATCCAAACACCAAGCTTCTCTCCCCCTTTGACATCAAGGGAAAAGGGCTGACCAATGTTGAATGAAGACTTCGTTCTCCTTTTGGAGAGATGAGCACTATAGATCTGATGCTGCTGAATATGAGCACTAACCATGCTCCCCTTGAGCATATGCTGAATCTTCTAGAAGATATACAAAGAAATACATGATGCTATGACTCAACCAAATATGAATTTTCCTATCATCAAGGACTCATGCTGACATCAATCACCAACACAGTGGGTTACATATTTGACTCAATATTACATCAAGTGCCCAAAACAAAGGGATTACATACATAATTGACTTGACTGAATATTACAATTTTACATCATGGGTCTTTATATGACCTTTACATCAAGAGACAAATATGACATTTAAAACCAAAACCAAAGACCTCAATAGAGAGGTAGCAAGACCATGATAGTCATCAGCAACCATCATTCACCATATAAGAATTTGTACTATGATCATTTGATAGCAACAATATGATCATCATTATGCAACAAGGAATGCTCAAGAAGTCATAATGCCAACAATGCACTATTAGAAATATAGAAAATTCTCCCCCTGAACCTGTGCCATCTGTTCAATGTCAAGATTGATCATATTCACAGTAAAGTCATCAAAGAAACTTCATCAATCAATAAGACCATCAAAGCAACAATGTCATATAGCAACCATCATAAGCCAATATTACTTCTAAGTTTCATTTGAGAAACAACAAACTATAACCAGTCAACATCAGAAGCAAAGGGCCACAAAACCACTAATTGAAATATACCAGAACCTCTCCTTGAGTTTGTCCCATAGTTTCTTCTTCATAGAGAAACATACGCTACTGTCTAGAACCAAACTTGTGTATATACACAACTATTACTCATGTAGTAATTTCAGTGTCATGTTCCGTGTAAACTGTAGTAATTTCAGTCTCAGCTCCCCCTGAACATGAAAGATATGTCAGAATAATTAACAAAGTGATGTGGCAGAGACCACTCCTAGTTTCTGTCTGAGATATTCAAAGGAATCACGTGGAAGTGGCTTTGTAAATATATCCACAACTTGTTCTTTTGAGGGAAAATATTCCAATTTGAACTTTTGTTCAAGCACTTGTTCTCTCAGAAAGTGATATTTGATTGGAATATGCTTGGTTTTTTAGTGTATGGAAAGATTTTTAGAAATACTTATGGCACTAGTATTATCACACATAATCGGTATAGGTTGAGGACAAGTGATCTAAATGTCTTGCAATGTTTCCAACATCCATAGAAGTTGAGTGCAACAACAACATATTCCATCTCAGCAGTAGATAAAGCAATGGAGATTTGTTTTTTACTGAACCATGATACCAAGCGAGGTCCCATATAAAATGCTCCTCCACTGGAACTCTTTCGATCATCAATATTACCTAACCAATCTGCATCCGTGTAAGCATGAAGTGAAAAATCTACATCTACCATAGACCAAAATCTTGAGTTCCTTGTAAATACTTGAATATTCTCTTAACTGCATGGAGATGAGTTTCTTTAGGATTTGCTTGAAATCGTCCAACAATCCCAACTACATGCATAATATCTGGTCTTGTGCCTATAAGGTAGAGTAAGCTCCTGATCATAGATCTATATTTTGGTTGGTTTACTGAAGGAGAATCATCATGTGAACTAAGATTACATCATGTTACCATAGGTGTGCATATAGGCTTGTAGTCTTCCATTCCATATTTCTTCAAAATATGCTTTAGGTACTTGGTTTGTGAGAGAAAGATACCATTCTTTGCTTGCTGAACTTGAAGACCAAGAAAGTATATTAGTTCACCAAGTAAGGACATTTCAAATTATTGTTGCATAATTGAAGCAAATCCTTGACTCATAGATTCTTCATTGCTTCCAAATATGATGTCATCAACATAAACAACAACTATCAAAAGTTTATCTTTATCCATCTTTATATATAGATTTCTATCTGCAGACCCCTTGGTGAAGCCTTGTTGTTGAAGATACCTATCAAGACAATAATACCATGCATGTGGGGCTTGTTTTAGCCCATATAGAGCCTTCTTAAGTTTGTAGACAATATTTTTATCATTTCCTAGAATGAACCCTTCAAGTTGTTCAATATAAACTTCTTCTTCTAGATCTCCATTTAGAAATGCAGATTTAACATCCATTTGATATACTTTAAAGTTATGAAAGCTTGAAAATGCAAGGAACATTCTTATGGCTTCAAGTCTGGCTACATGTGCAAATGTTTCTTCAAAGTCTATTCCTTCTTGTTGAGCATAGCCTTTGCATATGAGTCTTGCTTTGTTTCTAATTACCTCTCCATTTTCATTTAGTTTGTTTTTGAATACCCATTTTTTCCCAATAACATTTTTATCATGAGGTCTTGGTACTAGTTCCCATGTATGGTTCTTTTCTATTTGATCAAGTTCTTCATTCATTGCCTTAACCCAAAATTCATATTTGCTTGTTTGATTTATATTTTGAGGTTCAATAGTGGATAGTAAGGCTAGATAAATGAAAGTTCCAACAAGAGTTCTTCTAGTTTGTACTTCAACTTCCTTTTCACCTAGAATTTGAGGTTCCAGATGATTTTTTTGAACATACCTTGAAAGAGTATTTTCTGATTCTTCTATGCTTTCAATTCCTTCTTCTGATGCTTCATTAATTCCCTCTCCTTCATCCCTTTGGCTTGTTGTAGGAACAAGTTTGTCATCTACTGACTAGGGAAAATTTTAAGAACCCCCCCAAATTTACATGAATAATAAATGGGCGAATCTTCATGGTATATAGGAAAAATGGAAGGCGATTTTATCAATAATATGATATGTATATATAATTTTTTGGCGAATGTCTCACCAGACATGGCGAATATTTTACTCAATTATAAAATCTTGTGTTTATTGAATACACAAATGAAATCATTGCATTTCTTTAAAATATCTTTTGAAATCAAAATTACTGAAATTACATATCGATAACCTAGTGGGTGTAGGATAAAATTCACCCGTGCCATTCACAGAAAGCATGAGAAAAAACCTAATACTATATATAAAACCAAGAAAAATTCAAATTCATCACTTCTAGGGACCTCGTAACCACCCTGCCAATACACAAGTATGTTCCTATTTGCAATTAGAAAAATTACCCAAATTACAATTTGTTTACTCCAGCATATGTTGGAAAGTTATAGAAGGAAGACTAGTGCAATCAATCCATTCCTTTTAGCCCTCGATTTGTTTCAGTTTAAAACAGAAGTATACAAATATACTTCTCCAATGTCTATGCTTTAACCATTCACCTTAAGATGCTTTTACAATATAATTTCCTAAGTCAATTTAATATCTTCATTATCATAAAAAACAACTTATATCCATCTTAACTCCACATCTACCACTCTTAGGGGGATGAAATCTATTTATCCCTCTGAGCACTTGGTAGACCTAGAATTAAGATGGATCTAAGATGATAGAATTTCCCCTTTAAATAGTCTATGCTCACATGAATACCATGGTATTACCATGGGTCAATACCATGGGTTATCATAAACCTGGAGCTTAAAAATTACTATTAGTAATTTATAAAAATTAATAAAATTAATAGTTGATTTTTATTTTATTTTTTATTTTAACCAAGTTAAAATGTTTAACATACATTAAATTACAACATCCATTTTTACTCTTGATCGGATCAAATATTTTTTCACTCTATGCTAGTTTGCATATCACAATATTTGATACCTCTCGGGGGTTAGTAGATCCAGAGTAAAGATGGATCTATGCTGGTTTAATTCCCCCATTTAAATAGGCTACATTCGAGGGGAATACCACGGGTCAATACCATGTGCCATTTTGGTGAATACCATGGGTCAATACCATGTGCCATTTTTATTTTTATTAATACTAATATTAGGGTTAATAATGTTTTTTTGCATGGTATTAATAACAATCTAGTCCATAGTATTTTTCCCATGGTATTTTGCCCATAGGTTTCACCTAAATATAACGCATTTTTTGAGTGTTCGTAAATATAAGGTGACTTATGGAGTAAATATAAAAAAAATGTTTTATTTGTTTACCATACCTCTAGTTTATTTATATTTTTATTAATTTACCATACCTCTTTTACAAATATGGTATTTGACCCATAGGATTCACTTAAATTAAACCTCTTTCTTGAGCCTTCATAAATAGAACGAGGGTTATGGACTAAATATAAAAGGAGGTTTTATTTATTTACCATGCGTCTAGTTTATTTATATTTTTATTTATTTACCATACCTTTTGAGTAAGTATAAAAAGATGTTTTATTTATTTACCATACCTCCACTTTACTTATATTTTTATTTGTTTACATCCTTGCATGTATATAAGGTGACTTATGGAGTAAATATAAAAAATGTTTTATTTATTTACCATACCTCTCATTTATTTATAGTTTTATTAATTTACCATACCTCTTTTATAAATATGGTATTTGGGCCTTTGGCCCATAGGATTCACTTAAATAAAACCTATTCTTGAAAATGGGCAAATGGAAGGTTGTAACTCCTAATTTCAAGGGCTAAATTTACCTTTTTTACCCTCTCCCTTAAAATAAGGTGGGCTATTTGAGGTGATTTGTAAAAATGTACTATGATACAAAATATTCGCCCACTAAAAATTTAAAACCCCTTAATTTCGCCAAAGGGCGAACATTCGCCCCTAAAATTTTCTATTCTACTGACGCTTCCCTTTTGGTACCTGTGGATGCTTCATCAATTACAACATCAATGCATTCAACAATATTTTGAATCCTTTTATTATAACATTTATATCCTTTGCTTCTAGAGGAGTATCCAAGGAGAATTCCTTCATCAGCTCTAGATTCAAACTTTCCAAGTTTATCATCATTATTCTTTATGTAACATTTGCTTCCAAAAACTCTGAAATGTTTGACAGTTGGAGGCTTACCAAACCATAGTTCATAAGGAGTTTTATCACTGTTTACCCGAATATGAGCTTTGTTGAGGATATTTATGGCTGTATGTGCTGCTTCTCCCTAGAAGGTATGAGGTGTTCCAGACTCATCAAGCATGGAACATGCCATTTGTTGGATTGTTCTGTTCATTCTTTCTGCCACTCCGTTTTGTTGAGGAGTTTTAGCTATAGAAAACTGCCTCTTGATATCACACTGTTCACAAAATAAAATAAAAAAAAAAAAATCTGATATAAGCTCTCCTCTAGAGAAAAACCTCTTCCATAATTCAAATTGCTTATAGAAAAACGATAATTTCCAAAAATAATGGAGGCAGCTAGGGTTACGAAACCTGGAAGTTGCATGGAACCTCGGAAGGGACACGGCTAGCCTGCAAGGTCAGAGGGAAGCAGAACAGCTGCCGACGCGGGTTCAGGAATGACTGGCAGCTGGAGGTCAAATACTATGACGGGTTGGGCCTGAGATTTTCCCCAAGCGATCGTTTCACTTTTGTTTTAACACTGTTTGATCCCCCGCCCAAATCTCGTTTTTCTCAAATCAAGAACCGTGAAGGATACAACCATTGACCAGCAACAGCCCCTCGATAACCATGGTTAACCCCGCAGATTTAGTCGACTTGGACCCTGCATTAGAAGACATTTTGTCCATGTGGGGGAAAGAAACAAACGCTCAGGCTGTGGAGCACTATTTCGGGGCTTACAACCTGTCGCAGCTTGAGGATAAAAATCCGAATGAATCCCTTTTGTTTCCACTAGTGGACAAGGCGGCAGGAAACGAGGAGCTACTTTCAAGCATTCCAGAAGGCCATAAGCAGAGGGTCGGCGTATCGACTCCCCGAGAATCAGTTGAAGAGGGTTTACCCTCGGACCCAAAAGGTAAAAATGCTCTCTCGAGTTTACAGTTGACAAAGGGTTTTGAAGAGTCGCCAATCTTAGGGCTTGCTGCTAGTAACTATCCCCCAAGGGTTTCTGAGGGAACTTCCCTGATCAATAGGGTTTCTCTGCCAAGGGTATCCCATACCCCCGCAGGGCAGAACGCACAGGGTTCCGGAGAGCCACATGATGAGGTGCGGACAGTTAAAGATGGACCGGCAAAGGGAATGCCATCATATAATAATGGGGAAGCAGTTATGGCAAAACAAATCCCGATTCAGCAGGAGATAACACCTAACGGGGGTTCTCAGCAGGCAAATATAGAAAAGAACGACAGCCGTAAGGGCAAAGGTATCCAGGTGGAGGACTTAGGTTTAAAAGGGGCGAAGAGGAAGTCTCAAAGACCCATTGGATCTCAGGCGATAGAGGGTAATCTGGTCCTAGGAATGGAGGTCGCTATTGAAGAATCCCTAGCTGTTGCAGAATGCACGCTGGTAGGGAGAGCTCGAGGAAAGAAGTACTCCTCCGAATTCCTACAAGATTGGGGAGAATCATGTTTTGTTTCGGACAGACCTCTCCAGTTTGAAGCACAAGTCCTAGGCAAGGGCTGGTTTAAGCTTGCCTTTGTAGATAAAGCTTCAGCAGAATGGGTATTCCAGCGAAATTGGCATATAGGGAACATCCCTATACTGTTAAAGAAATGGACTCCCATGTTCGATGCATACAAGGAGAGAGCTGATGAGTTTCCGGTGTGGATTCGCGTCCCGGGTTTGCCTTCCTTCCTATGGACTGAAGAAGTGTTCAAATCCATTGGTAACCGTCTGGGGAAATATCTGGAGGCGGACATGACCTTTTTGCATACAAAGGATCGTTCGATGGCGCGTATCCTGGCCATCCTTAAGCCGAGCGATGGCTTAGCAAAGACCATTAAGCTACAATATAAGGAGTACGTTTTCGAACAGATGTTAGATTATGAATATCTTCCATTTCGATGCCATCTATGTCATGAGTATGGACATTTGGCCAAAGATTGTCCGTTGATGCGAAGGAGGCGACACTTTCGGCGGGTCTCAGCGAACAGAAGGAATGCTCAAGATCCTGATCAACTGCCTTCGGAGAACGAAATCCCGGAGCCGCCCGGAGGTGAGGATATGGAGGTAGAGGATTCTGAAAAAGTTCCAGTGGATGAATCGGCTCCGAACCAAGAAGGAGAACAGGAAACTACAAACAATTCAAAAATGCGAGAGGTGGAACATGTCAAAGATCCGGCGATCACGGAGGAGCATGCCAAGGTGGTCTCGGCCATACAAGCCCATAGTGAAGATGAAGAAAAGGGTATGTCAAAAATCTTTACTCCTTCACCTTTTATGCCTGAGCATGTTCATGTTTCTCCACATGTTGCTTCTCAATATTGTAACGAACACGAATATAATACAAATGAATCCCTGGAACACAATTCCGATATGATTCAATCTGGAAATGGTCTTGTAATTGAAACTGAAAAGTCTATGGTTTTTCCCACTATTTCCCCTTCCATAGACCTCATTGCTGATGCGCTTCCTGCCCTGGATATTAATAGTGATGAACTTTGGCCCCCACTACCTCGTCCGGTTGTCAGATCTCCCTGTCCATATAACCTGAGATCCTTGGGAGGGAATCATTGTGCTCCTGGGACTGTTGGTGGTTTGGGATATAATGAGGTTCAAACCTGCATAAAAAATAAGCGTGGTAGGAAGTCAGATATGTCCAAAGCAAAGATTAAAGCAAAACTTGACGTTGCAGACGGCAAACAATATTCTATTCCGGGGGTCCTTAGAGCAGCCCATCCCCATGAAAATGTTATTAAATGATTTTGACAACATGGAATTGTAGAGGTTTGGCCAGCAAGCCTAAAAAACTGGCATTAAAAGATTGGATTAACAACTCCAATCTGGATGTAATCTGTCTGCAAGAAACATTGGGTAAGGCTGTAGAGGTAGAGGCCTTACTCAAAACTATTTTACCAGGTTGGTCCTTTACAGCTGTGGACTCTTCTGGTCATTCGGGGGGTATCGCCATTGGAATTAAAGAAGGAAGGATTAAAATTATAAACCAATGGGCATTGAAATCTGTTATGGGAATGGAGTTTCTTTCACCGGATTTCCCTTTCCCTATCACCTTGGTAAATGTATATGGGCCCTGCCAGGGCAGGGAATTTTTTTGGGAAAATCTGATGGCGAATTCGATGATGAAGACTCCTTATTTACTCATGGGTGGTGATTTAAATTTCTCCATTGGCAGAGCTGAAGCTTGGGGACCATCAGCTAGAGAAGATCCTCTTTCTGATTTCTTCCTCAATCTATTATCGGATAAAAATCTCTCTGATCCATCCCCGATCAAATTGAAACCAACCTGGAGAAATCGAAGAATTGGTGAAGATCGTATTGCCAAAAGACTTGACCGCTTCTTGATTGCTGAGCCCCTATTGACCATGATTCCCATGATCAAACAGTGGGTAGAGGAAAGAGGAAACTCGGACCATTTCCCTGTTTTTCTTGACCTCTCTCTCCCTCCCCCCAAGCCCCCTGCTCCCTTCAAGTTCAATCCCGCTTGGCTCCAAGACCCCTCGTTCTGCACTCTGTTCAATAGCTCATGGAGACACCCAGCTCCAAACTCTGATGAGGATAGGAGTTTTTTGTTCATGGAGAACCTGAAGAATTTGAAGAAAGCCACTATCTCTTGGGCAAAGGAAAAAAAGCTGAAACAAAGTGAGGAGTTGGGACATATTAGGGAGGAACTGATGCAGCTGGAAAGTATGGAGGTTGATGCTTATTCCTCCCAATCATCCAAAGACAGAATCCTACTTTTGGAGAAACAGCAAAATAAAATCCTATTGGATAAAGAAGAAGAATGGAGGATAAAAAGCAGGGCTGTCTGGATAAAATCGGGGGATGAGAATACAAAGTTTTTTCATAACTTTGCTAAAGGTAGGAAAGCTGCAAATACCATATGGCGCCTTAAAAATGAAGAAGGGAGGATGGTCAATTCTTTCTCAGAGCTCTCTGAGCTGGGGAAAAGACATTTTCAGAACATTTTTTCTGATAATGGGGAGGCTACGATCGCGGAAGTCATTCAAACGGCCCAAAGCTTTCCTAGATTCATAGAGGAAGATGAGTCAGAAGATCTATACTCCCCGGTATCAAAGGAGGAGGTCGAAGCAGCCATGAAACTCATGGGCAAAGACAAGAGCCCAGGTCCTGATGGCTGGACAATTGAGTTATTCCTACATTTTTTTGAACAATTGGGAACAGAAATTACCGAAGTAGTGGAAGAGTCTAGACAGAAAGGTGCAATTTATAGACCCTTCAACTCAACATTCATAGCTCTTATTCCAAAGAAAGATGATCCGGAAAGTTTCGAAGACTTCAGGCCAATATCTTTGTGCAATTGCATCTATAAGATTATTGCAAAGGTTATTGCTCTCAGAATAGCACCAATCCTATCACAAAACATTTCGATGGAACAATTTGGTTTTCTGGAAGGAAGACAAATTCATGAAGCCATCGGGGTTGCCCAGGAGGTTATCCATAGTATTCGGCTGAAGAATAAGAAGGGTGCTGTGCTCAAAATCGATTTATCCAAAGCATATGACCGGATCAGTTGGCTCTATTTGCGGATGTTGCTTACACATCTCGGCTTCAACTATTCTTTTGTTAGCTGGGTTATGGGGTGCATCACAAATGTCAGTTTTGCTGTCCTGGTTAACGGTGCGGCATCCTCGTTTTTCAACAGTCAGAGGGGCTTAAGACAGGGATGCCCTTTATCTCCCCTTCTGTTCCTTCTGGTGGCAGAAGGACTAAGCAGACTAATCCATAAAGCCAGAAGGACGGGTAAGGTAAAGGGTATAGAGGTAGCAATCAATCTCTTCATCACTCACCTCCTTTTTGTTGATGATATATTGATTTTCACTAATGGCTTTGATGATGAACTGAAGGAATTAAAATGTATTTTTGATCTCTTCCTTAAAGCCACTGGAATGCAGATTAATTCAGGGAAGTCACAAGCCTGTGTTGCAGCTTTTGAAAGAAGGGAAAGGAACATTCTGGCTAATTTATTTCCCTTCCCTATACAGTCTCTGGACACTCCATTCAAATACTTGGGCTTTTGGCTAAAGCCTGTAGGCTACAAAAAAGAGGATTGGAACTGGCTTGTAGCCAAAATTGAAGCTAGAATATCTCATTGGAGCTTCAGGTGGCTTTCCAGAGCTGGGAGGCTAACTCTTATAAAATCTGTTCTCCTAGCTATACCGGTTTATTGGGCAGCCCTGTCCTGGATTCCTAAAGGCGTTATGGAGAAAATCAGGAAAATCTGTAGCAGATTCCTTTGGGCTGGCACTAAGGAATCTTATGTTCTGCCTTGGGTGGCATGGGACAAAGTGGCCAGACCAAAAGAATGGTGTGGATGGGGCATAAAAAGACTCCCAGAATTCAGTCTCTCCTTAGCTGCAAAGTCGGGATGGAGGCTTATAACTCTGGAAAATTTATGGACAAAAGTGGTGAAAAGGAAATACATCGACCCTATCCCCCTGGGAGATTGGATCCGGAGTCAAAACAAGAAGAAAAAAAATGTTTCTGCCATTTGGAAGGCAACGGTGGAAGCTTTCTTCGTGATCGATCAAGGTTTAGCTTGGAAAGTTGGTGATGGTAGACAAATCAGGATTGGCAGAGACCCTTGGGTAGGATGCAATGAAGATTATGCCCTGTCACCTGGCCTCCTCAGACATCTGGACAGCAAAGGTATTACATATCTAAATCAAGTGGAGAAGGTGGGACAATCAACAATCTGGGGTCAGGCCTGGAAGGATGATGTCGAGATGGGAATCAATATCAGGTGGAAGGCTGATTGGGAGGTTTTCTTAAAAGAACTCCATCGCTCTAATGTCAGGATAAAAGAAGAACCTGACTGTCTATTGTGGGCCCAGAGCAAAAATGGGGTTTACTCGCCTAAAGAAGGATACCTTTTCTTGATGGGAAAGAAAGGCTGGGGCATCCCGGAGTGGTGGGCCAAAAATTTGTGGAAACTCAAAAGCCCAGCCAAGGCCAGACTGTTTCTTTGGTGTATCTTAAAAAGGAAGATTCCAACTTGGGAAATTCTACAGGCTAGATTCCTTGTTGGGCCTGGTAGATGCCCACTGTGCAAGTCGGATGAAGAATCCATTAATCACCTCTTCATATCTTGTGCTATCTCTAGACAGATTTGGGAGGAAGCTACCGCGCTGCTTAAGGTAAATGCAAGGTGGGGTCCCGATTCTCTGGAGTCGGCTTGGAGAAACTGGTGGCAAGATTTCCCTGATGGAAACCTGAGAAGCTTGCCACTCATATACTGCTGGGGTATATGGCTTGCCAGGAATAAAAGCACTTTTCAAGACAAGGATATTCCAACTTTCGTCACTGCCACTAACATTGCGACCATTTACTCCGCACTTCCTCCTTCTGAGCAAAAAGAACATACCCATAAGCAAAAACCATTCACCATACAAGAAGGTATTCCTTGGGGTTTTTTTGATGGAGCTTCACAAAATAACAGGGCAGGAGCTGGCATGTTAATTCATATCGATCCTGATCACTCATTAAAAGCTTCTGTTGGGTTGGGCTATGGCACTAATAACTTTGCGGAAATTTCAGCTCTTCGCTATCTTCTTTGTTGGCTTCTACACAGAAATATTAACAAGATTCAGATCTTCGGGGACTCCCTCAATGTCATTAATTGGGTCAATGGGAAAGCATCTTGTCATAATCAGATATTGAAAAATCTTATGGAAGAAATTTACTATTTAAAGGCATCTTTTAACACTTTTTCTATCTGCCACATTTACAGGGACAAGAATGAAGACGCAGACCAGCTATCTAAAGCTGGTGTACAACAAGATTTGGGCAACTGGGTCATAGAAGAGATCAGAGAGGGGCATACAGTCAGATCAAATGTGCCTCCCTATGCACAGACACTTTGATTTGGCCGTCCGTTTTTCTTTTTGTTAACAGTTTTTTGCAAGAGACACTATATTTTATATGTTCTTTCTATGTATTTTCCAGCTCGGGCTATATTAGAGACTTTATTTTTCTTATCAGCAGTATAAAAACTTTATAACAAACAGTATATTTCCAGTTTTAGTTGCTTCGGCACAGCTATCGGGCTTTGAGACATCTCTATTTTTTTGTATTAGGGGGCTGTTTTTCCTTTTTAAAAAAAAAAAAAGGGAGGCCCCAGTTTTTTGGTTCCGCATTAATGTTTCATAGATGTTTTTGCACCTCCGTCTGTGGGAGGTTGTTTGTAAAGGCTCCGTGTCCTACAGAATAGCAGAACAGCTCCTTAATTGTTGAGCAGAACAACAGAACAGCTCCTTAATAGTGAGCAGAACAGCAGCCTTAAGTGCCAAAGGTGTTGGCATTTGTTTCAATAGTTTGTAAAACTTTTTATTGCCTAATAAAAAGCTGTGTGTTTTTTTTCCCGGAAAAAAGCTCTCCTCTAGCAGATGTAAGACATTTTTTTTTAAGTCTAACTCATTTTCTACTAGAGCTTTGAAGACCTTAAATTTATCAAATGCTTCATATTTATGTTTCAGTAAGCCAATCCAACACATTCTAGTAAAATCATCAATGAATAATATGAAGTATTGTTCACCTCGAGGAGACTTCTTTCTCATAGGACCACACAAATAAATATGAATAAGTTCAAGTGGCTTACTTGAAGTACCTTCTTTAGCATTAAACTGAACTCTGGTTTTCTTACCAAATTGACATGATTTGCATATGCTGTTTTCTAGCAGAGAGATGTTAGGCAAGTCACATACTACTCCCATTCTGCTTGACTTTTGTAATTGAGTGAAGCTTAGATGTTCCAATATTTTGTTCCTAAGACGACTTTTTTCTGATTTGTTCAAGTAACAATGCTCTTGTCTGCCTTCCAAGGCATAGGCATTACCCGGAGTTCTTGTTCCTTCTATTATGATCTTACTTGTATCTAGATTTTGTACCACACAATTCTATGATCTGAAAACAACCTCATGTCCTTGTTCACACATTTGATTAACACTCACTCAACAAGTTATGTTTTAATCCATCAACAAATAAAACATTTCCAACTTTAACCTTATCCTTTAGCAAAATAGTTCCTTTTCCTTTGATAGCAACATGTGAGTTATTGCCAAAGGTTACATTCTTTTCTTTCCTTGTTTCATTAAAGGACATAAACTTATCTTTATCACCTGTCATATGCTTTGAGCATCCACTGTCAATGTACCACATGTTTTCTTGATCTCCTGCATACAAAGCTAAACCACAATTTTCAGATTCTATGGTTTTACTTTTCCATACCTTGGATGTTGTTGCCTTTTGTTCATTCTGAAGAGTTGGTCTCATTCTACTTCTGCATTCAGTTTCTCTATGCCCAAAGTTATTGCACACAGAACATTTTGTTTCATCTTGGAGAGGTGAGAAAGAATTGTAAGAGTATTTATTTAATCCAATCTCATTCTATTTTATAAGCGACACATTGAGCAGCCTTATGACCAAAATGATGACAAGTAAAGCATTGACCATTGAAGTAGAAGTTTCTGTGAGTATAGTACCTTTTTGATTACTTTCCCTTTTGATTGTGGTAAAGGTGATTTACCCAAGAGACATTTAATCCTTCATTCCTTTCTTGAGAGCTGGAATTTTGTTGACTACCTCCCATTACTGGATTGAGATAGTTTCTTGTACCTGTTTCAAAAGTTTTTACCATCTTTAATGATTCTCCATTGTATCCAAGGCCTGTTTTTATTAGAGTAGAGTGTTGTACTTTGATGATTTCTTCTGGGGTCTCGGATGCTTTAGTAAATATAAGGTTTAGACCTTTTGTTTTCTCAAGTTCCTTTCTTAGACTTACTATTTCTAGTTCTAACTTTTCATTATGCCTCTCCTTTTCTACAATTTGTTTCTCTAGTGCTTCTTCTGCTAATTTAGCTTCTCCTAGACGAATTTTAAGATGAGTAATTTCTTCAATAAGATTATCCTTTTCTTCTATAGCATCCATAAAAACATCAGACTCATCAATAAATTTAGAAATGCCATAAGTAATTGATATTCTTGATCAGACTCACCCTCTTCACCATTTAAAAGACCATCACTATCTTTGTGTGTGTAATTTTTTTTCTTGTTTTCAAACCTTCCTCTAAAATTCACTTTTGCAGAATTTTTCCCTTTCTCATGATTTTCTTTATAAGGGAATTTAGCAGCATAATGACCAACTCTTCCATAAGAAAAACATTTGAAAGGAAGCTTACCTCTAAATTTGCCAGTTCCTACTTGGAGTTTCTTTACAAAGTTCGCATCTTCTTCATTTGATATATAACTTTATTCCTTAAGCTCCTCCTTTTCTTTTCCTTTAGAAGTAGCTTTGAATGCTACTTCTCTAATATCTGAAGACCCCCTTTTCTCATTTCATGCTGTTAAGATCCCATGAAGTTGGTCAACAATAAGGTTCTTTAAATCTTGCATTTCTTCAATGGCAGAGACTTTCAAATTGAATTTTTAGGTTAGAGATCTTAGGATTTTCTAAAAAAGAATTAATTATTTTACTTCATCACCAAGATTTCTCATTGCATTAATTATCTCATCTACCCTAAGAAAGAAACTTGCAATACTTTCATCATTATGCATTATGAGGTTTCATATTGAATTCGAAACATTTGAAGTTTGGCACTCTTTACCATAGTGTCACGTTCATAACTCTGGATGATCTTGTCCCATATAGCCTTTGCGGTATTCAACTACATGACCTTTACAAATTTTTATTTTTCCAAGCTTCCCAATAGAGCGTTGACAACCTTTGCATTGGTCTCATATTTTTTCTTTTCTGCTTCATCTGTGGGAATGGAGGATGGATATTGATAGCCTCCTTCAATGATTCCAAAACATCAGCTCCAAGTGACTGCAGATAAGCTCTTGTTATGAATTTCCAGAAAACCAAGTTGGATCCATTAAAAAATGGTGGCCTGATAGATGCTACTCCCTCTTGATTGCTCATCTTGATGAATCTTCCTTCAAGTGATCAAGCTTCTTCTGAAGGACCTACTTTGATTCCAATTGTTAGGAAAAATACTTTGGGGGGGGGGTGAATCAGTGTTTTAAAAACTTCAACTTTACTTATTTCAATTTCTATACACGATTTTTATTTAGTGAACCCACGTACATACACGACTGTGATGAAAGAAAACCACGTATATCTATTCAACTAGATTTACATATATTTCATCATTTGTTGATATTTAACCAGTGCATCATTACTTCATTAAAACATGTATTAAGAAGAAACTATGAGCATTAGAGAGAAGATAGATCATAAATACATAAGAAACACATCAACACACATGAACACCAAGATTTTAGGTGGAAACCCAATGTGGGATAAAACCACCGCTTCTGTCGTCTATGTATTCTTTTAAATTAAAATAATCTTCTTACAATCTTGTACTGGTGCAGACTTTAACTAGTACGTAGGCTCCTACCTATAGAAGGATACAACCTTCTCTTATTTTCCAGCTCCTACTAGAAGGGAGCTACAATCCCCTTTCTGAAGACTACTATCCTCAACTCTTTATGGATCACTTTTCAGAATGTTTCAAACTGGATCCACTTTCAACTATTCTGAAATCAATTACTCAAATACTAAACCAACTGAATCATCAAATCAACCAATGTAACTAATGCAACTAGATCAGAACAGATCATGCCAATGCATAGCCACTCACCAATATACCAAGCCAAACACTATTACCCATCACAGAAACCAACTGTTTCCACTGCAAACCCTAATCAAGCATACATTAGATTGTATACGCTATTGTTCTTAATCATACCTACGTATTTATGCACTTATCTTGAAGCATACCCGCGTATAGATCTCAAAAATACTGATACCTGAATCTGAATCACTGTCACACTGAAACAATCACTGCATCACATACTAAACCCATCACAGATCACAAAACCAAATACAAATCATTATACAACAACATCACCAATTAGTTAACATTCTATTCCACATTTAGTCCAACCCAAACAATACTGTCAAACATAGATCATTATGAGAGATACATCATTGACAGATAACAACAAACATATATGAACTGATCAACCATCATTAACAATTCATTCTTCAAAACCCTAGCAGTTGTACACAACTTTTATAAAGAACACCCACGTATGTACGCACTTTTAATATTTCACACGTACATATAGATTCTGAAATTTCACAGAATATATACGTGACCCCCTGAAGTAGATCCATGTATGTACGCGACCTTTCTGAAGAAAAACTGCATACATATATGCAATTATTGAATCATTCCTTCATTGCAACCACAAAAAATATTTCACAACCCTTACTATCACATGTTCATGTCAAAATATCATTACCATCACAAATTTATTATTGTTAGTCATAATCATAAAGGATTAAGAAAGCATGTTCATTAGTCACTACAATGCTTTCAGATCTATCAAACATGAACCTCCTTCATGCTCCTTGGTGCACACTTGTTTGAGATCAAACCATTCATTAATAACCCATAACTTCCACACCTAGCACTTTGATCTCCATATCCTTATATAGCTTAGGCCTTAGCCAATACTTAGGCAGATTCTGTAGTTATCCTGATGGTATTATTTGACGGGATCAAATATCTGTTGTTTCACTCATTACTATGGGTCAATACCATGGTAAATACCTCTGGTACTGAGAATACTATGGTGCAGAAATTGTACGTGACTTTAATTCACCATACTCGCGTATGTATACAGCCTTTGTTCACAGGACCTGTGTATATTTTCCTACACTTTACCTTTATCATTCCTCTATCTCTAAACTAATATTCCTTTATCCAATCTCTTTGTCACATTTGTACTAGTGTGTATACTCATCCTCCTACCATCATGTTGAAATTTTTATGAAGTAGGTTTCCCTCAAGGAAAACACATTAGTCATAATGCCAACAAAAGGAACCTCAGTTATCCACCAAATGACTTATTCGTCTGATAACTTATCCATTTAAAAAGAACATCACTTTTCTACTGAATAACTTATCGGCCAGATATTTTATCTCTTAAAAAGGAGTATCATTTATTTGCTGAATGTCTTATCCGATGGTAAAAGATCTGCTATTGATCTCGAGGCCATGGCCAAGGTACCGAAGGCTTCCATCTGGAAGCAGATGGTAGCTGTTAGAGTGAAATTGATTCCCAACAACATCTTCTCATACTATGATCCGATTTTGGACATCACTACTGTGCTTGGAGGTGTTCCGGCCATGTATGGATTTGTTGGTGGGGAGATTAGGTTCGACATTTACTTTTCCATGGCTCGAGGAAACACCACAGTCCTTGAAATGGAGATGACCAAGTGGTTTGACACTAACTAGTAAGTTCTATCTAGATGAGCTCAATCTTTGTACTTGTGAACATGGACCTACATCAAAATATTGAACAATGGTGTCTTTCAGTGAGGGTTTCTAAGTATATTTTTTTTGCATTAGGCCATGATCTAAGAATATTGTGTTGTATTTTTTCTTTTCATCCACTACATCATTGCAGAGTTGGGCCCGAATATCAAATTTTCCTACTCATCACATAAGGCGGTGGAAGAGTACAAGGAGGGCAAAGAGGTGCTATATCGATACTTCACTTCTGATTTTATGGACCATTTGCTGTTTCAATATTAGAAATCTAGTTCATGCTCATTTACCTATAGTTGAATCCCAAGTAGGGTTACTTCCTGTTAGGAGGCAAACTTCATTTCTCCCTTGCCTTCCACTCTCTAAATTGAAATCTCCCTTCACTACCAATTTTCCACCTTTTTTTTGATGTGGTTTCCTTGCTTGACATTTTGGTGCCAAACAATAATCAATATTAATGATGAGATCTTGTCCCAAGGATATGATTCAATGAGTTTCACGTAATTTAACGGATCATTAGAAATATGACTTTGCTGATATTGATTGACATGGTTGTTTTGGATGCATCTCGACATTAACACTCTACCTGTAATTGTAGGACCCGTGTCATACTCGCTCTCGTCTAAGCTTGCAAAAGGCGTGCTAGAGACCTTAAATCTTCTTACTCTTCTTGATTCAATCCTTCCAATTTACAACTAAGCATTTTTGTTTTTGTAACACGTTTCTGACTAAAGAGTGGGAATTTGGAGATCGTGGAGTTGTCCCAAAACAAAGTCACGGCCTTAATACCTCTGAAAGAAGACGATGAACACAATGTGCAACAATTGGTTATGTTGCACAATTCACTAAGTGGAGCCGTGAGACCCTCTTTAGTGAGAATGATGCAACAATTAAAGGTATTGGATCTCTTATCTCCAATACAATGTCTAGGAATTTGACATAATTGAAGATTGATCATGGAGCTTATTAAAAATCTCACGTCTCTTTTGCAACTGAAGCTGTCCCATAACTCTGTGTCAATAAGATGTCCTTCAAAATTTTCTAATATTGTCATACTCTCATTGTTGCAATGGACTATGTGGAGATCTTATTCCTGCTTGCTTTCTCATCCATTCATATTCTTTGGCTCGAGATGTATAACCAGTAAAAGGCATTGCCTAATATTCTGTGTTTTTCATCAAGGTTTTTTTCCCCAAATATAAAATATGGTATACTTTAATCACCATATGGATTTGTGATATTCTTTTTATGGAATGTGTTTTGCATTTAGGACCCTACATAATATCAAATTTTAGTTTATTATTATTTATGATAAGGTTATTTAACGTTAAATAACTTGTCATCCACATACCAAATAAGTAAATTTAATTAACCATTTAAAAATAATTAAAAGAAAATGATATAGTGCATCAAAGGTTTTGAAATTTTGTACTAAAAGGTTATTAGGAGGTCATGTATCTCATGCCAAGATAGAAAAATAACAATATAATGTAGTGATGCATATATGTTTTATTAGGAGGTCATGTATCTCATGCCAAGATAGAACACCAATAATATAATGCAGTGAATGCATATAAACATAGTACATTAAAGTTTTCAAAATTGTGTTAAATAAAAATAATATTTTATCAATTACGTGCATTTTTTCAGTACAAATTAAAAAAAATTATATATTAATTTTTTTCTTCAAGTATTGATAGTTCATAAACATAGTCACATCACAATTAATCAATCAATTCTAATAATCAATTCATGTTAGTAGAAGACACCACTACCTCATGTATATCTCCATTGGGATATTAAGACTCATATGTATCATATGTTGATGTGAGTCATATCTCTCATCCAATGTGAAAAAGTATTTCTTTAGGTAATTTATATTACATTCTCATGCAAAACCCATTATTCACCAATATGTTTGGGACAAGTAAAATATAGTTAAATTCCAATTTGCAAATGATCTAGATTGGAGGAATTAACTTCCAAGGAAATTTTCGCGGTAAATCCTAATCCTAGTTCAAAAAATTAGGGTCTGAAACTTTTCAAGGCCATTTTTAGGTTTCAATTGACATTTTTGTGATTGCAAGATATGGAACTTGTGCTCACACCCCTAAGATTGACCTACACTTCAAGACCTTTCCAATGATGTGATAATTACCTCAATCAAAGGCTCATATGTGTAAGTTATTCCTCCTAGAAGCTTACCTACCTTATTGATCACCATGGTACAAGTGGAGGCAATATCAACCCCCATTACTCATAGATTTGGGACTATTAACAGGTGGAATTTCAAGAATATTCTAGAAGGTTTAAAAATTTATCACAATTGAGGTTTGACAAAATAAAAAACCTATCCCTAAATAGCTACCGAGCAATGTTAAATACCAAACCACTTCAAAGAGTAGGGGTTCCAATGTTTTGGATTTTACTTGTTCCATGGTTAAGAAAAACATCTAAGAATGGTATTTTTAGAGAATAACAAAGCAACATGATATTGTAGAAGCCATTTAGGCCACAATGTAAAAAAAAAACTCTATAAAAGTTTTGATTCCTTTGGATGTTCATTTTTATAATTGAAGCAAAGAGACAAGAGGATAAGCCTCACCTTCTAGCCGAGTTCTTTCCCATGTTGGGTTTCACAAAATAAATCATATGTGAATTTGTGTGGATGGTGGTTTTATGTGCCTGTTATTTCCATTTATTATTCTAGTTATTTGATCAATTCAACAAAATTTAGTCTCAAATCTAAGGAAATAAATCTATATAATATTATATTTCATAATATTATGAGATCCTTTTTGAAATTTCTTTCCAGTTGACTATCCACAAGAATTTATAGATCAACAAAGAAAAGTAACATTTATACTATTATGGTTTATAGTGAATGGATGTATTCATACAACCACTTGTAGTGTCAAGACAAGGATGCAAACCACTGAGATACACACACACCGCTAAAAGGGGGAAAGAGGGAGAATGAAGTTGCCACTTACTTTCACTACAAAGAGTGAAACCCTAGGGTAAGACAAAAGAGAGTGAGAAAGAGAGAGGAAAATATTAGATTAATTTTAATCTTAAGATTTATTTTACATTTTTTTATGGGTGTAGGTGATTAAATTACTTAACTTATAACATAGATTGAGTTTTAAAAGCCAGTTAGCAAAGGAAAAATGGACCAATTAGGGTTATATAGTGGACATTTCCTATAGTACAATATAAACATTAATGTAAGTGATAGAAAGAGAAGATTGGAAAAAATTCACTTGGTATTTGTCACTTTGTATAATGAAACTCCTCATGCTAAAGTATAGAGTTGTAATAGTGCTTCAAGAGTGATGTGCATCTTGGATTGACTTACTATCAACTCCAAATTTCCTGAAAAAATTCTTCCCCCTATATCCAATACAAAGATATGTATGTTATGCATGAAATAAACATAAAATATACCAATCTAAAGATATTGAATGAAATATGTGGAGAAAATAAATTTGGTGCCCTTAGAGGAGGTGAAATGTAGCTATTATGGAACCCTCATAGAAGTTGTAGGGTTGAAACTTCCAAGGTACTAGTTGAACTATGCAATCAAGATTATCTAGGATGAGATAGTGAACCTTGAAAGATTGGAGTTAAGTTAATGAAAGGAGTCCCTATGGAACTGTTGTAGATGACATGTGCAAGCAACCTTAGGGTCTTCATAGAGACATAATATTTTAAATCACTATTCAAAATGTGTCCTTATAAATTAGGGTCTTTTAAATAAAATACGTCGGATCAAGAGGATTTTCAAGGAGGAATTGAATGGTATAAATAATGAAATACATGGAGGACATAAATTTGGTTCCCTTAAAGGAGATGAGATGTAACTATTATGGTTGAAACTTCCAAGGTATTAGTGGAACTATGTGATCAAGATTCTCTAATATGAGTTAGTGAACCTTGCAAGAATGGAGGCAAGATAATGAAAGGAGTCACTGCAAAAGTGTTGTAGATGACATGTGCAAACAACCTTAGGGTCTTGAGAGAGACATAATATTTTCAATCACTATTCAAAACGCGTCCTTATAAATTAGGGTGTTTTAAAGAAAATATGTTGGAAGAAATCAAGAGGCTTTTCAAGGAGGCATTGAATGGTATAAATAGGCAAGGGTACACTAGGTTAGGTGTTGGAGGGAATATCTCATATCAAATCATTGTACCATCTATGTTGACTTAATGGTGTAGTATTGGTAGGATTATGTTGTATTTTTTTACAACTAAAATCATCCTCTATTTTGCATGCCATGAATTACAAGCATGAAACATCCAAGGAGTTTGTGGTACACTACTTGGTTAGAGGTAAATAAGGGTTAATGAGTTTTGACTCACTTTGACCCCATAAATAACAAATCCAAATATATTTGGCTTGCCATGGATCCAAAATGAGGTAATCTAAGTAAATATAGACCTTTGCACTCGTAATTAGATCCATAAATGTAGAAATTACCCCAAGTGGGTGTCCAAAATGTGAAAATGAGTCAAACTTGGTGAACAAAGGATAAAATAAATCTAAGGACCCCACCAAAGTGTTAGACATCCTAGTGAGGCCCCACATCTATGATAATGTGAAGGGTATTACAAGGAATTGTTCATCACATTAAAGTAGTAATTAAGAGGTACCATTTTGTCATTACGCAAGTTAGGCTTGAATCTGGTGTGGGGTTGAACCACATAATGCACTCCCTATGCTAGATAGTCACATATTAGTACCCAAGTGCCAATATCAAACACTGCATTTTGCCCCACTGATAGGATATATTATCCAAGAGAGAATAATAAGAAGTTACAAGGAAGGAGAGAAGAAAGTACACAATAGTACAAGATTTTTGTATTGTACATCAGTGAAGTTCTAATTGATATGTTATTGAATTGCAGCGAGAGTGTGAAGATAAAGTATGAGTATGACTAGTAATAATAGTAGAAAATAGACAACAAAATCATTAGAGAAAGTAGGGATAATAAATTATTACTTGCACTTAACCACATAGAAGATTTGGAGGTGTAGGTGCATGCTATAATGAGGTACATATATGAATCATAGAAGTGACACCTATTCTCATGGAAAGGATGAAGGAGGTGATGATTCTAGGTTTATACCTATCAAGAAAAATGATGAGGGAGTTGGAAACACTAGGGTGGACTTAGTGAGTGAAAGAGAAGAGAGGTGATTGTTCTAGGTTGGACTTAGCGAGGATAAGAGAGTAGATAGAGAAACAATTGTTATTAGTATGATCAGGAAAGGGACCGTGCAACTACAATTTATAAGATATTACCACTACACTATGTCTTATGAGATAAACATTATTGCTGGATAAGATTCCAACTTCTTGATTTAGGCCTTACTCAAGATAATAATCCACGAGGAGACCAACCAAATAACCAAAGTGAAAACATGACCAAGAGGGAGAGATGAGAGGAAAAGAGACTACCTTGAGAAGGTTTGAGTTGTCAAGGAAGAGTAACATATGAAGCATAGGAGGATTAGAGTGTCATCAAACCTTAAGATAGCCATTATTAGAGACTAGAGGGCCAAGTTGGTCCTATAAAGGTCTTTTTCAACTTAACTTCTAATTTGAATTGGTATTTCTTTATGGAAAACCCCTAAAAATATGAAAAATTGTATTAGGGAATTCATGGAACATTGATGATAGGGGAGAAACCTGCATCAAGTGTTTGGATGATAATGGAATGAGGGATAGGGGAAGGGGAGTTACAGATCCCTCAAGATATTTGAGAAGAATGGAGGTGTGAGAAAGGGAATATTGTGTGGAGTTCCCTTGAGCATATCCATGTATTTGAGAATAAAAGGTAAGGTTGGATGAGTCTGACTCAGTCATGAAAATTTTTGAGTGATAATGAGAGGAAGCAACTTCGAAGAAGCTAGGATACTTTACTGAAAATACAAAGGGATAGACCTCATAAGTGATCTTTGGAAGGTGAGAGAAGGGATCAAGATAATTAAAAAAAGAGGTCTTCCCTCAATGAAAGAAAAAAAACATCTCACTTAAAGGTATAGGGAATCACCATAATTGCATCCAAAAAAGGGTGGTTGAGGAGGATGTTATACTTAAAGTTTCATGGGAGAAATTAGAAATGGAAATTCATTATCTTAGGGACAAGGAATTAGGGAATTTCAATGAATTTGAGAGGACTTGTCTTAGATTTTTTAAAACAATGGAGGGTCCAAGGAGTGGTTGAAAAGTGCATAGTCCAAATGGCATGACATACATGAGTTATTAGGATGTTACAATGACTCATTCAATCATGAATTCATTGTATAAAATATCAATAAAGAACAAATTCACTACATTGACCTTTCATTTATTGAAAAAGGGGATGTTGGGAAGGTTAAAGGAAATTAATTAGGCATGTTATTGAGATATATTAATGGAGAACTCAAAGAGGGGGGCTTTAATTTTGAGGTCACTTTAATTAGAACATGCCCTAAGGACATCTATAAATTACCTTTGGGAAGAGTGAGAAGAGAGGACTCCGACAAAGGAAGGAGGAGGGAGTTGAGTAAGATATGCTGCAAATCATTGTAGAATGAGAGAGGATTGGAGGGAAATGTTTTTTGTTGACCTTGAGAAATTGCTTCAATCCAATGAGAGGGAAAGGTGCCTTCAACACCAATCAAGATAAGAGGGGGATCATGCATGCATTGGCTTGGAGAGATACCTACTCGATAAACTAGGAGATTGGTGTTGAGGTTAATGAGGTTAGGGAGGAATCCTATAGATGGAATGCCTTCTTAGGATATGAAGTAATCATAGCTCTGAACTAATAAGTGGTAGATCTTGGTTCTCTTAAGTCCTTTTGCATCACGCGAGTTCTTTCTATTATCTTAAGAGGCTAACTAGGAGAGGGATTAAAAGGAAACTTTTCCTTTTCCTAAAGGGAAGGAGCTCAAGCCTCTTCTTCTTATTAGCCAAAGGAATCAAAGGTGGACTCAGAGGATTTTTTTTTTTCACAGAAGATTTGGAAGGAAAGTCATGGCATGGGTACCTTGTCTATCTCAAGTATAACACTAAACTCTTCTACAAAGATTGTTTTGGGTTTGGAAGTGTTATTGGTATAGATTTTCTCTTCATTCACTTACTTGATTTTTCACCAATATTTGGTATTGTGTGTGTCACACTTGCCATATTTTCACCATACTAGTGGTTGAGGTGGAAATATTGGGTTTCTCCTATTTAGTGTGGAATCTAGTTAGTGTGTCAATTTTAGTTGTCAGTGATTTTATCACTCCAAAATGTGTTTCATTTCTATTGGATATTTGGTTTTTAGTTTATGTGGATCTTATTTATCCCACAACAACCTAAATGTAGGTGTTATTCATGCATAGTTGAAGGTCAATAACATAATTTGTTGATTCGAGGTCTTTAAGGAACACTTTGATTCTATTTTCCTAGTATAGGGTCTATGTAAAAATTCTAGAACAAGTTTCCTCTGGTATCTCCAAAGTGAAATCATGTAGATACTTATGCCATTAATGTATGAAATTTGAGGGAGATCTAGGCCAATGAGAGTAAACATACCATAGTCATCTGATCTATTTATGTCAAAGTGTTGGGTGAACTATTCTACCAATAGGAATAGGTTCTATATCAATGCCTCAAAGAGGTGATGGAACTAATTGAGGGAGTTTCCTATTATAGATCATAGAAAAAATCTAGCTGATATTGTCGATGAACTTGGAGCAAACCATGGTTAAAGTATCCAAATGATGCTAAGGGTTTTCTTTGATGTCCCCCCCAAATTTGGTATTTTTTTTAGATTTGGATAAAGAAATGTTTGTACAATCTAGGGCATGAAAGGTTGTTTAAATATATAATCAAAAGAAGTATGTGTTTTCATACACCTCATTCTACCACCATGATTTAACTTTTAGCTAGGGTATTCTCCAACGGGGGAAGTATTATTGTTAGAAAGGGATGCTTTATCCCTACCTTATATAATTGATTGAGAGAAGGGATTGAACTGAAGAATGGAAGGTTATTTTTGAAAATTCTGGTTAGGTTCCACCTAAATTAACGCATTAAAGAATTTTTGAGGTCTAAAATGGGCTTCATAAGTAATATTATAAAATAATAGTGGCAATAATAAAATAATATTAGACTACATCATCAAATTTTAGAGGGAAAAAGAAAAAAACTACTTTTTCAACTCATATTTTATGCTTATCTCCATATGGTTTTACTCAAATTTCAAGAGGGGGAACTCATTGGATGCCAAATTTAATTCCTCATCCAAGGAGCACCCATGTTGTAGATTTTCGATGGACCCTGCTACACGAAAAATGACAAATACATGAAAAAATGTGATTACAATAATGGTTATCATTAAGGGTTGATGACACTCTAATCCTAACTAAACTCCCTAGTTAGGATTAGAGTGTCGGGGTAATTCATTGGCCAATGAAGATCAAATGGACTCACCAAAACCCATGCCTTGGGTTTCTGATCTTTGTATAGATGACAATTTGATAGTGCTGAAAATGGAAAACCAAAAGTGTCAAGCGATACAAGTTCAAAAGTTTTTCAGGTTGCACCTCCTAAAGTCAAAAGCGCTGAAGTGCAAGAGACATCCACTCCAAAAGGTTCAACATTCAAGCAACCTATTGCAATTGTAAAACCGGTACGTCGAGCAAATGTTCCATTTGAAAAAGGATACAGTCAAATGGATTGGTTGAAGCTTACACAAACACATCCTAATTTAGCAGGTCTCAAGGGGAGCTTCAAATAAAAGGCTTATTTCTATGGATGGGGTGAAGCAACACAAAATTCTAATGCTCCAATTACACCTTGCCAAGCTCAGATCTAACCTCGTATTGCGGCCTCCTCCAAGCCCATGATAGACAGTTATTTCTCCATGCTGCTTTTGTGGTAGCGCAATTGCTTTGGATACTTGGCGACGGTAAAATGGACAACATGCTACAGCATAAAAACATCCTTGCTCCAGCTAGTATTGCATGTATGTGTAGAGCTTGTGCTCATACCCATAATGCTGACACAGATAATCATCAAAGATCGAAATCCAAATTTTTTTTTCGGTAATCTGGATCAGCAGTTGTCATAGTCCAACCTCCTATGGTGGTCGATCCAAGTCTAAAACTATTTAATTCTGGTCTTATGTATCCTTCAGGCGTGGCTCTAAATGAAAACCAATTTCTACAGCAACCCCACATGTTAACACGAATGGAAGCACTTATAAACTTAACCTCAATATAAAGTGACTTTCAGTCGAGACAAGGAAAGAGATATCAATACTCCATCTTGAGCACATGGCATCCTGGAGCTTTACGATGATGCAATATTAGTCACAATTCTTCCGGCACCACTAATGCCCAAAGCCACCACAACTTTCTTGCTCTTATTCATGTCAATTATAAAACATACAACTAAAAAAATGAAAAACCCAGCGATTTCAATTTTCGACCTCGGTGCTCTGATACGACATGAAGGAAACTAACACACATAACATAAACTAAATTAAATAAACACTCAGAAATATAGAAACCAGACATGGTGGAAAAGGCTTCAACCTTACAACATTCCTCACATTCTCATTATTAATCAATCCAATGTACAAAGAATGATAATAGTACAAATAAATACATGAGGAAGTTGGTCTCAAGATAGTACGTCTATCTTGGACATTATGGTTGAGATATTTTCTCAACAAAACACTAATCTAGGAGAAATAGTTGGAGATAATATCTCATCCTAACTAAACTCCCTAGTTTGAGGAACTAACTCCTAATTCTCAAGATTTGATTTATTTAATTATGATATTTGGATTTATAATTGTTTTATTATGAGAGTGAAGCTAACATGTTTTTCATGTATTTCTCATTTTTCTTGTAGCAAGGCCCATCCAAAGTATGAAACATGGGTACTCATTGGTTGAGGAATACAATTTCACATCCAACAAGTGTTCTCACTCAAAACTTGAGTAAAACCGTTGGGAGATAATTTGAAAATACGAGTTCAAAAAGTAGTTTTTTATTATTATTTTATTTTTTAATCTTTTTACTCTTTTACTCCAAAATGGTGAATCACCCCCCATGGTTGACATCATCATCTTGAATCCTAATGGTTCTTATAAAGTTGATTTTGGTTGTACATTTTTGTTTTGAGGCCCATTTTTGAATTTTGTCAACTATAAATTGTAACATTGTTAGCTTGTATACTTATTCAAATCATTAGGGGAAAGAGGCTTGAGAAGGTGTTGTGATTGATATGAACACTTAGATAATGTGAAATTGTTGGTATATATGATTTTCCCCCGGGGTGTAAAATTGTCACTCAAGAATTGTTGAAATGTGTATTTTTCTTAAGAGATATGTTGGGATGTATTGCTCACATTTGATGCAATTGTCATGTGAGATTGACTCATTTTTTGAACATATTGTTTCATGAACACTTATTCAAGGAGGATATATTATTGAAGGTTGGTGAAGGAAATTGGTATTTCATTTTGAAAGCTTAATGAGTGTTGAGTTAGAAGTGATATGATTATATGTACACTTTCCTTTTCTAGATTGACATCTTTTTAAAAGGTGGGAGCATACATTTGATTGAGAGGAAAAAATCCTTAAGTGGAGAATGCAAGATATCTCCTAATTTTGAGTTTTGGGGGATCTTCCATTTATTCCTCAGTAGGGAAGTGGTGATGACTCTAGTAAATGGGGCTAGGGGCTAGGAGGCCATGCATTATAAACTCAAGTGAAATTGAGGCCTTGATGGAAATAAGGCTCAATGTTAGTATTATGAAATTATTAATCTAGGAATGGGGATCACAGGCATTAACATAACCTATCATGTTAATGGTGCTAGCCTAGACAAAATTCAATTATGGAAAGACAAAGTCCTGCGGTATGGTTTTTTTTTTGGTGGGGGGGGGGGTGGTTGAGGGGTGGTACTTAGAGAAGTATTCATGCAAAGATAGTGAGAAGGGGGGTAAAGGAAACTTCCCTCTTACATATAAGAAAAAATATAATTCCCTTATGTTGGTAGTAATATATGGAAATGGAAGAAGAAGAGTGAGCCTTCACTTGGGATATGGAAGGGATGATAGGGACTCCCAAGTGGAGTTTCCAAAACATAGAGAATGAAAGGATTTTTCCTACCACATGAATTGTTAGGGTAGGGATGGAATACCACTCAAGTGTCCACACTACTAAAATTGTAAATATGATAGTGTACTTTCCACTCAAATTTAGGACCAAACTAAGAAATCCTCGAGTGAAATAAAAGAGGGTGAAAAGGAAGGGCATATCACTAGGTTAACTAGAATATTAAGGTCTTGTTAATGTTAATCCATGGTTGTAAACAATTAGGGTACTTCACTTAGGTACTACATTACGTTTTATCATAAATTAGGAAAGGAAATTGAACCAAGTAACTAAGGTTGACTCGCAAAAAAATTCTTTAGTGAGCTATAAATTTGAATGTAGGAAATGTAAGGAGATGAAAACAATTCACCTAGAATGTGGTATCGTGAATGATGAAGCTCTCATAGTGAAGTGATGAGTTATGACAATGCTCCAAGACAAAGAATTTCCTTGGTCCTCCTGTACAAATATATATATGTAATAAAACCAAAAAACGCTAAATTTATTATTGTAAATATAAATCAATGAAATATCGAAAGTAAAGAGAATTGGTGTACTTAGAGGTTATGCTACCTCCCTTGTCTAGAAAATATTGAACCCCCTTTTAGGTTGTAGAGTTGAAACATTCAAGGTATGGGTGGAATTATTCCAATGAATATGCTCTAAGAATTGATGTGACCTAAAATATTGGATCCAAGCTAACAAAATGAGTTCTTGTAGAGGAATTGGGCATTACAATTGAAAGCAACCTCAATGGATTGAGAGAGGTGGAATGAAATCAATTTCTAATTCAAGTGTCTACTTGTAAAGTAGGGTTTTCAAAGAAAAACAAGTTGAAATAATTTTAGAGTCTTTTTGGAGAGGAATGAATGGTATAAATAGGCAACTAAATGACCTATAAGCATTGGTGTACCTTAGGTTAATATTTGGATTTATCAAGTAATTCAAAACATTGGTATCATGGCCATTGACCTAATGTTGCAAGTTTGACTTTTTAGCCCTACAAGGAGCTTCTATTACATGAATCATGGATTACAAACATAATTCCTACAAGGAACCAATGGTATGCTTCACACATAGAGAAAAATAAGGGTTAATTAGGTTTCAATCCTTTTGAATACTTAGGTAACAAGTCCAATTGAGATATTGTAAGTAAATACGAACCTAATTAGGGGTTTGCGCCCCTAGACCCAAATTTAGTAATTACCCAAAATGGGTCCCCAAAGGTCAAAACGATTCAAAATTTGATGACCAAGGGATAAATGGTGTCATAAGACCCCAACTACATGTTAGAGAACATAGTGGGGTTCCATGTCTAGGTTAAGGTGAACTTGGAAGGTGTATATCACATTAGCACAACAATTGAGAAGTATCATATCATAATTTGGGAAAATTATGCATGAATCTATTACAAGGGTGTTCCATACACGAGAGGGTATTGTATCATCATTTGGGTAAGTTATGCTTGAATCCATTGCAAGGGTGTTCCACATATGATGCTATTGTAGGTGTATGGTAATACCCAAGTGTGAATTTCATATGCTACAAAATCATCTTGTCTTTAAGGAATTAATTCTCCTATATTTTGCTACAAACAAATTAAAGTTTTTTTTAAGTACTAGTCCTCAAATAAATAAAATTTATGAAGTAGAGTAAAGGTATGCTATCCCTATTAGATGACATTGCTTTTATTTTAATAAGCAAATGAAATTGCTTCATACTATGCATATTTAGTTGATACATTCTACTTTGAAATGAAGGAAATATCTCACTTTTTACATAATCATGACCATTAATTTATTAAAGCTCCTCACATTATGTTGTAAAGGAATCAAGTGAACATATCATTCCTTGTTAGAATGTTAATTTGATTTGTGAAATATCTAATCCTATTATCACCACACACAATCATTTATGCATGTTTGCCTTCATGGATTTAAACCTTGGTGCCAATTCCACCATGCTTCTCACTTAAGCCATGAGAGAGAATGATGGTGGTGCTTAACTAGAATGGTTTTGAGTACCAAAATATTTAGCAATGATAATAGGGACAATGTCCTCAATCACATTTACTCACCCTTTTGGAATTTGATGGATGAATTTTGACCATCCTCTCCACTGTAATCCAATTAAACATCATGTCTAAGATATTAATGTTCTTATTAAAAATAATTTGTCCCTCTATGGCATAACATTTCTATGAATATCATTATTTTGTGGCCCATAAATAATTCTTGGAAGTTAAAATGAAATATAAGGAAAACCAAGTCTATTCCTTGTATAATATTAAGTGTTGTTAGTGTTATCCCATTAAAATGAGGATAATGTTGAAATTATTCTGTGATAGTTGTTAGGACTCCATATTGTCTACTTTTGACCTTGTATTTTGTCATTATGTTACCCTCTTTAGCCCATAAGTTGAAAGCCTTGATAACATTTTGACCTAATTATTCCAAAGGTAATTATTCCAAAGGTATGAAGTAACTCTCCTCATTGCTATATGTTTAATTATTCAACACATATTCATGTTATCTTTATAATTAATCTTTGGAAGTTGACTAAGTCGCTGACAATTGTTGAAACTATTCAAAGTCTGCAGAATTATAATTCACAGTTGCTGAAACACCAGAAACAACAACTGTGCAGTTGCTGCAACACCAGAAACAACAACTGACTAAAGCAGGTAAAACCTCATTTTGCAATGGCTGAAACACCAGAAACAACAATTGACTAGCGGGAGCAGTAACCGTCTGAAGCTGGCAGAACTATACTTTGTAGATGCTGACATAGCACGATCAACAACTGTCCAA
The DNA here is from genome assembly GCA_031772625.1 of Pinus tabuliformis. Classification (NCBI taxonomy): domain Eukaryota; kingdom Viridiplantae; phylum Streptophyta; class Pinopsida; order Pinales; family Pinaceae; genus Pinus; species Pinus tabuliformis. The sequence continues at coordinate 992,927,846 of CM062820.1, forward strand.
AATTGGCAAAACAAAGTCGCAGCTGCTAGAACACCGGGAACAACACGAGAACTTCAAGGGAACAGTTGAGATTTACCAAATCGGCAACAATGGTGAAACAGCCAAGGACAGTATGAGGATCTCAAGGAGACGGTTGAGGTTTACTAGCTTTGCAACAGCAAAAGGATCCGATTAACGAAGGATGACAAAGTTACACACTGTTGTAACAGCATGCTGTAACAGGAATTGATTTCCTATTTTTGTACAAAAGGGTCAAACTGAATGAATAATGACAATCTATTGTAATAGATGTCTCCTCTATAAATAGGAGACATTTACATTAGAAAGGGGGTGGAACAAGTTGTAACAGGAGTATTGTAGTGCAGAGCAAGTCTGAATCCTTATTGTAATTTGACATTTTGGCAGATGAATAAAGCACTATTCTGAGCGTTTTAACTTAGCATCTGTGTCCTGGGGAATCTTGTGAGAGGGACAGGGCCCACCTTCTTCACAAGATTCACCCATTTCTTTTCTGTTAAGTGTGTGTGTGATTTCTGTGTATCTCTAGCATTGCTTCTGATATTTTTCCTTTGCTGATACTCTATTTTCTTAATCAATTGGCGTTGTAAAAGAGTGTGTCACCGATGATTAGGATTTGCAGTGTGCATTGGCAATTTGGTTATAGGGGTAGGTACTGAACATCCTTACCCTGAGGATAGGGTCCTAGTCCTCTGTTACAAGACAACCATCATTTCCTTTTGCAGATTTGTTACCTTTAGTTAACTGTTTTCATTTCATTTCTGCAATAGATCATAACTGCTGTAACACAAAGTAAGGGGTTGATAGAAGGTAGATTTGTTTATACTACAACCTTTAATGCTTTTATAATTGAGTGCATATAGTACGAGGTCACCTTTGAAACAAAAGGACTTTCTCGGGTTGATAATTTAATGTGGTACTCGATTGTTTAATTAATAAACAATTCGAGCAGCCAACATTTTGGCACCGTTGCCGGGGAAGGCGACTGAAGATTTTAAGGGTATTAACATTTTTCTTTAGAAAGGCAGGATGCATGAGAGGACGCAAGAAGGTTAACCATTCAGGTGGAAAAGGCAAAGGAGGAGGAAGAAAAACTTTTATTGACGATATTATTTCAAAAGCTGAGACATCCCAGAGGTTAAGCTCTCGGAGGCCACAGACCCAACACTCTTCCCAGACAGATTTTCAGACAGAGGAAGTAGTGGGGCCAGAGAGGGTTATAGAACCATCAGAATATACTGAGGAACCGGTGGAAGAAGACAAACGACTAGTAGAAGAACCAATAGAGGAAGTTAAGGTGGAGGAACCAGTGCAGGACATTGAAATCCCAACAGAAAATTCTGAAGATCGGGCAAGCGCATCAGGAAAACAACCAATGGAGGATAACAATGAAGGACTTTTCGGTGGAGGTCGCAGAATAGAGGGAAGGGGAGAAAATTCTCTCTCCACCCTGGAATTCCCCATTGGAGAGCTCCCCAGAGGAGCAACTCCTATGAAGAATATCCCACTTTCGGCATTACCCAATTTCCATGGGTTATCCACAGAAGATCCTGATGAATTTCTTTTTGAATTTGATATATTGTGCAGAAGCTATGACTATGTTAATTCTGCTCAGAAATTAAAATTGTTTCCAGCCACATTAAAAGGGAACGCATTAAGATGGTTCATGAGCCTGGGAGCTCATGTGATTACAACATGGGACCAGATGAAGGAGAAATTTTTGGCTAAATACCAAGATTATTGTCGAACAAGAGAAAGGAAGGAGGAATTATTCAAGATGACTCAGAAGGAGGATGAAAGTCTAGAAGACTTCGTGGAAAGGCTACAATATAACTTACAGTGATCTGATCATCCTGATATGAGTAAGGATATTCTCAAGTCAATACTGCTAAGAGGGGTACGAGATGATTGTTTAGATATGTTAAACATGCTTGGAAAAGGAGACATATCTAAGGAATCCTATGATGAGATTATCAATCTCTGTAAAAGATGTTCAAGAGGAGCAGCAAGCAGACCAAAGAGCAAAGACAGTACATACTCAAGAGTCCAGAAATTAGCAAGTGGAGGAGCAACACGGGCCGAAATAGGTAACTTACTTGAAGAATTTAAAACTGAAATGTTAAGATCTTTTGCTTCACAAATTGATACCTTGCAGGTTAAAAAGAAGCAGGCAGAAGCAGAAGCTGCTCTGGCTATTTTCTGCTCTAGATGCAGGGAGAAACACCCACTAAGGGAATGTCCCCTGGACAAGGTACCAATTTGCACTATCTGTGAAAAGGACCATGAGACTCAACAATGCCCTTCTCTGCCAGGAATAAAAGCAACACTGCAGCCAACTGAAGAAGAAGCTGAAGCAGTGTACCTCCTCACACAGAGAAGGCAATGGCAACCACGAGGACAAGGTACGAATTCTAACATGCCATTTAATCGTTGGAATAATCATCCTCCTTTTCAAGCAAATTACCCACCCTTCAATCAAATGCAGTACCCACCCTTTAATCAAATGAATTTCCCACCCATGCAGCAACCGAATCCTCCTTTTGTTGATCCTACAATGTGGAATCCCTGGGCTTTACAACAAACCTATTTTAATCAATGGAACCCAAATTGGACAGCTCCACAGCCCCCATTTCCAAACCAATTACCTCAGTATCAACAATCTCTCTCCTTACCATCAAATGCTCCACCAAATAATCAGACAATGAGACCCCAGCTGCCTGTACAACCTAACCCCAACCCAAATAATAATAAAGCTCTGTAGGTAATTGATATTCAAAACCAACTTGTTTCTCCTATGCAATGTAATGACATTCATTTACGCTCTGGAAGAATAGTTGAACCCATTATTGATGACATTACTTCTTCCGATTCTGATAAAGAAGAAACCGGAAAAGAAAAGTCATCTAATAACAATGCTGAAACAGTTGGATCATCCTCTAATAACAATGCTGAAACAGTTGAAACATCCTCTAAAAAGACTGCTGAAGCAACAGAGCCACCATTCCCTGAATGTTTGGCTCTTACCAAAACACTTGAGCCACCTGCTTTTAATTTGTTAGGAGAACTGCAGAATTTATATGTTAAAATTCCACTTTTACAAGCACTGAGAGATGTACCGATTTATGCTAGAACTGTTAGAGATATTTGTATTAAGAAACCTGGAAGAAAAGCTAAGGACCCCCTCACAGTTCATGTGATGGGTGATCTAGCTGCTCTAATGTCAGAAAAAAACTCCCCTGTGAAATATGGTGACCCTGGTCACCCTACAGTCACAGTTCAGGTTGGTAAAACCTTTGTTTCTAGAGTTTTGGTAGATCTCGGTGCTGCAATAAACATCATGACACTTGAAACAGCACAGTTACTGCAGTTAAATTTTTTTATTAGGGAAACCCCAACCATTCTAGAGCTGGCTAGCTGCTCCACAATCAAACCTGAAGGAGTCATTGAAGACCTGATAATTTCAGTCGAATCTTGGAACTACCCAGCTGATTTTGTGGTGTTACAGACCAAAAATAAGTTGGGGGGTCATCCATTGATTTTAGGGAGACCTTGGCTGGCTACAGCAGATGCCTTCATTAGCTGTAGGTCAGGTTCAATGACAATTTCTAATGGATGTGAAACCAAACAGCTTACTCTTTACCCTCATGCTACACCTATGATTAATAATGATAACTCTGTGTGGTTAGATTATGAAGATGATGAGACCCAACCCATTTTGACTGTCGGACAAGCCTTAACTTTTAAAGATTCAACCGAAGATGAATTAATTAGTAGCTTTATTTCTGAACCTTCTTCGGTTAACTCTGAAATACATGATCACTTGACTTCAATCTTGGAATTTGAATCACAGCAGAATCTTAAAACTGAAGACTTATCTCAGACATCAGCTGACACCCCCTCCAAAAGTATAGCAGTCGAAATCGAGCCTGGCAAAACATTAAATATAAATCCTAACTTAACAGATGTTGAAACACAATAGTTAATGAAGTTACTCCACGAGAATAAACAAGCATTTGCATGGGATTACACAAATATGAAGGGAATTTCTTTTGAATTATGTACTCACTGAATTTATATTAAAGAAGGATCCCGCCCAGTCTGCCAACCCCAACGACGAATGAATCCCAATTTAAGGGAATTTGTGAAAGAAGAACTTCAAAAACTGTTGAATGCAGGATTCATATATCCTATATCTGATAGTGAATGGGTTTCACCATTAGTAATAGTACCTAAGAAAAATGGAAAATGGAGAGTGTGTGTGGATTATAGAGCTCTGAATAAGGCTACTCAGAAAGATCATTTTCCCTTACCATTTATTGATCAGGTGTTAGATAATTTGGCAGGTAAGAGATTCTTTTCCTTTTTGGATGGATTTAGTGGTTATAATCAGATCAAGATTGCACCCCAAGACCAAGACAAGACCACCTTTACTAGTCCATGGGGGACTTTTGCCTATAAAGTTCTTCCATTTGGACTATGTAATGCTCCAGCAACATTTCAAAGGGTGGTGATAGGAATTTTTTCTGATATGCTTAATGATTCCTTAGAAATATTTATGGATGACTTTACTCCTTATGGTGTGACTTTTGAAGATGCTTTACAAAATCTTGAAAAAGTACTTAAACGGTGTATAGAAGCACATCTTGCCTTAAGTACTGAAAAATGTCATATGATGATGAATCAAGGTATTGTTTTGGGACACTTCATTTCATTCCTAGGAATTCAAGTTGATCCAACTAAGGTACAAGTAATTCAGACTCTGCCTATCCCGAAAACACAAACTGGTGTAAGAAGTTTTTTAGGACATGCTGGATATTATAGAAGATTTATTAAGGATTTTTCTAAAATAGCTTCTCCTTTGTTTGTGTTACTTATGAAAAATGTTGAATTTAAGTGGACTGATGGTTGTCAAAAGGCATTTAATGAACTTAAACATCAATTGTCTACAACTCCCATTTTAAGAGGACCTGATTGGGCACTCCCCTTTCATATATTCTCTGATGCTTCAGACACTGCAATAGGAGCTGTCTTGGGTCAAGAAGAAAACAATCTTCCCTATGCTATCTATTTTATTAGTAAAAATATGACCCCTGCTGAACTTAATTATACGGTCACTGAGAAAGAATTCTTAGCAGTTATTTATGCTATTAACAAGTTTTGACATTATATTACTGGTTACACTACTTTTGTGCACACTGATCACTCGGCCATTAAATATTTAATGAACAAATTAGTTACAAATGCTCGAGTTACCAGATGGTTATTATTATTACAAGAATTTGATATCACAATTGTAGATCGACCAGGTAAAGAAAATGTAGTTGCTGATTTTCTTTCTCGGTTAAAGACTGATGAAAATATTCCAGTAGATGATTCTTTTCCTGATGAATATTTATTTGCAGTATCTGCTCACTCACCTTGGTATGCAGACATTGCCAATTACTTAGTTGCAGGGAAACTACCCTCACACCTATCGCATAGAGAGAAAAGAAAGATCGTTTAGCAAAGTGCTAGGTACAGCTGGATAGGTGGGTGTCTCTTTCACACAAGACTCGATCAGGAAATTCGAAGATGCATTAGAGAAGATGAAGTTTATGATATATTGAAGGCTTGCCACGATGGCCCTTGTGGAGGGCATTTTGCAGATAAAAGAACTGCACACAAAGTTATCAGAATGGGTTACTATTGGCCCTCACTTTTTAAGGATGCAAAGAAATATGTTAGGGCCTGTGATAGCTGTCAGAGAATGGGCTAGCCTAATCACAGGGATGAAATGCCACTTAACCCCCAGGTAATACTTGAACCTTTTGAAAGATGGGCACTAGATTTTATAGGTCCCATCAATCCTCCATCGAATCAAAGAGTTTATATACTGGTTTGCACAGATTATATGACTAAGTGGGTAGAAGCTAAGGCACTCATCAAAGCTAATGAAGAATCAGTGTTAACTTTTCTATTTGAAGAAATCTTTGTTAGGTTTGGTTTGCCTAGAGAACTAGTCACAGATGGAGGACCACCTTTTAATTCTCATGGCTTCAAAGATATACTCCAGAAATATCACATTAAGCATAAGATGACTACACCTTATCACCCCCAAGCAAATGGGCAAGTGGAAAGTACAAATAAAGTCATAGAAGCCATTTTAACAAAGACAGTCAAGGAGAATAGAAGGGACTGGTTTCAAAGGTTGCCTGAAGCATTATGGGCTTACAGAACTACTTGGAGGAACACTACGGGTTTTTCACCTTATGAATTAGTCTATGGTAAAAATGCTGTTTTTCCTGTGGAATTTGAGATCAAAACCTTAAGGACTACTTTAGCTGTTAACCTTGATTTGAATGATGCACAGACAGCTAGGTTGCAGCAGCTTCAGGAATTGGATGAAAAAAGGTTGGATGCCATCCATCAAACAACCATGATACAACAGCAAAGAACTAGGTGGCATGACAAAACTATTAAGCACGAGCAGTTCCAGAAAGGTAATTGGGCCTAACTGTATGACTCCCGTTTTGAAAATTTTCAAGGGAAATTAAGAACAAGGTGGCTAGGACCTTATGAAGTAGATGCTGTTTTTCCAAATGGAACAGTCAGACTCCTAACGATTGATGATAGCAGGACACCATTATTAGTGAATGGGTATCGACTCCGTTTGTATCAACGGCCTATTTCTAAAGAGGATTTCAAAGCTACTTGCATGACAGACATACACTATACCTTTTTGGGGGAATCTGTTGTCCCTCAATGCACTTAAATTTCTGTTTGTTTATTTATTTTTAGATTAGATTTCTTAGCTAATAATCCCTGTCAAGGGTTGCCATGTTACAATTAATTATTTTGCAGATCTTAGTTTCGGAGGATGGCTGAGAACAAAAATTCCAAAAGAATCACTTTGCAGCTTGGGAACGTCTTTCAGACCATAAATCATTCCTTTCACCATTTACCGTTGCTGCAACACCAGTTCCCGTTGCTGCAACACCAGTCCCCGTTGCTGCAACACCATTTCCCGCTGTTGCAACACCATTTCCCATTGCTGCAAAACCATTTCCTGTTGCTGCAACACCATTTCCCATTGCTGCAACACCATTTCCTATTGCTGCAACACCATTTCCCGTTGCTGCAACACCATTTCCCGTTGCTGCAACACCATTTCCCATTGCTGCAACACCATTTCCCGTTGCTGCAACACCATTTCCCGTTGCTGAAACACCACATTCCAGTGCTTAACACCAATATTTTTCATTTTTTACTAAAGAGTACCAATTTCCTCATTTTTGTTCCCGAAAAATGAACTATTATTCTGATGGAACATATCATTCTTCATTAAAGGAACCAGCCATGCACCCTGATAATTACATTTCTCCACTACTACTTCCTGCCAATAATAAAAACCGCCCGTATTTTCATATTTTTAGACCCTTTTTAATCATTATTGATCCAGCAAAAGACAAGATAAGACTTTTTGGCGCAACAACTAAAGGTAAATATAAAGGTACGCATGTTTAAGTGTGGATATTAAATTATAGTTAATGTGGAGATGTTGATACGACTACCGAAATCATTGTACTACCAATCAGATCATTTAGCCGTAGCTTTGGGGGGATTACCAAAACATCGTAATTATGACATAACATGTCAATCACCGCCATCCCTAGTTCTCGTGGTAGTATCTAAGTCACCTCAACTGTACCTTATCGTGTCATAACCTCATTTGTAACGGTTTACTCTGTCTCGACCTCGGCTACTCGACTCTGCACTGTGTATTTTGTCTGAACCAACAACTATGGGGGGAAATCTGATTACACATGAACCTGGCTCAACAGCATTGCTGGAACTCTACCCAGAGGCTTACCAAATCTTTCTTCAAGCAGGATGGGTAGAGTATTTCAGAAGACTGCCGGATTTTAATACACAGCAAGTTCTGGAGTTCGCATGCAACTTAAGAGAAGGATTTTCCATTGTCCAGGGAGTGCAAATTCCAGTGACAGAAGAAGTCATAGCCCAAGTTTCCGGGTTACCAACCAATGGTACGCGCTGGTTTAGTAGAAAAAATCTTATTCTGAATGCGCAACAAGACTTTCTCCTACCAGGCGAGCATGTGGAAGCCAAAGGCAGAGGGGTCGCACTTCAGTCACTGCCCCCACCATGGCCAAAGGTTGCGGAGTTCGTTAAGCAATATTTGACATGCGAAGGTCGTTATCAGGTAATTTACCAACACGACTTCGTTTTGCTAAATCATTTGAGGCATGGTCAGTTAATAAACATGCCCTATTATCTATTGGGTTGTCTAAAAAATATGTCACGTTATACTGTAAATGCAAAGCATCAGCTCCTTTCCCTGAAACACCATCGCTTAGCCCAACTTCTGATAAATAGAGGCTTTGCTCTAAACCACCCACCCCCCCTCATTAATCCTCTCCAGCAAATAGAAGAAATTCCTCAACAAGCAGAGGAAATTCCCCAACAATCAGAGCAAATATCCCAAGAAATTTCCCAACAAGCGGCTGAAAATCAACAATCAGCAGCAGAAACACCCCTGCAGAGGACCCCATCCCCCAATGAAGCTCAACCATCCACCCCTGTACTTCATATTTCCACTGATGACTCCGATGATAATACCCCCATCATCTTTCGCAAAAGGAAAAAGCAGCAGAAAATTGTAACCCCACCAAAAAGAAGAAGAACCAGGGCTTCAGTTAAAGAAGCTGCTATTGCTGATAGTTCCCCCATTCTAAAGGAAAGTGGCGGTAAGAGAAAAATCACTGATTTTCTTGTTTTCTTACCAAGGCGACGAACAGGGTCGTCTGTAGTAATTGAACCCATTATCCCCATTATCCCCAGTTCCCCACCCATCATCCTAAAATACCGCATTCTAACCAGCTCTGAGCATTCACCTTCCTCACCCTCTGGTGCTGAAATGCAGAGCGTTGATAATTTTGTGACATTATTTTCTTTAAAGGAGGCAGCTGTTACACAAGAACCAGCTACCGAAAAATCTAAAGTAGACACCCAAGATGATATTGGGCAAGTGGCTGTTACACAAGAACCAGCCACTGACCCAACAGGTGCTACACAAGAACCACCTGTTGGGAAACAAAAAGACAATGACCTACATGTGGCTGATACACAAGAACCAGCCACTGACCCAACAGGTGATACACAAGAACCACCTGTTGGGGATGCCAATGATCAAATTGATGATGAACAACGATCCCTTCCTCCACTGGAATCTGCAGCTACACAAGCCCCGGCTACCTTAGCCTCCCTGCAGGAAGAAATTGAGTTTTTAAAATCTCAAATTAAGGATTATCAGCAGGAGATAATAATGGTTAAAGAATCCTATCAAAACGAATTCAATCTGCACACCTTAGCACGGGTATCATCTGCAGCCGAAAAGAGTCAATACAATGAATATATGTGCAGTGAGTGTGGTGAGCTTTACACTCAAGCGGGATACAAGATAGTTGAAGTTCCAATGACTGGAGCCAACCCACAGACCTCTCCTGTTGTAATCAAAACAGAACAACCTGCTGTTACACAAGAACCAGCAGGCTCTCCAAGAATGGCAGAAGAAGAAACAGAACAACCTGCTGTTACACAAGAACTAGCAGGTTCTTCAAGAATTGTAGAGGAGGACATAGAACCACCCCGACCTACCCAAACTATTACAGAGCAGAAATCTTTTACTGATGCCTATACACAGACTGAACCCCCCTGTGTCAGCAATGCTCACACTGAGACCTCTAGTTTTCAAGAACTAAAAGACACATGGAGAACAGAATATGAGCTTTCACAAGGGAAGGCATTCCAACAGCAAAATTCAATCTGGTTCAGCTATGCATACAAAAATTGGGATGCACTTGAACAGTCTCGAGCTCAACACAAAGAAAATAAGAAATTAAAAGCTAGGCTGTCCTATATCTTTGATTTGGTCCAGAGGGTACTGGCTACAAGAAAACCCTCTTTTAACTATGCAGTATTTTTGAGAGAACACTTAGCGTTCTTACAAATAAAGGCAATCAGAGATGGAAGACCCTACCAAGTTGCTACACCTGATCAATTTATTGAAACATTCACAAAAGCACCAAATAATGATCAAAACTTGCTCTGTGAACTCTATCTTCACAATGAGGCCATGCCTGAAGATAGAGTGATGAATATACTCCCTATCGTTGGTGATATCCAAATAAGAGCCTTCATCTCTTTCCTAGCCAATCAACTTACTTGGAAAAATGCTTTTATGTCAGCAACACACAATGAGCAGAACTGCCTTCTCTGGATTCGAAATGAACCACAGAATGCAGCCACCTTCATTGCACAACATCAACAAAATCTGAGTAAACCAGGGATGGTTGATCACATGAGGCAACTACAAGCAGCAGTCTTGCAGGACTGCCAACATTATGTGAAAACAAAGGGAGCTCTGGCCATCAAAGCAAACAATTTATTTTGGGAACATTGTCCGAAAGAGAGACAGGAATATCATCCTTACAATCCCCTCAATCTTCAGGTAGCAATTTCACGCATACCTTATTATGTCAGATGTATGGAACAGTGTGCTGAAAAGTGGATTGGTTACTGTTTTCATTTCCCGCTCTTGTGGTTACCTGGTCAGCAATATAAGGCTCATTATAAACTGACCAAAAAGGAGGAGGTGGCAGCATGGCAGCAACTACAGAGTGTCTATGGGTTCAGAAACAGGTTTGACAACACCTTCTTTAGCTACTGTATCAGCAACTTACACTCTTCATCCCAGTATTCCGACTCCGATTCAGAGTAAACGTTGCATGAGGACATGCAACCCTTTTAGTTGGGGGGGATGTTAGGACTCCATATTGTCTACTTTTGACCTTGTATTTTGTCATTATGTTACCCTCTTTAGCCCATAAGTTGAAAGCCTTGATAACATTTTGACCTAATTATTCCAAAGGTATGAAGTAACTCTCCTCATTGCTATATGTTTAATTATTCAACACATATTCATGTTATCTTTATAATTAATCTTTGGAAGTTGACTAAGTCGCTGACAATTGTTGAAACTGTTCAAAGTCTGCAGAATTATAATTCACAGTTGCTGAAACACCAGAAACAGCAACTGTGCAGTTGCTGCAACACCAGAAACAACAACTGACTAAAGCGGGTAAAACCTCATTTTGCAATGGCTGAAACACCAGAAACAACAATTGCCTAGCGGGAGCAGTAACCGTCTGAAGCTGGCAGAACTATACTTTGCAGATGCTGACATAGCACGATCAGCAACTGTCCAAAATTGGCAAAACACAGTCGCAGATGCTGGAACACCGGGAACAACACGAGAACTTCAAGGGAACAGTTGAGATTTACCAAATCGGCAACAATGGTGAAACAGCCAAGGACAGTACGAGGATCTCAAGGAGACGGTTGAGGTTTACCAGCTTTGCAACAACAAAAGGATCCGATTAACGAAGGATGACAAAGTTACACACTGTTGTAACAGCATGCTGTAACAGGAATTGATTTCCTATTTTTGTACAAAAGGGTCAAACTGAATGAATAATGACAATCTATTGTAATAGATGTCTCCTCTATAAAGAGGAGACATCTACATTAGAAAGGGGGTGGAACAAGTTGTAACAGGAGTATTGTAGTGCAGAGCAAGTCTGAATCCTTATTGTAATTTGACATTTTGGCAGATGAATAAAGCACTGTTCTGAGCATTTTAACTTAGCATCTGTGTCCTGGGGAATCTTGTGAGAGGGACAGGGCCCACCTTCTTCACAAGATTCACCCATTTCTTTTCTATTAAGTGTGTGTGTGATTTCTGTGTATCTCTAGCATTGCTTTTGATATTTTTCCTTTGCTGATACTCTGTTTTCTTAATCAATTGGCGCTGTAAAAGAGTGTGTCACCGGTGATTAGGATTTGCAGTGTGCATTGGCAATTTGGTTACAGGGGCAGGTGCTGAACATCCTTACCCTGAGGATAGGGTCCTAGTCCTCTGTTACAAGACAACCATCATTTCTTTTTGCAGATTTGTTACCTTTAGTTAACTGTTTTCATTTCATTTCTGCAATAGATCATAACTGCTGTAACACAGAGTAAGGGTTTGATAGAAAGTAGATTTGTTTATACTACAGCCTTTAATGCTTTTAGAATTGAGTGCATACAGTACGAGGTCACCTTTGAAACAAAAGGACTTTCCCGGGTTGACAATTTAATGTGGTACTTGACTGTTTAATTAATAAACAATTCGAGCAGCCAACAATAGTTTCCTATATAAGTTTCACATGCTATTTCAAAAGAGGTGGCACTCAAGGGGTGGGTTCTCCCTGATCCTTATTTAGCATAATACAATATCGATATTTCAAGCTTTTCATTTTCAAAAATAAGGAGTCCATTTGATCATCCTCATGGTTCATCTTTGAAATTTAGGTTTTGTGATGATATGTGTTCTAATGCTTCTCCTTTTTTCTTAAAATGATTTAGAGGTTACCAATGTAGAAATGGGATGCAAAATTGATCCCTTTATATCCCTTAATAATACAAATTTTCTTGAATTTGATAGTGGTGAAGGAGTAAGTTTAGGGTTTTGTAATGAATTTCCTTTTGACACCAAAAAATTTACATCATTTTTGAATCAAACAATGTGCAAGAACATTAACATAATACTCTTGTTTTATTTTGGATACTAAACATATAGTCAGCATGATCAAATTAAGGACTTTGATCCATGGTTTAATGACTTTCCTTTGTATGCCTACAAATTAGTAGCATAGAAGAGTGTGGTATTGTTACTACTGTATTCTTTGATCATAAAATCTTGTTTGAAGTTAACATGCCAATAAATATGTTAATATGGAATTTTATCATGTTTTTCCTTTTGAAAATGATTTCCTCAAGGATTCCACTATTCTCATGATTACCGAGACTAATTAGAACTCAACTTCCAAGAACTATTTTATCACCCTTTGTTTGGGTGAAGTGAAATTTAAATAATTTTAAACGATGAACCACCTTTTGGTATTCATATCAAAGATATTATAAGAGATATATTTGTTAGCATGCCGACAACTACCCATAGACTATTATTTTTTAGTGAAGGGTAAACTTAAGAACTTATACCTTGATCACGATTCCTAAAACCAAGCCCAAATTAGAGCTCCCAACTTTAACCTTGGCATCGACATTTATATTGAGTGACACCTATGCTTTTAATGTTACTAATTTTAAGTCATGTTCCAATGAGGAGAATGAATTATTGTTTTAAGGGGAAAATAGGTCAAAGTTCATTGAAGCAATGTTGGGCCATATTTATAATGAGATGATAAGTGACAATATGGAAACAATATCTTACATTTCAAGAGGTATAATGAAAAATTATACTTCTTTCCTTTGGATTCAAATCCATAGATATCCAATGGTGTCATTATACTATAACAATATTTTATGAGCAATTTCCAGATTATGATTCATTGCTAAAATATTAGGAGGAGACCCTAGTTTAGACCCAAAGTTCCATTAGCAACTGAACACCATTGATAAGGGGCATAAAAATCATAATTCTCTGAACTATTGGTGGATATTTCAGGTTGATGACAAGTATATTTTGATTTATCCTTTAAAAATACCTCTCCTCTACCATAAACATAGGTCTATTAAATTACTTTACGTTGATCCCTCACCACTTAGGAACACATATGAGTCTTACAAAGTAAGCTATGATGTTGTAAATGGGTATTGTAATGTAGACTATATGTCAATAAGTTGTTTCGATATCTACAATGATGCATGTGTCACAAGTTGGCAACATGATGCAATCAAGTCATTTGATTGTTGATGAAGTTTAATACAACACACATGCATAATAATATGCCCCCATCTTACATTACTTTTTACCTTACAAATATTGTGTTGGTGCAAGTGATATCCTTTCCAAAAATATTATGTTACACATATACCTCACCATATTTCATAGTGTTATGGTGCACACCATGTTTCATTATATGACATATAATCCAAACATAGCTTTCATCGTCCATATTTTATGTTATACACCTATATCAATTATGTTGGGCCTTACTCATTTTATATTATGCTCCTATGTTAGCTATGTTGGGCCCTACTCCTACGTTAGTTATATTGTGTTATATTGTGGTAGGGAAGATTACATGAAAAAAATAAAATCAATTTCACTTGGTTGGACACCCTTATAACCCCTATTGGAACCCCTTATCATAGTACTGCATCGATAAACAACCATAAATGTAATTTCACTTCCATGTACCCTAGAGTATATTTTAAATCCCATAGGTTATCTGAAATTAGATTTATATATGCTAATCAATCATCTTATTGCTACAATGCATTTTAAACAACACTCAAGAAGAATACTCTCCAATATTTGAGTAGCTAGGTAGTATAACCAAGGGTATGGTAGAATCTTCTTAGTTGGTGACCTGAGATGATGAGAATAATACTACTATTGGACCCTACATGTATATAAAAGAGTTATGGGACCTAACATTCCCTTACCCTGAAGACCCTCAAACCCCTACTCCCTATTGCTAATCCATGAAATTCGTACATAAATTGTCATATTGAGAATTTGTTAATTATGTCACTATAAACCCTAATTCATGATGCCAATCCACAAAATTCATAAAACTATAGTATTGAGACTTTGAGAATTGTATCAACGTAGTAACATTTAGGTAGGAGTATAACTCCATAGGAATCATCATAGTAATATTCAAGTGGAAATATAACTCTGCAATAGTTAGTGCAATGTTTTTTAGGTGGGAGTATAACTCCAAGAGTAAAAAAAAGAGTTTGGGTACTACCTATACCCTTATTTGAGACCTATATCAATACAATCCATATATTGAGATAATTGTTGTGGTATCACTCCTGAGTAAGTCTTTTTGGTGGACCTACTTGACCATCTACCAAGAAACTATCTCAAAAAACAAAAAACACATTGTTGATATCCTTTGTACCTTCTCTAGTAACCTTTTTCTTATGGATCCACATATCCATGGATACTCAAGGCATAGATCTAGCTACCAAAGTCTTATCTTTGTAAAATCTATATAATGAGTTTTCATCACCACAAATTTGGATAGCTATTATGTGATTGAATCTAGGTTGGTGAGATCACAACAAAATGGAATCAATATTTTTTTAGGTAAAGGAGTGGTTGCTATCTATTTTTGGTGGAATCTCTCACCCCACTACCGGTAAACTATCTCAACAAAGATAGAATGCAATGTTGAACGCCTTAATACCATTCTCCATTAACCTTTTCCTTGTGGATCCACATATTTATGGCTACTCAAGGTGTATAGATAGATACTAGAGTCTCCTCTTCAGAAACTCTATGTGATGAGTTACAATAAAAATGCACTGCAACCACTCCTCTACCGAACAAAATATTTATGCCATCTACAACATAATTAGATCTTAAACATTGGAAATGATGGTAATGACATAATAAATACCACTAAGGATATACTAAGAAATAATTTGTCTTAAATCTCAATGAATGCTTTGAAATAGACACTCATTTTTTAGGATGACTGACTAAGCATAAAAAATTGGTATAATCGAAGAGTTCATTGATGCTTTTGAGTAACTTCTTGTCCACATTGAATGCATTCATAATTTTTTTTAGATAATGATTTAACAACTATCTAAAATAAGAGATACGCGCATGTTGAAATTTGCAACAAGAAATGTTAAAAATAGCAACAAGAAATCCTAATTTAATGCCCTTGAATTAAATTAGGAATTAATTCGAAATTCTATTCTCATAGCAACTTCTAATAGTTAACTAATTTAATTTGATTTAGTTGGATTAATAAAATCGAGTTGGAAGTCTATCTAGAGTCATGTATAGTGATCCCTAAATTTTAGGGGCCCAGTTGAGTTATTATTAAGCTGTAATTATTTAATTTAGTTTAACTGAGTTAAATTCAGTTAAACTAGTTCTAACTGTTGGAGGAACTAGTGAGTGGTCAAGTGAATTAAATTTGATTTAATTCGCATTCAGTGATCAATCATATAACTGATAATTCACTAAAAAATAACTCATGCATGTCAGTTTAGAGGAAGACCCAGTTGAGATTAGAGTTTAGGGATAGTGTACTATTAGTTGTATAATTTTTTGAGTTGTACAGATGGTGCATGAAATCAGTAGAAGGCATATGATGGATTGCGCAACTATGGTGAGGAATTTTCCCAATTAAATATGGGTTAATTCCCTTAAGGATTGCGTAAGGAAGTAGGGGCTTGGAAGCCAACATATTTGGCTAAGTATTGGCTTGAGATGGTTTGTGAAGCAGAGAGATAGGTTGTACGCATGCAAGTATTGTTTGGGTTGAACAAGAATTGTATTTTCTTCTTAGATCTTCTGGTTAATGCAATATAGATAGATAGTTAGGTTTTGAGCAGTTGCTTTCCCCATAAAAATATTGTGTTATGTGCGATTGGAATTCTTCCTTTTCTGCTTAGTGTTTTCATCGATTACTTTTTTTTTCCACAGATGAGTAGAGTAGATTCGAGTATTTTTTTTCTAGCATATTACATAAGCAATTTTAGTCTACAAGTAAAAAATCTACATGGTATCGAAATAGGATTTTTTTTGGGCTGAGAGTTTGCAAAGCAGATCTGAATTTTTTTGTGCAAAAAAAAATAAAAAATAGCATATTTGGATTCCTTGCGAAAAAAATACCCAAATTCAAAAAATAAATCGGCCGAATCAAAGTTCGAATGAGGGATATATCGCCAATTTAAAATCAACGCTTTTTTCAGAAAATTTTGTGACGACGTGACAATTACAACGTGGATCTGAGTTTCCAGAGTGTCTAGACGATGTGATATTTAGCATAGGGAAGGTTTTCCTTAGACTCATCACCACTGGACAGATGAAAAAGATCAGTGTGTCAGTCAAGAACCTATATGCTCTCTAGGTTGAAGATGCATGCAAAGATTTGAGGAGCAAGGCAAAGGTTAGAGAATTTGTGGTTGAGAGGGAGCATGGATTGCCTCTCAACATGCAGCCTCAAAAAGTTGTGGAGTAGCCACAATTAGAGAAGTAGAGAGGAGACCGAATGGAGGCATCCACTCAAGAAGAGACCTCCAGTAGGGGGAAATTTTGAGCCAAGTGGGTAGAGGGAGCACATGCAACCATACCTCCAAGTGAGAGGTGGGGTGATGTGAAGTAATAGTCCCAAGAGTGTAGAAATTTGGGCAGGGTCCATTGAGATGTTTTGTCTCATGGATCATTACCTTGCTATGGGAGCCCATAATACATAGTAGCATGATGGATCAGTGGCGGTTGATGTAGTTAGATGTCAGAGTGACAAAGGCAGAGACTAGTAGCAGTGGGATACAAGGGATCGCATAGCAGAGTTGGAAGTAGTGCAGATGGCATAATGCAGAGTCAACAACAACACAATTTTTTTAGTAGAAAGTGCAGTAGCTAGTAGTAGTCAGAGACTTTGGTGACAAATGCATCATACTGATTCAGTTTGGATGTTTTTTTTTTTCAGAAGTTGTAGTAGCAACAACACTAGAGAGAAGTGTTGAACGTAAAACATTCCAAAGGTACTAGATCAGGATATAGTTGAATTCATTTCTTGTTGAGAGGGAGTGATGAAATTTGCAACAAGAAATGTTAAAAATAACAACAAGAAATCCTAATTTAAATTTTCCTTGAATTAAATTAGGAATTAAATAGAACTTCTATTCTCATAGCAACTTGTAATAGTTAACTAGGTTAATTTGACTTAGTTGGCTCAGTAAATTCGAGTTGAAAGTCAATCTAGAGTCATGTAGAGTGATCCCTAAATTTTAGGGGCCCATGTTGAGTTATTATTGAGTTGTAATTATTTAATTCAATTTAACTGTGTTAAATTCAGTTAAACTAGTTCTAACTGTTGGAGGAACTAGTGAGTGGTCAAGTATATTAAATTTGATTTAATTCACATGCGGTGATCAATCAGATAAATGAGAATTCACTCAAAAATAACTCACGCATGTCAGTTCAGAGGAAGACCTAGTTGAGATTAGAGTTCAGGGACAATGTACTATCCATTGTATAATTTTCCGAGTTGTACAGATGGTGCATGAAACTAGTAGAAGGCCTATGATGGATTGCGCAGTTGTGGTGAGGGATTTTCCCAATTAAATATGGGTTAATTCCATTAGGGATTGCGCAAGGACGTAGGGGCTTGGCAACCAACAGATTTGGCTAAGTATTGGCATGAGATGGTTTGTGAAGCAGAGAGATAGATTGTACTTGTGCATGAATTGTTCGAGTTGAACAAGAATTATATTTTCTTCTCAAATATTCTAGTTAATGCAATATAGATAATAACTGTTTTGAGCAGTTGCTTTCTGTAGAAAAATATTGTGTTATGTGCGATTGAAATTCTTCCTTTTCTTCTTAGTGTTTTCATCAATCAATTTTTGTTTTTGCTAATGAGTATAGTAGATTCAAGTCTTTTGTTCTAGCATATTATATAAGCAGTTTGAATCTACAAGTAAAAAATCTACAGTGCACAAGTCTTAATAATTGTATTCCTACTTGGCAGGAATCCTCTCATATAGCTCGATAAGCTCGAAAGGTGGTGAAAGTTCAAAATGAAAATTACATCATTTATTCCTAATACCTATCCCACTTTTTATACCCATACCAATTCTTATCAATTGACCAAAAATGAATCGAAAATAAGCCTGAAAGGCGTATGACCTAGGTTGAGAAAAAATAATTAGCAAAAGTAAAGGCTATGGAGGAAGAGCTAGTAATATTGATATAGAGGAAGATGATGTAAAATATTAGTTCAAAGCTATAGAGGTGGATGAAATAGGAGGTTGAAATTATTATCATATTGGCCATGCATTGACCTACTTAGATATCCAATCACCAAAATGAATTTTGAGCTACTAATGTAAGCAATGAGTAATTAACAAAATAAAAATAAAGACAAGAACCCTGAAGGGAATGATTCCAACAATGAGACAAAGGGGAAAATGAAAGAGAAAAGGCACTTAGGCCTTCTATTTATGTCAATAGATTCCAAAATTTCCTATATTGTTTTGCACAACAAACTAGAAGGGGGGTTCCTTCACTAAGATTCAAAAGATATCTATTTTATTCCTATAAGAGAATTTTCTAGAGGCCAAGAGAGAGCCAATATACTTTGTAAATACCTTTCTAAGTTATTGGTTAATAAATATTGAATATTTCCATTCTAAGTTGGTTTTCCCAAGTTGGGTTTCTAAGCAAGGAAGAAAAATCTCTATATTGAGCTAGACACCAATAAGATGTAGCAATATAAATGCCAAGAAGAAACTAGCAAGACAGAATAAAAGAATATGGTGGCAAAAATGGAAAGTGAGAGATCTAAATATGAATTGAAAAAATTGTGATGTGGATGGAACCATGGAAAATAAGTGATAGACACAAAATCCAATTACATGCAAAGTGGCTCAAGTCCAAGAGGAAATAAGAGGCTCAAGTCATTGGATGTAAAAAAAAATCAGGATCTCCTCTTGTACAAGTGAAGTGTGCAATGTCTTCCTTCTCAAGTGTTGGTGCAATTCCTACAATCTCTCCATGTTTAAATACATTCTTCTTGTTACATCAATGTCTGCAATCTCTCCCTCTTTGGCATCAATGGAAAAGGGTCACATATATCTATATAAATTCGCCATGATGATGATCTTGTATGAATACCTATCCCCGGATGATATTTTGGACCTATATGAACCATGCTCCTTTCTTGCTAACATATAGTCTCCCCCTGAGATCATGCTTCTGCTGCTTGCTTATGATTGATCACGTTATTCCATTGAGACCATGCTACTTGTATTATTTTTCCTGTACTCCCTCTAAGATCATGATTTCCACTATTGTTGTACTCCCCTTGAGGTCATGAATTCCACTATTGTTGTAATTCCCCTGAGATAATTGTTGTTATACTCCCCCTGCAATCATGCTCTTTTCTTCATCTAAAGGTACTTTTTGCATTTCTTTTACACTTGATATATCATCATCAAATCATAGTCCATATTACTATCTTCATATAGTAATTTCTTCTTCAAGTTTTGATTTAAAAAATAGTGATCTTGAAGAAGATTTCTACAAAGGATTATATATGAGGAACCTGTTGAAGCCCTGAAAATTGGGTCGAAAACAAGGGGGATACCCGCCCGGTCCAGACCTTGGTTGGCAACTCCTTATCCGTTTGGTATAGCGGGTCCGACTAGGGATAATGGGACCAGTTTCCCAATCTATGGGTGTGTGTGTGTAGAATTGGATGTTGCTGATCTAACAGTAACTATTTAAGCTATTCTAATTCAAACTTTAATCTAATTATATACTATTGTAATCTAATAAAAAAAACACATCTAATCTATGCTAACCCGGGATGTAATTCTTCTATTATGCGATCTAAAGAGATTTCATATAACAACTGGTAATAAAGATCATTCAGCGATTATAAGAAAGGAAATCAATTAAGATGAACTATTTCACATAAAAAGTTAGGCAAAACAGTTATGAACAGCATATCGCATAATAAGCTATTCATACATTAAACATAAATAAATAGCTACCACCATACAAAAGTGCCAAATGGTAACTCAAGCATTCATGCAATAACATATAAACAACTAAAAACTGTATATCACTTTAACATATAAGCAAAATGGTCAAGAGATAAAAGTACCATTTATGACTGGTCCTACTCATAAGCTTCAAGCAATAATGATTTATTTCTCCTTACTCTAACATCTACTAAGAGTACAGAAGTGCAACATCAGTAGCAGATATCAAATGCAAACATCAACAAATCTTGATCCATTCATTCAGCAAAACCTCCTCTGAGGGTGCAAAAGTGCATGTTCTGAGGACAAGTTTTTGATAAATTTCTGGACCCTTCTCTAAATGCATGAGAAGGATTTAAATACTAATTCCTAGTTCTAATAATAGTTTATTTACAAAAATTCAGGCTGCGGTTTTCAAATGACCGCCCTTTTTCTAAGCAAAATCTGAAGCGAAAATTAAATTCAGAATCAAACTACTTTTGTATCTGGTCTTTAAAACTACATGTATTCAGCATTGGTTTAAGGAGAGTCGGCTGGCTGACTTTTGATTTGAGCTGGGCTGAGAAAACATAATCGATGAGTACTGGTACCACCTTTTCGGCCGCATTTATGATGCACTTCACAGTCATCCACTGACTATGCGGCTTCACCAAGTATGTCCAGTAACATTCCCAATTTAACCTGTTTAGTGCTTGGATTTCCTTTCCCTTTTCTTGCACTCTCTGCTTCCATTCCGCCTCTAGTTGTAGCTTGTTTGGTAAATACCCCGGGGTGGTTTCTGCGATTAAATTAGCTCTGTGCAAATTCTCATTTACACAGTCAATAAGAATGCTTGCTGTATTAGCTGCTGTTTCTACCGCTTGTTCTGCCTCTCTGATTTGATCGTCCCACTTGTTAAAGAGCAGCTCTTTATGATTCTCATTTATCCTGGGTGCACCTGCTCTTTTTCCCTCGTCCTCATCCTGCCAAGCCAAGTACTCAGTCACTCACTTGTCCATCAGATCATATTCACTTCGTAAGTCGACCACTTGATTAGTGATCTTATCACTCATCTCGCAATAATCATTCCGCCGTGACATCTTTTCTCCCAACACTTCTTGCTGCTGCAGTAGTTGTTCATTTAGAGCAATAGATTCTGAAATAAACTCTGTAAGCTTAGGGTCGTCCCTATGCATTTCTTGTATATCCTGTAACTATTTTCCCTTTTCGTCCAAACTTCTCTGATAACTTATCTGCATTTGCTGGAAGTCTTCCTGCAACTTTTCAAGCTGTTTGAGTGCCTCATTATTAGCATTGGCTTGTTGCAATTGTAGTTACAGTGCCTGTATTTGATCTTCTCGCTCTTTCAACAATTGTTGTACTTCTGATGCTTTGTCAATAGTCATAGAGGCATACGCTCCTGCGATCTGAGATAGTTTGGTGAGGTTTTCAGTCGGATTATTGGCGGGATCTTTCCATAAGACGTCTAATTGCTCAGCATCCTGAGAGAGTGCATTTTCTAACTTCCTCTTCTTTCTCTGTCTTCTTACCACTACTTTATGCTGGGGACTATAAAATATGTCCAAAGGGGGAATTTCTTCTACATTAAGTAGAAGCTCAGAAGATGGAGCGAGAGGAATATGTTCTGTTTCTGAGACATGGCTGACTATGGTTGGGACCACTTCCTGTACTACCTGTATATTGCTTACAGGAGTTTTTGGGGCTTGTCCTTCAAGATTGATCAGTTCATTGAAGGTTTCCCATTCTTTATCTAATTCTGTCGTGATGGGTGGTGCTTCAATGATGAGAGGGGGAGGATCTTTTTGCGGGGAGGCGATAACCTGCTGTTGTGGAAGTTCCATTGACTGAGCGGTGTCTTTAGCTGACTCTTCGCTCCTATCTTGGTCATTTTCTGATCTTTTAGAATGTTCAGGCATTTCTTGTACAGATTTAGACTTAGATCCGTTAGTGCTTGAATTACTACTGAGGCTAACGCTTGGAGTTGGTTCTCTGGCGGACAGTCACAGCTTTTCTAGAGGAACACTCGCTAGTCTTCTTTCCCTGTATACCATGAATTTTTGAAGGTCTTCTGGAGACAATTGTAATTGGGCTTCCCACAAAATTTCTTGAAGTGAGCTTTTACTCTGGAATATATCATCAAATAAATCCTTTTTCCCAAAGAACACTTTTATCTTGACTGTAGTTGTGAAATTCTGGGCAACCTCATTTGGGTCAAATGGTCTTGCCGGGAATTTAAATAATTGTAGACATGTCATATTCTGTACTTCAGTGACAGTGTGACCTACATCGAACAACGAAAAGGCCCCACAAGCCACAGGAAACTGTGGCCATATGGCCTTCTTTTTGTCCTTTAGGTCTTTAGTTAGGCCGTCTTCTGAACAGTTTGTGTTGAAGCCCCGAAAATCAGGTCGACAACAAGGGGGATACCCACCCGGTCCGGACCTTGGTTGGCAGCTCCTTATCCGTTTGGTATAGCGGGTCCGACTGGGGATAATGGGACCAGTTTCCCAATCTAAGGGTGTGTGTGTGTGCAGAGTTGGATGATGCTGATCTAAGAGTTTTGATCTAAGCTACTTTAGTCTATTTCTATGATATTGTAATCTAATGAAAACAGCACATCTAATCTACGCTAACCCGGGGTGTATTTCTTCTATTATGCGATCTAAAGAGATTTCAAACAATAACTGGTAATAAAGATCATTCAGCTATCATAAGAATGGAGATCAATTGAGATGAACCACTTTGCATAAAAAGTTAGGCAAAACAGTTGTGAACAGCATATCGCATAATAAGTTATTCATATATCAAACATAAATAAATGACTCCATCGTACAAAAGTGCCAAATAGTAACTCACACATTCATGCAATAACATATAAACAACTAAAAACTGTATATCACTTTAAGAATATAAGCAGAAATGGCTAAGAGATAAAAGTACCATTTATGACTGGTCCTACTCATAAGCTTCAAGCAAAAATGATTTATCTCTACTTGTTCTAACATCTACTAAGAGTACAAAAGTGCAACATCAGTAGCAGACATCAAATGCAAACATTAATAAACCTCGATCCATCCATTCATCAAAACCTCATCTGAGGGTGCATAAGTGCATGTTCTGAGGACAAGTTTTTGAAAAATTTCTGGACCCTTCTCCAAATGCATGAGAAGGGTTAAAATACTACTTCCTAATTCTAATAATAGTTAATTTACAAAATTTAGGATGCGGTTTTCAAATGACCGTCCTTTTTCTAATCTAATTTTAAAGAAAAAACAACATTCTAAATAAAGTTACTTCTGAATCTGATCCTTAAAGCTGCATGCATTCATCATGGGTTTGAGGAGAGTCGGCTGGCTGACTTCTGCTTTGAGCTGGGCTGAGAAAACAGAATCTATGAGAGCTGGCACTACTTTCTCGGCCGCATTTATGATACATTTCACAGTCATTTGCTGACTATGCGGCTTTACCAAGTATGCCCAGTAACACTCCCAATTTAACCTGTCTAGTGCTTGGACCGCTTTTTCCTTTTCCTATGCCTTATGCTTCCATTTTGCTTGTTCTGCCTCCCTGATTTGATCGTCCCACTCGTTGAAGAGCAACGCTGAGCCCACTTCTTGTGCTACTTGTGTATTTCTCACAGGTGTTTTTGGGGCCTGTCCTTCAAGATTGATCAGTTCGTTGAAGGTTTCCCATTCTTTGTCTAATTCTGTTGTGACGGGTGGTGCTTCAACGATGAGAGGGGGAACATCTCTTGACGGGGAGGCGATAACTTGCTGCTGTGGAAATTCCATTGACTGAGCGGTGTCCTTAGCTGACTCTTTGCCTCTATCTTGATCATTTTCGGATTTTTTAGAATGCTCAGGCATCTCTTGTCCACTCTTAGATTTAGATCCAGCAGCACTTGAATTCTCACTAAGGCTATTAGGCCTTGCTACTATCCGATGATGGAATGAGCATGCCAGTTCTTCTAAGGATGCTTTGGAAGAGCCCTGTGAATCTGCGACAGTGGTAACTTTCATTATTCTGGGGTTTTCTTCTTCAAGCAGTCTGTACATGCTTTCCCACGTCGATATCCCTGCGTCTCTGTTACAAGCTGTGTCTGTGTATAAAGGTGCCATCTCCTTCACCTCAGAGCCCTGAGCCTTACTTTTCTTTCCCATTTCTTCCTGCGTATGGCTTGGTATCGCCTTTCGTTCTTCGTTCCTGCAGCTCACAAATGGAAATGATTGATCAAGAAAGGTGATGGGAGAGTCTTAAATGCATAAGATATATCAAATATGCCACCTTACATGAAGTAATTCTTTGCAAAAGCACACGTCTACATTTAATAGATGACAACTAATTCCTTTATTATCATTAAAAGCGCATGATCTTAAGTCAGATTATGGTAAGTGGCTTTTCTTGAATAACGCGCCCGAAAGATTCGTGATGGGGTGATTTTGCGATTTGGTTCGCAATCGTCGCAGATCGCAACATCGCATTATCGCACCATCGCGCTCTCGCATTATCGCACCATCACGTTATCGCAATATCGCACACATCGCAGATCGCAGAAGTTTTATGCTTGCCATATTTTTGTTAGCCCATTCCTGCGATATGTGATCTTGCGATCGGGGTTATCGCAAATCGGAAAATCTTGAAGGCTTTCCCATTGGCATTACTTTATTGCGATGCGATATATCGCTTAGTACGAGAATCTTGCACATACCAGGATTATACCCAAATGGAGGAGTTTTTCTGTCATTTTATGATGCGACTCTTTAAAGATTTTTCTTATCATAAACTTAGGTTTTAAAGTATTCAAAATATCTTTCTAAGCTTACGATGGTAACCTTATTTCGAAGAAAGGAAACTCTAGCTTTTCCTAAAGTTTTAACTAAGGGTCCCCATTCCTTTAGTATTTTGGACAAAACTTAAATGAAAAAAGGGGGGGGGGGGTTGTTGCTGGCCACAACAATTGGCGATTCACTTGGGAGAACCAATTATCTCTGATTTTCTATTGAACTTTTCAAATTTCCAAAACAAATTTTTTTGGAAAATTAAACTTTATTATAAAAGATAAAGTGTATTATACCCCAAACTGTCAACGACATTTCGTTCCAACCTCTTTTTACTTTAATTATTTGCTTCCTCAGCTGGTCCTTGCATTTACATCAGCCATTACTTGGTCTTGTAAAAATAAAAATAAGGTCTTCCCTGTGTACCAGTTTTTTTTTAAAATATGCTCATTTGTCGCAGGTAGAGCCTCTACTGCCAGCAGGCGTTCATAGCCTCGACAGGGTTACCTATTACCCAGTAATGATCCTTTATCCTGCTTAAGGTGATCTACAACTTTTCAAAGAAAAACCCATATTGACACTTTTTCCTTTTTTATTCTTAAAGAACAATGTCTTGGTTTGGTAGCCAAATTATGACACAGTCATTCACTTGATTTACACTTTCGCTGAACAAGCTAGCTCATGATGAGACCCCTTGTCTTTTGATTTCAACAATCTTGAGTCATTGCCCTGTTTTGATGGACAGTGTTTGGCAAATTCAGCAAAGTTATAATATCTGTGATCATGATAAGCCGACTCGTGATGAGACCTCTTATTCGTCAAGATATAGTGTATCCTTGGGTCGTTTCTCTAGATGTTGCAATTTCCTTTAGCAGGGAGGAAGTCATTTTTTTCCTTAAGAAAGCCCTGGACAACAATAATAGAGTTTTTTGGACATGGCTGATCTACAGGGAATCCTTATTTCGTTATTGATACCTTTCATTGTACTGATATAAAACAATTTCTTCACTAAGATTGCTTTCATCAAATTTTTGGAAGTTGAAACTAGTATCATATCTGGTTTAAAGTTTTTAACTGTATCTATTAATAATAAAGATTAAGTTTCTAAAAGATTTTCTATTTATACGAGCAGAAGTTCAAAATCTGATAGAGAAATGGTGTCTTTAGTAAATGTCAAATGCTGTTAACCACAGGCAAATTTTATTAGGGAGGGGAAAATTTAAAGAAATGAGAGGTAACTATTCCCTTGGATTATGTACATGATAGGGATAAGTTCTTCTCTTATTTTGCCTATCAATATTTAAAAACTAAATTATCCACTTAACAACCTAGCTAAACTACCCCTACTCCTATTCTAACTATAAATAGAAAAATTAACTAGGTAAAATGATATTTCCAGTGGAACCATCTTTTCATTTTTATTCCTACACGTATGTACCTTTTAAACATTAGTGTTAAGAATAAAACTTTTCTTGGACTGTGAATATTGGATGTAGGATTAGAAAGTGTAACTTCAGTTGGAATTCCGCCTGAAATTTCTTTCTTATGAAATCTTTTGTCCAATTGGATACCTATTGGATCATAAAAATCGGGATGAATTTCTGTTATGGATTGGTGATCACGTAATAGGAAAGATGACAAGCCAGATTGTGAATATGATTTTTTAGTTTTGATGGCCTGTAATCTACTATGCGTAAAAGTCAAGCTTTTAGCAATTTCTTGTAAAAGGAAAGTTTCCACATATAAATCACTAAATAAATTAATGAAGAATAGATGGAAATTTTTGGAAAGAGATTTATCAATTAACGCGAATTGCTGGCAAGTTTCCAAAAATATTTTTTTTTGTTGATGATGTTTTGGATGACACAAAAGTTTCTTCTGAAAGGCTGATATTGATTGATCGTGGAATTGAAAAAGTTCTGTATTTCCTTGACACAATTTAGTTTTCCAAAATGGTAATACATCTTTCGAATGTTCTTTGATAAGGTGCTCAATATACCATAGTAATCTATCAAAAGTCTGAAAATTTAAAATACAATCCGATTTTGTACAAAATGAGTGCAAGCGAAAAAAAATGCAATTATTATCTGTACAGCTAATGTTACAGCACAACTGGGATTGACATGAAATATCTTCTTCTTCACAAGAACTGGCCAGAATTATGGGATCTGAGTAATTTCAAATTACGTCTTGTGAATCAGAAAACAAGTTATGATTGGGAACAGGCATAGGGGTTTGCTCATGATACGAATCATAGATCGGGATATTGTTTTGGATAGTAAAATCATGCAAATGATCTGTCACTCTGGAATGAGGATCGACTGATATGATTCTTGGATTGGAATATCTCTCATTATCTGAGCTCTGTTGAGTTACTTGAGATAAATAAATATCACCATCATCATCATAGTAGCTATCATAAATGATTTTACTGGTCTCTCTAGATTTTTCTTTTTCATCCAATATTTTCAAAAAAGGAAGGTCAAGTCGTTCTTGTTTATTAATGACCAAAGGATGTTCTATAGCTGCCTCTTTATTTTGAAAACCTAATGGTGATTTATTTGAATAATCCTCTGTACTTTTTGAGATATCATTAATACTGAGGGGGAAAAAATTATCATCACTAAATACATCAGGATAAAGAGAAAAATGCGATTCCGAAACAATGCATTTGAAAATATCATCGTGAAAAAATTCTTGTTCATCACATTCACCGTAGACATCGGGCTTTAGATCATACCTTTGCGTGTTTGTATTTTCCAAAAGAGAATTAATTTTCTGTTCTAACCTTGGCGTCTGCATTTGTTGACTTGCGATGATATTATCGAACCTTGTCTCCAAGTTGTCTTCTGGTTCCAAGGCAGGTTTTCTTGCAACATCTTCGCTTTTATCTTCTTGCGTTAGAGCAGGCATGTTTCCTATGCTTTGGGAATTTTCTTCATCATGAGTGATTCGCATATTTAAATTGGAATTTTCATTCCTATTAGAAGAAAATAAAACAAGACTCGAACTAATTTCTGATGGATCAGACATAGGAGGTAGGGAATGCTCAGCATAATCTAAAGATTCTTTATTCATGAGTTCATTTTCAAGATCATATTTTAGACAATCAAGATGAAATCGCATATTAAAATCCCTAACAGATTCATCTTCTTTTCGTAGATACTCAATTTCATCATATACCTGATCATAATCATAGCAATCAAATTTACAAATGAAAGCCTTGACAAATTGGTCCGAGCTGTGAATTGAGGCAACTGGGAGGGTTCTACACCATTTTCTAGCTTCCGCCGTGAATGTGAGAGTAAAAATTCTGCATAAAACGCCTTCATCAATTCTTTGAATGTTTGAACTTGAAATTCTTTGAATAAATTGAAGAGCATGATTAAAAGCAGAAGAATTATTCTTACCATTGAATTTTACCTGAGACAAGAGTCTTACCACTTCAGGTGGAGTGTTGGAATAGGCACGAACATGGATGCAACTCCAAATGGGAAGTTTGTGAGCAGCCATCCTAATTCAAATGATTACGATTTCAAACCATTCCAACAGACACTATGTTCAGGCCCTCCTTCTAGCGCCAAATATGTTGAAGCCCCGAAAATCGGGTCGACAACAAGGGGGATACCCACCCGGTCTGGACCTTGGTTGGCAGCTCCTTATCCGTTTGGTATAGCGGGTCCGACTGGGGATAATGGGACCAGTTTCCCAATCTAAGGGTGTGTGTGTGTGCAGAGTTGGATGATGCTGATCTAAGAGTTCTGATCTAAGCTACTTTAGTCTATTTCTATGATATTGTAATCTAATGAAAACAGCACATCTAATCTACACTAACCCGGGGTGTATTTCTTCTATTATGCGATCTAAAGAGATTTCAAACAATAACTGGTAATAAAGATCATTCAGCTATCATAAGAATGGAGATCAATTGAGATGAACCACTTTGCATAAAAAGTTAGGCAAAACAGTTGTGAACAGCATATCACATAATAAGTTATTCATATATCAAACATAAATAAATGACTCCACCGTACAAAAGTGCCAAATGGTAACTCACACATTCATGCAATAACATATAAACAACTAAAAACTGTATATCACTTTAAGAATATAAGCAGAAATGGCCAAGAGATAAAAGTACCATTTATGACTGGTCCTACTCATAAGCTTCAAGCAAAAATGATTTATCTCTACTTGTTCTAACATCTACTAAGAGTACAAAAGTGCAACATCAGTAGCAGACATCAAATGCAAACATTAATAAACCTCGATCCATCCATTCATCAAAACCTCCTCTGAGGGTGCAGAAGTGCATGTTCTGAGGACGAGTTTTTGACAAATTTCTGGACCCTTCTCCAAATGCATGAGAAGGGTTAAAATACTACTTCCTAATTCTAATAATAGTTAATTTACAAAATTTAGGATGCAGTTTTCAAATGACCATCCTTTTTCTAATCTAATTTTAAAGAAAAAACAACATTCTAAATAAAGTTACTTCTGAATCTGATCCTTAAAGCTGCATGCATTCATCATGGGTTTGAGGAGAGTCGGCTGGCTGACTTCTGCTTTGAGCTGGGCTGAGAAAACAGAATCTATGAGAGCTGGCACTACTTTCTCGACCGCATTTATGATAAATTTCACAGTCATTTGTTGACTATGCGGCTTTACCAAGTATGCCCAGTAACACTCCCATTTTAACCTGTCTAGTTCTTGGACCGCTTTTTCCTTTTCCTGTGCCTTCAGCTTCCATTCTGCTTGTTCTGCCTCCCTGATTTGATCGTCCCACTCGTTGAAGAGCAACGCTGAGCCCACTTCTTGTGCTACCTGTGTATTGCTCACATGTGTTTTTGGGGCTTGTCCTTCAAGATTGATCAGTTCGTTGAAGGTTTCCCATTCTTTCTCTAATTCTGTTGTGATGGGTGGTGCTTCAACGATGAGAGGGGGAACATCTCTTGACGGGGAGGTGATAACTTGCTGCTGTGGAAATTCCATTGACTGAGCGATGTCCTTAGCTAACTCTTCACCTCTATCTTGGTCATTTTCGGATTTTTTAGAATGATCAGGCATCTCTTGTCCACTCTTAGATTTAGATCCAGCAGCACTTGAATTCTCACTAAGGCTATTAGGCCTTGCTGCTATCCGATGAAGGAATGAGCACGCTAGTTCTTCTAAGGATGCTTCGGAAGAGCCCTGTGAATCTGCGACAGCGGTAACTTTCATTATTCTGGGGTTTTCTTCTTCAAGCAGTCTGTACATGCTTTCCCACGTCGATATCCCTGCGTCTCTGTTACAAGCTGTGTCTGTGTATACAGGTGCCATCTCATTCACCTCAGAGCCCTGAGCCTTACTTTTTTTTCCCATTTCTTCCTGCGTATGGCTTGGTATCGCCTTTCGTTCTTCGTTCCTGCAGCTCACAAATGGAAATGATTGATCAAGAAAGGTGATGGGAGAGTCTTAAATGTAGCAGATATATCAAATATGCCACCTTACGTGAAGTAATTCTTTGCAAAAGCACGCGTCTACATTTAATAGATGACAACTAATTCCTTTATTATCATTAAAAGCGCATGATCTTAAGTCAGATTATGGTAAGTGGATTTTCTTGAATAACGCGCCCGAAAGATTCGTGATGGGGTGATTTTGCGATTTGGTTCGCAATCGTCGCAGATCGCGACATTGCATTATCGCACCATCGCGCTCTCGCATTATCGCACCATCGCGTTATTGCAATATCGGACACATCGCAGATCGCAGAAGTTTTATGCTTGCCATATTTTTGTTAGCCCATTCCTGCAATATCCGATCTTGCGATCGGGGTTATCGCAAATCGGAAAATCTTGAAGGCTTTCCCATTGGCATTACTTTATTGCGATGTGATATATCGCTTAGTACGAGAATCTTGCACATACCAGGATTATACCCAAATGGAGGAGTTTTTCTGTCATTTTATGATGCGACTTTTTAAAGAATTTTCTTATCATAAACTTAGGTTTTAAAGTATTCAAAAGATCTTTGTAAGCTTACGATGGTAACCTTATTTCGAAGAAAGTAAACTCTAGCTTTTCCTAAAGTTTTAACTAAGGGTCCCCATTCATTTAGTATTTTGGACAACACTTAAATGAAAAAAGGGGGGGGGGTTGTTGCTGCCACAACAGTTTGATATGCAATTTCTCGAGCTAGGAGCTTATCAGGGATATACAAAGGTAGAACATGAGGGGGTACAGTACTTCCAAAAACTCTAACATAAGTAAACAATTCTTCTCCAAACCATCTTGCGATGGGGATGATATCTATCTGTGCCTCGGGCGAGCACCTCGGGGGTTCTTTATCATACAACATTCTATACAAGGGCAGCATGAGTCCGTGACAAATCTGGTAGAAATGTGGAGTGAACTAAGAGTCCCACAATATCTTATGATAGACATGGATAGGTAAGGGGTCTTGAGTTGTCCACTTCCAACCCATAACAGGGAATTTAGACACATAACATATTGAATCCATAACATATGCGGCTAGGTAAAAAGGAGGATAAATCCTTTGAGACGTAGATCTTTTGGACCAATAACTGACAATAACCGTGATTAGGTTATCAGATAAAATCTTGGCCCAATCTACAATAGTGGCGTTTGTGGCAGCATCTATTAATGGTAACCATTCGGATGAAAATTTGTTGATATCTAGCATTCCAAATAATCTACAGAGCATGGCAGCAACAAAACAATAAGGGGAGGTAAGGGAACCAGTACTGTACATACCGTGTTTATCTTTCTTGAGCGGTTCATCTTTTCTGGACCAATGTTTGGTGGTCTCCGACAAGTTCGGGTTCTCCTCCACAAATTTTTCTATGAATTGTGCATTATAAGTTGCCTGTGGTTCAGGCAGATGATACATAAGCTTTAAATCTTGCGCAGTGAATGACCCGATGAGCCCTTGACCTTGAATCTTGAACTGTCTATTTCTCATTTCAGCGCTATCAAGTATCCATTTGATCATTTCTATATATGGGAGAATTTTGGGCCTCGCTGCTATCTGATGTAGGAATGAGCATGCTAGCTCTTCTAGGGATGCTTTCGAAGAGCCCTGTGAGCCTGCGACAACAGTAACCTTCATAATTCTGGGATTTTCTTCTTCGAGCAGTTTGTACATGCCTTCCCATGTTGAGATTCCTGCGTCTCTATTACAGGCTGTGTCTGTATATAAAGGTGCCATTTCCTTCACTTCAGAGCTCTGAGCTTTGTTTTTCTTCCCCATTTCAATCTGCGTATTTCCTTGGATCATTCTCCATTCTTCGTTCCTACAATTCACAAGTAAAATGGAAATGAATGACTCGGACAGGTGATGGGAGAGTTCTTAATGCCGCAGACATACCAAATACACCACCTTACGTGAAATGATTCTTTGAAAAGCATGCGTCCATATATTATTAATAACTGGCAACTAACTCCTGTATTAGCATTTAAAGCGCATAATTATGTGTCAGCTTATGGCAAGTGGCTTTTCTTGAATATTGTGCCCGAATGATCTGCGATGGAGCGATTTTGTGATTTGCTTCGCAACATCGCAGATCGCAATATCGCAGGTCGCAACATCGCACAACTGTAATATCGCAATGCTGGTGTGGCTTGATATCGCAACCATCGCTATATCGCGATATCGCAATATCGCAGATCGCAGAAGTTTATGTGTGACAAATTTATTTAACCCGTTTTCCTGCGATATGCGATTTTGCGATCGGCGTCATTGCAGATCGGTAAATCTTGAAGTTTTTTCTTATAAACTTTGCTTATTGCGACGCGATAGTTGCTTTAATACCATAATTTTGCATATGCCGGGATTGTACTTGTATGGTGGGGTCCTACTACCATTTATACGATGTGTTTTAAAGATTTCTCCCTCATCATAAACTTTCAGTTTTAAGTATTCGAAGGAGTTTTCTAAGCTTAAGATGGTAACTTTATTTTGAGGAAAAGAAAGCTAAGCCCTACTCTTGCTTTTCCTAAATTTTAACTAAGGGTCCCCACACATTTAGTATTTTGGATAACACTTAAATGAAAAGGGGGGGGGGGGGGGTTGTTGCTGGTCACAACAGAACCATACCTAGTTGAGGTCCTCTTTGACATTTTCTCCATCCACCAACATTGATAGGAAATATTTCTCTATTGAGCCATTTAAAGTTGAGCCTTTGATATTTATCTATGTGACCTTTGTTATGACATATGTTGCACTAAACATTAGGCTTTAATACCTGCAGATATGGCTGAGGAATTCTCTTAATTTGGTCCACAAGACTCCATCTAGGTACATGATCATATCCTCTATACCTGAACATGTCATTGGTCTAACAATCTTGCGCTTTGTGTCCAGAAATTGTACATGAGAAATAATAACCAAGGAACTTACTTTGAATCCTGGGTAAAGAGGGATATACCAATCTTATGAGAATGCTTCTAGGAGGAGTCATGTTTCCTTATTGTTCAACCCTTGCATGATCCATACTCATTTGTTCATTTTTGAAACTTGTTCCATTATTTCTTGTGGATGCTTTATGATGAACCATGTTAAGTCTATTTCCTACATATTTTCTTTTTGTGGATCCTTTATCTTCATTATGATTCCTTGAACTCTGCTCTTTTTCAAAATTTCATTTAGAATCATTAAAGTGAACCTGCTTGGCTTGGTGCATTGCTTGTTTTGGATCTTCAAGTGAGCTGCTGCTTGATGCTATAAAATTTTAATCAATAATCTTGGGATGTCTCTCACTTGATGAGCTTGGGGGATCATTACTTTGGGATGCCTCATATTCTTGATAGCTAAGCCCTGTATTGATAAGAGGATACCTCTACACGCTAAGAATATGATCTAGGGATTCAGTCCCCTTGTTGAACTTTGAATCAAGTTGCTCCAATTCTTCTCTTAAGAAGAAAACTTCCTCTTTTAGTCTTTCAAATATTTTTTCCTTCTCATTTAGTTGTTTTGATAGGAATGCCTTTACCTTTTTGCTTCTAGTTTAATTTGAGATTAACAACAATTGTTAGAAATTGTAGAAAGAAAGGCTAAATTTGACTTGTGCCTTAGTTAAATTTAGTAATTCGATTTTCCACATCAGCAGGAACACTTGGATTGCATTTAAATGGTGTGACATGGCTTTGTCTACTAGTTTACTCAATAAATTCGAGTTATAGTCTAGAAGTAAAGTTGTGCATGTAGTGATTGCTAAAATTTAGCAATCTAGTCCATTTATTTTCAGTTGAACTGAGTTAACTGAGCTCAAGTAACTAGTTGAGTGAGTTGAAGGTCAATTGAGTAGTATAACTATTGTTAATTCAATGATCTCTTAATTAAACTAGTCAATCACCTAAAAATAACCTAGACATGCATGGAATTCGAATTCCCTAGCTGGAGTGGAGGAAAAGGCACATGTGCCAATCAATTGTATATTAGTTGAGTGTACATGCTTGGAGGTTAAGAAAGTGAATCATTCCTTGGGAATTACACAAGAAAATAGGAGAAAAATCCTATCTTTTAGGACATAATTTCCTCCAAGATTGTGCAAGGAAATAGGAGCTAGCTAGGCCTTGAATTGGCTAAGTTTTGGCCAGTGCAGGACAATCAGTAGGAGAACAGGTTTACAGTGCAGGGTATGCTTCAAGATCGAAGAAATACATTGTAATAGTTTCTCATTATCATCTTATTAATGAAAAGAAACAGAGGGGTTTTTCCTAGTTGGGTTCCCCTATAAATCATTGTGTTCTTTTGGTGTTTTAATGGTTTCATGTCATTTCATGTGTTTCTAAATTGTGATTTCCATTTCATGGAATAGTAGAGGAAATTTCTAATCTCTTGATTTCAGTTCGATTTCATCAGTAGTAGCAAATCTATATTAATTTCTACATGGTATTAGAGCATAAATCACACTAGAAACCAGTCAATAGAGCTTATTCTTAAAATATTTTGATTTGTAGATTTAGTGAAGTAGTTTTCTTCTGTGCGGGAAAATGTATTTCAACGTATTGTTATTGGAGTATGCCCTTGAGGAAACCTCAAATTTCATATCCCAGAAGGAGAGGATGGAAGTAGTGGTCAATGATAACGGTGTGTTGGAGTACACCAAAACTGACATTCTAAAGCCAACAATATCGAATGCACAACAATTAGCCTAGTGGAAGAAGGATACCACAAAATCTAGGAGGATCATCCTTGATGGTGTAAGAGAGCACATAGCCTCGAATTTACATGGCAAGGAGTTTCCCTTTGCTATGTGGAAGGCCCTCACTGAGCTATTTGAAAGTGGTAGTGATTGCTGGAAATTAGCATTAAGGGACAAGATCAGAAATATTGGCATGCAAAAAGGAGAAACCATTCCACATTACCTTTCCAGGTTCACTCAGTGTCAAGATGAGCTTGGAGGAGTTGGATTAAATATTTCCTCTTCAAAACTAGTGAGCCTAGCTCTCATAGGCCTTCCAAAATCCTGGCACAACTACCAGGACTTTATAAATGGAAGGGAAACATTACCAAATTGGGAGAGACTCTAGTCCGATCTGGTGTAGGAAGAAATTCAATGGAACACTAGAGATGGAGTAACATCCAAATCTGAGGAGGAAGAGAATTTTTCCTTGGTTGGGAAGGGAAAGAAAGGCAAGGGCAAGAAGGCCCAAAGAAAACTAGAGACCAACCAAAACAATGGCAAGAAGAAGGACTTAAGCAAGATAAAATGTTTTCACTTCCATGAATTGGGGAACTATGAAACAAAGTGTCTTCACAAGAACCCTTCAGGAGGAGAAGGAGGTGAAGCAGTTGCCTCACAATTTGAATTAGACTTCACCCTGATTGCATGCATGGCGGGAACTATAATGGGGAGTGTGTGGTATCTAGATTCAGGTGCCTTGTTCCATATGATGGGATGTAAAGAATTCTTTTGTAGCCTAGAGGAGAAGGATCTCCAAATGCACATAGAACTTAGGGATGATGGGTGGTACAATACCAAAGGAATTGGTACTGTAACCTTTAAGAGGGATTCCGGCTCCCATATTCATCTGAAAGATTTCATGTATGTACCTGGGCTAAAGAATAACCTGATATTTGTAGTTGTATTGGAGGAACATGGCTATGATGTTGTTTTCAGTGAAGGGAAAGCCTTTCTGAGACATGTAGCTACTAGGCAGGTGAGACATATTGGAGTACGAGTGAGGAATCTCTAGAAAATTAAGGTGGAAACATATGCTGCACTAAGTATCAAGGAAGAATAAGCGTAGAGTCGAGGTGTTGAAGAATTTGGGCACATGCACATGGGACACTTACACCATGGAGCCTTGAAAATCATGCAACAAATTACCACTGGTCTCCCGAAATGCACCCTTGACCAGCATGATGTATGCAAGGGATGCACATTGGGGAAGCATGTCAAATTCACCTTCCAAGGCCGAGATAACAGATCTGGAGCAATCTTGGAGTGAGTCCACTTGGATGTATGTGAACCATTTTCTACAACCTCTACAACAAAACACATGGATTATGTGATTCTTGTTGATGACTTTTCTAGAAAATGTTGGATCTTATTCATGCGGAAGAAGGATGATTTTTTCTCAAAATTTGTTGAATTCAAAGAATTGGTTGAAAAGGAGACTAGTTAGAAATTGAAAGCCCTGAGAAGTGATAATGGAGGAGAATTTGTTTCTAAAAACTTCAAGGACTTTTGTGCCAAAGAGGGTATTAGAAGAGAACTGATGGCACCCCATAACCTGTGGCAAAATGGGGTGGCTGAAAGGAAGAACAGACGCATAATGGGAGAAATAAGAGCCATGTTGCATGACCAGGGGTTCTATTACACCTATGGGTAGAAGCATGCAACATCATAGTTTATTTGTAGAACGGGAGCCCTTATAGAATACTTGGCATGACCACACCTGAACAAGCTTTCTCTAGGAGGAAGCCAAATGTATCTCATTTCAGATTTTTTGGAGATATTGTGTATTGTCATGTATCCAAGGACAAAAGGAAGAAACTTGAGCCAAAAAATGACATGAGAGTCTTTGTAGGATACACAGAGACACCACATAACTATAGGGTGTATTTTCTCTCACTCAAGGTGATAGTAGTGAGGTGAGATGTCAAATTTGATGAGGAGAAGGGTATGCGATGCTCTCTAGAGCGAGAGCTAAGTATCCCATTGGAGGAGATTATTATAGATCCAAAGGAGGGGCCTAATATAGAGCTTCAGGAGGTTGCGGAGTAGCCACAAGTGGAGGAGCAGACAGGAGACCGAGTGGAGGCACCCACTCAACCAAAATATTCTAGAGAGGGGAGGAATAGAACCAAAGAAGTTGACATATTTGTATAAGATGCATGGGAGCATGTGGGAGCTCCTACATCTCATCGCAGGTAGAGGAGTCACGGACACTTACACTAGGTATATGGCTCTCATGAAAGAACTCATTGAGTTATAGCCATCTTCATTTGAGGAAGCATTTTCTCAACCAGTATGGGTTGATGCCATGGTGGAGGAGTATGACTCCATCATGAAGAACAGTGTATGGGAGGTGGTGTCGAGACTAGAGAACAAGTCAATGGTTGGTTCTAGATGGATCTACAAAGTGAGGCATGTAGCTAATGGGAGCATTTAGAAGTACAAGGCCTGATTTGTGGCCAAAGGATTCTCACAGTTAGGGGGAGTGGACTATGAGGAAAAAATTTCCCCAGTGGAAAGATATTCCTCAATAAAAATCATTATAGCATTAGCTATATAGATGGGGTCGAAGAGACATCAGATGGATGTGAAGACCAGTTTCCTCAATGGAGTTGTTCAGGAAGAAATTTACATAGAGCAACTAGAGGGATTTGAGACGTATGATAGGGAGACACATGTGTGTAGGCTTAGGAGAGCCTTGTATGGTCTAAAACATGTGTCCTAAGCATGGTACACTCATACTGACATATATCTCAGTGGATTGGGCTTCACCAAAAGTGAAGCAGATGCCAATCTGTATCACATTGTGGTAGATGGAAAGTTTCTTATCTTAGTTTTATATGTTGATGACTTGATACTT
The DNA here is from genome assembly GCA_031772625.1 of Pinus tabuliformis. NCBI lineage: Eukaryota > Viridiplantae > Streptophyta > Pinopsida > Pinales > Pinaceae > Pinus > Pinus tabuliformis. The sequence goes on from CM062820.1 coordinate 992,966,274, forward strand.
ACTAGGGTGAGAATTTTATCCGCTATTGAAAGGAGGATATTTTGAGAGAATTTTAGATGAAGGATATGGGATTGATGCATTAATTCCTTGGGATGGAAGTATGGCATGGTGATGGTGAGCTATTTATGAATTATGGGAATTATTCCTCTGAAATACTCTAGAGATTTCACATGGAGAATTGCAAGCCTATGGACACACCTCTAGCTACAAATTGGAGGAAGGAGATTGTTTCTTTAGGAGAGGCAGTAGATGTCACCATATGTAGACATCTTGTGGGATCCTTAATGTATCTGGTGAACACAACGCCTGACATATGATATGCAGTTAATCAATTGAGTCAAGCCATGGTGAAGCCTACTAAGTTGTATTGGAAGGAAACAAAGCATGTGTTGAGGTACCTCATAGGCACAATCGAGTATGTGTTATGGTACAACAGGATAGAGGGAGTGAAGCTCCAAGGCTTCATTGATACAGATTGGGAAGGGAGTCCATCAGACATGAAAAGTAATTCAGGTGCTATCCTCATTGTTGTGTCTATAGCTATTTCTTGTTACAACAGGAAACAAAGTTCTGTGGCACTCATCTCAATAGAGGCTAGTAAATACATGGATGAAAGTCAAGCAACATGTGATTCCATATGGATGAGGAAAATATTTGTGGGATTTTCCAGTCAAGAGATGGTTCTGATAGTTTTTTATTGTGATAATCATAGTTGTATCAAACACTCTGAGAATATAATATTTCATGATAGGTCGAAGCACATTGATATCGGATACCATCACTTGCGGGATTATGTGCAAAAGGAAATTATGATGCTACACTACATTCCAACTGAGGAGCAGGATGTAGATATAATGACAAAGGCATTGTCAAGAGGAAAATTTGAATTCCATAGGTGTAGGATAGGAGTGGTGCAAAGTCACTTTTTTGCTAAGAGGGAGTGTTATACATTGTAGCAAGAAAGGCTAACTTTGACTTGTGCCTTAGTAAAATTTAGTAATTTGATTTTTCACATCAGCAAGATGAATTGGATTGAAGTTAACTTGTGTGACATGGATTTATCTACTAGTTTACTCAGTAAATTCGAGTTATAGGATAGAAGTAGAGTTATGAATGTAGTGATTGCTAAAATTTAGCAATCTAGTCTAGTGATTTTCAGTTGAGCGCAATTAATAGAACTTAATTAACTAGTTGAGTCAGTTGAAGGTTAGTTGAGTAGTAGAACTGTTGTTAACTTAGTGATCTCTTAGTTAAACTAGTCAATCAACTAAAAATAGCCCAGACATGCATGGAATTTGAATTTCCTAGCTGGAGTGGAGGAAAAGGCACATTGTAATTATCAATTGAATACTAGTTGAGTCTACAAGCTTGGAAGTTAAGAAGGTGAATCATTTCTTGGGAATTGCACAAGAAAATAGGAGAAAATTCCTATCTTTTAGGAGCTAATTTCCTCCAGGATTGCACAATGAAATAAGAGCTAGATGGGGCCTTGAATTGGCTAAGTGTTGGAAAAATAGGACAATCAGTAGGAGAACAAGTTGAAAGTAAAGGGTGTGCTTCAAGATCAAAGCAAGAGATTATAATAATGTCTCATTCTCATCTGATTAATGAAAAGAAGTGGAGGGGTTTTTCCTAGCAAGGGTCCCTTGTAAATCATTGTGTTATTGTGGGTTTTTAATGGTTGCATGTCATTTTGTTAGCCTCATACTCACAATCAATAAGTCCAAAATAATAAAATTATGGAACTTGATAAATATAATTACTACTTGTCTTTGATGTGCTCATCAATTCTAGAATGAGTCTGTTCCTAATACTTGGGAATTTGTTGAGGTCTAGTTGGTTGAGAGATTCTCTCCAACTAGTTAGCCTCCTATATTAGTGTGTGGTTGAGATATTCACTCAACCAAGAGATTGCATGTCCAAGATAGACTAACTATCTCTAGACATAACTTGATGTATTTATATTGTATCATAATTCTTTGTGAATATATATATATATATATATATATATATATATATATATATATATATATATTCAGGCTTAAAATCCTTTTCCACCAATTTTTTTTCTCTCTGATTTTTTTTTTTTAATTATCTTCAATTTGTATCAGATCTTAGAAAATTGGGAAAGTTTATGTGAACACTACGTAAAGTTTGTTCCCTAAGTGAGTATCAAGTCTTGATATGAATTCTGTATGACTATTTAGGAGTTGTGTTGTAGATGCATGGAGATCTGTGATGCGAGAGGTGTGAAGCCTATTGGAAAGATGTTGGCAATCATATTATGCATGCAATCAAGTGCTTAGGGGTCTATTGAATTTCATATGAATTAAGGTGGTGTCGAAGGAAGGATATCGTGAAGGAGGAAGAACCCTATGACTTTTACCAACATAGAGGAATTTATGGTGTTCAATTCTCTCTTTCCGAGTAATGGTGATCGATGGATTTTTAGGGCGTCAACAACTAACTATAGTGGGGGAAGTTTTTTTCAAAGATTACAGATATCACTTTTGATTGAAAAACAAATGGTATCTTTGCCCTCATTACTAGAGTTGTTCCAAGAATAGAAGCATCTTAAGGATTGAAGGGAATTATAAAATTTTATCGAAGAAATTTGATGTTTGGCCTCTCTAATAGAAGTAGACTTTGTTATACAGTTGTAAGGATCAATGAGTGTGTGTGATGCAGTGAGTTGTGGAGTTGTCGATGGTGTTCATTGCTTGGTTCCCTCATCGAGCTGTGTTGGATCTTCATGGGGATTGATTGTTTCCACCTGGATATGCCTTGTTATCTTGGATTCCATCCCAGTTTTACCAAGTTATGGGACAATATACCATGTAATTACAAGGGGATCATATTGGATGTGCCTTATTCTCATAGTGATATTGGCACTTCTTCCTCGCTTTATGTTCAAAATGATTAAGCAAAGTTTTTTGCCTTCAGATATTGACATAGCTAGCGAAGTAGAAATTTTGACAAAAAATCCTGGCTATTCACCTGTGGAGCTTAATCAAATTATTGCTTCTGCTCCTAGTTGATTTCTGCTTTCTCAGTTTTGGTTACTAGCTCAACAAGTGTGCAAAATTAGAGGATTTGTTATTTTAGTTTATAACTGAGTGAGTATTGCTATGGAGGCTGGCTGTTGATCGAAAGTTAGAAACCCCGTGTGTTGCATTTCAAAGTGGAAATGCATATATCGTTTTGGAGAAGGGAGTGGTTAAGGAGCCATGAATTGGTGCAATGACAAGGAGATGTCTGTTGTGTAAATTTCCCTTCTGTTGATTGTTTCAACAATTTTTTCTTACTGAATCTTCAAATTTATACATGTGAAATGATGTTGTGAGAGAATTATGTTGTTGGTGTTCGTTCTCACATGAAACATTGTTACTGAAGGAAACACTGAAATTAGTGGATACCATGATCTTTAAAGTATTTCTATTTGTTTTTGGAGAGTGCGTGAAGGTGAAGTGCGTGAAGACACCTGAGAGACTTTGTGTGGATCTACAACAGTGGTATAACAAATTTTGACAACCTCAATTTTCTCAGGGGAATCCAATTCTCTGAAGGTAATGATGAGCCCCAATTTTTGGTACAATTTGGGCTCATATTGGCCTACTTACCTTGCTCAACCATTCATCTTTTACCACTTATGCATTCATTTCTTAGTATATTCGTGTTGTTTGTAGGAAGAAGGGCAGGCATTATATCTATGTGACTAATACATGATGATTTCAGGTTTGTGGCATTAAAGAGAGCAAAAGACCACGTAAATGGAGACAAGGAGACAGCAAAGGTGACATTGCGGATTCATAGGGAGGTTGTCCACAGTCTTGATGACCTTCCTCGTGATTTTCACCTTAACTCCGAGCTCCAACAGCTCTCCCCACCGAGCTTAAAGGCAGCCAACACGTTCTACAGGATCAGCAGTTTACAGTAGTTTTGACTTCCAGTTGGACAGCCAAGCTCCACGAATGGAGGAAGCCAGCTTGATCTTCATTGTGTATAAATATGAAGGCCGTAGCCTTTGTTAGAAGCTTTTTGACCTTCTGAATTACTATTGTAATCTCTGAGCACGAGTTACAGCTCGGTGTTTGTTTGTTTTGTAAGCCAGTTTTGGCATGACATTAGACTTTTGATTATGAATAAAGGCAAGCATATTTGGATCTAATTCTGAGCTTTTAAGGGAGCTATAGCTCTCAGGTTAGGGCCCAACCTGAGAGCAATAGATCTCCTCTTCTTGTAGTGTTATTTACCTTTCTTTCCAGCATTGTGTTTCCTTGTTTTGATATGCATTTCAAAGAATACAGTTTGCTGATTTGATTTCTTTAACAGGATTGAGTAGGATTAGCTTATGGTCAAATTACTTTCAGTTGCTTAGACTAGGATAGGAGGTTTGTAATTCACTGGAGCTCCAAGAAAAAGGTTGTTAGTGCCTACACTGCCATCTCTGTTTAGGGATTGGGGTGCAGTCTTACCAACCACCAAAAAAACGCAGTCTTTTCTACTTTTATGCAAGCTGCAACACAGTCGGTTTAATCGTGGATCCTTTCATGCATTTTGCTCTTGAGCCATACTTCGTCACTACAGTTCCATGCACTACTTTTCTTCATGATTTACAGCGTTGTTCATTGGTTTAATAGCACAGGTAGCACTGGTTAATGAATTCTCGTTTTTGGTGCAAGACATAAGTAATTTGTTTTATTTACACTGCTCCATATCCTTCTACTTTCTTCTTCTTCTTCCTAACCACGCCTAAAGCCATCTACTCGACCTCTGTTCAGCCCGTTCACCTTCCAACTCTTCCATTGCCCACGTAGCTTCATCTTTTTGACCTTTCGTTGATCCCATCCTTCTATCCACCAACCACTTCGTGCACTCTTTCTCCGTCCTATTTCTCTGCCCCTGAGTCATCACAAGCTCCATCTCCACCTTACCTATCCACCCATACTGTTCCATCACTTCACCATCACCCAAAACTTCCACTTACAGCACATCCTGTAGAAGTTAGCAGATTTTCTGTAGAATTCCTTAGTTTCCTATAGGATCCCCTGCAGACATCCTGTAGAAGCCTGCAAACTTGGTTGCCGAGCATCCAAACGTTGTAGACTTCTGTGGACTGATGCTAAGGATCCCCTGGGACCTCTCCTAGCCCCCCTGTCCTTTCCCAAGCTTTCCTTCCTTTCGCACCACCTCTGCACAACCAAACCCTAATAAGAAACAAAATCATCATCACTCCAACCATTTAAGAAAAAATACAAAAACATGTTCTTTTCAATAAAAGTAGTTTAAGTTCATTCATTTCGCATCATTAGAAGTAATGGCATCATTTCCAGACACTTGCACTCCCACCATTGCATCATAGAGGTTAAGCTAGTCAGATTAGGGTTAACTAGGGTTTCCATGTTTTGGTTGGCTTTCAGTTCATTTTTGCAAAGTAGATTAATTTCCTCTGAGATAGCCTTCGTCCATCATTTAGCAAGCTTCTTCTGAGAGCATATAGAAGTTGGCTTGAGCCCTAGCGGACTTGTGCCAGCTGACCAAGTGACAGCTGCGACAAGAGCTAGTACTTGTGCATACAGCACCGTCGCTTCCAAGTTTGTACGAACTACCGGGTTGATAAAATTAGAGATAGGAAGCTCCAGGAGTTGTAGCATTATTGCTACAATACTGGAGCCCACCATCTTTTTGGCGCCGTTGCCGGGGAAGCGTCAGAGTATTGGTGATTGTTGCTATTCTTCTATTTTCTTACTCTTACCTTCTGCTCAGTAGTTTATTTCATTTCCATTCTGCAAAAGTAGCATAGACATTTCCTGCTTTCATAGATTAGCATTTCCTGCTTTCATAGATTAGCATTTCCTGCTTTCATAGATTAGCATTTCATTTCTGCAAGCGTAGACTAGCATTTCCATTTCTGCAATTTCATTTGAGCAAAGTAGACTAGTTCTTTCCTGCTTTCAATTCAATTCCGCATCTTTATTTCAGTAAGATAGTTAGTTGTAGATCAATCTGTTTCAGTTTTGCAGGTACCAAGAGAAAAAAAAAAAAAAAAGCAATCAAAAAGAAGTTTTCTCCATTTCATGCCTCGTAGGAACCGAGATAAATCAGGCAAATTCCTACCCAACACCCCCACCACATCACTGAATCACCCTTCTCTCTTCTTTGGTGACAGTGACCCAGAAGAACCTATAGGTGAACATCCTGAGATAGACAAAGATCCTATAGAAGAAGAAGAGTTAGAGACCACTCCATCTGAAGCTATGGCTGACAATAGAAGAGAAGATGAGAGAATAGAAGGTGCCTTCCCCATTCGAGAGACCAATGGAGAGATGAAAATGAAGAACATTAGCCCCTCCGCCTTACCTCACTTCCATGGACTGACTACTGAAGATCCTGATACCTTCCTGTTTGAGTTTGCTGTCCTCTGTAGAACCTATGACTATACTGAAGATGAGCAAAAGCTGAAACTCTTCCCTTCAACTCTTAAGGATGCAGCATTACACTGGTTCATGGGTTTACCTAGGAATAGTATCACCACTTGGGCTCAGATGCAGCAAGCTTTCAATACCAAGTACAGGGATTACTGTAGGTCCAAGGAAACCAAGGGGGAAATCTTTCGGATGACCATGGGAAATGATGAGTCCCTAGAGGATTACGAGGAGAGGTTCCAACTTAGCTATAAGCGGGCCAGGTGCACACTTGACCTTGAATCCCTCAAGTTGGTCCTGCTCCGAGGAGTCCCTGAAGACCTCTTAGATACCCTTCACATGTTAGCTGGGGGGGAAATTTACCAACTGCCTTATGAGGACATCAAGACGGTGTTTAGAAACCACTCCAGGGCAGCTCGGAAACGAGGTAGAGGAAACCTCCTCTCAACTGGTGTCCCTTTCTCCAAACATGAGCTTGCAAATCAATTAGAAGATCTCAAGAGTGAGGTGAGACAGACCATTGCCATGCAGCTGGACACATTCAGGATCCAGCAGAAGAAAGAAGAAGCTGAGAGAGCCTTGGCTGTCTTCTGCCCTAGGTGCACAAGGAGACACCCTAAGAACGAATGCCCATTGCATTCGGTTGAAGTGTGTTTCGTTTGTGAGGAGGACCATCCCACAAATCAGTGTCCAACCTTACCTGGGTTTAAAGCCATGTACCAAGGGACAGAAGCTCCCACTGAACCTCTCTATTACCTCAACCAAAGGAGGCCACAAGGATCTAGACCTTATCAGCAGGGATTGCAAGGGGCACCTCAAGCTTATTACAGCCCCAACCAATCGACTCCTATGCCTTCCTGGGGTCCCCCTGCTCATCCTTCCTGGTCCATGCCTCCTCCCTGGTCTTATCCACCTCAGTACCCTACTCAACCTACTTCTCATTCATATCATTCACATGCCCAGCCACAGCCTCAGTGGAATGCACCTCAGTCGGGGTGGAGGCCCCAATACAACACTCCTCCTGCCATTCTGCCTCCACCACCAGTTCAACCTCAGCCTTTACCTCCTGCTCCTCCAAGGCAACCTCAAATGCCTGCTCAACTGAACCCGAACCCCAACAATAGACAGGCCCAGCAGGTATACACTGGGGAAACCTCATGCCCTACCTATGCTGTGGAGATCCAGGAGATCAATCTTCGATCTGGAAAGACTCTTCCAGATCGCCAACCTCCTCCCCCAGAGGATGAGGAAGATAAACAGGAAAGTGAACCAAAGGCTATTCCACCCTTTCCTGAGAGACTAACAGCCACCACACAACCCAACCCAGAGGAGGATGAGCTTCTGGGTGAGCTCAAGCAGTTGTGTGTGAAAATACCACTTCTCCAAGCCATCAAGGATGTGCCAATATACAACAAACTGGTTAAGGAAAAGTGTTTCAAACACCCAGGCAGGCGGAAGAAAGATGCTTCAACCATTAATGTCATAGGACAACTGTCTGACCTTATGCTAGGACAAGTCATCTGCCCAAAGTACCTAGATCCTGGAAGTCCTGTAGTAGATGTCCACATCAATGGCACCATCATACCTCACACCTTGATCGATCTGGGGGCTGCCATTAATGTGATGACCAGGGATACCATGCTCAAACTCAATCTTCAGGGTTCCTTGAGGAAGACCTCGACAGTACTGCAACTAGCAGATCGCTCCACCGTGACTCCCGAAGGGATTGTGGAGGATGTCTTGGTCTCTATTGACTCTTGGGAATACCCTGCAGACTTCCTGGTTCTGCAACCAAAGGCAAAGCTTACGGGATATCCTCTCATTTTGGGAAGGCCTTGGTTAGCTACTGCAGATGCTTACATAAGTTGTCATGCAGGAAATATGACCATCAAAAATGGTCCTATGTCCAAGCAGCTAGTCCTATACCCTCCTACCCAACCCTCCTTAGAGCATGACTTACCACTCTGGTTGGAGGAAGGAGAGGAAGACGAGGTGTACTCAGCACCTCTGTGCACCCTAGATACCACTAGAAGAGACCCCCCAACCGAGGATGACTTGATCGAGACCTTGATCCAGAATCCACCTTCCAGTGCACTACCCTTAGAGAAATTGGTGGAGGATGCCCAAGCTAGCACCTTAGTGGATCTTTGTACAACCAACCCTGTTACTCCCAGAGTCAAGAATGTGGAGTTCGGCCCTGAGAGAGCATTCAAGATCAGCTCCTCCCTATCTCCTTCCCAGGAAAAGGAGCTGTGTAGCCTGTTGGCCAGGCACCTAGATGCTTTTGCTTGGAGCTATAAGGAGATGAAAGGAGTCCATCCTTCGGTCTGTACCCATCATATATACATCAAAGAGGATTGTAAACCGGTTAGGCAACCCCAGAGGAGAATGAATCCAGCCCTTAAGGACATTGTCAAGGAAGAATTGCAAAAATTGTTGGATGCCGGATTCATCTACCCCATCTCAGATAGTGAATGGGTGTCCCCTCTGGTGTTGGTTCCCAAGAAAAATGGGAAATGGAGAATCTGTGTGGACTACCGAGAACTGAACAAAGCTACCAAGAAAGACCATTTCCCTCTACCTTTCATAGATCAAGTGTTGGATGGACTGGCAGGAAAGAATTTCTTCTCTTTCCTGGATGGGTTTAGCGGGTACAACCAAATCCAAATCAGCCCGGAAGACCAAGATAAGACCACCTTCACTTGTCCTTGGGGTACCTTTGCCTACCGAGTTCTTCCCTTTGGGCTATGCAATGCTCCTGCTACTTTCCAGAGAGCTGTCTTAAGCATCTTCTCGGAGCTGGTCCATGATGCAGTAGAAATCTATATGGATGACTTTACTCCTTATGGGGCCAACTTCCAGGAAGCATTGTCCAATCTGGGAAAAGTCCTAACCAAATGCATTGAGATGAACTTGTCCCTTAGTCCTGAAAAATGTGAATTCCTAATGACTGAAGGGACCGTGCTAGGCCATACCATTTCTTGCCAAGGGTTACAGGTGGATCCTAACAAAATTGCTCTCATCAAGAAGGTTCCACCTCCTCAAAAGGTAAGGGATGTCCGGAGTTTCTTGGGATTAGCAGGATATTACCGGAGATTCATTAAAGACTTCAGCAAGCTAGCCTCGCCATTGTTTGGCCTGTTGGCAAAAGATGTGGAGTTTAAATGGACTGACGATTGTCAGAGGGCTTTAAATGAATTGAAGGACAAGTTGGTGTCAGCCCCAATACTGAGAGGTCCAAACTGGGCCCTACCTTTCCACATCCACACTGATGCCTCGAACAAAGCCATAGGTGCAGCTTTAGGACAAGTTGAGCAAAAACTTCCATATGCCATTTACTTTGTTAGCAAAAACTTGTCCAAAGCTGAGCTGAATTACACTGTAACCGAGAAAGAATTCTTGGCTGTGGTCCATGCACTGAAAAATTTCCGACATTATATCACTGGCTATCAAACATTTGTACATACTGACCATGCTGCAATTAGATATTTAATGAATAAACCAGATGTGAATGCTCGTATTATTAGATGGTTACTTTTATTGCAGCAGTTTGATTTGACCATTGTTGACAAACCAGGTAGAGAAAATGTTGTTGCTGACTTTTTATCTAGATTGGATTTGTCTGCAGATGAGGATGGAACAGTGGATGACCAGATGCCCGATGAACATCTGTTTGCTATTTCAGTACTCTCTCCATGGTTTGCTGATATAGCAAACTACCTTGTTTCAGCACAGTTCCCTCCGCACCTATCTTCAAGAGAGAAGAGCAGAATCATCAGAAAAAGTGCCTCATTTACTTGGATCGGGGGCAATCTGTTCAAGCTTGGCCCCGATCAGATCTTAAGGCGTTGTGTAAGGGAGGAGGAAGTCTTTGATATCCTCCTCACTTGTCATGATGGGCCTTGTGGAGGACATTTTGCAGCAAAGAGAACTGCTTTCAAAATCCTGCAGGCAGGCTACTATTGGCCCACACTTCATCAAGATGTCAGAAGATATGTCAGTCAGTGTGACCAATGCCAAAGAATGGGGAAACCGACCCAAAGGGATGAGATGCCTCTCCAACCTCAAGTGACTCTTGAGCCATTTGAGAAGTGGGGTATGGACTTTGTGGGCCCAATCAACCCTCCTTCGAGGCAAAGGTCTTACATCATTGTGTGTACTGACTACTTGACAAAGTGGGCAGAGACTAAAGCAATCAAAGCAGCAACAGAAGAAAAGGTGGCCGAGTTCCTAAGAGAAAACATCTTCTATAAGTTTGGCTACCCAAGAGAGCTGGTCACCGATCAAGGGAGCCAGTTCACATCCAACCTGGTTGAAGATCTACTAGCTCATCACAAGATCAAGCATAGGACTTCCACCCCCTATCACCCTCAGGCAAATGGGCAGGTGGAAGTCACCAATAGAGCATTAGAAGGGATCTTGACTAAGGTGGTGAGCAGCAGCAGAAAGGACTGGGCAGATCGCCTGGTTGAAGCCACATGGGCTTACAACACCACTTGGAAGACCACCACCGGCTTCACACCTTATGAGCTGGTCTATGGGAAGAAAGCTTTGCTGTCCATCGAGTTTGAATACAACACCTTGAGGATGGCAGCTCAGCTGGACCTAGATCTCAGCCATGCACAACAAGAAAGGTTATTGCAGCTGAATGGACTGGATGAACACCGAATGCAGGCCCTCCTTCACTCAGAAGTGGTTCAACTTCAGAGAAAGGTGTGGCATGACCAACATCTCCATGACAAGCAATTTCAGCCAGGAGATTGGGCTTTGTTGTATGACTCCAGATACAAAGATTTCAAGGGGAAGCTGAGAACCAGATGGCTAGGGCCATATTCAGTGGAAAAATGTCATGACAATGGATCTGTTCTTATTCGGACCATTGATGAGGAAGCCATCCCCATGCTTGTCAATGGGCATCGATTGAAGATCTACAGGAAGCCCCTCTCAAGACAAGAGTTCATCAAGACTATGGAGAAGGGTGTCATAGAGAAGGGTTCTGCCCTTGCTTTGGGCATACCCTGAAAAATCTAAAAAAAAAAAAAAAAAAAATAAAAAAAAAAGATCCTAATAATAAAGAGGTGGTTGGGTGAAAACCTCATTGAGGCGCCCAAGGCAGGTGGTAGGGAGTGAAAACCTCTTTGAGGCGCTTAAGGCAGATGGCAAGGGTGAAAACCTCAATGAGGCGCCCCTGTTATCTTTCAAAAAAAAAAAAAAAAAAAAAAAGAAGAAAAAAAAACACAAGAAAAAAACAAGGTCGGCAGATTCATTATGTAAAATTGCATGCAGGTGTTCTATGGAGGAGAGGAAGCCTCTCAACTCAAAGCCAAGGGTCCTCATCATGCAGTCAGGACACCTCACCAGCACCCCCTCCAGGAATACTCATTTTTTCCAAGGTATGTGCAATTTTATTACAGCTTGAGTCTTCTACAGGAAGACACAGATTTTCTACAGGAAGATGCAGATTTTCTACAGGAAGGTGCAGACTCTCTACAGGAAACGAAGCCTTTCTATAGGAAGCTCTGTATTTCTACAGGAAACTTCCTGTAGAAGCCTAGAACGGCCCAGGATTCATTTCATGAAGAGATCTAACGGCTAAGGATCGGTTTGGACGCATGCAAACCACTGTTATCACCCTTGCACATTGCTGTTATCTTGTTTCACCATCCTTGTCGTCATGCAACAAAGTTACCTGCACCAGCAAAGCAGATCGATGAGTTCTCAAGAAAAAGCAAATCGTAAACAAAAAACGCTGGAGATCTCATACCATATCCATCTCGGTCATCAAGAAGCCCTGAGAGCGTGATCGGGAGGCCATCCATTGTCGTGCAGCATGCACCCAAGGAGGAAGAACTGTTACCAGACATCCCGCGGGAGTCCTGTAACAGTTGAGCCCACTAGAGTGTATACTCTTCACAGCGCTGGCCATATGCAGTGAAACGTGAGCGCATGCAACTAAAACATCCCATCCATCGACGGCAGCTCGTGAACATGGACCTCCGGGCCTGTGTAAGTTCACCAGCAGCAGGTAAATCGACTCATCAGCGTCCAAAGAGCCGAAACATCGTGTGCAGCCGCGCAGGTAAGTGTCTCGACCCTTCCTTCCATCAGACTGCATGAATGTTACTTTGATTGATTGCTAAGTGTAAAGGTGAATGGGTTGAGCGGCCGTATGGCCATTTGGCCGGCCACGTCGGCCAGTTAATGGTCTAGTTGGATGTGTGGGTGGCGGCCATGACAAAAAGAATGGGCAGCATGCACGTGAGAGCGATCCCGTCGAAGAGAACGAGTTTAACCGAAGAGGCGGCGGTAGATCTGCGGGAATTGGTGCGGCAGCAAGTGAACGCGCAGTTGAATGATGGGCTGATGTCACCCAATGGTCCGGCGGGGACAGCTCACCCCCCGCGCCACGAATTCCGCCGAATTCAAAATCTAATCGGCTAGATTGCACTCATGCATTTATCAACCACCGTTTTGAACTCGAGCGGCTATCCTGATCCTTCTGCAGTGTGATACGCCGAGCCTTTGGCCATCAGAACGATTGAGAAGCACACCCAAGGCGCAGACCGACTGCAGTCTCTCCCGAAAATCGCGCGCTGCATTCTACAGGAACGCTGTCATCCTACAGGAACGCAGTTTTCTACAGGAAAGCGGGTGCCTCACGTAAAAAGGTGGCCAATTAAAAAGGTAACCCTGAACTCTTCATGCAACTGGTTATTAAAGGTGGCAGAATTGTCGTCCACAGTCTGGTCATAGAAAAATGGTGAAATTGTTGTCTGCTGTGCCTATACTGTCATTCTACAGGATGTCAGGGTAATTAAACTGTGTTAAGTTCCTCAGGGATAAGTTTGTGGATTATGTGCATGACATTCTACACTCTGTCTCAGTAAACCAAATTTCTTCCACAATCACCACCTCTGGTCAAGAAAACCGTTTTATCATGCCGTGTGGGTTTATTAGATGAGAACCCACTGATTCAACCAAGTTAAGGGAAAACCAGGAAGTGGTGGAGCTCTTCACACGGGTTCAATGGATATCTTTCTGTGATAAGCTGCAGGGTTACGACGATGAAGTGGCCGAAGAATTTTTGCAGGCTCTGAAGCCGAAATCCAAGACACTGGCCACAGTGAACTTCAGGGGTCTAAGCCTCAAGCTCACCCCGCAATATATCAGTCAAATTACTGACCTTCCGATGGGTTTGCCATGGGATAAGGAAGAAAGGAAGTTGAGCCAGCAGGCCAAGAAAGAATTCTTTCCACCTGAGGAGGAATTCTCGGAGGACAAAAATGGGGTGTGAAGAACAAGTTTGTTGCCACCATGGAACGAAGTTAGCCTGCAAATCATGAAGTATATAACCTGTGAAGGTCGTTATAGCATCGTTTCGGTTGCTCACTGAATTGAGGCACCGGATTGATCTTCCTGTAGAATAGAAACTGAGCATTCCTTATTTCCTGCTACAGTCCCTAATTGAGTGTGCCACAAAGTTAAAAGAAGGCATACCAGATCAGGTAGCCCACCATGGGTTGATCAAACTGCTTGTGGAGGATGCGCTTCATTCATATAAGGTTCCCCTCTCATGGGAATCATTAAGGAATTTGACAAGAGATGGAGACATAAAAATGTTGATTGAAGAAACGGGTTCCTCCAGCAGTGAGGAAAAAGGATCAGTGGCTGAGGGAAAGAGAGAAACAGGGCAGAAGACCCCGACCACAATGCAGAGGAAAGAACAAAAGAAGAAGCATGAGAAAAAGGACGACAAAGAAGAGGACACACCCATCTTGTCAGCAAGAGAAAAGAGGTTGAAGAGCAGAACGGACAAAGCTGAGGTGGTCCACGTCAGCCCAAGTACCTCATCAGCACCTGCAACCAAACCAAAAAGCAAAACCCATGCAGCAAAGCAAGCAAAGGAGGTGACACCCGTGTCTACAGGAAAGCAGAAACAGGCTTCTACAGGAAGCTCGAAAACAGAGACAGGGGCTTCTACAGGAAGCCCGAGAGTTCTACAGGCTCAAAACAGGGTCTTCTACAGGAAGCCCAAAATTGGTAAAGGAAGGGTCTTCTACAGGAGGCCCGGAAGTGGGTAAAGCAGGGTCTTCTACAGGAAGCCCGAAATCAGAAAAGAAGGGGCCCTCTACAGGGAGCCCTGAGAAAGCAAAACGCAAGAAAGAGAAGGCTGGCATTCTCGAAAAGGAGGCAGCAGCTGCGCTAGCCGCCCTCAGTACACCTCCAAAGCCGAAAGAGAAGAGAGAGAGGAAGATCCCTCTACCTTTTGAAGCCAGGAGAAGTAAAAGAATAAACACGGGCAAGCCGCAGCCTCCACCCAGCAGCCAAACCATTTTAGGGGGTGTCCCTACTTCACCCAGTGAAAGATCCCCCTCTAAAACATCAGCCACCCCCGAGAGGGGAAGCCCAAAAATAACTTCCTGGACACGAAGGATAGGCCAATCGGCTTCCGAAGCCCGGCTCAAGGAAACAGGAAAGGGGGAGGCAGCGCCACCCTCGTCACCGCCAGGGCCAGAATAGGCAGGGCCACCAAGAACAGGAAAGGAAAAGCATGCTCCGGGCCCTAGTTCTCGGCCAAGGACAAGGAGCTGGAGAAAGGTTGCTCAAGGATGAGCAAATATTTTAGCTGGGGGGTGATGATGAGCCCCAATTTTTGGTACAATTTGGGCTCATATTGGCCTACTTACCTTGCTCAACCATTCATCTTTTACCACTTATGCATTCATTTCTTAGTATATTCGTGTTGTTTGTAGGAAGAAGGGCAGGCATTATATCTATGTGACTAATACATGATGATTTCAGGTTTTTGGCATTAAAGAGAGCAAAAGACCACGTAAATGGAGACAAGGAGACAACAAAGGTGACATTGCAGATTCATAGGGAGGTTGTCCACAGTCTTGATGACCTTCCTCGTGATTTTCACCTTAACTCCGAGCTCCAACAGCTCTCCCCACCGAGCTTAAAGGCAGCCAACACGTTCTACAGGATCAGCAGTTTTGACTTCCAGTTGGACAGCCAAGCTCCACGAATGGAGGAAGCCAGCTTGATCTTCATTGTGTATAAATATGAAGGCCGTAGCCTTTGTTAGAAGCTTTTTGACCTTCTGAATTACTATTGTAATCTCTGAGCACGAGTTACAGCTTGGTGTTTGTTTGTTTTGTAAGCCAGTTTTGGCATGACATTAGACTTTTGATTATGAATAAAGGCAAGCAGATTTGGATCTAATTCTGAGCTTTTAAGGGAGCTATAGCTCTCAGGTTAGGGCCCAACCTGAGAGCAATAGATCTCCTCTTCTTGTAGTGTTATTTACCTTTCTTTCCAGCATTGTGTTTCCTTGTTTTGATATGCATTTCAAAGAATACAATTTGCTGATTTGATTTCTTTAACAAGATTGAGTAGGATTAGCTTATGGTCAAATTATTTTCAGTTGCTTAGACTAGGATAGGAGGTTTGTAATTCACTGGAGCTCCAAGAAAAAGGTTGTTAGTGCCTACACTGCCATCTCTGTTTAGGGATTGGGGTGCAGTCTTACCAACCACCAAAAAAACGCAGTCTTTTCTACTTTTATGCAAGCTGCAACACAGTCGGTTTAATCGTGGATCCTTTCATGCATTTTTCTCTTGAGCCATACTTCGTCACTACAGTTCCATGCACTACTTTTCTTCATGATTTACAACGTTGTTCATTGGTTTAATAGCACAGGTAGGTTAATGAATTCTCGTTTTTGGTGCAAGACATAAGTAATTTGTTTTATTTACACTGCTCCATATCCTTCTACTTTCTTCTTCTTCTTCCTAACCACGCCTAAAGCCATCTACTCGACCTCTGTTCAGCTCGTTCACCTTCCAACTCTTCCATTGCCCACGTAGCTTCATCTTTTTGACCTTTCGTTGATCCCATCCTTCTATCCACCAACCACTTCGTGCACTCTTTCTCCGTCCTATTTCTCTGCCCCTGAGTCATCACAAGCTCCATCTCCACCTTACCTATCCACCCATACTGTTCCATCACTTCACCATCACCCAAAACTTCCACTTACAGCACATCCTGTAGAAGTTAGCAGATTTCCTGTAGAATTCCTTAGTTTCCTGTAGGATCCCCTGCAGACATCCTGTAGAAGCCTGCAAACTTGGTTGCCGAGCATCCGAACGTTGTAGACTTCTGTGGACTGATGCTAAGGATCCCCTGGGACCTCTCCTAGCCCCCCTGTCCTTTCCCAAGCTTTCCTTCCTTTCGCACCACCTCTGCACAACCAAACCCTAATAAGAAACAAAATCATCATCACTCCAACCATTTAAGCAAAAATACAAAAACATGTTCTTTTCAATAAAAGTAGTTTAATTTCATGCATTTCGCATCATTAGAAGTAATGGCATCATTTCCAGACACTTGCACTCCCACCATTGCATCATAGAGGTTAAGCTAGTCAGATTAGGGTTAACTAGGGTTTCCATGTTTTGGTTGGCTTTCAGTTCATTTTTGCAAAGTAGATTAATTTCCTCTGAGATAGCCTTCGTCCATCATTTAGCAAGCTTCTTCTGAGAGCATATAGAAGTTGGCTTGAGCCCTAGCGGACTTGTGCCAGCTGACCAAGTGACAGCTGCGACAAGAGCTAGTACTTGTGCATACAACACCGTCGCTTCCAAGTTTGTACGAACTATCAGGTTGATAAAATTAGAGATAGGAAGCTCCAGGAGTTGTAGCATTATTGCTACAATACTGGAGCCCACCATCTTTTTGGCGTTGTTGCCGGGGAAGTGTCAGAGTATTGGTGATTGTTGCTATTCTTCTATTTTCTTACTCTTACCTTCTGCTCATTAGTTTATTTCATTTCCATTCTGCAAAAGTAGCATAGACATTTCCTGCTTTCATAGATTAGCATTTCCTGCTTTCATAGATTAGCATTTCCTGCTTTCATAGATTAGCATTTCATTTCTGCAAGCGTAGACTAGCATTTCCATTTCTGCAATTTCATTTGAGCAAAGTAGACTAGTTCTTTCCTGCTTTCAATTCAATTCCGCATCTTTATTTCAGTAAGATAGTTAGTTGTAGATCAATCTGTTTCAGTTTTGCAGGTACCAAGAGAAAAAAAAACAAAAGCAATCAAAAAGAAGTTTTCTCCATTTCATGCCTCGTAGGAACCGAGATAAATCAGGAAAATTCCTACCCAACACCCCCACCACATCACTGAATCACCCTTCTCTCTTCTTTGGTGACAGTGACCCAGAAGAACCTATAGGTGAACATCCTGAGATAGACAAAGATCCTATAGAAGAAGAAGAGTTAGAGACCACTCCATCTGAAGCTATGGCTGACAATAGAAGAGAAGATGAGAGAATAGAAGGTGCTTTCCCCATCCGAGAGACCAATGGAGAGATGAAAATGAAGAACATTAGCCCCTTCGCCTTACCTCACTTCCATGGATTGACTACTGAAGATCCTGATACCTTCCTGTTTGAGTTTGCTGTCCTCTGTAGAACCTATGACTATACTGAAGATGAGCAAAAGCTGAAACTCTTCCCTTCAACTCTTAAGGATGCAGCATTACGCTGGTTCATGGGTTTACCTGGGAATAGTATCACCACTTGGGCTCAGATGCAGCAAGCTTTCAATACCAAGTATAGGGATTACTGTAGGTCCAAGGAAACCAAGGGGGAAATCTTTCGGATGACCATGGGAAATGATGAGTCCCTAGAGGATTACGAGGAGAGGTTCCAACTTAGCTATAAGCGGGCCAGGTGCACACTTGACCCTGAATCCCTCAAGTTGGTCCTGCTCCGAGGAGTCCCTGAAGACCTCTTAGATACCCTTCACATGTTAGCTGGGGGGGACATTTACCAACTGCCTTATGAGGACATCAAGACGGTGTTTAGAAACCACTCCAGGGCAGCTCGGAAACGAGGTAGAGGAAACCTCCTCTCAACTGGTGTCCCTTTCTCCAAACATGAGCTTGCAAATCAATTAGAAGATCTCAAGAGTGAGGTGAGACAGACCATTTCCATGCAGCTGGACACATTCAGGATCCAGCAGAAGAAAGAAGAAGCTGAGAGAGCCTTGGCTATCTTCTGCCTTAGGTGCACAAGGAGACACCCTAAGAACGAATGCCCATTGCATTCAGTTGAAGTGTGTTTCGTTTGTGAGGAGGACCATCCCACAAATCAGTGTCCAACCTTACCTGGGTTTAAAGCCATGTACCAAGGGACAAAAGCTCCCACTGAACCAATCGACTCCTATGCCTTCCTGGGGTCCCCCTGCTCATCCTTCCTGGTCCATGCCTCCTCCCTGGTCTTATCCACCTCAGTACCCTACTCAACCTACTTCTCATTCATATCATTCACATGCCCAGCCACAACCTCAGTGGAATGCACCTCAGTCAGGGTGGAGGCCCCAATACAAGCTTCTTTTGAGAGCATATAGAAGTTGGCTTGAGCCCTAGCGGACTTGTGCCAGCTGACCAAGTGACAGCTGCGACAAGAGCTAGTACTTGTGCATACAACACCGTCGCTTCCAAGTTTGTACGAACTACTGGGTTGATAAAATTAGAGATAGGAAGCTCCAGGAGTTGTAGCATTATTGCTACAATACTGGAGCCCACCAGGTAACTTTTCCTACAGTTGCGTATAAACACAAGGGACCTGTATACTTACCTGGACCAATGAAAAATTGATATTGCGAAATAAAAAGTTGAGAAAACTAGGGCCTTTCAATGCAACAAGGAGGAGCTTCTCTACAATTGGAAAAGTTTGGAATGTTAGGAGAAGACCAAAGTGAGCACAAAAGAAGGTTTCAAGTTTCAGGTGAAGAATATGTGACCAATAGTGTGGAAGTAGCTAAAGACCTGTTTGCACTCATGGAAGAACCTGTGTTGGACCAACTTTGTTTTGAGAACTACGTGACCAACGTGGAAGAGAAGCCCTGTTGTACAACTCTGTGTGAAGGTATGTGCATCAACGAGCAAAGGTCGAAGAAGAGATGCATCAAAAAATTTGTAAACTCTTAGCACTTCAATTCATTCTTTAAGTTCTTCGTGAAGTTTACTTTGGGTTGTTTAAAGGTTTAGTGTAAAGAGGGAAATTATTATATTTTATGACAAGTGTATTGAAATCAAGGTTAAAGTCAAATTGTAGATGTAAGGATTTCAAATTTAGTCACAAAATTAATTTCTATTGATGTAAAAAGTCTGGTTGAACTAAGTTTGGAGCTCAAAGAATATAAAGTCCATGTCAAATTTTTATTTCATAATGGTTGAATAAGGAGTCATGCAAGTATAAAAGGTTAGTGAGTCATGAGGTGAGTAAAAGGTTTATCATGTCAAGGTCAATATCAATTATTAATGCAATGAGTTGAAGTTGAAATTTGAGTTGAAATTGAATTAGTCAAAGTGAGTCATTGAATTGTATTGGGTGCATTCTCGGTTGAACCCAACACCCAAGCCTTGATTGGATCCTTGAGACATGACTGATAGGGGGTTGAAGAAGTCATTTGGATTTTTCATCCACTCATTACAATGTCAAATCATTAATTTTGGTGCTTTTTTGGTGGTAGTCGACACCCTAAACTTGTCAAAACTAAATCAAGTGAGAGTGAAACTAAAAAAAAGAAAATTTCAAGCAAGCATGAAATTCAAGAAAGAAAGTTTAAACAAACAAATGCAAGCGAGGGAATTCAAGAGTTCAAGCGAGCGAGTTCAAATGGAGAAAATTATCCAATTGTTATAGTTTCTGAACAATCTAATACTATCCACTACTGAAGAGACAATGAAAATCAGTAAATCCACTCTTGTTGATATTAATATGCATCTACAACAGAGACATGAAATGATTGAATTTATCCAACGTGAATCACAACTAAAATGGGATGATATGTAGCAAAAAGTCATATGACATTCAACAACACAAATTCAAATAATGAATATGATTCCAAGCCACTCAACGATACAACTTCAAGTGTAGAAGTTGTACATAAACAAGTTCAACTTTCTTAATCCAAACCAACCATCAAACCATGGGAGGAAATCTACTGTAACAAAAATTGGCGTGGTTTAGGATATGACAAAGATGACAACAATTTACATATTCCTGATTATTCAAAACCCATAAAGTTCATCAGTAGAGGATTTCTTGATCAAGAAACATTAGAAGTCAATGAGAAAGTTGAAGAAAAGCCAAAATGTCAGCATTGTCAAAGAACAGGTCATATGGAAGATTATTGTTTTGATGTCCATCATTGTCACCATTGTGGCAAGAAGAATCACTCATCAGAGAGATGTTTCAAATGAAACTAACCACCTAGATTGAAGATTAATTATGCATGGATTGATCCTTGGGAGTGGTTATATACAATCAAATGATTATATATGTTTTATCGCAGAATTCAATCTCACATATTACATCCAATAGTCAAATGAATATGGTACTCTCATGTGTTTGAAAGGGGGAGTACAACAATGAAACTCTCCTACATCTGAAGGGGGGGGATTTCAAAACAAATGCTAATGGTTATGGTCTCTCCTTTCAGTTAACAAAGGGGGGAATTGATCATGAAATTGAAATTGAAATTGAATTGATGATTATGGTTGTTAGACTAAAACTTTCAACAATAACACAATTTTCCATTAGGAATTAAAATTTTTTCAGTGGAAAAACGATTGGGATGTTGATTGAGAGAAAATGTGGGCATTTTTTGTTCACTTGGATGGTCATTGGGCCAAGAAAAGGATAGATAGATCCTTTTTCATTGTAGCTTGGCATTATATTGAGTTGTCAAGAATTTTTAGGGATATGTTAGACTTGTAGTTGATTCACTTCTCTTGGTGTGATCTCTTCATATTGGAGTTTTCGGCATCCAATTTTGGCGATTTTTTAGGCAGTTTTTCATTGAGGCTCAACTCAATAGTTTCAACATGAAGACTTGAATATGGTACTAGGCTCTTACTCTGGACTTATGATTTAAGGGGGGAATATTAGCCTCATACTCACAATCAATAAGTCCAAAATAATAAAATTATGAAACTTAGAAAATATAATTCCTACTTGTCTTTGATGTGCTCATCAATTCTAGAATGAGTTTGTTCCTAATACTTGGGAGTTTGTTGAGGTCTGGCTGGTTAAGAGATTCTCTCCAACTAGTTATCCTCCTAGATTAGTGTGTGGTTGAGATATTCACTCAACCAAGAGCTTGCATGTCCAAGACATACTAACTATCTCGAGACATAGCTTGATGTATTTATATTGTATCATCATTCTTTGTGAATATATATATTCAGGATTAAAATCCTTTTCCGCCATGTTTTTGTTTCTTTGATATTATTTATTTTCTTTAATTATCTTCACATTGCATCTGTTTCTAAATTTTGATTTCCATCCCAAATCATAGTAGATGAAATTTATAATCTCCTTATTTCAGTTTGATTTCATCAGTAGTAGAAAATTTCTATTAATTTCTACAACAATGTCTTCATTTAAACTCTTTCCTTGAAGTTGCTTCACCAATTGACTTTCTATGAGAATCTTGATTTCCTTTAATGCACCTTTAAGTTCTCCTTCAAGGTCCACTTCTACTTCGGGTTCTTCAACCTCAACTATGAATAGTATTTCATTCCTTTCTTCATCAGTCACACTTGAATTTTTTTCACTATCACTTTGTTCATTTGAGTAAAAGTTCTTTTTCTTTCTTGTTTGCTTCTTCTTTTGATACTTGGGTTTGAATCTCAATTCATTATCACTTTCATTCTTTTTAGCATAAGTACATCTAGATGCATAATTACCAATTCTTCCACATTTAAAACATTTGAAAGGAAGCTTACCTTTTAAAGTACCAGTTCTTCTTTTGAGTTTATGATGAAACTTTACTTCTTCTTGATCCTTTTGCTGCCTTGAAAGTTGCTTGCTTGACTCTTGAATTGTCTTCCTTGATTCTTAATTCACATGCGGAAAGAGTTCCATGGAGTTGATCTACGGTCATTTTGATGGCTTTAAATGACCTCATCAACATTTGGGAAACCATCCATTTAGAGCCCAAAATTAGAATCTTTTCCATTTGGGCTAGTGGTTGTAACTGATTTTAGATTGGGTCTAGTTGCCTGTAGAGAAGTTTCTCTAATGGATGGAGACTTAAGAATGTATAAACTAAAAGGGAAATAGAAAGATTGATAATGATTCTAAGTAAAGACATGAAAGTAAAATAAATAAATTCTAACTAAAATATATCGTTTAATATATAACCCGGGTGAAATTGCGTATGTGAAATGAAAGATAACTCAATAACTAGAGATATATATCTCTTTGTAAATCATTTAATTAAAACAAACTTCAAATGATAAACTATTCAATTAAATAGTTAATTGAATTGTTATATTAGCAACATCACATATAATCTCGAATAATTATGTTTACAAATGGAAGATACAATAAGACATAAATGAATTATTAAATCCTTCACTTATAAACATGAATAAACTCAGATGATTCCAATAAAAAATATAAACAAGAAAAAATCAATAATAGTACCAATTATGCTTTTCTTCTTTGAGACATGGAATAAAAAATGCTTAGGCTTGTATTAGAAAAGAGACTTGTACAAAAGTGCAACAAGGAATTTTCTTTCAAAATTTTAGAACCCCCAATGTTGGGCCCAAGAATGATACAAATAGCTTCCAAACCATAAATAGAGAATAGTTACATATTTGGAATTCTCTCAACTAAAGAAAAAACAAACTTGAATAAAATAGACATTTTGTTAAAAATTTTAAAACTGAAATGAAATATTCAACTCAAAAGGGTATTTGTTGATTAGGAGCCAATGGATGCTTGCCATTGCTGATATACTTCTAGAAGATGAGCCAGCTCGGGAGGTGGGTGAGGTCTAATGATCACTTGATAGTTATATGCTTGAGCTTACAAATATGGTAATATTTAGGTTGCTTGTTCAATGTTGACCTTATTTACTTGAAGGTAACCATGAGGTTTGATGAGGAATTCCCAGGTCAACTTGAAATTTACTTTTGACAATTGTTCAATTCTTTCACGAAACTTTTCCCTATCATTTTTCCACTTTGATTTTAATGTTTATATCTATAGGAGAGTTTCCCCTGAATCATCTGGTAGAATTATAGCATTTTTAAGTGGCTACATGATTGGTTGAAAAACCGAGTTAGAAAGTTTTTTAGCATATTTCACTAGTTCATTGACCAAGTGTATATTATTCTTCCAAACATGAAGAAATTTAGATTTCTGCATTTCACTGATTCTGGCCAAGTTTGGAAAGAACCGTTTTGGATCATCTTGCCATGTAAAAATCTTATTGAGCTTACACTTGGTTTCATCACATCAATTTTCCATATCAAGCAATTTATCTAGAAAATAATTTACCAATTTTTCTTGAGCCTGTATTGTGTGTAACCAATTACAGAAGAATTGCTTCTCATGTTGAAGTTGTTGATTTAATTCATTGGCTTCATGCTTAAAATTATAAATATCTAAAGAATTTGTCTTACCCTACTTCAAATTCCCTCTATAAGTCATTTACCATTTCATCCTTCAACTTGATTTCAGACTCATATTGGCCTCTGACTCGAGAAATCTGAGTTTGCATTTGGATTTCTGCCTGTGAAGAGCTTTGTTCCAATTGTTGTATCCTCTCATCCTTCTGCCTAATAAATTCTATAACCTTGGTTGCTTTATCCATACTAACAAAAGCATAAACCCTTGCATATTGGGTTAATTCATCGAATTCTTCATTAGGTGTTGTCGATGTACCTTGCCAAACTACCTCCAAAGGAGTTGCGGTGAAGCGGTAGTTGCTGTTAAAACCTATGTCTTCACGACCTTCCTTTTCTTCCTGCTCTTTTTAATAATGGCCTTCTTATTTGGACTATAGAATACCTCTATCAATGGTATTTATTAATGTGCAATAGGAAATATTGGAATGGTCTCTACACTAGGTCAAACATTAATAGGCATTTTATTAATAACACATGATTTTGCAAGAGTAGTCTTAGAGGCATCAGATGACGCATCAATTGATTGTTTTCCAACTAAATACCTAGCATTTTAATAGACATTGTTGTCTCTTCAATTGATTCGAGAGGATCTGAAGTAATCTCTTCAAATATTTTCCAATCTTGATAATATCATTAAACATTAGATTTTATGAAGTGGTTTTCTCTTGAGACCCAAAAAAAGGAACTTGAAAAAGCGTAGTTGCTTGAGAAGTGACTTGCATTGAAGAAATAACATCCTTTAGTGATATCCATTCTTCTTCTATAAATTTCAGCAAATTTAGTGGCAAGGAAGACCTTCTTGTGTCCCTATAAACTAGAAAATATTGATAGTTGTCTGGAGGCAACTATTTCTCTTATTGTAGACGGAAAAATAAGGAGTTCCACAAAACAATTCATCATAGTGATTAGCCTCAGGAACATATTTCCTAATATTTGCAACAACTATTATATTTTCGATTAACTTGGTAGGATCATGCAATTTTGCAAGAATAATAGCCAACTTCAACTCAAATAAGGGTTTTAATGACTTTTCAACATGAAAATAATTCTGTAGAGTAAAGTGACCAATTTTCATGAGAAACTCAGGCCACACTTTTTTGGAAGCCTTCTTTAATTCAAGGGTTATCCTTGTATGTATTGTTTGGGGGGAGGCCTCTCTGCATAAGAGCTTATATGGAACAAAAAGATGAAAAACACGTGGTGTGTTGTAACTTCTCCAAACCTTGATATAAGTAAAAATAGCTTTTGAGAACCAATATCCAAGTCTTAATAAACAATCTATAACAATTGTAGACATTTTTGGAGGCTTGGACCTGAAAATGGCTCGATAAATGGGAATCATGGCAAGATGACAAATTTGATTTAAATGGTCAAAGTAATTATCTTCCCACAGTTTACCATGATAAAAGTGGATGGGAAAAGGATCAACAGGTGTCCATCTATTGTCCATTGCTAGAAAATCCAGGGAAAAACATATGGCATCCATTTCAAACATTGATATATAAAAAGGGGGATTATGGGTGGACGTCTATTTAGTGTGGAAAGATAGAATATGCTTGGAAATATTATCAGATATCATTTCATCCCAATTGAAAGTAAACCCATCAGAAGCCCTATGAATAAGAGCGACCCATTCTAATGGAAATTGAGAGACATTTTGATAAGCAAATAATCTACATAGCATAGAGGCAACATAACATAAAGGGGGATTTAATGATTATATGGAATATTTGAGACAATATTATTCTTTATGCTTGTTGGGTTATATATTCGATTCTAATTAAACAACTTGAGTTCTTTTTTAGTATTGTTACATTCTTCTTTCATAAAACTATCGAAAAACTGAGAATTATACATAAGTTGTGGCTCAGACAGTTGATACATACCTTGGAGGTATTCTGGTTTTAATGAGCTGATAACTATGCCTGATGAAGTGAAGAACTTAATTTTTATAATATCCACATTCTCAACCACCCAAAAAATTATATCGATGTGGGGAAGAAGTTTGGGGCGAGCAGCCGAATTCTATGTAGGAAATATTTTGAGGTATCTTGAATTATCATCTCGGAAGTTTTCTTACCACCCTACTCTGTGGTTGGTACTTTCAGCTTGGAGTAATATTCATCTGGTAATTATTCTTCAAGGAGTTTGTACATTGTGTTCCATGATGAAATTATTGAATCCTTCATACACACAGTATTGCAAAAGAGGAAAGAATCAAGAAATTTCCATGCCTCCTCTGAAATACCACCATCCAAGGAACTTGAAGGCCCTTTGTTTATTAGATAAACAAAAATATCTATAGAATCTGCCTAAAATTATAAGGGAAATCGTGCATGAAATCTCATGAACCTTTCATGCTCCATGATTGTCCTGTTCATCCTTTCTGACACACAATTTTCTTGTGGTGTTCCTAGAACTATCTTCTCTCTATGAATTCCATGCTTTGAGTATTATTTATCAAACTCTTTGATGTACTATTCACCTCCATTTTCTGATCTAAGACACTTCAACTTCTTTCTTGTCTCATTCTCAACCAAAGCTTTCCATTTCTTGAAAGTATCAAATACACCAGATTTATTTCGAATACAATAAATCCAGGTTTTCCTAGTTGCATCATCAATAAAAGTAACATAATAGAGAGAGCCACCAAGAGATGATACCTAAGCAGGTTCCCATACATCTATATGCACAAAATCTAATTTCTTTCTCTTCTTTTCCTTCCCAACTTTGGTAAACTTGACTCTCTTTTGTTTTCCATAAACACAATTTTCATAGAAATCCAAATCAACATGCTTCAAACCTTTCAACAAATTTCTTGAGTGAATAATATACATTCCCTTCTCACTCATGTGCATGAGCCTATGATGTCAGAGTTTTGTTTTGTTCTATGTTGTATCAATCACTTTAGCCCTGTTACACAAAAATATCGTCACCATGATTATTTGCAGTCAGTATGGGTCTATCATCACTTGTACTGTCCTCCTAAGCAAGTCTCAGACCTCAGCTCTTCAAGTCAAGCTTTGGAAATGAGAGAAAGACATTAAAAATCAATGTAACTCTGGTTCCACACTTTCTCTCACTGTCACCCGCGGTCCCACACCTTCTGTTTACAAAAAACTGCGGACCTGCCCGCTCTGTCCCTAATGGTGTGGGTGCGGACCCCTGTGAAAGTCAAAAGGCACAATTTTTATCTTAAAAAACTCACTTTGGGTTAATTCTAGAGGATTCTAGAAGGAATTTTGACGTGGATTGTTCGCTTTGAGGTGGTTCATGCATCCCAAAAGAGAAGGAGCTAATCCCTTGATGAGAGGAGCTATCCCTTTGAAGGAGGACCTAGTAACCTCCCTCCATTGCACTATAAATTCAGGCATTGGGCTGGTTGCTGGAGAGGTTAGAAGCTGAACATTTTTGAGGGTAAATGCTGGTGAAATCAAGACTTCCTAGTTGAGCTTAAGAGGAGAGATCACATACCTTTTTGGCTTCATTGGGGAGTGAGTGAAACTTGTCAAAGTAGAGGAGACTTCTTGCTGGACCCTGGGAGGAGCTTGTACAGCGTCAAGGCAAAGGTTGTAAAGTTCTTCTTCTTTTGAATTAATACAATCAAACTCATTTTTCTCAACAAGTATCTCATGTTATTTGTTTCATGGACTCCTTGACTTTCATGTTAAATATGTTTTATGATATTGGCTTTTCAGGTGCTATTTAATTTGTTTGCCTTGTTTGTGTTTGCAGATTCGCGACAAAGGAGCTCATTTGGATCAAAGGAGCGAGGGCATCCACAAACTTGCGTTGGACCTAAGGTAGGCCCTAAAAACACTTGTTTGCCATTGTTTATAAAAGCATATTTAGAGAAAGATAGTGTCTGGTTGGTTTGCTTGTCATTAGGTCTTCCTTTAGATTCTAGGAAGGTCTATCTTGTCCGCAAGATCGACTTATTCCGTGTGACAAGCCCAATTACACACTTTAATTAGCAATATTTCCAATTACAATTAGCCTTTCCATTCATCAATAGTATTTGAATATAGAACAATAAATGCAATGACAAAGGAGAAAATCCGCACATCAACAAGAGATACTGAGTTTGGTCAAAGACCGCACAAGGGGGAAAACCCTTTGAAATTATTCTTCTATTAAATGTTCAACAAAGAGTAGAATGAGCCCAATACAATATCCAGCAAAAATCTGAAACAAACTTCCAAATTCACTGTGGTACAGAGAGAAACCCTTCAACTTTCGGTCAACTATGGTCAACTTTAGTCAAAAGTGAAACCCTAGCTCAAAACCCTAGTCTCTCCCTTTAGGTTGACATGTGAGAAACTATAGCCTCATAGTCACTCTCTTGGCCTTTGTAAGCATGTGACTGTGGTTGATTTAGCCCAATGTCATGTGTGTGACCAGAAAACAAAAACCCTAATCCGTACGAGCCTCATACCTGAAACTTCAGACGCTGTGCAAGATTCCTCCGTCGAACCTGTGCGAGCCAATTCAGAAAGAAGAGAAGAAGATGCTTGGTTGGCTTTCAAATTAGCTCTAGGTCACTTGTATTTATAGGATTTCAAGGATGTCCAATAAGGTCCATTTGATGTCGAGGCCGACTTGTCCAAATGTGCATGTGTGGGTACAAAAATTCAAAATCCAACTTCTGCTTGTCCAAATAAGGTGATATTTAGTTCGATTTTGGTCCTCTCAAAAAGAGGAACTCAATTCCATCATCATCTCCATCATATGAGCTATCCAAGGTTGAATTTCACTATATTTTCATATTTTAATACCTGGACCCCCCTGATGGCAATTAAAGGGGAGACATTTCCGCCCCATTAGAAACATGGATCTAATGCGGCTAAAACAAAAAACATTTCAAGATAATCAGGATCCACACCCAACAGAAGTATTATGGTTTTAATGTGCCAATAACTATGCCCCATGAAGTGATGAATTTCATTTTTGTAATATCCACATTCTCAACCACCCAACAAATCATATTGGTGGAGGGAAGAAGTTTGGGCAACAACAATTCTATGTAGGCAATATTTTGAGGCATCTTGAATTATCATCTCAGGAGTTTTCTTACCACCCTTCTCTGTGGTTGCTACTATTGTCTTGGAGTAATATTCCTCTGGTAATTATTCTTCAAGGAGTTTGTACATTATGTTCCAAGACGAAATTATTGAATCCTTCGTACACACTATATCACAAAAGAGGAAAGAATCAGGCAAGCTTTCATTAGTTACTTCTTGGAATGGCCCTATTGGTGGCTGGACTGTCATCTTCTTCTTAGATTTTACCATCTCGATAGTTTTAGTAGGGTTGAAAAAGATGTTGCACCGTTCCATTGAAAATCAGAGTTAGAATGTCATTTGCATAATAAAACCCATCAATTTTATATAACTACATACAACTATTAAATCATTATGTTTCACATGCAAGAGTTAAAATGCACGAAAGGTGGTGAGTACAAAAAATTGAATTCTAGGAATGCATGTTGATTTTCCACATAAATGTGATAGTTGCGCAAGAGTGATAGGTGGCACAATTTTATTAGGATGAGAGGTGAGTTGGAAATCAACGTGGCTCCCTATGTCATCCTAGGAACTAAAGCCCAGAAGAACCAAAGAGTGTGCACTAAGGAAATTGTTGAGATGACTAGATTCAGGGTGACATGGAGAGTAAGCACATGTTGGTCTAGTAGAAACCATCATGAATAAATATAGATTCTACGTGAAGAAGCCGAGTCATCTCAGGAATGGGATCCTGGAAAAAGTCTAAGAGGTGATGCGTTGAAAGTTCCGGGGTGAAAGGCTCGAGATTACGTGGAAGGTAGGAATCAAAGGCCCAATGAGATAGCGAAATTTGAAACAAGAGGGGGGGATACAAGTGGAAGTGTCATGAAGAGTTATCCTGGGAGTTTTTCCCCAACTCTTTTGACTGAAGTGATGAAAGAAAACTTTGGGAGAGATTTTCTGAGATGACTTGGAAAGGATAAGGGAATAGAGTGTGAATGGGAGAGGTTGAGGATAATATGTGGATGAAGTGAGATTGCGATGCCTTGTTATCATATTTTGTTGTGTCACCCAAGAAGGTGAACCCCGGGAGAATGGAAGGAGTGGATTTTGAATGCTCCTGGGAAGAACCTCTAGGCTACGTGTCGCGAAATAAAAGTAAGGCACACAAGTATTAATAAAAGGTTTAATCATTATTTACTCATATAAGTATTACATTAATACTTTGTCTATTCCAAATTACTCAGTTATGGTGGTTCTAGCCTTTGGCCTTATTAATATATAGTTCATTTATTAATGCATAAAGGCTGTGATGATTATTTAACCCTGAGGCTATATAAAATTAAAAGTTTTTTGGGGTTTTAAAGGGTCATATTTTAAGGAAAAATAGAAAAATATAAGCTAAAAATTTGAAATGGTCCCCATTTTTTTATTATGATATAAATATAAAATGGGGGGTTGTTGTTTGCTATAACAATTTGTGACACATTGGGTGAACCAATTATCTTTGTTTGCATTGATGAAGAAATAAAAGTATAAGATTACATAAAGAAGAAATTTATGACTTAATAAAATTTCGTGATGAAATTATTATGGCCATTTAAATAATAAAAAGGGAGAATTTGTTCTCATATCTTTTCATCTTTCCTTTATCTAAAAGGGAAAGGATATCTTTGATTTATTTATTTAAATAAGAAAATAGGATTTTGATTTGACTTCTAAGCATAACTTAGTACCAATTTATGCATTATGTTTAATTCAATTTTCTGTACTCGACATCGCTTCACTGCTAGTAGGCCTGTTTAGTACCTCGACGAAGTTACCTTAGTATTATGTATGCATTTATCCACTGCCAGTGAGCCTGTTCAGTACCTTGGTAGGTTTACATGCAGTTCCCATGACTTATATTTTCTTTTTTAATTTCCTTTTGATCATAGTTTTAGAGATTCCATATTTTGCAATGGGGTACAAGAAGTTGGGTGATAATAAAGTTATTTAAATATAATGCATATCATGGTGTTTATCTATTCATTCATCTAATGTCTGCCATTCTTATTGCAAATTAATCATATAAAAAGGAATTAATACTTCTGGAAAAGGATAAACTTCAAAGTATTTTCCAAAGATTACTTTCTTACACAAGATGAATTAATCATAAAACTTGGTCATGATATATATATTTTTTTATCTATTAGACTAACCTAAGTACCCACGGGGGATTTGAACCAGTGACCTATCGCAAGGAGTGCCTTAATAGCGCACCCATTCACTGTCAATCGAAAGACCTGTGGGCAGCTTGGTCATGATATTTGATGAAATACAAGTTTCAGACTTGTTTGCAATCTTTTAAGCGACAATTCTCTATAATAAAGGTATACAAACAAGATATAAGAAATGCAACATGTTGTGAATTTCTATCAACAAATAAACAACCATAAAACCAGATTTATAATGATTATTTACATATTTACAAGAAAACTGAATTTTCAAGAAAAATAATTTTTCAAAATCTGCCCATTCACTGGGAGGTATTCTTCAACCCTCTCAAAGGTTTGCAAAATAAATGTGGGGACTGATTTTCTTAGACATTTGAAAAGGACCAAGCCAGAGTTTCTAAAATTTAGAATGTTTACCTTTATCTTCATGTGCCTTAGCCCATTTCAAAACTAAGTCACCGACATTGAAATTTTTGTCACCTACGTGAACTATTGTAAAACCATTGTTTGATGATCTTTTGGTGATTGTTTTTTGTCTCGTTTCCTGTAATTGAAAGATTTGTGCTAAACATTGTTGTAAGCTAGAGTAGGGTTGTTCCTGAATGGATTGGACTAGGGTAATGAAGGCAAAGCAATATTTGGAGGTAAAATAACTTCTTTCCCATATTATAAAAAGTAAGGAGTAGTACTTATCAGCCCAAAGAGCATATATATGAGAGCGTTATGCCAACTTCTCTGATTATCATCAATGGTTCTTTAAATGGTTCTTAAAAGGTTTTGATTAGTTGATTTAGCTAAGCCATTACCATGGGGGTAATAGTTGGATGAATATTTTAATTTGAAGCCCTTTTGGAAAACAAAATCAGTTAGTGAATGTAGAGTCTCATGATTGTTTTGTTTTTGACACCATTTCCATCCATTTTTCCTCTTTTTCATCACTACTATCAACTCAAATAAATAGTAAAATTATTTATTAATGTGCCTTATTATTGAGTTAAAGATTGTAATAGCTACAAAATTAACATGAATCTGTAGTTGTTTTATGATTTCGCAGCTATCTCCATGGTTTATCAGATTCCAGTACGCCAGCCAAGCAAAGAAGCACATGGGAAGATAGGGATTGATCTCCTCATGGATCTCCTCCTATTCGCCCGAGCCAAATCATCAAGGGAAGCACCCAGTGGTGCAGTCAAGGAAGCAAGTCAATGCGTGGATGAACAGAGCAACGAGAGTTCAAATCAATCACGACTCTCCGATTTTATTTCCAAATAGAAAATCGTTGAGAAATGTTAAAATATCCATTATCAGATTAGTATTTAGATTAGGATTGTTTTTAAGTTTTTAAGGCATGAAAATCTCAAAAATATTGGGCGCCAATTATATATATATATATATATATATATATATATATATATATATATATATATATATAGAAAACAGGGATTCGCAGACATATATGCAATTGGTAATTGATAGTTTCAAGTTCCATGACTCTGTTCGTTTTTAATTGAAGAAGTATTCTCATGAATACCATGTGCAGTTAGATGTTGATATAGAGTTATAAACCTATTGTTTTGTGGAGGGCCCTTGCAGACAATGGAGGTTCATTCATTTGATTATTATCCAATTTAGTTCATTTAATTATTTTTCCAGAATTGCATTATCGTAGTTTCATTTCTTTGTAATTATTTGTTTAAAATTTTTCATTTGTTTTCTGTCGATTTCAAATCATTTACATGCTTTATAAAATAGGACTGTGTACATAAATCTCCTTCTTTTCATAAGTAATTATGTTTGTTTAGATCAAATTCTTTCTTCTTTTGTTTTTATTATTTCAAGTAAGATTGTTAATTATAGTGAATAGATCTTAATATAAATTGTTTTATAAATTTTATCCTTGAATAGAAGTAATTCTTTTTAGAATAGAAGTAATTATCTTTCTAGAACATTAGTTTAGGTAGCTCTTTTTTTATCATTTTACATAGTAACTAACAATAGTCAGTTAAAGAAGATCATGATAGCTTGTCTTACTTTCCTTTTCAAGAATTGATTGTATTGTAAATCTTTAGTTTTCATTAGGAACATAGGAACAAAGAAAATCCTTAAAACCATCCACAATCATTATCTTAATAAACTCAAAAAGGCTTCTAGCATATATAGTGCACTTGCACTTCACAAGTTTACCAACTCTGGTCGATAATTTATGTAAGAAATTTAAGAACATTGAATTGACTAAACATTTTGGCGCCGTTGTAGGGGAAGTGTAAATAGAAGTCTTGATTTCTTAAAAAAAAAAAAAAAAACATGATATGCATAGGGAAAGAGACTCTAGGGGTATATTTGTAGGTAGAGGAAAGAGCTTAATTCCAATAACATCACTTACTCCACCACGACCTCGTAGTGCCACACCACCCATACAAACTCGAATTCCATCCATAGCAGGCCAACATAGACTTCCTGAGGTATTAAGATCCAAAATCCAACCTAAAGATTCACCAACTTCATCAACAAAAGTCATAATCGAAGAAGATCCCATATCCCCAACAACAAGAATAATTTTCCTATCTTCAACTGGAGAACAACTTCTAGCTCAAGAGTTGGAAGTTCCCATTGAAGAAGAGGAAGAAAAAACCTACTTCAAAACATTGATAGAAGAACCAGAGGAACTAGAGGAGATTGAAAACCCGATCTTAGAACAAGAAAAATGCGCAAGGTCAGCAGCCTCTGCGCAATTTTTGAGGGGCGTTAGTCCCGGGGTGATTGTCAAGTTCGACTCTCCGGGTGGCCAGCATGAAGGTTGATTGAATTGCTTGCGAGTAGTGCAACTTGAAAAGAATTTCTTGGTGCTTCTGCATTGTTCTGGGTGACAGGCGATCGATTTGATAGCAGGGTGATGGTCCGGTTGTCAGAGGGGAATCTGGTCTTTACAAGTTTTAAAGATTAGTCTTACAACAGATGCAATACATGTGTGAAAATGCGCTGGCCTATTAGCAGGCTTTTGAATTAAGAAAAAGTTCCAAGACACATCGTTACACCATACATCACTAACCTCATGTGAGGGGCGTTGGATCCATTGTTTACTCCTCAAAGAAAAGATTATAGACTCTCTTGGCTATGTGGGAGGAGCTAAGGTGAAAAGTCCTTTGCATGTACAAATGAGGGGGTATTTATAGCCAAGGGTGAAACTGACCCTTGTGGCTATTCGACTACCCTCATGACTGTTTGACTTCCATGAATTTTCGACTTTACATGAATATTTGTACAAAAAGTGGGTCTCTTGGACTTCCATGTTACATTACATTGATTGAAAACATGGCCCACAATAGAGATGTGTACGACATGACTCAACATGACTCAGACAGTGTTGGTACGTTTGTGCTGCTGCTGGAGAGCATGTCGAGCTACAATGCTGCTGGGTGATGGATGGCTTCGTGGTGTGTTAGAGCTTCACCTCCGCATGGAAAAGTGCACAGCGTCTTCGATGGTCGTTGGTTTGCTTGATGTTTATTTGGTACGTTGCTTCTTACTTGTATGGTGGAAGGCTTGACAAGCTCATCTATTCGCGAAGGGTGCATTTTCATCCGTCCGTCCATCTGTGAGAACATCTTGCATGCTTTCTCGTCCGTCCATGAGCACATATTGCATGTTTTCTTGTCTGTCTGTCTGCGAACACATCTTTTCATGATCATCCATTCATGAGCACATCTCTTCACATGCATCATTCGTTCATCCATTGGTGAACCTGTCCTCCTGCATGTGCTCCCTTTGTTCATCCCATTCATCATCGCTTCATGTTCGTTGGTGTGCCTGTACCTGCAGTCACTCATGATGAGACGACCTCAAATCCAAAAAACTCCTAGTCTACCATGACACATGATCATTTCAGATGCAGGTTACCGAGAGAGGTAGGATGATGGCTCCGGGCACTACCAGTGAAAACTGCGCAAGAGTCACTATGTGATGAAGATGGGCATTCCAAGTCGATAGTGACTGTTTGTGAGGTCTGGCTCGGATGGAAGGAAAAACTGCACAAATTTTGGGAGGGCTAGTCCGGGCTGTAGGAAGTCAAGGCAGACAGAATCTGCGCATTTTCTGGAACAAGCGGGTAGCAAGGGCTTGACATCATAATTTGCACAATTTTCTAGAGAAACAGGTCGGGCTGCATGGAGGATCAACAGGCAGAAATTGCGCAGTTTTTTGGAGGAACTAGTCGGGAGTCTGGCAG
This sequence comes from Pinus tabuliformis, assembly GCA_031772625.1. Lineage (NCBI taxonomy): Eukaryota > Viridiplantae > Streptophyta > Pinopsida > Pinales > Pinaceae > Pinus > Pinus tabuliformis. The sequence continues at coordinate 993,001,643 of CM062820.1, forward strand.
CCAAAACTGCACAATTCGTGGAGGGAACTAGCAGCTAGCTGCTAGGTCACTGGTAACAGAAACTACACAATTCCCAAGGGGAACAAACAGTCAACTGCTAGGAGCTTGGTAGCAGAAACTGGGCAATTCCTGGAGGGAACTAACAATATACTACTGGGAGCTGCTAGTGAGAGAAACTGCACTGAGGCTAGGAGGCTAACCTTCTGATCATCTCTGTGCAATTTCTGAGCTGAGCGGATTGCTGGACAGTAGGGGGTCTTCTCATGAAAACTGCGCAATTTTCTGGATGAGCATCCAGTCGACTGTCGGGAGGACTGACTGGAAAAATTTCGCAATTTCCTGAGGGACAAGTCATGAATTAATTCCATGGGGGCTGCAAGATTTCCTCTTGTAGAAAAACGCCATGGGATTATGATTTGGGAAGAAGCCATTTAATATGAGAGATTCCAAATAGAATTCATGGGCTCATATTATCATATGGCCCTATTTCTAGTGCCACTTGTTGATGGTGTTGGAATTCCACCAACGAACCAAAGTTAAAATTGGAAATAATGGTACAAACATAAATGAGTTTCTCTTCATTTAAAGAATAATATATTCTATAGTGAACAAGGCAAACCACGTGAAGGTGGAAGCTTATATGGCCCTCCCCCCCCAACACATCACTCTCAATTTTGCAATACCAAATCTATCTACTATAATATATTCGAAAGAAACACAATACTCAAAATTTTATTGGTGTAATAAATGGCATATGGAGTTAAGTCTTTTTGTCCTAATACAACTCCTAAAGTTGTATCTGAAGCATCAGTTGAGATATGAAAAGGTAATTTCCAATTTGGTCCTATAAGAATGGGTGCTTCAGAGATTTTCTCTTTTAATGACTCAAAGGCCTTTTGGCAATCCGAATCCCAATTGAATTCACAGTCTTTTGTGAGCATCTTGAAAAGTGGAGATGCAATTTTTGTAAAGTTTTCTATAAATATTCTATAATAACCAGTGAAACTGAGAAAATTTCTAACATCTCGTTGACATGTTGGATTTGATAATTTTCAAATAACTTCTACTTTAGATGTGTCCACTCTAATTCCATTTCCTGGAAAAGGAGGTGGATTTTCTTAAGGGACACTCTCCTCCTTTTCCTCTTCAAGCTCCTCAGGTGGAGATGGAGGTTGATTATCTGGAAGCACTCTTCCAGACCTGAGGTTGATTTCTTGAATTTCCACAACACAGGCATGATAAGATGCTTCTCCACTGTAGACCTGTTGTGCCTGTCTGTTGTTCGGGTTCATATTTGGTTGAGTAGGCATATGAGGTTTCTTAGGTGGAGCAGGGTGAAGGAGTTGTGGCTGAGATGGAGGTAGAGGCAATAAGGCTGGAGATTGGTTGTATGGGGGCCTCCACCCCTGGGATGACGCATTCCACCGAGGTTGTGGAGGAGCATATGGCTGAAATGGTTGGTTGGTAGGTTAGGGATGGTATTGAGGTGAAAACTACCAGGGAGAAGGTGTGGAACATGAAGGATGAGTAGGAGGGCACCAAGGAGGAATGGATGTATTCTGGTTAGGGTTGTAATATAAATAGGATGCCCCTTGCATGCCTTGTTGCTATGGTCGAGGTCCTTGAGGCCTCCTTTGGTTGATATAACAGAGTTATTCAATCACCCATTCAGTTCCTTGATACACAACTTTTAATCTAGGTAGAGAAGGGAACTTGTTTGTGGAGTGATTCTCCTCACAGATCGAGCATATTTCTATAAGATTCATTGGACATTCATTCCTAGGGTGCCTCTTGGTGCATCTAGGGTAGATGACAACTAAGGCTCTTTCTTCTTCCTCCTGCTTCCTTTTGATCTACATGGTGTCCATTTACAGAGCAAGGGTATGCAAAATTTCACTCTTGAAGTCTTCCAACATGTTCCCAATTTCACTTTTTATGGATGTGTTGGAGGAGGATGAATTGGCCAAAGCTTGACTAGCCCTACCCTTATTTCTAGCTTCCCTAGAATGATTTTTGAAAACTATCTTGATATCATCATAGGGTAACTGATAGATGTCCCCTCCTAACAGCAGGTTTAGGGTTTCTAGGAGATCTTCCCTGATCCCTCTAAGAAGGACTAGCTTAAGTGATTCAGGATCAAGGGTGCACTTGACCCTTTTGTAGCTGAGTTGGAACCTTTCCTCATAATCTTCCAAAGATTCATCATGTTCCAAGGTAATTCTAAAAATTTCCTCTTTGGTATCTTTGGACCTGCAATAGTCCCTATACTTATTGTTGAAGGCTTGTTGCATCTAAGCTCAGGTGGTGCAAATTTATTGTTAAGCTTTCCCATAAGATGTTTTCTATGTAGGCATCACAATATAAGCATGTAAAATCAGGCTGCTTTGAAACTTAGAATTTTCAAAGGAAGAATTGAACACTTGAGAAACATGACTAAACATGACTGATGAGGCTCATCAATGGGTAAATTATATGGACCTTAGTGCCACTCTCCAGCTTATTAAAATCATTTTTTCTTACATTTCTTTACATGTTTTGTTATATTTTGCTTAGTGAGAAGGGTGAATATGAGATGTTATGTCTTGTGGCCTAATGTGCATTAATTGCAGGATTTGGAGCAATTTTGGCTAACTAAAGTGCAGGAACTTGAAGTAGACAAGAAAGATGGATTTTAGGAGATTATATCCCCCTCCTTAACTCCTCACTCACTCGAAGATTCCTCCACGAGATCTCATAAGCTCGAAGTTACAAGCAACCAAGCCACTGAGGTCATTGGTAGCCAAGCTAGTGATGGTTGAAGACAGGTTGATCTCGAGTTGGGACCCAAGCCTCCTAAAATTTAAGGAAGTTGTTGGTAGCTTCAGTGGTATAAATAATAAGGCCTAGAGCCTCATTAGGATTCGAATTTTCTTGTTGTAGCCAAGAGGAATTTTCGAGCGAAGACATTGTGACTAATAAATCTTATGTATTTTTGATATTTTAATGAAAATGAGAAGCATTCCCTTGATCCAGCACTGAGTTGACTCAGAGGGTTGAAGCTCTTGGGTTAGGGCCCAACCCTAGCAGTAGAGGTTCCTCTTTCTATACATGTATGCTTAGATTACATTCATAGTTAGCTGCTGAAGTAATTTTGGTTTTGTTAATATGCAAGTATTTGGATGATTAATTAGTTTGCTTCCATTTGTGGATAGATAGATTAGTGGTATCAGAGTGACAATAAACACTTCAGAAAATCTTGTGATAGTGGCTTTCACCTCATCTCCCTTATTGGATCATGACTTGAGGGTTCCATTCACACAGCCCAAAAAATAGATTTATTGTTTGATTACTGCACAATCTAGGGTTTCTTGTTGAATATATCACTGTCTCTAAATTTCTTAGAAGTATCTGCAATTGTCTTGTTGATCTCTTGAGTTTTCTATGGTTTAAAAGCACTTTCATTCATAAACTTAACCATTAGCTATTAGTAACTTTGTTTTCATCCATTCAACTCATCTTTTCCATCTATAAATGAGTTTGTGCATAAATGGAGAAAAGAGTGTATGTTGTTGCAAGAGCTTATAATCTGCAGGGAGACCTCATCTCATTCACCTCATCCAAGTCTTCCCCACCTATGATGCCAAGGTCCACCAAGCCCTAATCTAAATTCTTGTTTTGTAAGAAAAGATGTCACTTCCATTGAGTAAATCCAACCATCTTGAAGCATTTGATTGAGCCTTGGGAAGTGCGCACCTCCTCTATGCCTTATTTACCCATCAAACACCTTTCCCACACTTTGTCAATGAAAGGTAGAGGGAAATGGTCCTTTTTTGTGGCTTTTTTTAGCTCTCTGTAGTCCACATAGATCCTGCACTTCCCATTTTTCTTTGGAACTAGAGCCAGAGGAGACACCCACTCACTATTTGAGATGGGGTAAATGAACCCTGCATCCAAAACCTTTTGTAGTTCTTCTTTGACAATATACTTGAGGGCTGGGTTCATTCTCGTCTGAGGTTGGTGCACTAGCTTGCAACCTTCCATGATATAAATGTGGTGAGAACACACTGAAGGGTACACTCCCTTCATTTCATTGTAACTCCAGGCAAAGGCAACATATGCTTTCTTAGAATGTCACATAACTCCTCTTCCTGATGTATAGAGAGAGAGGGGTTGATTTTCAATATTCTTTCCGGGCCAAATTCTATCATCTTGACATGAGCAGGACCCTAATTAGCTAGGCACAAATCATTCCAAGGGTTATCTTCAACTTTCTTCACTAACTCCTCAAGGGACATGGTGTTGGGGGGCTGATTCTGGGGGATTTTCTTAATTAGGTCATCTTCATCAGGTTCCCCCCTCCTATAGTAGCATCTAGAGTACAGATTGGGGAAGAGTAGACTTCATCTTCCTCCTCGGTTTTAATCATCACTTCAGCAAGCTGACCAAATGAATCGATAGAGGCAAAGGGTAATGTGTAACACCTGCATTGCACATGACCTTCAAATGTAAGGGTGAGTAATACAGTCTAGACATCTTCATACTCTATCTTGTAGCGTAGGCAAAAGTGGTCGATTCCTTGTCACTTTCAGCCTTTAACAATCTTGTTCCTTCTCTTTCATGAAGCAAGAGCGGTTACCCATCATGGTGATAACAAACTTTGAACGCGGCTGCCAACTCATCCGCCCTCCTAGAATCCCTGTAAAACACTATCGACACCCTGATATGCCTGGTGATGCAATTATGGTGTAATATGGAGGAGTGTGAGGATGAGTGGTTTTCATAGGGGGCATGAGCAGTAAGTGGTAAGTGAGGGGGGGTGCGAAATAATATGAGAGGAACACGTAGTGGCAGGGCCTAAGGGGGAAACCGCTTTCTTGGACCCTGTGGTGAAGTAAAATTATGAGTGCGGACACAAACAAATTCCTCTAGCCCAATAATGGGTCTAGCCACAACTGATACATTCTATGGAATATTTCCTTATGTTAGAACCAATTAAGAGGGCCTACCTCTTAGTACGCTTATCTCATTTGACGATGTCCTTGCTTTCTCGCTCTGACTATCTCTCGCTTCCTTCTTCAAACACCTGAAACAAGTAAACAACAACAAACAACAACTGTGATAATAGACAAATTGTAATTCAAATTACTTAACAAGTCAAGAAAAATTAAGCCATGAATATGTAATATGACAAATCATGTAGGAAATAAATCGATAGTTGCATATTTATTGAATCAAGAAGAGATTACAACCATTGTCTTGACATTGCCATTCTCCTCTGACAAGACCAGGTTCCCACACACTTCTGCTAGCATTCCATGATGGCCTCAACAAAAATAGTTTGAAGGCTCTTCCAAACCAAATCACATTTCTCCCTCACACAACTAGAGAGCTACAACTATGAATAGCTTGCTATTTACTTCAAACTTAATTAGCACTAACACCAACATTAGCACTAGCTTGTGCTTGGGAAAAAGGGAGGTTTATATAGGATGAATGGATGGGGGATGGATCCTCTTCTCATGAGAGAAGGTCTTATCCCTTGAGGTAGTTCCATCATTATAGGGGAAATAATCCCAAACTAACATCCTCGACCCCATCTGGCCAAACCATTTACCAGACTTCTGTTACGAAGCTTCTAGAGTTGGAAGCTTCGGTTCTTAATTTAAAAAACTTTCCATAAGAGGACTGGCGTGACTAGAACACAGTTCGGTCGCTCTGGTCGGCACTAGGGAAAATGCTAGTCCTTGCATATCAGCGCGAGGAAGATAAGGGCCATTAGTGCCAGTCTTGTAAACTAGGCAAACAGAAGTTTCGGGGGAAATGGTGCAAAAGGGAATTGATCTGCTCATGAAGAGGGACACAATGGGAGTTTCTTCATGAAGGGAAAGCATGTAGGGTTCACTGTATAGGTCCTCCAGGATCAAGGAATGGGGAGTACAGGGATAACAACAAAATGCTGTGTAACAGATGCCCCCTAAAGCATGAAGGCTGAACTAGAGTGAGGGATGAAATGCTTTATGAATCAGTGCGGGGAACTGTGGTTTGCCGTTGGAAATCCTGCAAGCAAGTACATATACATATACATAACTGAGAACTCTGTCAAATGATACATGAATCGTGGTGTGGATGCAAGCATCCAGAGAAGATCATGTAAATGGATCCAGGTATGGGCGCAACCATCCTATAAAAAGGATCATATCAAAACCAAGGTATGGTCGCAACCATCCAATAATGAGAAGGATCACATATGATAACTCATGGTATGGTCACAACCATCCATATGAAAGAGGCATATATATCAACATAATCATGTCACACCCCTTTGCAACCTAGACTTTTGTAATCTGAGCCTAGGGTCTTGTGCTCCAACATGACCCGATCAAAGTACAAATTCTAACATGTGAATAGATGTGTTGATGTCGAACATGCTAGAAAATCGCTTGATTACCAGTCAATGATGTAAACTATTAACAAGCGCAAGAGAAACCAACAATAATGACAATGGTCCTCAAGGTACTATTAGCACAATCCACGGAATGTGAATAGAGGAACTGAAGTCAAACATCCGTTAAATCACTTGATCAAAATCCAATGATGTGAACATGTCATCGAGTGTGAAGAAATTGACGTTAGGGCATGCAAGCTCTAAGGTACTGGAAGGGAATCTCTCGGTCAACTTCCCGGATAATGGGTTGAAGTCGATGGGAAACGACCGTGTCAAAGGAGGGCCATAATGTATCCCACATCATTGACGCGATACAAAAGGATGCAAAATGATTTTGGATGATACAGAGAATCAGAGGTAAATGTAACTACAAAAGGACAACTCTTGAACATATCGGCGACACAACTAGAAGTTTGGCAGCTTTTGGATCCAAAGGATCGGTGGTCATGATGACATGGCCGAGATCAAATGAAAGGAAAAAATGAATGGCCCAACCCAAGAAGGACAACGATACAAAGGAGGATATCCCAACCCTACACGAAGCGGAAAGTGTCATGTTCAAGAGTGAGATGCCGACACAACTGATTAGATTTCCAAAATTTCCCCCACCATTTCTGGCAGGTACCCCAATTATTTTTTAATCGCAAGCTTGAAGGGGATAGCATATGCTTGCACTATAAGTTCATCCTTCGGACAAATCCGACTTAGTAAGTTTAACAAGCCCTAGGAAGGAGAAGCTCATGTTTGTCATGGTGATGAATCCGATGTCGTTTAACCTTTTAACGAGCTCGACAAAGGTGTAACTCGATATCTTTTTCATGTTTAGAGAGTTTGAAAAAGACACGTAAAAGAAAATTCCACATGGTCCCTTTTCATAAATTTGTGTCTCTCGAGCCTGAAAAGGTAGAAAATGATACTTGAGATAACCGCTTGACCATTTCAGTCAAGGAGTACCTTTTTCGTAAATAGTGCATCTTAGCTTGAAAAAGGGGTAAACTTATACTGGGCACACGACATTTCCATCCGTTAACGAGTTCGAAATGACAAGGGCTAGACCATGTTTTCGCTTTTAAAGGGTCGGAAAAGAGCTTGAAAGCAGACCCCCCATTTTATTCTCTTTTACGAGTCAAAAGGGAAAAAGTACTAGGCAATCTTTTCATATGAGCTTAACGAGTCGAAAAAAGAGCTAAAATGTGACTCGTCATCATCGTCGAACATCCATCACCTGTCGCTATGCAAAAAGGTAAAGTGTATTATCTAGTTTTTGAGGCAAAATAGGTTAACATATTTACAAAAATCTAATATTTTCATGAAAATTGAATAAAATGGAGAAAAGTACATATATTTTTACCATTTACCATTTTACCTTGCTGTGAAGACTTTTTACTCACTTTTTCCCTAATTGTTCCAGAGCAGATTGCGGGAGATCTGGGAGGTCATTCGTCAAGCCTCTAGTTACAGGTAAGAGCCAAAGCCCTGAGCTCCATTTTCATGTCTTTTATTCCTATTTTTAACCATTTTTAGGTTTTTTGAGGGTGGGTTTGTAAAAAGTTTTTTCACCCTCGGTCGACGCGACTTCCGGGCACGAAATCGTATCAGCCAAGGGTGATTAACAAAGCCTGTCGCATTGTTGGTGCAAATGTTTTTAAAACAGGCACGTCGATGTCGAGAATAGGGAAAACCCCTATTTCCTCACAAAATCATTGTTAAATCTTGAATTTTATGGGCCAAGCATGATTGTTAAGTCAAATTAATGGCTTTTGCAGGAAAGAATCGCCAAAAATGGTGGACTGGAAAGAAAGGGAACATGAGGATGTGGAAACCTAGGCATTGAATGATCTAAATTTCCTGGAAGCTTTGAGGGCTTGTGGGCTCCTCAAATTCTTTCTCATGCCAGGGATGTGGGCCCAACCTGAGCTACTTCGGTACCTGATTAGTCTTTGGGACACAAATTGGGAAATATTTGTCATTGGTGACCAGGAGCTGGAATTGGAAACTTCAGATATATATTTCATCACTGGATTGTCCCAAAGAGGGGAACCAATCAACTTGTACAAGTCATGACCGATTGGGAAAAGCATATCTTCATTTCTTGCTGAACACTGCCCTAAGGCCCTGAAATCCAAGAGTGGGAAGATTGAGATTTCCAGTGTTCGGGATCTGACACTGAGAGTGCTTCTGTTGACCATCAATAGAGTGGCGGGGTCCCAGGCAGAACATGAGACCAACAAGTCGAAGTTCTTGTATGCTATCGATTGTACAACACCTACGATCTTCAACTGGGTAGAGGCCATGAAGATCAACATAAAGTGCCAGCTGACCAAAGCTAAGGTGGGGAATCTGAAGCAATTTTTCTTCAGATCTGTGCTCGTGACCTTTTTCTTGGAATAGGTGCCACTGTTCTAGTATCAGCTGACTGAGGTGGATCCTCCTATGCCACGCAATCCGCGAATGGCCCGCTGGAGTCGTTTGATGCCCAGGATCACTGGGGGTTAGCACATGTCATACAAACCTGCATTCTTTTCATGGCTACAATGACAGAAGATCATCATGGAGGACTGGCCATACATTGGCACCGACTTCCGTGGAGATCCAGACATGCCCTTACCAAATGGAGAGGATTTTGACGATGAAGGTAAAAAATCAATCTTTTAATTTTGAGATTTTTTAATTGTTTTTGGTATATATGTGCTTATAAAATTTCTCTTGTTAATGTAGACGTTGGAACAGAGCGGTCTGCTAGGATTTCCACAATAGCCAAGCGCGTCCCCCGCCCGATTGATGCTGTCACTCCTTATTAGGAGGGGAGTGACAATGAGGAGGAGATCGCGAGGAACCTTGAGGGGTTGACTCATGGTATCTCAGAGTATGCTCGGGTAGGAGACATTCCTCGTCAGTACCAGAGACACACGGTGGGAGTCTCAGATCGGATCCATCAATTGCTGACTCGTGTTGCACAAGCTGTATCATGCTACCACGATCACCATGCTGATTAGTTCCTAGGTCCAACACTTACATTTTTTGAGGCCTGCATGCCACGGATATATGAGGCCTGTGAGCTGCTGATGTTATTTTGGACACACATATTATTTTTTGGGGTTCTGATGTATCAAACATTATCACCATATATATATATATGTTGTATTTCCTTGCTTACTATGGTACACATGGTTTGTTTTATATTTTTCACATGTTTCATAAAAGTCTATCCAACACATAATTAGCTAATGCATCTGTCAATGTATTCATGCGCCTAGGAATATGATGATATGTAATGTAATCAAAATGTCTTTCCAGTAGATGAATACAAAGATACATTCTCAATATTTGAGGGTTTCTGACGGAATATTTCTCGTTGAGTTGAAGGACGACAAGTTGTGAATCCAGGTTGACAACCAACTCTCTAATGTCAAGAGCAATGGCTTCTGACAACAGTTCGATGACCGCACTGTATTCAACAATGTTGTTAGTTATATGACCTAAATAGATACCTTGAAGTTCAATCAACTCACCGTTAGGGTCATAAATAGCCCATGCTGCGGATGATAGGTTCCAGGTACTACGGCAAGCACCATCAGTGAAACTGATGTGAGGAGTCATAGACATCTACAAAGAAAGAAAAGCATAGTAAACAGGAAAGCTGTTTGAAAACTAACACACCAAACCACACTGCACAAAAATGAATGAAACACTAACGTACAAGTAACCATGCAAGATGACCAAAGCATAGTACTTCTTAAGGTAAAACCCGTTTCAGGGCTTATCTAGAGGATTTCCTTCATAATCAATAAGCTTATAGGCTCCTTTCTGTAAGACACATTTCAAAATGTAGGGCCCATTCCACATGGGTTTGAACTTGCCTGCCCCCAGCTTATCATTAGCTTGGTTGTATAGTAAGACCAAATCACCCTCAGAGAATGCGCGAGGGGAGATTGACTAATCGAAATGGGACTTGACCCGTTTCTTTTGTGCTTCGATGACCAAGGCAGTGAGACGATGAGTCTCATCCAATCATTCTAAATATAAGAGGTGTTCCTCCTGAGGTGATGTTTTGGGGAGGAGTTCAACAACTAACTTGAGTGAAGGAATCTCACATTCGATCGGCAATGTTGCTTCCAGACCATAGACTAGCTGGAATGGTGTGAAACCAGTTGTGTCTTTGGTCGAGGTTTGGTAAGCCCATAGAGCTGAAAAGAGCATGAGATGCCAATTTGACTTGTGCATCCCAATAGTACGCTGAAGCATTGTAACCAAAACCTTGTTCATGACTTCAACTTGGCCATTGGCCTGAGGGTAATATGGGGTCGAGCCATCATGGTGCAAGCCCAATGCGGATGTCAGCTCAGCCATCATGTAATCTCTAAAATGGGAGCCATGGTCTATGACAATGGCTTGAGGTACGCCGAACCTGGAAATAACATGGTTGAAAAGGAATTGAGTCGCCATCTTACCGTTTGCAGAGTATGTAGGCATCGCTTTGGCCCATTTGGTGAAATAATCCACAACAATGATAATATAGCCATACCCCCCAGCCGAACGAGGGTTACGTGTCATATAATCGATGCCCCATTTGTCAAAAGGACCAATGATGATGAAGAGGTGTAGGTGAGTAGGTGGGGCACGCCTCTTGCGTTGGTAAATTTGGCATTCATGGCACTTGCGAATAGCAAGGATGCAATCCTTAAAAATAGACAGCCAGAAATAACCAGTGCAAAGGATTTTTTGAGCGGTAGCGTAACTAGACATATGACCACCACATGCCCCAGAAGTGGCAATAATTGAGAACTCTTTCAGCTTCCTCGATCGTAAGGCATCGATGAAGAACTGAATCGACACCGACACAGTATAAAGTATTGCCAATAATACAGTAGGGTTGGGAGTGATGCCAAATCCGTCAGCGATCATCCATAGTCAATGCGGACTGGAACGTGGACGTCTGGAGATACACGATGATATCACCGTACCATGGATCAAGTATGCTAATCAGGAAGAGAGTCTCATCTGGAAGATGTTCATCTGCACCAGCAGGGAGAGACTTAGAGGGAAGGGAACAAGTCGATTCGGAGAAAACAAGTGACTTCTTAGATTTGGCAGTAGTAAATACCAAATCAAATTCTTGTAGGATCATGATCCATTTAGAATATTTGTCCCCCAGAAACTGACAAGTTAGGATATAGGTCATGGGGTTGCATTCGGAAATCACTGTAGTCATGCGCAAAAGGATGTAGTGCTGAAAGCGTTGAACAGCTTGGACGACAGCCAAAGCCAACTTCTCGACATGTGCATAACGCATTTCAGTGTCGAGGAGATTACGACTAAGGTAGTAGATAACATGTTCGTTGCCTTCGTCGTCGTCTTGGACCAAGACCATAACAATGGTGCTAGGGGCCACAGCTAGGTAAAGGAAGTAATCTCGATAATAATCCAAAGGGTGCAACAGAGGAGCATTTACGAGGATGACCTTGAGATCGTCAAAATATTTTTGGGCCACCTCATCCCATACAAAGGGCGTTCCTTGTTTTAGCAACTGGGTAAATCCTGTAGCTAGCCCAACATAATTGGGTATAAAACGATGAAGAAAATTTGCCTTTCCTTGCAGGCTCTAGAGTTGGTGCAGTGAAGATGGAGGGGGTAAATTTACAATGGCCTCAAATTTCAGTAGATCAAGGCAAACACTGTCCTTGGAAATGATGAAGCCGAGGAGTTATCCAGATTCTACGCAGAAAACATCTTTATGCGGATTTAACTGAATGTTATAGTGTCTACAACACATAAAAATTTGCTGAAGATGGTCCGGGTGATCTTGGCGCTTATGAGAATGAGCGGGAAGGTCATCCAAGTAAGGCTGGACAATATTGCGGATATCATGAAACGCATAGGACATTGCTCATTGAAGCATAGCCCCAACATTTTTGAGGCTGAAGGGGAGCATTTTGTACGCAAACATACCCCATAGACATATAAAAGCCATCTTTTCTTGATCGACCAATGTAATGTTGATTTGGTTGTAACCAGAAAAATCGTCTATAAAGGAAAAGATCTCACTCCCGACACATTCATTAATGATTTGATCAATGAAGGGAGTAGGATAGTTATCTTTAGGACAAGCACGATTGAGATCTCGATAATCAATGCAAATGCGGATCGTGCCCTATTTTTAGTCACCAGGACAATATTGGACACCCAATCTGTAAGAGGGATGGGATAGATGAACCTAGCTTTGAGAAGTTTTTCAACTTCACCCTTGATAGCGGCGGCCTTCCTAGGGTGCACTAGGCGGAGTCGTTGGCGAACGGGCTTCGCGTGTGGATAAGTTGGTATTTCATGCACTATAATGCTAGGATCAATGCTGAGCATTTCTTTGTAGGACCATGCAAACACATCACGAAATTCCTGAAATAGACAAGTATAAGTCTTGATCTCATTTGGAGAACAAGATACCCCGATATGGACATGTTCAACGATACCAGGCTTGATAGAAATATCAATCGGCATCATTTGGGTAATATTACCCAAATTTCCTTCTGACCATACTTCATGAATTGTGATTGGTGGCGGAAGCAGGAGGGAAGGAAACAAAGAAGAGGACTCTCCGAAAGTGGTAGACATGACTACCAGACGAGGCAACAATGATGAGCAATGATGAGTATCAGTCCAAGGTGGTTCCTCGAGAGACATGACTTCCATGATATCTTCATCAGCAAGGAAGGTCTCAGCTAAGGGATCAGGTGATTCCAAAGTGCCAAGCCACGGGGATTGAGAGTATGTATCGAGAGAGGTCTTCGAAATAGAAGAATCAGAGGATGTGGAACTTGAAGCCAAAACAATTTCCATGTAATTGACTTCAGCGAGACTAAGCGGCATAACCTCGCCCCAGGTATCAACAAGATTTGGTGAAGGTATGACCCAAGGATCAGATTTAACTGAGACCATGTTGACAGAGGCAACATGAGGAGGTGGGAGTGGAAAAATTCCCATCAGGGCAGAACCTTTAAAAATATCTACCCCCACACTCTCATAGGGAGCACCAGTGTGCTTGACGTATGGAACATTGCCATCTGAGGAGGAGGAGGCAAAGAAAGACATCTGGTCGACAGTGACAATCTTCCCTTGATGGGGAAAATGAATCACACGAAATAGGGAGGAGGCTACAACATTCATAGCATGGGTCCAACTCCGGCCAAGTAGACGATTGTAACTAAATTGGTGTCAAAAATATCTACCTCGACTTGCACTATCTTTCCTTCCAGAGTAATGGCAAGGTTATGTAAGATACTGAAGGGTCGAAAATCACGCCCATCAAAAGCTTCCAAAGTGTTTGGAGATTGGTTCAAAGCAGGAGAACCAATAACCTTCCAGCATGCGGTTGACATGATGCAGGTGGAAGCACCTTCATCGATGACAGTCCTGTGGATGGTCTTCTCATTGATGATTACCTGAATGAGAAAGGCAATCTGATGAGGGAGGCATGGAACATGGTTCTCTAGATCAAAACATATCAAATTGGAATCGGTGGGATCGATACCCCTGATAGCTGACAACAAATATTTCCACTGTGATGGGAAGCTTTGGAGCACCTCGAGAGCTGACATAGCTAATGGCGCTTGAGCCAAATCCTCAATAATATTATAGTGCTGAGTGACTCAGGCGTTAGGATTGTATGAGGATTTCCGTAGCACACCTCGAGCAGGTGGCCGTATAGCGGAATCAAGGTTAGGGCACTCGATATGAAGAGGGCCAAAACTTGGGGCAAAAGAAGAAGGGGTGGCTTCTTTCTATTTCCTAGCTGCCGGAGCAGGAGTTTGATAATCTTTTGATCTAGTAGTCATGTTAATAGGCGTACTCATAATGAACACTTGAGATCCTAAGGAAGCAGATTGGGGTTGGTCTACCATTTGGGTCTGCTGAGACGGAAATGGCTCTTTGAGGACAGTGGGGGTCCCTTTGAGTAAGCGACTAACTTCGGATCGTCGGGGACAATCCTTAGTGTAGTGATCTTCCTTGCAAATGAGGCAGGGATACTTGGGTTTCCGTTGGGAAGATTCACCAGTAGATGATTTGGGAGGACCCTGTTTCAGGGCATTGACCTTACCCTTGCCTTTGCCTTTCTTATTACCTTTCGAGGATTTTTCTGCTGTGGTAGACTGGATAGCATGGACCTCTGAGGTTTTACTAGGTCCAGGTGGATTCTGGGAAGAACTATTAGGAACAACATTTGAGATTGACTTCTGTTTGGAAGAAGATTTAGCAAGGGTCTAGGATACTAAACCAATAACTCCATCGACAGGAGGTACAACTTGTGAATTTGATGCCGCAGGATCAGATTATGGTCATGGAGCATCGGGTAATAACTCGTACAAAGTGTCAGAGTGAGAGTAAACTAGATCTATGTACTGGGCATGAGCAATGGCTTACTTCTCAGTAACGCATCCACCCATAGCTATATCGCGAGCAATTGGGGCCACGAATGATTTAGTGAACCATTCAGTGAGCAACTGATCAACAATCTCAAATTTGATCAGGCGATGTCTACGTCTCCATTCATGGATGTGATCGGAGATGTGTGTCACAGTATCTTGCTTAAGCGATGTGAGAAAATAGGTTCCAGTTTCATAGTGAACCGACAACTGAAAATGCATGAGGAAAGCCATGGATAAAGAGTTAAAGTCATGGTAAGTACTTCAAGGGAGCTCGATGTACCACTTGGCTGCAGCACCTGTGAGGGTTCTTTGGAAAAGACAGAGATGAATGGAATCATCAACGTATGAGTTTGATGAGCACCAGAGGTGATATGTCATCACATGGGCTTGAGGATCTTCTTTTTCTTTCCCATCGAACTTTGGACAATCGCTTGGTATCTTGGATGGCACTGGAGGCCAGTATGGCGAATGAAGGATTGGATCATTTGTAAGGTGAGATACATCTGGCAACTCGAGTGTGGCCAAGAATGGAAATTGGGTGTTAAAAGGCATAGGAAGTCAGTAAGCAGGTTCGAACAGAGGAGCCCATCCTTGCTGGTAAGGATTTTGACCCCACAATGGGGGATTTTTCCCATATGGCATCTGATGCTGCCCCCATTGCAGGTTACCTTGACAATAGGGAGGATTTTGACCTTGAATACCTTGGAATTGTTCGGCCATAGGTTGCTGATAAGCAACATACGGGTTAAAAGGATGTTGAGCCTGTTGACCTTGGACATATGGATATCAGACCTGTTGTCCTTGAACATATCGGTGATGAACCTGTTGTCCCTGAGCAAGAGGATTTTGGACCTGATGTCCTTGGGAATAAGGTTGATACACTTGTTGCCCTTGTACATAGGGATTTTGTACCTGTTGCCCTTGACCAAAAGGATTTTGAACTTGTTGACCTAGGGCGTTAGGGTTTTGTACCTGATGCCCTTGGCCTGAAGGGTTATGAACCTGTTGACCCAGGCCATTAGGATTTTGGGCTTGCTGCTGCAAGACTTGACCTTGGCCTTGCCCTTAGAAGGGTTGACCCTGCTGATATGTATACAAGGGTTGCTGCTGCTCGGGTTGGTTTTTTTGTTGCAAGGGTTGACCTTGCGGTTGCAAAATTTGTCCCTGGGGCTGCAGAGGTTCTCCTAGCGAGGACATGGGTTGGGAGGTGTGCGAAGCATATTGCATCTGCAGCTACATGGTTTGCTACAACTGTTGCAAGGGTTGACCTTGCGGTTGCTGCAACTGACCTTGCTGCGAGATCATTTGCCCTTGCTGTTTCACAGATAGCCCTTGCTGCAACAGAGGTTTCCCTTATGGTAAAAAAGGTTGCCCTTGTTGTTGTAGAGGTTTTCCTTGCTGTTGCAAGGGTACTTGAACAGTGCACGGAAAATTTCCAAACTGAATCTGGCCATAGCAGCCCTGGAAGGTGGATGAGCCAGGCTAAATGTACTGCCTAGACTGAAGGGTGTAAGGTTGATTAACCATTCCTTGAGAACAATATGGAACGTAAGGAGTCTAGTATTAGACTTGAGCCTCATAGGCCTGCTGATACTGGACATTTCTCGATCAAGACAGACCAATGGGATTCTGAACCTGTTGGTACTGGACATTGCTTGAATTGGTAGGATCAACAGGGTTATGAATAACACCAGAAGAAGGTTGGTTCATACCAAGCATGTGAGCTTGTGAGCCACTCACATTGGTGGCACCTGACACCATAGAAACATTCATGTTTTTCCCCCTAGGCGGTGGCACAACTTGGCCACTGACTAGAGGGATGGAAGAACTAATAGAGACATTCTTCGAAACCGCTAGTTGGGACTGATGGGTGACTGGGATTGATGATACAAGAGTGTTCGGAACGGTGGGTTGCACCGGGATTGAGGTAACAACCTGTTGGGAAGTTGTGTTCGCAATGAACGGACCTGAAGTAGGCATGGCGCCTGATGCCCAAATAGGGTTATGGTAAAGTGATGAGGCACTAGGTGTACCTAAAACCAACTGTGCCAAAGACACATAGTTAGGTGGAAAACTGGTGGGAATACCCCCTATATAGGGGAAACCCTCAGGAGGAAAAGGTTATTCTTCCTCCTCGATAGCATGTGGAGTAGAAAATTCTGACTCTTCCAGAGAAGTGACTGGAGCATCGCCTTTGGGTTCCATATCCTGGAACAAATGATGACGAATGGCCGATTTCAACACCTTGGTCCTCGAGTGACTCTGGTAACTTAGGAAACAACTCCTCAGAAAATCTTTCAAATAGGGGAGAAGAAGAGGAATTGGGTGAACCAGATGGTTCATCCATGATGACCTTGTCTTAGTCGACAGAAAAATAAATTTCAAGGCTTTAAAATGTTCTTTTAAGGGAAACTCACAATTTGGTCCCAGAAAAGACTAACAAGGTGTTATCAGATCATGGGAAATCAATTATTAAAACACATAAAAGACTGGTGCTCTTTGATTTTTTAAGAGTCGAGAAAGAAACAAAGATGACTCTATTGCTTTCGATTGGAAACGAGCTCGAAAGGACAAGTGCTCGAATGATATTTTAAGTTTAATGAGTCAAAAATATCAAGTGACTGCTCTGGATGATCTAGGTAAACAGGATTACCAGGCAACCGTGAAATGTAGAATACCTCCCGGCGAACCGAGAAGTACGGGCATGCAATCTCCCCAAATGCTGTGTTCGGTGTATCACGTTTGCAAGGCGGCTGACTCGACTTCCTAAGGATAAATTATTGCAGCCTAGAGGGGTCTCCTGTTATATACTCGACGGTACGAGGAGCACAGATCTATACTAGCGTTTTCTAATGCCGAAGCTAATGACAGCTGCTAGGTTTAAAGATGCTGGAACATGTCTCTAGCCTAGACCTTGTAGATATGATCGTTAAATGTCAAATGCACCTTAAGTTAATTGGATTCATTTTAAAGTTTATCTTGAGTTATGTTTCAAATTTTAGGTCTTAGCGATGCGACTCAAAAAACCTACAATACAACTAAATGAGACAAGACCCTTTCAATTCGATGAATTTCTTACACTAGAGAGGGTAGAAACTACTCAATCAAATGCAAACAACCAAGCAACTAAAAGCAAAATGATCTTTCACTACTTCAATTTTCGAAAAAATAAACTAATGAAAAATGCATTCCAATTCCTAATTTCCTGATTAACACATTTCTAACAGTCCTTTCAAAAGCAAAAAGAGTTCTTTTCCTTTCTTCAAATGCTAAGGCAATCCTAGTATCTAATGATGCAGGCTATCGTAGCACAATGATGCAACAAACTAGAATTTCATATTTTTCATGAAAAAACGAAATAAACTTTTCACATACAACACTTCAATAAAAGAGTTTTTGAGACAATCAGCTCTTCAAGAAAATGAAGACATGAAAAGAGAGGCTCATGTAGAATAATGAAGCACTGACTTTACCAACAACAGGACAAGCAACGTAATCCATGTCGAAAAAGAAACGTTTAGACAAGCACCTGAAGACTTTTCAAACTTGTGTAATAGAGGTCAAAGTCGCATAAGGACCGCAAATGAAATGCAAGGAGTAAGTACACCTACAAATCGACTCACTGAGTCTACAAATAGCTGAATGGATGAAAATCTAGATGCCCTAGATGCCCTAGTGTCACTAACCACTCAATGACTCAAGAAATCAAGAAGAAAGATGATAAGCCAACAAACAAACAAAACCAAATGAAAAGCAACTTTCTAGCCAGGGAGAACACGTTCTAAAAGGCTTACGGGGTCAAAATCATGAGAGCAAAACACACTGGCCAAGATTGGGGACAAACCTTAATATTCACTTACAGGCATCAGGGCGACTACCTAACTGACAACAAGTTCCAGAGGCTGGTTGGCGTGACTGTTTCTTAGGATATCGCATTGATTGGCGCGACTGTCAGCGGATTAAGCGCGCTGATCGAGGGAGCCAAGATTTTTTTTTTTTTTTTTTTGAAACAGGGACAAGATCTGCTACTATGAATTTCAAACTCAGGCCAATAAGCAGGATAAAAGAAACAAAACCAAAGGGAAAAAGTGGAACTAGAAAATTTCACATGAAATCATGAAATCTAAGACAAGAAAAAGGATTGGGTCCCCAGTGGAGTTGCCAATTTGTGGTGAAGTAAAATTATGAGTGCGGAAACAAACAAATTCCTCTAGCCCGATAATGGGTCTAGCCACAACTAATACATTTTATGGAAGATTTCCTTAGGTTAGAACCAATTAAGAGGGCCTACCTCTTAGTACGCTTATCCTGTTTGATGATGTCCTTGCTTGCTCACTCCGGCTATCTCTCGCTTCCTTCTTCAAACACCTGAAACAAGTAAACAACAACAAAAGACAAACATGATAATAGACAAATTGTAATTCAACCTACTTAACAAGTCAAGAAAAATTAAGCCATGAATATGTAAGATGAAAAATCATGCAGGAAATCAATCGATAGTTGCATATATTGAATCAAGAAGAGATTACAACCATTGTCTTAACGTTGTCGTTCTCCTTTGAAAAGACCAAGTTCCCACACACTTCTGCTAGCATTCCATGATGGCCTCAAAAACAATAGTTTTAAGGCTCTTCCCTTTAGGCTTCACTCCAAACCAAATCACATTTATCCCTCACACAACTAGAGAGCTACAACTATGAATAGCTTGCTGTTTACTCCAAACTTAATTAGCACTAACACCAACATTAACACTAGCTTGTGCTTGGGAAAAAGGGAGGTTTATATAAGATGAATGGATTGGAGATGGATCCTCTTCTCATGGGAGAATGTATTATCCCTTGAGTAGTTCCATCATTATATGGGAAAGGAGCCCAAACTGACATCCTCGACCCCATCCAACCAAACCATTTACTAGACTTCCATTACGAAGCTTCTAGAGCTGGAAGCTTCGACTCTTAATTTAAAAAAATTTCCATAAGAGGACCAGCGCTACTGGAACACATCTCAGTCACTCTGGTCAGCGCTAGGGACAGTGCTAATCCCTGCATATCAGCGTGAGAAAGACAAGGGCCATTAGTGTTGGTCTTGTAAACTGGGCAAAATAGAAGTTTGAGGGGAAATGGTGCAAAAGGGAATTGATCTACTCATGAAGAGGGACACAATGGGAGTTTCTTCATGAAGGGAAAACATGTAGGGTTCACTTTAGAGGTCCTCCAGTATCAAGGAACGGGGAGCACAGGGACAGTGACAAAATGCTGTGTAACAGAACCCCCCCCCCCCACCGATAAAGGGAAACATGGCAAGGGGGGCTAAAAAGGCCTGGGAGCCGTCGATCTGGGCGGAGTCAATCTGGGTCGTCCAAAGATTGGGGTGTTTAATCAATATGCAACCTTTGAAAAGGGACAAACCCGATAGCCCTTTAAATCTATTATATAAAATATCACACTGTTTCAGGGAAAACTAGTGTCGATTAGAACTGCTAGTCCCGCTAAGATGGGTAGCTATCTTAGAAACAAACAATGAAAGCTTTTCAAGAGTTCCTTTAAGTGTGACAGATGGAAGAGAAGAAAAGAGGACCAACCTGGATCTTCCGCTTTGACCCTAGATTGATTTCTCCTTTCCCTGATAGAATTTTCCACTCCTCTCCTACTTGTCCTGCTTCAAAGAGTACATATAGAGTCAAAGTAACAGCAAACTATCAAAGAATCTCTATCTAAAACATCATAAACAATGTGGAATCAGAAACACATTGACCATATAATTGTATTCATAAACAATAAGATTCACAAATACACGATTATATGGGGGAAAACTCAAAGAACTTTCTTAATAGTAATGTAAGAGAGGATTACAACCCAGCTGTCTAATCCAGCATCATCCTCCCAGTTGTAGAAGCCCTCTTCACCTCATGAACAAGAAAATCACCCAACAATGCAATGTCTCTTCTCACCAACAAACCAACAACACTTCCTTACAAATTACAAAATTCCAGCCTCTAGATCTCTCAGATGAGGGATCCATTTATAGATGTCTTGCAAGGGTGTGAGTCAGTTCTGGGTTTTTGATTAGTGTCATTCCACTGATAGTTCTTGGTTCCACTTGGAGATTTCATGATCTCTTACTCATCCCTGGGTGCATTTAGAGAAGCAAGTGTCACAGGAGAAGTTTCTGGAAGATTCCGTGATCATCCACCTAGCAAACTATCTCTGCCATTTGTCTATTCTCACTCATCGCACCCCACAGAAGGCCATTTCAGTATGCATCGCACCTGGCCAGTTTGGTAGTCAGTATGCATCGCACCTTGCCCATGGAGCAGTCTGTATGGTCCAGTTTTGGCCAGTTATGAGTAGTTTTTCAGGTGGAACTTCTGGGAAATGATGTAATCAGTTGACCATGATCCTTTAGGGTGTGAAACAACACTTTTAGGGACTTAAGGAGCCCTTATTTTATGGACATATGAGTTTGGGGTTGCAGTGCCCAAATATGTCTATAACAGCTGCCCCCTAAAGCATGAGGTCGTAAATCTTCTGATGTTGGGTGAAATGCTTTATCATGAGGATCCGAGGTATTCGTACTGGAAGGTGACCTGTATAAGATACAATACAATACATCATCATCATATTATTTTCATGATCTAGCTGAGGCAGGCATTCCCATGCTCAGCTTTATAAATTCATTTTCATGTACATAAGACAAACAATCGTCTGTTGTTGCAGACTGGTGATTCTTCGCATGAAGAGTCATATTCCCTGGCTTAGATGACTATCTGTGCAGCTTTTGTGTACAATTGATGTCTTTATTTTCCTGAATATATCGCAGCCCAAATGGATGAAACTAGATCCGGGGTCTTCAAAACTCGTCCAATCTTCGCCCGATGTACAAGTCGATCCATGTGAAAAGATGTTCTGAAGTCGAACATGGAAAGACATCGCCTGATTACCAGCCAATGATGTGAGCTGTTAACAGACGCGAGAGGAGTCACCGATAATGATGATGACCCTCAAGGTACTACAGTACAATTCACGTGGTGTGAATATATGAGTCGATGTCGAACACCACGCAAAGTCTTTCGGTCAAAGGTCATTGATGTAAACCTGTCGCCGGAAGTGAGAAACTTGCCATTGAGGCATGCAAGCTTCAAAGTACTGAAAGGGTTGTTTCTAAGTCAACTTCTTGGATAATGAGCTGATGTCGAAAAGAAGTGACCTGTCATAGGAGGGCCTTGATGTATCCCACATCTATGACGCGAAACAGGAGAAAATGATTTTTTGTGGAGGTGAAAACGATATGATGATATAATGTTCAGGAATGGCGGTCATGAAAATGAAGGGTGGAAGTATTGCAGTGGATGAGGCATTTTCTAGATGGTGAATTCTCTGAATGACTTCTCTTGAACATATTGGCGACACTGATATGGACTGGTAGCGTTAACCCCATGGATGGTACGGTGGACCAATGGTGATGGTGAATGGAAAAACTTAACCCAACTCAATCACGGTGATGGAGTGAAAGTGTCATGTTCAAGAGCGACCTGCTACCAATAGAGTTCTTCAAGTTTTCTTCCCATTTTTCCCCTGTCATTGCTGACCAGTACCTCTTTATTTTTGACAAGCTTGAGGAGGATAACATATGCTTGGTATATAATTTTCCCTTCGAGAAAACCTGTCGCTTTGTGTTTAGCGAGCCTAGCGTCAGTGAGACTCGTTCTTGTCTGGGTGGACAAGTTTGTCGCTATTGTTTTAATGAGTTTAACGACAAAGATAACTTGGTCCTTTTCATGTTTAGAGAGATTGAAAAGGGATGAAAAGGAGACTCCAACAGTCCTTTTTCGTGGCATAATCCCTTAAGTCCGAAAAGTATAAAATAATACGAAAGGGATGACTTTTCGATAATTTTAATGAGCTGACAAAGACAAGCGCTCGATCTTTTTGTTTGATAATCCTTCAAGTCCAAAAAGATTAAAATATATGAGAGGGATGGCGTTCCCTTTACTTTAACGAGATGGAAAGGTCAATGGCTCGACAATATTTTTATATTTAACGAGTCTAAAAAGAGTTTAAAAGAGACTCGTTTTTTAGGAACGAGTGGTATTTTTGGGTAGCAGCTGGCTCCAGGTAAGTTTGGAACTTCTCAAAACATGGCAGTGTGAAGAGGGGGGCAATCAAAATCACTCGTCGCAAATGTTCCTCAAAAGGGTAAACAATCAAGTGGAAGCGTATGGTCGGCCAAACGAATGGAGGTGATGGAAGGAACACAACCAAAGTTCAAAAGGGCTGATAGCAAAGCGATCACAAAGGTTATTTACCAAAGGCGGGTTTATTTTTTAATGGGCTTGAACCTTGTGCCAACATGTGATCAGTGCAGGTTGATTTTTTAATGAGCTTGAACATTGCGGGAACATTGCTCTTGATATTGGTCAATGATATTCAGTTTACCATTTAACACGTTAGATTCTTTCTTCGGTTGTTCAACCTGCTCAATTGCTCCATCAAATTGATTAGAAATACACATATATATGCCTGAAAAATGAATTAAAAACTAACATTTTACTTGAACTACATGAATAGTAACATAAAAGTAGTTTTACCTCTCATTTTTACCATTTCATTTCAAATTTGGGATTTTGGAGCTCTAGAGTGGTTTTCCCCCTCAAACTTCATCAGCTGATTTCGGGAGATCCAGTGGACTATTCTCCGTGCCGTCAGGACCAGGTAGGAGCTAACCCTGAGCTCTTCATTTTCATTCCATCTTTTTTTGATTTTGAGCAAGTTTTCCCCTTTTTCTGAGCCCCTGGGGTTTGAAGAAATCGTTCTCCCATCATTGCACCTGCCCTATATCAAAAGGTGCGATGCATACTGAGCTGTTTTTGCTCAAATTTGGATCCTGATTCATCTTTTGTCTGTGATTCAGATATTTGTTGGATCAGGATGGTCGTCACATGGTGTGAACATGAGCATGAAGAAGAAGACATGATTGCCTTACATGATCAGGGTACTGTTACTGCATTGCGAAATTGTGGTTTGCTCAAATTCTTCCGTATATCTAGCATGAGGCAACAGATCAGTTTGTTGCAATATTTCCTCGATGCATGGGATCTGATCAACCAGGTATTCCAGATTGGAGGTAAATATATCCCACTGATAATCAAGGACATCTACTTATTGACGGGGTTATCAAGGCGTGGTGCCCCTCTTTCACTGTCGGGATCCGCCCACGGGGGCGAATCGGTGAGAGATTATATCCGTCAGCTTTGTAGAGATGGAAAGATCAATATTCGAGACATCATTGATTGGCCTATGAGGACCATTTTATTCACCTTTTCTAGATTGGTTGGTAGCGCAACTCTTCATTTGGCGAACTAATCTTATGTGCAGTATGCTTTAGAATGCCTGGAACCAAAGGTATTCAATTGGTGTGAGGCAGTACTTCCGGTGATAAAATAACAGCTCTCTAAGGTAAAGAATGGAAGATCCAAGAACTTTGGCTATGGTTCCATTTTGACTGCTTTTGCCTTAGAGTGGATCCCACTGATGCAGTCGCAACATATTTCACTAGGATTGCCATTACCGAGGGAACCCAAGATGCAGAGATGGGTTGATCTCATGGCCAGACATGCTAGTCAGCCACATATTACTTTCTCTAATGCCTTCTTTGAGTGGTTCAACCGTCAGGAGATGGTCTTCTCAGAGTATGCATATGTCGCGATGGACTTCCAAGGTGACCCGGATTTGGCGTTGCCAGCTGGCGAGCAGTGGGGTGTGATAGGTAAAGATGATCTGACCATATATTTGTTTATCAGTTTTATAATATTTTTGTGATTTATCAAGGCTAATTGAACTCATGTACTTGTGCAAATGTTGGGCCAGTGCGACCAGCAGCACGCCCAAGGGCGGCAGCTGGCGTTCCAGCAGGAGAGGCTGTAGGGAGAGCCGTCCTTCATGATCTGGACATAGCAGAGACCTTGGAAGTATTGCAGGATCAGATCGAGGGTCTTACCCTTGGTATTCAAGATGTGAGGACTGACGAGTTACCTCTGAGGCTACAGCGCCATACTACTAGCGTTCCGAGTCGATGGACTAGGCTCCTGCATATGATCACACAGGTGGTGACATGTTATCACCAACATCATTAGTATACGATGCTTTTCTGCATTTACTTTTGAGTTTCTTGGTCGCATGACCGATTTTGCCTTGTACACAAAACATTATGTGAAACTATAAACAGTTATATATTTTTGATTTTCGGAGTTTATTTTGGTTATGTGATCCAATTGCAAATGTTGATATGAAATTCTTTTCTTTACAAATGCTGCAAATGTCTGTCTAACACATAATTCGCTAATGAATCAGTTAAAGTGTTTAAGTTTCTGGAAATGTGTTGATATTGAATGGAATCAAATTTTCTTTCCAAAATCTTGACCCTTAGGAATATACGATAGATAGCTGGGTTCCAAACTGAATAGATGCCAATAAGCTGTAGAATGACAAGTTGTGAATCTAGCCTGACAACAAGTCAGCGTATGCCATGTGAAATGGCATCAGAGAGAAGCTCTATCAACGCGTTGTACTCAGCAATGTTGTTTGTTGATTGACCAATACATATCCCTCTGAAACTCACTAACTCGCCGCTTGGATCAAAGATGGCCCAGGCTGCAGAAGATAGGTTCCGCGTTCTACGACTAGCTCCATCGGCGTACCCAACGAATGTTTCCAAAAAGTCCGACATCTGCAATAAATGCAAAGTGGATTACTTAACCAAAATGACAACTCTTGATGAAAACAAAAATGAAACAAAAGCATATCTATAAAGAGATTACTACACTTGATCAAGCATAGTATCGCTTAAGATACAACCCGTTTCGGGGTTGCGACAGTGGAATTCCATCATAATCTACCAGCTCGTAGGCTCCTTTTGCTAATACCCATTTAACAATGTAGGGGCCCATCCATAATGATTGGAACTTACCTGCTCCCAATTTATCAGAGTCCTGATCGTAGAGTAAGACCAGGTCACCTTCTGAGAAGACACGAGGCTTGACATTTTTGTCAAATTGTGCTTTGACACGTTTCTTATGCGCTTCATTAGCCAGCGCGGCATCATGACGGGTTTCATCCAAGTGGATTAGTTCCAAGAAATGGGCCTCTTCCTCTGAAGTTTCAGGAAGTAGATAGATTGCGAGCTTTAGAGATGAAATCTCACACTGAATTTGTAAGACAGCGTCCAAGCCATACACCAACTGAAAAGGCATAAAACCGATCACATTTCTCACCGAGGTCCTATATGCCCACAGAGCTAAGTACAGGATTAAATGCCAATCCCATTTGTGGACTCCAATCGTTCTCTGCAGCATGCGCTTGAGGACTTTGTTGATCACTTCAACCTATCCGTTAGCCTGTGGATAATATGGAGTAGAACTATCGTGGGATAGTCCTAATTTGGCAGTCAATTCAACCATCATGTGATTGCGAAAATGTGATCCATGGTCTGTGACTATGGCCTGTGGAACATCGAACCTAGAGACTACATGATTGAAAAAGAAAAGAGCAGTCGTTTCGTTGCTGTTGTTTAATGTAGGCATCGCCTCGGCCCATTTTGTAAAATAGTCGACAGCGACTATGATATACCCATGCCCCCTGGCCGAGGTGGGGTTACATGTCATGAAATCTATGCCCCATTTGGTGAATGGCCCAACAACAACTACTAGATGCAATGGTGCAGGTGGTAATCTGGTTTTGCGATCAAAAATTTGACAAGCATGGCAACTTCTTACTGCTATTATGCAATCTTTGAAGATAGTAGGCCAAAAGTAGCTAGCTCGCAATATTTTTTGTGCAGTAGCGTAACCAGATAGATGCCCCCCACATGTGCCTGAATGATAGTCATTCAGGACTTTTTCGGCCTCCTCACAGAACTGTATCGACACCACGATGGTAAAGTGTATCACCGACGATCATGTAGTCTTTTGCTTGGTATCGAGTACGTCGGTATTCGGAGCGAGAGGTGTTAGGCCTAAAGGTTTGGGCTTGGAGATAGATTAGTATATCTCCGTACCACGGGTTGCTTGATGATATCAGAAACAATGTTTCATGCATGATCTATGCTTTAGATGTTAAATCGTTGGACGACGATGGGAGGTCGCAAAGTAACTCCACGAAGACTAGAGATTTATTTGATTTGGATTTGGTGAATTCTAGATCAAACTCTTGTAAAATGGCTATCCATTTTGAATACTTGCCCCCTAGCAATTGATGCGATAGGATGTAGGTCATAGAGTTGCAATCTGACAAGATGGTGGTTTTGCGAAAGAGTATATAGTGTCAAAATCTATATACTGCTTGAACAGCTGCCAAAGCTAGCTTTTCAACATAGGAGTACTTGCTTTCCGTACATTTAAGTTGCAGCTTAAATAATACATAGGATGTTCTATTCCACTGTCTTCTTGTACTAAAACCATTGCGATGGTTGTATTTGTGGCAGCGAGATACATGTTAAAGTCTTTTTGATAATCGGGAGCATACATTAATGATGCTTTTACTAGGGAACTTTTCAAAGCATCAAAGGAAGCTTGCGCAACCTGATCCTAGTTGAAGGGTACTTCTTTTTTCAAAAGACATGTATAACCTTTAGCAAGTTCGGTGTAATTTGGAATGAACCTCCTTAGAAAGTTTGCTTTCCCTTGGAGTTTCTGAATCTGAAGCAAATTTGAAGGTGGAGGCATGTCGATGATTGCCTGAACCTTACATGGGTTGAGTCAAATTCCATCCTTAAAAACTACGAAACCAAGTAACCGACCAGAACCAACACAAAACACACACGTGTGTGGATTGAGTCATATCTTGTAGTGTCAAAAACGTAGAAATATAGCTCTCAAATGCTGCGGATGATTAGTCTGCTTTTGGGAATGAGCTGGTAAATCGTCGAGATATGGTTGAACGATGTGTTTGATATCGTGGAAGGCGTAGTTCATTGCCCTCTGAAATGTTGCCCCTGCGTTCTTCAAACCGAAAGGTAGTTTGCGATACATGAACGTGCCCCATGGACATATAAATGAAGTCTTTGACTGGTCCTATGGGCGGATATTGATTTGATTATATCCGGAAAATCCATCCATAAATGAAAAGACTTCGCATCCAGCACATTCATCAATTATCTGGTCGATAAAGGGTGTAGGGTAGTTGTCTTTTGGACAAGCTTGATTTACATCCATGTAATCGACACACACTCTAATCGTTCCTTACTTTTTCATCACAGGAACAATATTTGCTACCCAATCAGTGAGAGGAACGGGGTAAATGGAACCAGAATGTAAAAGCTTTTCAACTTCTGCCTTAATGGCAGCAGCTTTCTTCGGGTGAACTGGTCGAAGTTGTTGTCGTACTGGTTTGACATCTGGATACATCTTGATTTCATGTTCAACGATGCTCGAGTCAATGCCTGGCATTTCTTCGTATGACCAAGCAAAGACATCTCTGAATTCGTGAAAGAGAGCACAGTATATTTCCAGTTCTGAAGGAGAACAAGATTTGCCAACATGTATATTCTCTACAACATCTAGTTTGGTCAAGATATTAATGGCAATAGTTTCTTCAATATTGGACAGATTTCGCTCTGAATCCATCGTATTTACAGTATTCGATAGAAAATCAAAAACTGAAGGATGATTAAGGTCGTTAGAATAATCCTCGTTGTTATCTTGAGGTCGGGAATGATGGTGGTGATCTTCCCATGGTGTCTCTCCTATCATCATTTGATTGAATGATTCCTTCATCTGTAGAATGTACATGTGACCAAGGATCATAAGAGGTACCATACTCTAGAGACCTATCTATCCAAATGCTTGCCGAGCATTAATTTGGGTTTGCCGCCCATGCCCAAAATATTGATTGCTACAACAATTCTATGGGGCTTGGGGGCAACACCTGGCGATGATCCATGCTAACAAAATGTTCAGAATTCCTCTTAATATTTGACGATGTAGAAGATATGATGTGACAGGTTTCCACTGTGGCCACTTCCACTAGATTACTCGGAGGCAGAAGGGCAAAAGTGCCCATTAAAGAAGGGTCTTTTAGGAGACCTACTCCGATATTTTGAAGTGATTGAGAGCTTCCATGGATCAATGGGATGCTTTCGATAACTTGAGAACTGTTGGGGAGGAAGGTTAGTTGGTCAACGATTGTGATTCCACCTTGAAAGGGGAATGCAATCTTTCTAAAATATGTTGACACAACAGCAGCCATAGCGTAAATCTAGGGTCTGCCCAGTAGGATGTTGTAGTCAAGGTTTCCATCAATGACCTCGACTTCAATTTCTACTGTCTTGCCCCCCAGTTCGATTTTCAAGTTACTTAATATCCCATACGGCGTGTATGTTCTTCCATCAAACGCTTTTAATGTCGTTGATGATCATGACAAGGGTGGAGAGCTTAAATTTTTCCAGCAACTCATTGACATAATACAGGTATATGTTCCCTCATCAATGATTTTTCGATGAACAGTTTTGTTGAGGGCTTTTACCTGTATGAGGAAAGCGAGTTGCGCCGGTAACTGAGGTTCGTATCCTTTGTGATTAAAGACCACTAGATTGGAATCTGCTAGATCAATCCCACCTATCACTGATAACAAAGCCTGTTTTTGGGATGGACAATTCTATAGTACTTCAAGTGTCGACATAGCGGATGGCGATTGGGCCAGATCTTCCACTATATTATAATTCTGTGCTACTCGAGCATGAGGATTAAATGTCGATTTATGTACTACTCCCTTAGGTGGTTT
The DNA here is from genome assembly GCA_031772625.1 of Pinus tabuliformis. Taxonomy (NCBI): domain Eukaryota; kingdom Viridiplantae; phylum Streptophyta; class Pinopsida; order Pinales; family Pinaceae; genus Pinus; species Pinus tabuliformis. The sequence continues at coordinate 993,031,261 of CM062820.1, forward strand.
TATTGTTAATTCAGGAATGATTGGTGTAACAACTTCTGATGAAGTTGTTGTCGAATTGCTGGGTTGATCTGTAGCCTTGCCGTTCGACAATTGTGGATTTCCATAATCTTTATTCCTTGTAGATATCAAAGCGTCATTTTTTTGTTTTGAGATGGATAGCATAAGCACTTGGGATGGGGAAGCGTGATCACTAGCAACCAGGTTATTTTCTGGATTTGGAAATGGATAAGTCAATACCGCTGAGGTATTTGAAGTCTTTTTGAAAAACTTCTTGACTTCAGCTTGATGTGGACAATCTTTTGTATAATGGTCCTCATCACATATGAAGCATGGCCGATTAGGTTTCTTCTTTCCAGTAGGGTTTCCAGAAGGTTTCTCAGGAGTCAAATCCTCTTATTTCTTCTTTTTGTTTGTCCCTTTCTTCTTGCCCCCTGGTTGCTTAGGATTTTTCCTTTGTCGGTTGACACAGCATTAACCTCTGAGGCGAGAGGTTCTTCGTCTGCTTTTTGACTAGAAACCGTACAGGCTTTTTTAGATGTAGCCTTTGCGGTTTTTGTGCTTGTCGCACCTATCATGCCATCGCCGGCATGAGAGTCTTTGTTTGATTTAGGAGGGGGAGGAATGGAAAATTCCGGTCTAGGAGCGTTAGGAATTTTGTTGTAGAGTGTGCCGGACTGAGTATAGATCAAGTCTAGATATTCTGCATGAGCAATGACTTGCTCTTCAGTGACAACTCCTCCTTTAGCCACATCCTTTGTAATAGAGGGTAACAATGACTTTATAAACCATTCAGTGAAAAGTTGATCAGGAACGTACATCTTCACCATTCTTCAACGACGCCGCCACTCATGAATATGATCAGATATGTGAGTGGCTGTCGTCTGTTTAAAGTTGGTAAGGAGTTCTGTCCCTATTTCGTACCTTATGGGTAACTGAAAATGGGTTAAAAAGGTAGTGGCAAGGGTGCTGAAGTTATCAAACAAAGCTCTAGGCAATTCTATATACCATTTATCTGCCGGACCAATTATTATTCGCTGAAAAAGGCGAAGCCTAATCGAAACATCGTTCAGGGTGTTGGATGAACACCACAAATGGAATGTCATAACATGATTCGATGGATCTTCACCCAGATTTCCATTGAATTTAGGAATATCAGAGGGAAGTTTATGAGGAATCGCAGGCCACCAAGGGGCATAAGCAATTGGATCATTCGTTAGCCAATTTAGATATGGTAATTCTAGAGTTGCTACAAAAGGCAATTGTTGATTCAGGTTAGGCGAAGCATACCCAAGATAAGATGGAATCACCTGAGCAGTAGGTCTTTGCATACCAGCATAATGTATTTTATGTTGGTAACTTTGATAAGGTTGATGGGCATAACCATTATAGTATGGTTGTTGATAACCACTTTGGAAATGCGGTTGCCCGTTACTTACAAAGCCCTGTTGCTCAGGTCCTTGGTATGATTGTTGGAATTGTGGTTATTGATATTGCACCAGCCATGGTTGTTGAACCATTTGCTGTTGTCCAATACTGGATGATTGACCAAGATGCGGAGTGATAGTACCCCTTTAGCCTGAGTCGCTCCAGATAAGGAGGCACTAACCTGAGGTTGTGATTGAATCGCTGAGACGAGAGGTTGTTGTATTGCAACCTGAGAGACTTGAGGTTGACATACAATAGGTAGCGCTTGTACTTGCGATATAGTCACAATAGCAGGTGTAGTGGGAATATTCGACACAGGATGGACTGGTTGCATTGAATATACAACCCTTGGTTGTTGAGGTAGAATTGGTACCCAACCACTGGATGTAATTCCAGTTTGACCTGAACTTTTTGTAAACTCTCATATGGTTGTTCTCTAGAAGGGAACAATGAAAAGGCATACTGCCCCCCATATGGTGGCAATCCAGTACTTAAAGGGTAGATTGGCCTTTGAAGACACATTGGATCAGCTTGTTGAGTTTCAACATAAGAAATACCAGATGAAATTCCGGATGAAGAAATAGGAACAAACCATGTCGTCGAAACAGTCCCTGAGTGGACTCTGGCTTGTTGTTGATAACTAGTTGGGATAGATGGTATACCAGCAAACATTGTAGGAATGGCAGCAGGAAGCTCCGCCGTAGCTGTGTCAGTTGACACAGTCCTAGATGCTGATGGTTGCTCAGACAAATTTAGTCTATCCAAAATATTTCCTAGTGATTCGACAGGAACTTGCGATGAAGGATGATTACAAGGACTAACTTCTGTAATAGAAGGATGTAGGTGGATCCCAGTTCCAAAATGCACTGGAGTACTGGGTGGAAGATCCTCTACTATCTCTTCTATAACAATCAATCTAGGTGGAAGAGGTAGACTGTCAGGTCCGTAAAATATTTCTAGAGCCGAAGAAAGTGTAGCTTTTGTAGCAACAGATACTGGAGGGGTGACACCTTCTAAATTCTGGAACTCAACTTCTAGATGTTCAGGTAAGTGAACTTCAGTTTCTGGATCAGTCCTAGGTGGCACTGCTTCAGGAATAGAGGTGTCTACCATTACACTAGGATCAGTTCTAATGTCCTCTTGTAACTGTGGAACTTTCTCAGTTGTACCAGAGATAATTGGAGTAACTGTAGTCTCTGAAGATGTTGAAACACAAGTTTCAAATAAATCAGGTGTATTGGACTCAGTTAAACGAGACCATTTTGCTTGGGATGGTTTCATTTCCGGGGTCAAAGATGGTTGACTTGCTAGCCTCCGTGAATGATGGGGTTTTGATTGACTTTCTTCCACGATTGCAGATTACTTGATCAACTCAAAAATTAAAGGGGAAAAATGTTATTCCGATTTAAATGAATTTTAAGACACTTTGATGCAACTTGCTTTTTCAATTTTTAAGAGTTGAGAAAAAGCTAAAGGTGACTCTAGTCACCTTTGATTTTTAATGAGCCTGAAGTGACAAGTGCTCAGATGGACCTTTTCTTTTAAGGAGTCGAAAAGGAACGAAAGTGACTACTTTGGAAATCTAGACAGAGGGTTTACCAAACCGATCGCAAAACTACAAAATACACCTTGGTGATAAATGATAGAGAAATTACCAAGGACTTATGTATGGCAGTCAATCTTCCCGAATGTTGTGTTCAGTGCATTGCGATCGATAGGGCGGCAGACACGGATTCCTAAGGATAAAGGATATCAGCCTATTGTGGTCTCCCAATATATACTCGACGGTACGGGGAGCACAAGTCTGTACTGGCACTTGTCGTATCAAAGAGGAGGAATCACCCAACCTTCGATGAAAACGATAGTTACCAGGTTTTACGACGCCAGAACACGTCTCTAGCCTAGACTTCTAGATGTGTTGCGTTAGGTTCCAAAGCGTTTTTATGTTCATTGAGGTTTATTTTAGAGTTGATCTTGCTTAGAAGTTTGTCTTTCAAGGTTCACCACATGATGTAGATGTGAAATTCCTAAATATGCAATCTAAAATGATAAACAGTTGTTTATGTTCTTTTAGCAATGAAAATCCTAGCTACAAAGGAAAGAAGATAATGATTTTCTTTCAACAGAGAGCATAGAGCACACACTAAATGCACTTTCCTAAATCAAATTTCGCATGTAGTCAAAATGCAGATGCACATGCATGTATTTGTTTTCCGCTTTCTTAATGTGTGAATGCCAAAAAAGAAAGCTAAGTACAGATCTGAACTATTTTCTTTCAAAGTGATATTACTAATAATTTCTTTTCAAAACGAAAGGAAGACTAAGACGACACTTTTCGATTTCGAATTGAAAACTGTTTTCAACACTTCAAATACTAATAACTCAAATCAAGTACAATGACAAAAGTACAATCAACTATCTAGAAGAGGAAGACTTTACGACACTCTTCTTTTGATTCAAAATGACAATTACGACACTTGCATCAAAAACGACAGTTCGATTAGGCTACTTTCGACAAAGGAAGACTATAAATGATTGAAAAATACACAAAAACATTTACAATTCCTAACTGATGGAGGCTGAAATAATGTGAAGGAAGAAGGTTACAGCAAGAAGGTACTGATCATGAACAGCAAAACTACTGAATAAAGCTGAAAACAAGGAGGAAAAAACCAACTTTCAGAAAAGAAAGCAGTATCACTCAATCATTGCACCTGCAACACAGGGAAACAGGGATGCATCTCACCTGCAACACATGGGAGGTGCGATGCATCTAGGTTGCACAGTTACAGACAGTGCGATGGACCAGGGAGCGAAACTGAGCTTGGTTTTTGCTCAAAATTTGTAGCTAAGTTCAATGATTTAGGCTGAGTAATGATGGACAATAAAAACAAAGCATAAGGGTAAGATCTGATGAGGTTTTGAGCTACCACAAGGGCACTTAGAATGCTTTGTAAGTCAGATGTTCAGTTCATAAACCAACCCGGAGATTGACTGAAGTAGCATTCATCTACTTCGCAATTGCATAGCAAAGGTGTTTTGAAGGCTAGCTGGCTAACTTCAGGCTCCGTCTGTAGTTTATAAAGTAAACAATAAACAAACAAGACAAACTATTCGTTCCCCAGTGGAGTTGCCATTTTGTTTCAGGGAAAACTAGTGTTGATTCAAACTGCTAGTCCCACTAAGACGGGTAGCTATCTTAGAAACAAACAATGAAAGCTTTTCAAGAGTTCGTTTAAGTGTGATAGATGGAATAGAAGAAAAGAGGACCAACCTAGATCTTCTGCTTTGACCCTAGCTTTATTTCTCCTTTCCCTGATAGAATTTGCCACTCCTCTCCTACTTGTCCCGATTCAAAGAGTACCTGTAGAGTCAAAGTAACAGCGAACTATCAAAGAATCTCTATCTAAAACATCATAAACAATGCGGAATTAGAAACACATTGACCATATAATTGCATTCATAAACAATAAGATTCACAAATACATGATTATATGGAGGAAAACTCAAAGAACTTTATTAATAGTATTGTAAGAGAGGATTACAACCCAACTGTCTAATCCAGCATCATCCTCCCAGTTGTATAAGCCCTCTTCACCTCATGAATAAGAAAATCACCCAAAAATGCAATGTCTCTTCTCACCAACAAACCAATAGCACTTCCTTACAAATTACAAAATTCCAGCCTCTAGATCTCTCAGATGAGGGATCCATTTATAGATGTCTTGCAAGGGTGTGAGTCAGCTCTAGGTTTTTGATTAGTGTCATTCCACTGATAGTTCTTGGTTCCACTTGGAGATTTCATGATCTCTTACTCATCCTTGGGCGCATTCAGAGAAGCAAGTGTCACAGGAGAAGTTTCTGGAAGATTCCATGATCATCCACCTAGCAAACTGTCTCTGCCATTTGTCTATTCTCACTCATCGCACCCCACAAAAGGCCATTTCAGTATGCATCGTACCTGGACATTTTGGCAATCAGTATGCATCACACCTTGCCCATGGAGCAGTCTGTATGGTCCATTTTTGGCCAGTTATGAGTAGTTTTTCAGGTGGAACTTTGGGAAATGATGTAATCAGTTGACCATGATCCTTTAGGGTGTGAAACAACACTTTTAGGGACTTAAGGAGCCCTTAGTTTATGGACATATGAGTTTGGGGTTGCAGTGCCCAAATATGTCTATAACACACACCCGGACTGGGACTTTGACTTGTGAGACCGCCGATCACTGATTTGCGGAATTGATAACGTCATTGGTGCCATGTGTCGCCTGGATATACCCCCATAGGACCCCTGAAAATGTCAGATCTCTGTGCCACGTGTCCTCCATACCGCCACGTCATGCTGACATCAGCTACCATGTGTCTTTCTCCTGACCAATCGTATGCTGCCACATGTACCTACTGGAGGAGAGAGAAAGAGCCCACCTGCCTTTGGCTTTTACAGAAATCCTTTGTTAAATTTTTTCATCCCTCCCGACGCTTTCCACTATCATATTGCAACATCGTAATATCGTAGTGTTTTGGAGTTGTGACCCTGCCATCACGCCGATCATCGATTTGCGATGCCCTGGACTTGCCGATCGCCGATATGCCTGGGTCGCAAGAACTCTGATTGTGATTTACACTGGACCTCTACAATGTGTGATCGTTGATATTCAGGATCACAGGAACCTTCGATTGTGATTTACGATATCAACAATTTCTGGTCGCTAATCTCGCTTCTCTTCCTCATTGTTACTTCAGAAAAAATGCTGATTTGCGATTGCGATGAGCTCCCAGACCTCCGATATGCTTTTCTCCTTCACTTTAAAGACAACAGAACCTATGAAATTTAACAGGCCATATCTTCTGATCCAGAAGTCCATTTTTTGACCTCCTTATATCGGGAAAGCTCGTTCCGAGCACTATCAAGTGGAGAGGGTCCAATTTAGCTTTGAGAGCTTTTGTAGCTTGAAAATGGCTTCAAACTTCACTACTATTTGGAACTTGGGACAACTGAAAATTCATAATGCAGTGAGTGACAACAGTACTAACAAATGATAACATTTTCTTGTTATTGATGAGTTAATGATTTGTGTTGACTGATATATGTGTTTCCCTACTACCAGGATGTGTCACCATTATTCCCACATCATCATCATCTGAAATTGTTATTAGTTTATTATATAATTTTTTGTTTTGCATTATCTATTCTTTGCAAGTTTTAGTGAATCAATTTCTAGAGGGTTGCAGAAGTCTCTTGAGCTAGTTGTGATGTGACTTGAGAATGGGGCATTTCCCACATATTGTACCAAATTCAAATCCAAATTCAAAATTTAACTTGGCAACTATGCTATGATATGTTAAATTGACTTGTGCATGTTTAGGATATTTGGCCATGGTAACAAGTTGGATTATAATGGTCTCATTGTTACTTTATCTCCAAAAACCTAATATATGTTGAAATAGTGGAAAAATTGCTAGTAAATTTTTGATATCCAAGCATTGTAGATACAGATTTGGATTCGTCTATGAGTTCAGATCCTTACTTGCTTAGCGAATGTCGCATTTATCCTTGACCTTCTCATTATGCATCGCCCTTCATAGTGGACAAGTTGGATTGGACATCACATGTTCCATTCATGTGGCCTGAGAAATCCTCCCATTTGAAGAATGGGTACTACGATGCCTTGGAAACAATAGTTTCATTGGTTGTCGTAGTTGATGTTACTTGGAAATGAGAACATGGTATTTCATGAAAAATTATTTTGTATACATTTAGAAATCAACTATGACAATGCTTAATATAAACCCCTCTTTTAACTTAGACTTGTGTGACCAATAACTTCTTTCTCCTCAACCCACTCATTGATAGCCTTCATTGTGGACAAGTCAGACTCAACATCATCGTGTTCCATTCTCATGGATTGAGAAATAATCCTCCCATTCAAAAGAAGAGCACCAAGATGATTTGGATGCAATAGTTTCTATGATTGTTATAGTTGAGATTACTTAGAATTGAGAACATGATTTTTATTGTAAATTATTTTTTATACATTTACAAACAATTTATGACAATGTTGAACTAATGGATCCTCTTTTATTTTTCCATAAATCTCCAACACAAATCACTTATATTCAAACAATGTATTATCTTGATTCATTGTACTATTCAATTTATTAAATAGCCGAGAGAACTATTCATGTGCATTTAAATTCAACCTGAACACTTGACATATGGTTCGGTTTCATCATATTTATATTCTTAATTTTTAAGTATATTAATGAATGGATTGTTGTTTTCCACATTGTGTAATCATGTTGAACTAGGGGTTCCTCAAGTTTTTAATCAAAAGATACCATGGGATTTCATCATTGAAACATGCCATCCAAGACTGGATTTTTTGGGAAAACCCTTTCACTTATTTCACCATTTATATTGTAGTTTGATTAATTTTTTTTTTTCAAATATTAGACAACTTTAAAGAAAGAAAACATTATATCTATGAAATATATAAACTTAAAAAAAAAAAAAAACCAAAAATGAATAATCAATAATAATATAATTCAATATAATTAAAAAATAAATAAATAATTATTTTACCACATATATTACACTCTACATTTTACTTTTGGTTTTCCTTCTCTTCATCATGTGAACAATCTTGTAGACCCTGAATGTTTCTCAGTGACTCCTCCCTACATTCGATTCAGTGTTCCCTTCCTCGCAAGATACACTCATCTACAACATAATCCCAACCTCATTCTACATGTTTGAGGATATCCTGATTCATCCTAAAGGATTAGGCAAAAGTGTTGGTAAAGGGTTCAGGGAGGGGAGAGTGGTCATGCGTAGACTCCTTCAAGAATCCATAGTAACTAGAAAATTCAGGCATCAGGGTTATGTGGCTAGTTATTTTCAAGGAATTCAATCATTCATCAAAGGTAGAGTCCAATAGCCTCTGTTATAACAAAGAAGTTAGATTATTTTGCGTCTAGTATAACAAGGAAGTTGGATTGTTCTGTGCCTCATTTATAAGAAGGAAGTTGGATTGTTCTGTGTTGGCAATATTCTCTTACGTGGGAGTTGAATATTCGTATGTGAGTGCATAGGGCTTCTTGAGGAAACTGGAAGGCAGGTTTAAGGGTTCAAATTAACAGGGTCCAAAACTCGTTAGCAAGTCATCACAATGGTAAGTCTACATTCCTTATCTTGAACACCTGCAAATCTATGGTTTTCACATTCTTCACATTGTTTAGGGTTCCCTTGTAAAGCCCACTTCAAGCATTTGATACAAAGAATTTCTCACTATTGATTAGATTTGAACTATGTATATATATTAATATCAACTTTCACATCGAAGGTCCTGTTGAAGCCTTGAAAATCATTGCGACAAAATGGGGGAAAACCACCCGGTTTGGACCTTGAAAGCATCTCCTTTTCCGTTTGGTATAGTTTCTCCAACTGGGGATAATGGGACCAACTTCCCAGAAAAGATTTGATATTGATGGTGGGATGATATATGACGTAACAAGAAATGATTAAGCTAAGTGTAATCTAATTTAACTTCTAAACACATGCATATATCCTATTTTAACACTATTTAACTATAAGTATACCTAGGAATCAAATACGATATGCGATCTACAATGATGTCTTACAACAATTGGTAATAAAGATCATTCAATTGCAACAAGAAATTAAATCGTTTAACAATAATTGTTTTGGATATATAGTTATACAAAACGATAGACAAAAATATATCACATATAAAATCGTTCACGTATTCACAACCGAATCAAAGCTAACATCATACATAAGTGCAATAATGCTAGAACTATAATTCAAACTTTCATACATAAAACAATTGAAAGAATAAGTATTGCTTGATACATAAATAAAACATGATCATAAGATAAAAGTACCATATATGATAAGTCCTGCTCATGTGCTTCAACAATATTGACCCAATTTCAATCAATCCAACACATTCTAAGAGTACAAAAGTGTATTTCAGTAGAGAATGCTAGATATTTAAAGAAAATAGATCCTGTTTCATTAATTTTTTCAAAACCTCCTCAAAATTACAGAAGTGCAGTGTTTTGAAAAGTTCTTTTGATAAAATTTCTGGACCTTTCTCTAAATGCATGAGAGGGGTTTAAATACTAAACTATATGTCTTAGAAAAGATTATTAAAAAAAATAGCCGAGGAGGTTCAAACAACCTTCCTTAGAATATGAAAAAATAAAACTAAAAGAAAAATAAATAAATGAATAGCTCCTTTGAACTTGATCTCTAAGATCGCAAATATCAGACATTGGCTTGAGCTAAGGCGGTTGGCCGATTCCAGATTTTAACTGCCCAGCAAATAAGGCATCTGTTAGTGCTGGCATCATATTTTGTGTAGATGTTGTTAAACATCTCATAGTCATCCATTGGCTGTGTGGTTTCACTAAAAATTGCCAGAATTCCTCCCAATTCAGCCTGTTTAACTGTTTGATTGCCTCCTCCTTTTCCTACACTTCCTATTTCCACTGTTTCTCTAGCTGTATGTCTTTAGGAAGAAATACTGGTACACATTCCTTGACAAAATTGGCACCATGAATATTTTCGTTAATGACTTCTATTATACTATTTGTTTTTGTCGTTGCTATCGTTGTTTCCCTTTCCGCCTACTTCAACCAAGAATCACAATCTGTGAACAAAATATATTTATGAGACTCTTCTAGCTTTGGCAGGTTAGCCTTCCTCCCATCCTATGATTCTTGCCAGGTGATAAACTCAGAAACCCTTTTGTGGATTTTGTCATATTCGAGCCTCATATCAACAATTTGGTTTGTTAATTTATCACTGGTCTCGCAATAAGGATTTATCTGTGAGATTTTCTAGAAAAATACTTCCTTTTGTTGCAATAGTAAGGAATTGAGGCTGAGCACTTCCTTGATGAATTCGTCAATTTGTGGATTGTCTTTACCTGACTGAGTTGAAGTAGAAACAACTTCTACTTGTTTCTTTGCTTTGGCTTGCTCGGTTGTCTCCTCTGTACTTTGAGTTGTGTCTTTCTTAGATTCTTTATTGGTGTTTCCTCCCCCATTTTGAGACTACTTATCTGAGTGCTCTAACTCATACATAGATCTCTCTTGGGTTTCTTCTTCATAGTTTTCTTTGGAGCTTCCCTCCAAGCTTACACTAGGAGTTGGCTCTCTTGGTTCATTCTGCAGTAGGTCCAATGGGACCTTTAATAATCTCTTTTTCCTGTACACATGGAAAGCCTCAACATCCTTCGGGGTCAAAAGTAGAGATGCCATATGAAAAACTTGTGAAAATGTTTATGCCTGTAGGAAGAGGTCATTGAAGGCATCCTCTTTGTGGGTGAACTGTTTTACTTTTACCATAGAAGTAAAATCCTTAACAGTGTTGTTTGGGTCATACTGCCTTCCCGAAAATGTAGCTAATTTCAGAGATTTAATAATCTCTACTTCTTTTTGTGCATGTCCATAATCATGTAGTGCAAAAGAACCACATTGTAATGGGAATGTAGGCCAAATGGCCTTCTTCTGCTCTTTCAGTCCTCTACTTAATCCACCTTCCCCTGCTGTTTGGTAGGCTATTTCTCTGGCCATTAGTTTGTCAGGGACATAATATGGGAGGACATGTGGTGAATCAATGCTCCCAAAGACTCTAATGTAGGTGAATGTTTCTTCCCCAAACCATTTGGCTACTGGAAAGATATCTACCTCAGCCTCTTTAGAAAACCTAGGGGCGGTTCTGTCATAAACTTCTTTATGAATGGGTAGCATAATCCCTTGATAGATCTTATAAAAATGGGGGTGGAATTGAGATTCCTAAAAAATATTATGGTATACATGGATGGGAAGTGGGTTCTGTACAGTCCACTTCCATCCCATATTGGGAATTTTAGAACAAAAACAGATTGCATCCATAACAAAAGCACTCATGAAAAACAGGGGATAAACCCTTAAAGAGGAACTTATTTTTCTTCTATATTCTATAATGGCCTTTGCCAAATTATCTGATAAAATTTGAGCCCAGTTCATTATTGTTGCATTCACTGCTGCATCTATCAATGAGAGCCAATCCATGGAAAACTTGGTGCTATTGGGTCTACCGAATAACCTACATATCATTGTTGCTGCAAAACTATGGGGGGGAGAAATGGATGTTGTGGAGTACATACGAGTTTTATCCCATTTGAGCTTGCCCTTGCTTGATTTCCAGGTTTGCGTGATGTTTGACAGGTCCTCATTTTCTTTCGCAAATTTTTCAAGCAACTGTTTGTTGTAGAACTTTTGCGGCTCAGGTAATTGGTACATTAGTCGTAGGCTGTTTGCTGAGAAAGACCCCATGACCTCTTGCTTGTGATTATTGAATGTTTGGTCTGTTATGTCTACCTCGTCAGTTACCCATTTGACCATGTCCGTGTATGGGATTATCTTTGGTCGCGAAATTATGCGGTGCACGAAAGAACATGTTGTTTCAAAATGGGAGGCATCATATGACTCCTTAGCATCTGTTGTGGCCTTTGTTACCAGTGGCCTGGGATGCTCTTCTTCTAACAAGTTGTACATGGCCTCCCATGTCGTAGTTCCTCCATCTCTGCTGCATGTGGTATCAGAGAAAAGTGGCACCATTTCTGATTTCTCAGATGCAGTTCCCTTCCCTTTCTTCCCCATTGTTTCTAACGATGTTCTCTGTGGAGTTTTCCTGAAATGGAGCAAAGCGGAAGTTATCAAATAAACACGAGTGAGAATGATAGTGAGAATAAATGATACAGTTAATCCCAAAAAGGTGACAAGATAGGAGCTATTATTCAAAACGCAGAAGAAAATATATCATATCACGTCGAGCCGCTCCTTAACATAAATGCCATTAAACTCATTAAATAGCCACTAAGGCTCCTTATCATTGCTTTTATTACTTATTAAATTACTACATCGCAAACGGGAAGGAAAAACTTTTAAGGTGGCGGGTTCTAACTGTGAGAATGCCGATTTTGCGATTGCGATGCAATATCACAAATCGCATTATTGCATATTTGATTGTGCGCTTTCTCAAAGTTCTTTAGAATTTTGCGAGATGCGAGATAAGCAGGGTATCCTTTACCGTTTGGAGTGTAGTTTGCTTGAAGGAGTAATTACTTCTTAAAGTGGTTTTAATTACGTGGTAGACTTAACTTATAATTTATATCATTTTCTTTTATCGGGTCCGGGATTTATCATATTTTGGAAGCTCGTGCATTTCATAAGATTGGAATTTTAAGTAAATTGACGTGATGCAATGAGGCTGAGTCGTTCTATCACAATATCACATCTCACATGTTACAACATGCTTTGTGAGTTGCATCCTTTGTGTATGCCGATATGCGATTGCGATAAGCGCTTTACTTATAGGAAATGCCTTAACTCTTAGTTTTTTAATGAAAAGTCTAATGAAGTCTAAGTCAAATGCGATGATTCATTTTATCGCAATTCACAGATTTCATTTGTTAACTAACTCTTCAATGCACTTGGTCCAGCGATATGCAAAAAGGCGGGAATTTCTATTCTTAGAGGGTTTTGACTCAATATCCTGATTTATTCCTAAAATTTCAAAGGAAAGTGCCTAAGTGCTAAATTTTTCTTGGAGAGTTTTTATAAAGGGTCCCCATTTATTAATTAACATATTAACCATTAGACTAATAAATGGGGGGGTTGTTGAGTAGCACAACAATTGGCGATTCACTGGAAGAACCAGTTATCTCTGATAGTGTTTTGAAATTTCTAAAACTTCCAAAATAAAGATAGTTCAGAAAATAGGAAACACATGAAATATAAGATAAGTAACATTTCTCTAAATAAGAAAACAAAATCCACCTAATTATCATCCATTTTATTATCCTTTTCAAAATGAAATTACTTTGTCTACATCAGTCTTTACTTGGTTTTAAAGATAAAGCAGGGGGCTCTTGCAGATTAGCTTTTAGATGTACTCATTTTTCATAGGTTGAGCCTCTGCTGCCAGCAGGCGTCCATAGTCTCGACAGGGTTACCTTTTAACCATCAATGATTCAGTATCCCATCCACATAAGAGTGCAATATTTAGAGATAAATTCAGATTCATATACTTCTTCTTCTTTCTTTTTTAAACAGTTTTTGTTTGTTTGTTAAAAACTTCAATTTTTTTTTTTTTTAATTTTTTTTTTTTTTTTTTTTTTTTTTTTTTTTTTTTTTTTTTTTCTGCTTAAAGGTCATTGTCTTGGTTTGGTGGCCAAAATTGACAATTCCATTCACTGGTTGTAATTCAATTGAACAAGATAGCTCGTGATGAGACCCCTTGTCTTTTGATTAAATAATCTCAAGCCATTACCCTGTTTTGATATGAAGTATTGGTAATGTCAGTTTATTACTTCCCTATGATCATGGTAAGTCGGCTCTTGATGAGACCTCTTATCCTTTAAGTTTAAGTATATTTTAGAATTACACTCTAAAAAGAGAAAATTTACCAGATGGGGAGAATCATTGACTCCTTAAGAGTTTCTAGATGACAATTATAGAGCTAAGGATGCTTTTTTGCGGAGAGTCTTTGCTTTGTTATAGATACTTTTCTTGATCGATGGTAGAACAAAGGTTTCTTCCTAAAGTTAAGGTTTTGGAAAGGACAAGTAATTTTGGTGGAAAACAAGCAAACTTCAGAGCAATAGAACTTACCTTATGTTTCAAATGTGAAAATTATCTTCTCAACAGTCTGTACTTATACAAGCAAAAAGTCAAAACATAAAAGAGGCTATTATTGTAAAGGCCAAAAGTAAATGCTATTTAACTTTTATTTTCCTAGAAAAAGTAAAGGCAATAGTGTACAAGGGATATAAGAGGTTATCTTGTATGAAAAATATTTCTTCAAAATCTGCCCATTAACAGGTAGAGAATCTCTCTTGCTTGATAAATCCTGCAGTAAAAAGGTGGATGGGCCAATCAGTTCTACAATTTGAAATGGGCCAAGCCACATTCTTTGGAATTTGGTATGCTTATGTTTTTCCTCATGTGCTTTATTCCACTTCAATACAAGGTCTCCGAGCTTAAAGGATTTAGGACTTACATAATTTGCATCAAATGAATATTTAACTAATTGTTGATGATGTGCATGTGTGATTTTGGCTTTATCTCTTTCTTCTTCGAGCTTGAGGATTTGCGATTGCCTTAATTTCATAGAAGAGGAAGGAGTTTCTTCAATAAATTGAACCAGGGCTAGAGAGGGAATGGCTATATTTGTAGGGAGAACAACTTCTTTTCCATAGACCAAATTAAAAGGAGAAGTGCCTATTGAGGCCTTTTGTGTTATTTGATCTACCCATAGAGAAAATGTCAAATATTTATGCCAATTTTTCTGACTTTGATCAATGGTTTGTTTGATGATTCTTATGAGATTTTTGTTTGTAGATTCGGCCAAACCATTTCCCTGAGGATAATAGTTAGCAGAATATTTAAGTTTAAAACCTCTTTTAAGAGAAAATTTTGTCATAGCATTGCCTATGAAATAAGATGCATTGTCAAACATGAGGGCAGTTGGTAGACCAAATCTGGTAATAATAAACTGATCAATAAATTCAATGATGTTTTCAGAATTGGCTACCTTAAGTGGAATCACTTCCACCCATTTTGTGAAGTAATCAGTTGCTGTAAGGATATATCTATGTTGCTTTGAAGAGTGAGGAACGATCTCACCTATTATGTACATGCCCCATTGTTCAAATGGTTGTTCAATGCTGACTGGATGCAATGGTAATGTGGGTTTCCTCAGTCTTCCAGTAGTTGTTTGACAATTTTTTCATTTCCTTACATATTTGTGTGCATCTTTGAATAATGTTGGCCAATAATAGCCAGCATGCAGGATTTTATGTGTTGTTGTGTCTCCTCCAAAATCTCCACCAGCTGGTCCATCATGGAGTTCTTGTAAAACCTTTTCTGTGTCATATTTTTCAAGGCATCTAAGAAAAATAGAATCATAATTTTTCCTAAACAACACATCATTGATGATTTCATATTGCTTAGCTTTTATCCTCAAAACCCTTTTTCTTTTATAACTAAGTTGCATAGGGGCATATCCATTTTTCAAGTAAAAGATGATATCAACATATTTAGATTCAGTATCATTGAGGCTTACCTCAAATATTTGTATATCATCACCTGAATCTTGTAGTGCTAGTAAATTGGATGCTCCTACTAACATTATGCAAAAACCTTGACCTTTAACAATTTTAGCTGGTCTGATCTCAATGTCATATTCTTGTAGTGCTGTTACCCAATTTGCTCTTTTCTCACCCACCTCTCTTTGCATCAGTAAATTTCTCACTGCTGGGAATGGGACTATTACCTTAGTGTGAGTCTTGAGAAGGAAGGGTCTGAAATGATTTATTGATTTGAAAACAACAAAAGCTTGTTTTTCAACATCTGAGTAGTTTAATTCAGCCCCCTGCAAATTGGAGCTAAAAAAAGAAATTGGTGCTTCGATTTTGTCATCATTGACCTGTGTCAGTATAGCTGCATATGATGTCTCAGAAGAAAAGGTATATAAAATGAAATGATTAGAAAAATTTGGGGTTGCTAAAGAGGGAGCATTTATGATTGCTTGTTTAATCATATTAAAAGCTTCATGCTCGGTATGTCCCCATTATTTTTTTTCTTCTTAATCATAGATTGGAGAGGTAAAATAATTTGTGAAAAGTCAAGGACAAATCTTTTGACAAAATTTATCTGACCTAGGAAAGATTGCATGGATTTTTTGTTATGAGGTAAAGGGATTTCAGAAATTTCTCTTATCCTATCAGGATCAATAAGAATTCCTTCTTTGGATACAATAAATCCAAGGAGCTTTCCTTCACTCAAAGCAAAGAAAGATTTCTTAGGATTGAGAGAAATTCCATACCTTTGACAACGCTCAAAGATTTGTTTTAAATCCTTTAAATGATTACTGCACTTTTTGGAATACACAGTTATGTCATCTAAATAAATTACCACTGATTTGTTCACCAAACCTTTGAAAGCTATGTCCATGGCTCTCTGAAATGTTGCACCAGCATTGATTAATCCAAATGGCATCTTTTGATAGGCATAGGTGCCCCATTTGGTTTGAAATGTAGTCTTTAGTTGTCATCTGGATGTACTAAAATCTGATTATAACCTGAAAATCCATCCAGAAAAGACATCAATTCTGAGCCTGCAACTGATTGCAATATCTGTTCCATAGGGGGCAATGGAAAGTTGTCCTTCTGACAAGATTTTTTGAGATTGTGAAAGTCTATACATATTCGAATATCACCATTCTTTTTCCTGACTGGGACAAGGTTAGAAACCCACCTTGAATGCCTTACGAGAAAAGATATTTTGGCTTTGAGAAGCTTATTCAAATCAAATTTGATCTAATTTTCTAAATTCAGATGAATCTTTCTCAACTTATGTTGCACGTGCTTTTCATTGGATATTATGGGAATGGTATGTTGAATGATGGAAGTATCATATGTCTTGAGATCTTCATAATTCCAAGCAAAAACATTTTTGTATTTCTTTAACAACTGAACAAAGGCTGACCTTTCATCTAGCATAAGACGAGTCCTAGATTGATATTTTGAGGTTTAAGGTCAGTTCCAAGATTAACTAATTCAAATCTCAAAGTTGAACTTTGAAGCTTTGAGTTAGTGGGCTTTTTGAACCTGTCCTTAAGATCATATAAGTCTTCCATCTTAACCACAGATTTAGGCATGGAATTTGCAGTCATTTCTTGCTTAAGATGGTGTCATGTTGATCTTCATCAATTATCTGGTCGTTGTAAGAGCCTTCGGATGTTAGAAAATTTATGATATCTGGATCATTATTAAAGACTCGCCAATTGGTGATATTGTCGGGAATAGAAGGCCTAAAAATTAATTCAATAGAAAAGCGATTGGGGCTATAATCTCCTGGTGGAATGAGCTTGGATGCAACATTAGCCAAAAGATCGGCACTTGCATTTTGGAGTCTTGGGATAGGGGAAATGTTAAATGTTGTAAAATGAGAGGTGAGGTCTTGGACTAATGATTGATAATGTTTCAAGTGTCCAGAGAGGTAGTGTATAGTATTCCTTACCTGCTTAATTACAATTTCTGAATCTCCAAACACTTGAAGATATTTGATATTAAGGCCAATAGCTTTATACAACCCTTGAACTAATGCTTCATATTCGGTAGTGTTATTTGTGCATTCAAATTCAAGTCTGCATGCTAACATAGTTTTTTCCCCTTCTGGGCTAACTAATATGCATCCTGCTCCAGCTCCATCATTAGATCTAGATCCATCAAAATATAATTTCCAAAATAAAGACTTAACTACAGGTCTATCTACAAAATTTATACATTTAGAAGCATCTGTTTGAGAGTAATTTTCAACTTGTGATATAACAGAATTTTCCAAGAAGGGTGAAGTATTTGCATTAAAATTTCCTAGAAATGATTCAACTGAGTAATTTCCAATGATATTGCTGCTGTATGCGACTGGTTCATTTTCTCCCTCCAATTCCGTGACGATATACTTTTGATGTTTCTCTCGGTCAACCCTTATTTGATTCGGCTTACCATTATAGGGAAGCCACATGTGGGACCAATCGGTTGCGAAATAGCCATGAAGCTTTTCTGACCAGTCTCTGCTAAGGATTAAGCCATAGAATTCTGGGATATTAGCCACAAGGATGTCAATGACTTGACACACTTTCAGGTTTGATGAGAGTCAAATAGTGACTTGATTGAGTTCCCCTATAACTTCGACTTGAGATCGATCTAACTGCACAATGCGAACAACATATTTTTGGGGCTCCACATTCAATTTCGCACAAACTGTTCTTGGTAGAATGTTGGATGAAGCTCCAGAATCAACTAAACAATTGTGTAGATTTTTATTGAAAACCTCAAAAGTCAAAATAAATGGAGGTGTATGGGATTTGGATCTTCATCCTATTAGAGAGATATCAGTTGAATTGATTTTATATAATGAGGTATTAGGAGGGCTTCCCATTTCTTGAGCAGCCTATGAGATTACAACAACAGGAAGAGGAGAAGTAGGGACTGCTTTTAGTTCTTTGAGAAATAGCTTCTGTTGATGTTTTAACTTTCTAAGCTCATGGAATGTAATATTTGCCCTGGTATTTTTCATATCTTCAATGATGTTGTATTCCATTTCATCAGAGACTAACAGGGTTTTAGCTGAAGGTGAAGAATTTGATTGAGGAGGAGTGGTTTGAGTGGATTTGGGGGAAGATTTCTTACCTATTACTTTATCTTTGGGAGTTGGAGTTGATGCTTTCTGTTTTGGATTTGTTTGTGGAAAATCAATAGTGCTTCTACTCCTGGTTGTGACAGGTAATGCTTCTTGTGCTTCTTCATTAGGAAGGATAAAATCCCACATTCCTTGTAATTCAACTACTTCTTCATCGTCAGTTTGTTCTTCAGTTGTTGAGATTTCCTCTTCCTCTACATCTGATTCAGCATTTGATATGGTACTTGGAGGCTTAGGATCAGAGGAAGGGTTTCTTTTGTAAGGTCTGTAATCTTTCCTTGAGGAAGTCTCAACTACCTGTTTTTTGATGTCAACCATTTCATTGGACATGGTTTTTAGGACCTTTTGCAATCCTTCAAGATCAAAAGGATCTTTAGGTGCTTTTTTCTTGGATTCGTCCCTAAAAGTTACCTTCTTGGATTTTCGTTCTTCTAATGCATTCTTTTTTCTAAAGCTAAAATGCATTTTTCTACAACTATGGCTTCTTTCATGTTTTCTGCCAAAGTTGGTTTGGCAGCCCTATCGAAAAAAATAGTTGTGTTTGAGGGAAGAGCAGAAATGTACCATTCATTTTGGACTTCATCATTGGGCTTGGATGCCATTGGGATTTTATTCAATAACTTATTAAATCATGAATTGAAGTCCTTAATTGGTTCTCTAGGTTCAACTTTCAAGTTAGAGAGATCATTGAGAAGAGTAGCTGTCGATCGGTCATCTCCAAACTTGGTTAAGAACTGCTCCTGGAAGGCATCCCAACTATTAATGGAACCAGATGGTAATGAAAAATACCATGATCCTGCTGATCCTTGTAAAGTATAAGGGAATAATCTTACAACTGCATCTTCTTCTACCACTGCATTCAGATTTATGGACAACATAAAATTGTTTATGTGTTCTTCAGCAGGTAGACCATCATCAAGGTTAAATTTTGGCAACCATTTCATTGGATGCATAGGTAATGGATGTAATGGTCCTGCCATTCGAACAACTCCTGGATTTGTCCATGGTCTTTGAGCCATAATGGGTATTTGTGTAGAGGAAGATGTTCCAGTAGTTGAAGGTGATTGGGTAGAGGAGGTTTGTGCTCCAGTACCAGTGTAAACCATGATATGGAGTTGTGAGGTGGATGATTGATTTTGTGATGAAGTGGATGGAATGAATGAAGGTGTTTCAGGTGATGATGAGAGAACCTCACTATGAGCTTCAAACTGTGTTTTCTTAGTTTTCCTTCGGTTTGGTAGAGGGAATTCAAATGGGGGGATCCCAAATTTTTCACTTTATGATCTAGTTAACCTTTGAGAGGAAGGAAACTGAGAAGTAACACTAGCTTGAGATAACTCAGATTCTTCTTGAGATATTGAAATCCCCTGCAGTTTATGGATTAAAGACTGAACTTCAGGAGTTTCTATAGAAGAAGATTGATCTGACTTCTTTGGGATCTCAGTAGTGGATTCTAAGGATTTCTTTACAACTTCTCACCTAGGATTTGGGGATTTAGAATGTGACTGAGAAGTTGGAGGTGATGGTGAGGGAGTTTTACTCTTGGAATGGCTTATTGATTTAGATTTTCTTTCCATTCATAGTTAGGCCCTCCTTCTAGTGCCAAAATGTTGAAGCCTCGAAAATCGCTACGACAACATGGGGGAAAACCACTTGGTCCAGACCTTGAAAGCAACTCCTTTTTCGTTTGGTATAGTGGCTCCGACTGGGGATAATGGGACCAGTTTCCTAGAATAGATTTGATAGTGATGGTGGGATGATATATGAAGTAATAGGAAAGGATTAAGCTAAGTGTAATCTAATTGAACTTCTAAACACATGCATATATCATATTTTAACACTATTTAACTATAAGTATACCCGGGAATCAAATAGGATATGTGATCTACAATGGTGTCTTACAAAAATTGGTAATAAAGATCATTCAATTGCAACAAGAAATTAAATCGTTTAACATAATCGTTTTGGATAAATAGTTATACAAAACGATTGACAAAAATATATCTCATATAAAATCGTTCATGTATTCACAACGAAATCAAAGGTAACATCATACAAAAGTGAAATAATGCTATAACTATAATTCAGACTTTCATACATAAAATAATTGAAAGAATAAGTATTGCTTGATACATAAATAAAACATGATCATAAGATAAAACTACCATATATGATAAGTCCTGCTCATGTGATTTAGAAATATTGACCCAATTTTATTCAATCCAACACATTCTAAGAGTACAAAAGTGCATTTCAGTAGAGCATGCTAGATATTTAAAGAAAATAGATCATGTTCCATTCATTTCATCAAAACCTCCTCAAAAGTACAGAAGTGCAATGTTTTGAAAAGTGTTTTTGATAAAATTTCTGGACCTCTCTCTAAATGCATGAGAGGGGTTTAAATACTAAACTATATGTCTTAAAATAGATTATTACAAAAAATAGCTGAGGAGGTTCAAACGACCTTCCTCAGAATATGCAAAAATAAAACTAAAAGAAAAATAAATAAATGACTAGCTCCTTTGAACTTGATCTCTAAGATCGCAAATATCAGTCATTGGCTTGAGCTGAGGTGGTTGGCCGATTGCATATTTTAATTGCCTAGCAAATAAGGCATATATTAGTGCTGTCACCATATTTTGTGTAGATGTTGTTAAACATATAAGAGTCATCCATTGGCTATGTGGTTTCACTAAAAACTGACAGTATGCCTCCCAATTCAGCCTATTTAACTATTTGATTGCCTCCTCCTTTTCCTGCACTGCCTGTTTCCACTGCTACTCTAGCTGTCTGGAATTAGGAAGAAATCCTAGTACACATTCCTTGACCAAATTGGCGCCATGAAGATTTTCGTTAATGGCTTCTATTATACTGTTTGCTGCTGTCGTTGCTATCGATGTTGCCCTTTCCACCTGCTTCAACCGAGAATCCCAATCTGTGAACATAATATCTTTATGAGACTCTTCCAGCTTTGGCAGGTCAGCCTTCCTCCCATCCTCTGATTCTTTCCAGGTGATAAACTCAGAAACCCTTTTGTGGATTTCGTCATATTCGAGCCTCATATCAACAACTTGGTTTGTTAATTTATCACTGGTCTTGCAATAAGGATTTATCTGTGAGATTTTTTGGCAAAATACTTCCTTTTGCTGCATTAGTAAGGAATTGAGGCTGAGCGATTCCTTAATGAATTCTTCGATTTGCAGATTGTATCTAAGTTTATCTATCATGGCTTGTATCTGCAAATCCTTTTCTGCTAAGCTGGCTTGATGTTGTATTCTCATCTGTTCGAATTCCTTTTGGAGCTAGGCTACTTGTAATTCTGCTTGCTGATTAGATTTTTCTTGGGCTAATTGTTGTTCTAGTAGTAGAATTATCTGTTCTTTCCCCTTAAGAAGAATTTGGACCTTTGTTTCCTTGTCAATAGTTGCTATGGCATAGGCTCCCGTGAATTGCGATAGTTTTGTGAGATTCTCAGATGGGTCGATAGGCGAGTCCTTCCATACGATGTCCATTGGTTCATTTTCTGGAGTTGTAACAGCTACAACATCCAACTTTCTTTTCTTCCTTTGTCTCTTGACTACAACTTTGTGGGTAGATCTATATAATACATCTAAAGGAGGTATTTCTTCAATTCTTAAAACAATTTCTGAAGTAGGAGTAGTAAGAATGATCTCAACGTCCTGAGTGCCTGTAGTTCTTTCCTCTGTTGTTTCTAGATTGGGCTTATGCTAGGTTTGCTTGGGAGTTTGCATTCCAGATGTTTTCTCAGGTTTGTATCTGTGTGGAGCATTTTGTTGAAATGTTCCCATTCTTTTTTGAGGTCAATGACTGGAGCTTTACCTGATTGAGTTGAAGTAGAAACAACTTCTACTTGTTTCTTTGCTTTGGCCTGCTCGGTTGTCTCCTCTGTACTTTGAGCTATGTCTTTTTCAAATTCTTTATTGGTGTTTCCTCCCCCATTTTGAGACTGTTGCTTTGAGTGCTCTGACTCATGCGTAGATCTCTCTTGGGTTTCTTCTTCAGAGTTTTCTTTGGAGCTGCCCTCCAAGCTTACACTGGGAGTTGGCTCCCTTATTGGTTCAATCTGTAGTAGGTCCAATGGGACCTTTAATAATCTCTTTTTCCTGTACACATGGAAAGCCTCAACATCCTTTGGGGTCAAAAGTAGAGATGCCATATGCAAAACTTGTGAAAATGTTTCTTCCTGTAGGAAGAGGTCATTGAAGGCGTCCTCTTTGTGGGTGAATTGTTTTACTTTTACCATAGAAGTAAAATCCTTAACAATGTCATTTGGGTCATACTACCTTCCTGGAAACGTAGCTAATTTCAGAGATTTAATAATCTATGCTTCCTTTTGTGCATGTCCATAATCATGTAGTGAAAAAGCACCACATTGTAATGGGAATGTAGGCCAAATGGCCTTCTTCCGCTCTTTCAATCCTCTGCTTAATCCACCTTCCCCTATTGTTTGGTAGGCTATTTATCTGGCCATTAGTTTTGTTAGAGCCTAGATTTGTCTCAGGCTGAAAAGACAAGGTTCTAGGTCCACATCAAACCACGCTCAGCCTCATAGCTAGCCCTACGAGGACAGGAGAGGGCTCTCTCCAGGTCAATCTCGGCAAAAGACAAGCAATGGGGCTCGAGATGACTGAAATAAAAGCGAATTTTAGGCTAGGTATGAAGTACAAGGGTTTGATTTGAGTTTTTGGAGGTTTTGTGCTGGAAACAGGGAAAGGCAAATTGGGCCTGGGGATGAGGCACAGTTTCTGCAGAGTTCTAATTGGGGAAAGGAAGGCAATCGTTTTGATGCTTTAAAGTGAGTGAATGGATAGATCAGACTGGTGAGGAGCTAAGGAGAGCAAGAGAGTCTCAAGAATTCTCCTTAAACAGATGAAAACATGGAAATTTAAACAAATTCAAAGGCAGAGCATAGCAGTTAATGGATTCTACCTTAATCACTCATTTGTTCAAATTCAGAAGAAGGGACAGGAAAATGATACACATAACACTAATGAACTTACAATTACTTAGAGAAGAACACCATCAAAACATAAAGCCACATGGATTCCAAATAGTGCTGCAAAACCCTGGTCTTTCCTTAGCCAAAAATGCAGAGATAGAATGTACAATATTATGCCCAAAGAAATCCCTAGTGTCCAACCCTGAAAATGACTTAGGAATTACATTATATAGACTAGCCCAACCCATTCCCTTGCCTCTAGGGGTCGAGCTCATCATTCTAGGAGCTTTTTCAACCAATTCTAAACAAAGCACTAAAATCTAGGCAATCAAAACAAC
Source organism: Pinus tabuliformis (assembly GCA_031772625.1). Taxonomy (NCBI): domain Eukaryota; kingdom Viridiplantae; phylum Streptophyta; class Pinopsida; order Pinales; family Pinaceae; genus Pinus; species Pinus tabuliformis. The sequence continues at coordinate 993,055,266 of CM062820.1, forward strand.
TTGCCTCTATAAGGTAGGAAACTGATTCATTCATTAAATTTTCACTTTTTAGTGAATGAATCCTCTAGAACAAGTAAATAAGTGCCAAAATTAAATCATGTTTATCCAATTACATCAAGATAGATCAAAAATTACATCAAAAAGCAAAACTAGTCAAAATGGCCGAATTTCTGAGCTGGAAGGTGAAAAATTGAGCAAAAATCCTCTATGCACTGCGCCAAATCCTCTATGCGTCGCGCCACTTTGAGGTTGAGTTTGAGGCACTTCCTGAAGTCCAAATTGAGCCCAAGATAGCTCATTGGAAAGCCCTACCTGTCTACTTTCCAAAACAAGTGTAATTTGTCAATTTGGATGTCATTTGATCCTCCAAAACTGCAATCTCCCAGGACTGCTTCTTGTGTGTCAAAATAGGGGCAAAGAGGCCATTTTGTGAGTGTTTTTGACCTCCTGGGGACTCAAAACTTGTCCAAATTTCTTGGCCATGCACCAAAAACCATGATTTTTCATGAAAAATCCAAAAATGTAAACTTTTTGCAATTTGGAGCTCCCTAGAAAAGGCGCGCACCACGTGGCGCAGCGCATAGGGAGAAAAACCCTGTTTTTTGTGCCAAAATTTGTCAAAATGCCAAAAATGACCCAAATTTCTTGAAATTTGGGCTGGAGCTTCTTCATTAAGTTTCATGTTGGGCTAAAGAGGCTTCAGCCAATATCTGAAGATGATCAAGCTCCCTTTGCCTCTTTTGCTTCCTTATTGCCTTCTTTAGTTTTGCCTTTAAATTCCTGATTCGTGCCTTGCAGACCTTGTTCCATGCCATGTAGTGGAAAGCCATGTGTCTCAGAAATGCATGGTCCTTATCGACCTTGTCCAGTAGTCTCTCCAAGTGGATGTTGATTCTCTTGAGATTAGACTCCCGATCCTCATTAATCTCTTGCTCCAATGACGTGAGCTCAATTCTTCTCCTTTGTGCAGCTTGGCGATTCTCACGGATGTTTTGTAACTCCATGACTGCTTGTTGATCTTCAAGCTGTTTGTTCCTCTGCTCCAAGTATTTCATAGTCCACTTAGATCTCTCCAAGTCAAGGGATAAGGCTTGGATCTCTGTTTGCTGCTCTTGGATGATCTCCCTAAGATGTGCACTTTGCGGGCCCGTGTCTGTATCATATCATGAAGGAGAATGAATTCGGTCTCTTGTTCACCTAAAGGCCCCTCATCCTACATTGGCCTCTTGCCTTTGTCCTGTACCTGTGGTGCTGATGTCAGAAGCGAGGCCCCTTCCACACCGAGTGGAGATAACACTCGCTTCGCTGCTGCAAACAAATTTCTAGTCCCCCTCTGATATGTGATGAATACCGACACACTAGCAGTTCCATGGTGCTCATACTGATGAGAAGGTCCACTTGTCTCATGCTTGACCTCTGATAATCCCTGTGAAGCTCTAAAGAATTCATGAGAGATGAAATCATCCCAAGTGATGCCCTGTAATCCAAGCTAATGAACCACCAAAATCTTAATAAGATTGAAATGATAAACACTGTGAAGTTGTTGCTGAGGGGTTTTGTGCTGCACAAGGGTGGTCATACTCTCTATGTTACAGCAAATGAAATACGGAATGTTCATCATCCGTACCCTGGTGAAATGCATGAGCAACCTGATGTGATAAGCATATAAACGAGAGAACCGTCCCTCACAGCTGAAATACTTCATGATCAATTTCATTAGTGGAGCATATTCATCTTTCAGATATCAGAATGGAAACACTCTCTTGAGCTGCCTCAAGAAACTGGTTTTAATGTATGGCTCATAATGCTGCCAGTCAATCTTCTTCCTCTTGGTCCATGGTTCCCCAATGTTTGGTATGCCGGTTGCTAGTGAGACAGATTCTGGTGTAAGTGTGAAGGTGACACCGGCTAAGGTAGCTTGATCTCCATGTAAATGCAACACAAATAGATGAGCCAACTCATGATGAAATTGAACATTAGCCACCTTTTGACAAAACTCATAGCATGACTGATGCTAGAAACAAAACATGGCAAGAGGGCAGGCCTGTAATTCAGTGAGGGTGATTGGTTCTTATATGATATGTCTACCTCCTCTATGAGGCCTCCGGGGTGCATGTTCCTCCATGGGGGAGTCACTTTGGGTTTCCATTTCATAATCTGATGAATGCTCAGATGCCATGACTACTGTTTTTCAAACTGCCTTGGAGAAAAAGATGTTGGTGTAGGAAAACTGTGCTGAACTGATCTTTTAGTGATGTGTTCAAATTCTGCCACCAAGGGGAAACAAATGAAACAAAGGACTGTTAGGAAGAGGGAAAGTAGTAAGGGATTAGGGACTATTGGGACTATAGGGATTAGGGAAATGTAGGAGGGTTTTGAGGGATTTGATGTATAGGGTTAGGAATTGTTGTGTAGGGTTTGAGGTGTGATATTGGAGAATTTGGGATAGAGCATTTAGGAGAAGTAATTAATGAGCTTAGGGGGGTAGAAAATTAGGGAATGATAAAAACAAGGGAGGAATGGGAAGGAGGATTGACTTTGTTAGCAAAACATTGATTTTGAAACCCACAACAATTTTCCTTTTGAGGTACTTTGGAGGTAGGGTTTAAGATTTTTGTTTCAATCATTATCATCCATAAACCACCATAACTTAACACAAAATTGGATGAAAAACCAAGATAACGATCCTACTTGGCAAATCCATGCAAGTTATGGGCAATTTGGAGAAATTTCAAGCAAATTCGGGCTTTCAGGTGTATGCACTGCGCCGCATACCCAATGCGCCGCGCCGTCCAAGTGCGCCACGCCTGTGTTAATTTACACTGTGTGGTTTCTCCCAGTGCGCCGCGCCTCCCCAGTGCGCCGTGCCACCTGCTCTATGCGCTGCGCCAACCAAGTTTCCTCCAACTTCACCCAAATCGCACACTAACTCAACCAATTTGCTTTGAGTGGCTTCTCTTTGGTCTTGGCATGCAAATGACATTGATCTTCATGAAAATATCTTTATAAAGACATGGATTTGATTTTTGACTCTCCAAGACCCATCTTTGTAATGTTTTGGCATTGGCACTTTTTCCATTTTAATACAACTCTGTTTTTAAATTTCCTTTTTGATTTTTTGACTGAAATGATGAAATTCTTGGCAATTTTTTGCAGGGATAGCTGACATGGAATTTGGCAAAGGAGACCAGGGCTGCGCTTGAAGAATTCAACAACTGAAAAACTTTTGAAAATTATTACAAAAGACAAAATGTTGACATTTCTTCAAAACACAGTCATAATCCATCAATATGATGATGAAAATATTTGAAATAAAAACTTTTTAAGAACCTCCCTCATGAGTCTGTTGGCATTATTAGACATTGTTGAAGACCAAATTGACTAACCCTAGACCTAATGACTGAAATGACTCTTGTGATCTAGAAACTGAAACAGGACTGTAAGTGACTTTAAAACTTGATTTTGATGAACAGACCTGAGCCAGCATGGATAAGGCATGAGGGGTAATGAATGACAAGACCCTTCCGTCAGATTTATGGCATGCTCCTAGCGGAATGCAACTGATCGAGCAAGATGGGACACCTAAAAATGAAATGCAAAAAGAGTTTTGATCTCTGACGGAGGACTGACAATACCGACTCTAACAAGTTTATCGGGGACATAATATGGGAGGACAGGCGGTGAAGCAATGCTTCCAAAGACTCTAAAGTAGCTGAATGTTTCTTCCCCAAACCATCTAGCTACTGGCAAGATATCTACCTCAGCCTCTTTAGAAAACCTAGGGGTGGTTTTGTCATAAACTTCTCTATGAATGGGTAGCATAACCCCTTGACAGATCTTATAAAAATGGGGGTGGAATTGAGATTCCCACAAAATATTATGGTATACATGGATGGGAAGTGGGTTTTGTACAATCCACTTCCATCCCATATTGAGAATTTTAGAGCAAAAACAGATTGCATCCATAACAAAACCACTCATGAAAAATAGGGGATAAACCCTTAAAGAGGAACTTCTTTTTCTTCTATATTCTATAATGGCCTTTTCCAAATTATCTGATAAAATTTGAGCCTAGTTCATTATTGTTGCATTCACTGCTGCATCTATCAATGGGAGCCAATCCATGGAAAACTTGGTGCTATCGAGTCTATCGAATAACCTACATATCATTGCTGCTGCAAAACTATGGGGGGGAGAAATGGATGCCGTGGAGTACATACTAGTTTTATCCCATTTGAGCTTTCCCTCGCTTGATTTCTAGGTCTGCGTGATGTCTGATGGGTCCTCATTTTCTTTAGCAAATTGCTCAAGGAACTGTTTGTTGTAGAACTTTTTTGGCTCAGGTAACTGGTACATTAGTCGTAGGCTATCTACTGAGAAATACCCCATGACCTCTTACCTGTGATTCTTGAATGTTCGGTCTGTGATGTCTACCTCGTCAACTACCCATTTGACCATGTTCGTGTATGGGATTATTTTTTGTCGTGCAGCTATGCGGTGTATGAAAGAACATGCTATTTCTTAATAGGAGGCATTAGATGACTCCTTAGCATTTGTCGTGGCCTTTGTTACCAGTGGCCTAGGCCTTTGATGCCTTGTAAAAATTTAGAACGAAACTTATAATACCTTTAGAAAAATTTTTGATATATAATGAGTACAATTTTATACATACCAGAGATTTGGAGTTATGAAGTTGCACATAAAGTTGGAACTTTTGATGGAAGCTTTAGGCCTTGTGAGGTATCTTTAGAAATTTTCTCATTCATCAGGATGTATGGCCTTCCTTAGGTTACTTTTCTAGCCTTTCAACCCCTCAAACACAAATTTTATTCCTTCGCTCTTCACATAGACTTGTACTTTGACCAATCAAATCCTCGAGCTTTATGATCTTTTGAGTAAGACTAATAGATGGATGTCCTTGTATTCAACATTTGGCATCTATCCATGTCTCTTTTTCTTCTTGAAATTCTCTAGAACCTGTCTAACCATGGACTGAATTGCAAAGATTATCATTAGCTATAGAAATTGCACAATTTGGTAGCCATAGCAATATTTCAGTCATTTTCATAAGGAAAATCTAGATTATGAGCTACAAATATTTGATACCTTATAGTTGAGGATGACACAAATGATCTTATAAATTGTAAGGATGTCAAAAAAAAGTATGGAATAGATTAAAATAGGGGAGAATATATCAAAATTGAGGATAATTTTAGGCTTCAACATCTGGATTGATTTGGATGTCTCCACAAGTTTGGATGTTCCCAACAGTCTAGATGCCCCATATTAATCTAGATGTCCTTCAAAAAATTCTTGCACCCTAGATTTTTCATAAGTTTAGATGGATCCAAATTCCCGAATAAGTTTGGATGTCCTACATCCCTAAATGAGTCTGGATTCCTAGATAAGTCCAGATGTCCCAGATTTTCTAGTTGGCCTAGATATGATCAGATGACTTCAAACCAGAAACTACTCATGCATGCCTTAACTTCAAAAGGCCTTTTATCCTTGATCCTTGGGATATTTTCTAAGTTCCATATATTGTTGGAAAGGTCTCTAAGAGGACCATACAATGAAACACTTAGATTTCTCATTTGAGATGAGGCCTTAATGCAAAACTAAATTCAAATATTCAAAGTTATAGCCTCCATTCTTGACCCACAAATCTCCCCCCTAAACTTGAAAAAACCAACTACCACCATGCTCATAACTTTTACTTAACATAAAAAAAATAGAAAAAATAACTCAAATTTGACATCAATGACAACACATACAACTTTGACAGCAATAACAACATGATGAGAAAGTAATTTTTAGAGAAACATGTGTTACAAAGCATTGAAATGCCCAATGTTTCAAGCAAATACTTCACTCATCATCAAGGACATGAAGCAAAAAATACAGCTGAAGAGAATGGTATTAGGAAATAGACATTAAAAAAGGGAAAAAACTGAGAAAATAATGTTATTTTAATTAATAAAGTATTATTATAATAATGATTATTAATAATATAATAATTATTATTTGTATTAAAATTATTAATAATTGAAATCACCATCGACTTTCGTCTTTTACCTGTGGAGTTTGACGGTGAGGTATGCCATGACTTCTTTCTGCAACAAAAGTTTGCAAACATTAGGGGAATTTTGAGGTCTAAAATGGGCCTCCTGATGAGCACCAGTATTTCCACAAGAATGTTGCAACTCCTAGAGCTATCAACTTTACTTTATCAACCTGGGGTTCATACAAACTTGGAGGTGACAGTGTTGTATACACAAGTAAAAGTGATGGTTCTCCGTTTTGTCACTATTCAACTGGCGAGAGACCACTAGGGTTTTCAAGCCAGAATTCTATGGATTCAGAAGAAGCTTGATTGTTGATGAAAGAAAGAGAGATCTACTCTAGGAGAAAGCTTATCTACTGCAAATAAGGAAAATGACTAAAATCCTATGCTAAAAACACACCCTTCTCTAACTAACTGTTGAGAAACTATGCTTTATAGAAATACCAAGCCAACATGTATGAAATGCTACTATCTAAAGCATAGAAATTCAAGACATCAAAAATCACTACTATGCATGTAAAGGACTAAAATAAATCTATTTTGTTCTTTTTATTCTTTTTCTAGAAAGTCAAGTGTAAACCCTAATCTATTTCAGTGATGTGACAGGTGGTTTAGTGATGATGGTGGATGGTTGGGAGTCTTGGGAGATGGTTGGAAGGTTTGGGAGATGGTTGGAATGTTTTGGAGACCCTTGGGTGACTTGGAATGGTTTCCTAGAGGTTTTCCTTCAATTCGGCCTCAAAACAGGCCACTACAGGAAAACCTACAGGATGTACTAGAAACCTACAAGATTCCCTGTATTTCTACAGGATACAACCGAGAGAAAAATGATGGTTGCTGGAGGTGATGGAAGGCTTAGGGAAGGTGGTGGATGGGTGGAATGGAGTGAGAAAATTCCCAGGATCACTCAGAACTCAATACCAAGGTTAGGATATGGATGGATTTGTTCAACATTCTTGGAGGAATTTCTATGTAAAATGATGAGATTGGTGGAGCTTTTGGTGAAAGCAAAGGATGATTATGAATAGATGAATTTGGAAAGTGGTTGCCTGATATGAGATCCCTTTAGATATATGAAGCACCTACTCTGAATCAAACATTTATAATTTCCACAAAGTCATGTAAACATGAAGAATTATAACAAGCTAGAAAAGAAGAATTTAATGAACTAGCTATCTACTTCATGTATGAAGGAAATTGTTGAAAAAAATTGAATCATGGATGAGATCTAATAAAAGACTGAACATGGAAGAGATGGCAACTAAATCATACACTTTCAAAAATGATCAAATGCTAGCTTAAGTACAGTAAACTCTAAATCTTATGAGGAAATGGAAATCTGTCTTTTTGGGGCTGCTTAAGGGTCTTTTCCTCAAATCATGATCCCTGAGGGAAGAGGTGAGGCCAAGAAACTTACTGACATCGTTGTGGTTCTCCTTTTATCTCTTCTAACCTTCTACTGAAGTAAAGCACAAATGGAAGCAAACTAATAAACAACTAATAAAATCCACAGTACTTTCAATGAAATACTTCTAGAGACAATTTAACCATGAATCTATGAAACTAAGCTAAGCATACAGATACAAGAAGATGAGCCTTTGTTGCTAGGGTTGGTCCCTAGCCCAAGAGCTTCAGCCCTCTAAGTTAACTCAGTGTTGGACAAGAAATAACTCATTTTCATTATCAAAACAGAAAATTACATCAATGTCTTCCACAAGTCTCGAGCTAAAAAATAACTAGTGTTTTTACAACAAAAATTCGAATCCTAATGAGGCTCTAGGCCTCTCTACTTATACAAATGAAGTCTCCAATGACTTCCTTAAATCTAGGGAGGCTCGGCTCCCAAACTCGAGATGAACTAACTCTTTGTCTATCACTTGCTTGGCTGCCTTTTGATCTTCATGACTTGGCTGCTTGCACTCCGAGCTGGTGTGATTAATGGAGGAATATTCGAATGGGGGAGGAGTAAATGAGGAGGATTTACCTCCTACAATCTCTCTCCCTTGTTCCATTCGAGTTTCAAACATTAGTCTTGCCAAAATTCCTTGATTTTCTCTTCCAAACCTGTATTCAATGCATATTAGTCCACTATGCGTAATATCTCACTTTAACTCATCTCATTAAACAAAATATAATCAAAACATGTAATAAGTTGTGAGAAGAGTTGATTTGACTAAGTTAGGAGGTGAATTAAGGCCCATATAATTACCCAATGATGAGGCTTATCACCTCATAAGGAAATTATAAAATAATAGGGAAATAATAAAATAAGATTAGATTATATCATCAAATTTTAGAGGAAGATATATATATATATATATATATATTCAACTTATCTCCCTATGGGTTTACTCAAATTTCGAGTGGAAACACTTGTTGGATGCATAATTTGATTCCTCATCCAAGTACCCATGTTGAGTACTTTCAATGGACCCTACTACACGAAAAATGAGAAATACATGAAAAATATGATTACAATCACGTTTTTTCATGTATTTCTCATTTTTCATATAGCAGGTTCCATCAAAAGTATGCAACATGGGTACTCCTTGGATGAGGAATTAAATTTTGCATCCAACGAGTACTCCCGATCGAAATTTTAGTAAAAATTTAGGGAGATAAGTTGAAAATACGAGTTGAAAAGGTGGTTTTCTTATTTTCTTATTTTTTAATCTTTTTACTTTTTACTCCAAAAATGGTGAATTTGTAGATTTTCCTGTAGATTCACAGGTCATGTAATGTACTAAAAAACAAGACAAGAATCTACTCTACTCTTTAAACAACGGAAACCAATAGATCGATGAAAATAATAATCGACAAGAGGAAGATAATCAAAGACACATAACACAATTGTTTCTCTAGAGGAAAGCCACTACTCAAAACCCCAACTATCTATTGCATTAATAAAAAATCTGAGTGATAATACAAAGCTTGTTCTCACAAGAACAACTCCTGCTGCCTGTTGAGCCCCTATTTCCTTACGCAATTCCTGAGAGGAATAGCCCATATTTAATTGGGAATTCCTTCTTCCATAACTGTGCAATCCAAATCTAGGTCCTCTTCTGATTGCATGCATGATCTGTACAACTCAGATCATTCTACAACTGATAGTACACTGTCCCTGCACTCTAGTCTCAACTGGGTCTTTCTCTAAACTAACATGCATGGGTTTCTCATGAGGGAATCTTTAGTTAGCTGGAATATCATTGAGGATGCACCAATGCACCAACTCACTACTAGACCTCTACTAGTTCCACAAACAGTTAGAACTAGTTTAACTACCTATAACTCAGTCAAACTAAGTTATCTAATTACAACTCAAATAAACTCATTTTGGACCCCTAAAATTTAGGGAGAACATATACATGACTACAGAAATACTTCCAACTCAAAATTCCTAAGCTAATTAAGTTAATTAAGCTTAATTAACTATTTACAAGTTGTTATGAGAATAGAATTCGATTTTAATTCACAGTTTAATTCAAGGACAAATTAAACTGGACTTTCTTGTTGCCATTTCTCAACACTCCCTCTCAACAAGAAAGGGATTTCTGAATTCAGGCTTCTGTGATCCATAATGTATGAAAAGTCTTTCGGTAGAAATCACATAACAAAATTGTTTGGCCAACACATTTCGAACCAACTAGTGTGGTTCATCATCAGGACCAAATGAAGAGGCAAACCATGGAAACGACTTAAATAGAGAGTAATGTAGAGACCATAATTTCAAGTAATGACTATTTTTGAAAAACAATATTCAAATTATGATATTAACAAATATTATTAAGTAATGACAATATTAAACGACCAATTTTTGAAAAATAATATTTAAATTAATTTATTAAAATAAAATATTATATATTATTTAGTATTTTTGTTAATTGTTTAATAGGGCTTATATATATATATATATATATATATATATATATATATATATTGTTTTATTTTATTTATTTTCCATTAATTATTTTCATTTATTATATGATCTTGTGCCGATTAGGGCCTTGACTCTTTTTATAATTTTTGACTTCCCCCCTTGTTTGGAGTTTGACTTTGATTTTTCTTGTTAGTTATATTTTTCGATTATTTCCCATTAATTGAGTTTTTTTTATAACATTTGATTTTAATAAATTAATTTAAATATTATTTCTCAAAAACTAGTTGTTTGATGGCTAATAAATTAATTTAATTTAAATATTATTTTCCAAAAACTAGTCGTTTAATATAGCTGTTACTTAATAATATTTATTTTTAATAAATTAATATCATAATTTAAATATTATTGACTTTGGCTTTTTTCTTTTATATTTTTGTTAGTTATATTTTTCGATTATTTCCCATTAATTTTAAAAAATAATAATAATAATAATAATAGTTGATTTTTTAAAATTAATTTAAGTATGATTTTCAAAAACATCCGTTTAATATAGCCGTTACTTAATAATATTTGTTTTTAATAAATTAATATCATAATTTAAATATTATTGACTTTGATTTTTTTGTTCTTGTTAGTTATATTTTTCGATTATTTACCATTAATAGAATTTTTAATAATATTTGATTTTAATAAATTAATTTAAATATTATTTTTCAAAAGCTAGCTGTTTAATATAGTCGTTACTTAATAATATTTGTTAATATCATAATTTAAATATTATTCTTCAAAAATAATTGTTACTTGAAATGATGGTCTTTACATTGCTCTCTATTTAAGTCATTTCCATGGTCTGCCTCTTCATCTGGTCCTAATGATGAACCACACTGGTTGGTTTGAAATGCATCGGCCAAAAACTTATGTTATGTGATTTCTACCAAAAGACTTTTCGTAAGAAAGGGATTATCAGCTACATTGATCATGTCTCGGTGAAACTCGAATTTACATCTTGTCAATGCCTTCGTCAAAATGTCAGAATCTTGCACTTACGTGGGAATGTACTCCAACAACATAATCCTCCTCAATACACAATCTCGAAGATGATGATATCGGATATCAATATGCTTGGACTGATCATGAAAAATTAGATTTTCAGAGAGTTTGATACAACTCTGATTATTGCAGTAAATCACAGTTGGATCCATCCGCGGACTAAACAAACCAACCAGAATCTTCCTCATCCAAATGGCCTCACATGATTCCCGACTTGCACCCATTTACTTTGCCTCTACTGACTTGAGTGCAACCGATCTCTATTTCCTGCTGTACCAAGAAACTATTGTTGACCTAATACTGAAGATCCCTCCTGATGTGCTCTTCCTGTCAGATGGACTCCCTTCCTAATATGCATCGGTGAAGTCTTGAAGCTTCACTCCCTCTGTCCGTTTGTACCACAATCCATACTAAGTAGTTCCCTTGAGGTATCTCAACACATGCTCTGTCACCTTCTAATACAACTTGGTAGGCCTAACCATCACTTGACTAAGCTAGTTAACTGCATAACACATATCCGTTCGTGTGTTCACTAAATACACGAGTGAACCCACAAGCTTCCTGTAAACAGTAGCTTCCACTACTTCCCTTGAAGTAGCATCCTCCTACCTCCAGTTACTTGCTAGAGGAGTCTCTATGGGTTTGTTGCTCTCCATGTGGAACCTCTTGAGTAACTTGTTGGCATACTTGCCTTGAGACACAAACAATTCCCCATCACCCTGCCATACTTCCATGCCTAGAAAATAATGCATGAGCCCCATGTCATTCATCTCAAACTCTCTTGCAAGATCCTCCTTTCAAAACTTGATCAATTGATCATCACTTGTCAAAATCAAATCGTCGACATATAACACAATAATCAACAATTTACCTTCCACCACTATGTGGTACAGGTTTGCATCCACTTCACTCTTGGTGAAGCCCAACACGGTGAAGTATCTATCGATCCTGGTGTACCAAGCATAGGGTGCTTGCTTCAGCCAATACAATGCCCTCTTGAGATGGCACACATGCGACTCACGGTCGAAGGTCTCAAAACCTTTAGGATGCTCTATGTACACCTCTTCCTGAATTGTGTCATTAAGGACGGTTGTCTTTACATCAATCTGATGTATATTCCAACCCATCTATGCTGATAGTGCCAATATAGATTTGTTCGATAAGTACCTTGCAATAGGAGCAAAGTTCTCATCATAGTCAATCCCCTCTACCTATGAAAACCCATGGGCCACAAACCTAGCCTTATGCTTCTCCACACTACCTTCTACAACTTGCTCTACCTAGTAAAGCCATCGAGAGTTCATCACTGACTTGTCCTCCGATCTCGAGACCACATCCAAAACATTGTTATGAACTATGGAGTCATACTTCTCCACCATGGCATCAACCCAAATTGGTTGCTGCACTGCCTCCTCAAAGGAAGATGGCTCTGTCTCAACACATCTGCCCATAAGATCCATGTATCCAGTGTACCTCTCAGGTGACCTCCTTTGCCTACACTGAGATGTGGGTGCTCCCACATTCTCCCGTGCATCATGAAATAACCTATCAACCTCTCTAGTGTGATTTATCCCATCTCTAGAAGACTCAGCCTGAGTGGATGTCTCCACTCTCGGATCCGCTACATGTGGTTTCTCCACATCAATCTGAGGCTCCTCAACCTTAGGAGCTAAAATATCCTCAACCACATGTAGCTCAAGCTCCCTCTCAAGGGAAACTTGCTTGGCCTTCTGCTCATCGAATTTGACATCCCTGCGAACCATTTTCATCCTGCTGGTTGGCAAGTACACCTGATAGTTGTGAGGTGTATCAATGTACCCCACAATATATCCAACTCTGTTGTCGTCTCAAGCTTTTTTTGTGCATCTTTTGTCACATGGCAATATACCGATGACCCAAAAATCTTGAAGTGACCAACATCTAGTCTCTTATCGGAATAAGCCTCCTTTGGTGTCTTCCATTAGGGGAATTTTGAGGTCTAAAATGGACCTCCTGAGGAAATTATAAAATAATAGTGGAAATAATAAAATAAGATTAGATTACATCATCAAATTTTAGAGGGAAAAAAGAAAAAACTATTTTTTCAACTTATCTCCCTATGGGTTTACTCAAATTTCTAGCGGCAACACTCGTTGGATGCATAATTTGATTCCTCTCCAAGGATTACCCAACATTCAAACTTTTGATGGACCGTACTACACGAAAAATAAAAAATACATGAAAAACATGATTGCAATAACGTTTTTTCATGTATTTCTCATTTTTCGTGTAGCAGGGTCCATAAAATGTATGAAACATGGGCACTCCTTGGATGAGGAATTAATTTTTTCATCCAAAGAGTACTCCTGCTCGAAAATTGAGTAAAAACTTAGGGAGATAAGTCGAAAATACAAGTTGAAAAAAGTAGTTTTATTATTTTATTATTTTTTAATCTTTTTACTTTTTTACTCCAAAAATGATGAATCATCCCCCATGGTTGGCATCATCATCTTGAATCCTATTGGTTCTTATAAAGATTATATTGGTTGTACATTTTTCTTAGGAGGCCCATTTTAGATCTCAAAATTCCCCTAATGATCCCAAGTATCCGATGTGGGCTACAGTTCTGTAAATAAACCGATGTGTTGCATGCCTCAGCCCACAAGTGTAGTGGTAAGCCCTGATCATGCAACATCACCCGTGTTGCCCCTACAATGCTTTTATTCTTCCTCTTGGCCACCCCATTTTGTTGTGGGTTATGGGGTGCCATCAACTCCCATTTAATCCCTTCTTCCACATAGAAGTTCTTAAACTCATTTGAGACATACTCACCACCGTTATCACTCCTCAGAGCTTTAACCTTCTTGCAAGACTCTTTCTCGACCAATGCTTTAAATTCACAAAACTTTGTGAAAGTTTGATCCTTCTTCTACATAAAAATTATCCATCATTTGCAAGAAAAGTCGTCAACAAATATAACATAATACCTGTGTTTGGTCGTGGATTCTCTCGAGAATGGCCCACACACATCTGAATTGACTCACTCTAGAATCACCTCTGCTCGACTATCTCTATCGTGAAAGGAAGCCTTGGTGCATTTTCCAAAAGTACACCCCTTGCATGTATCAACTTGCTCTAGCGTACCTTTGGGAAGACCAGTAGATCTATGTTGCATGATTTTCAAAACCCCATGATGCAAGTTGCCCAATTTCCTATGCCACAACTCGCCAACATCCCGGCTTTGCACCTTCTCTGCTTTTGTGCTCAAAGTAGCACAATCCTCTACCTCCAACTTATAGAGATTCTTAACTTGAATCCCTATATTATTTACTTGACCTATGGCTATGTGTCTAAGGAATGCCTTTCCTTTCAAGAAAATCACATGATAGCCTCTATCCTCAAGCATGGAGATCGATACTAAGTTCTTCTTCAACCCGAGAAAATACATAACATCCCTCAAGGTGAGAGGAGCACTTGCTCCCTCTGAAAAGTAACTGTGCCCAATCTAGTAGCACTATACCTCCCATCGTCACCCATCTCGATATGCATCTAGAGATCCTTCTCCTCCAGGTCACTGAACAACTCCTTGTCACCAGTCATGTGGAATGAAGCTCCATTTTCAAGGTACCATACACTACCCATCATTGATGTCTCTATTGGTCACTTTAATTGCTTATTGAATTAAACAACAAAGTGCTACATAAATTGTCAACCCAGGGAAGTCTTGTTATTTCAAAGGCAACTGCGTACTATATGTACTCAATCCCAAAAGCAACAAAAGTTCTAGTAAAGACTGATCACACTTTGCCTTAAGCAAATTGAAGCTCCACTCTGAGTTACAGCAAAAGAAACCTATTACAGACAGCTACCAAAGAATGCTTAAAGGAAGTAATCTAAAGAATCAATCTGCACAGGAGAGTGTTGGCTATGCTGTAACAGAGAACAGGACCCTATTCCCGGAGTGGGAATCTTCAACACCTATTCCTAATTATCAAGCTGCCACCTTGCTCTGTAAACTTAGTTGCAACACACATAAATCAACTGTTGATAAAATAAACGTTGCAGCAATCAATGAGAAAGAAAACAGAGTTTCAGCAAAATGATATTCAGTAAGTAGTTCTGTTAACAAAGCATGAATAAAAGACACACTTAACACACTGCGGAAATAAAATGGGTGAATCTTGTGGTGAAGGTGGGCCCTGTCCTTCTCACAAGATTCCCCAGGAAACACGAACTAGAAGGGAATGTTCAGAACAAAATTTTACTCATCTGTCAATAAGTCATGTTACAGAGAAAATGGATTCCAATTCTGTTCCTTCAACTAAGCCTCCCTCCGCAGTTTGTTCGTCCCCCTCTAATGTAGATGTCTCCTCTTTTTAAAGAGGAGACATCTATTACAATAGATTACATTGTAAGTCCTATTTTAACCCTTTGTACAAAAATAGGTAAGTCAATTTTCCCTTTAACAAAATGTTGTTACAAAAACACTGTCTTTAGATCATGATCGTTGCATCCAATGTAGCAACTCCTTCGGTGATCTCCTTTTGCTGCTGTCAAATCTAAACTGCAGATCACAACTGTTCAGCCACGAGATCTACGCGTCGTTCCTACTGTTTCAGCAACTGTGGAAGTAGTCTTGCAATCTCTAGGCAGTTTCAGCAACATGAACTGCACATTGTTCTTTAATCGTTCAGCAACTATCAATTCAATGGTTAATAATGAAGATAGCGTAATTATATGTAAAATAATTAAACGTATAGTGATGAGAAGAAATATTGTGTACCTTTGGGATACTTGGGTTAAAACAATAACAAGGACTTTAGAGATGAGTTGAAAAAGGGTGACATTATAGAAAAATTTATGGTCAAAAAGAGACAATATGAGGTCCTAACATCCCCCCCCAACTGAAAGGGTTGCATGTCCTCATGCAACTTTTACTCTGAGTCTGAGTCTGAGTACTGGGCTGTACAGTGCAAGTTGCTTAAACAGTAAGTATAGAAGGTGCTATCAACCAAATCTCTGAAACCCTGGACATTCTGTATTCTCTGCCACGCTGCGAGCTCCTCCTTTTTGGACAACCTGCAATAAGCCTTATACTGCTGTGCTGGCAACCATAGAAGAGGAAAGTGAAAATGATATCCCAACCACTTTTCAACACACTTTTGAATGAATTTCACATAATTAGGTAGCCGTGAAATTGCCATTTGAAGATTCAGAGTATTAAAGGGATGATATTCCTTTCTCTCCTGAGGGCAGTGTTCCAAAAATAGATTGTTTGCCTGTAAGGCAAGAGCTCCCTTGGCTTTGACATAATATTGGCAATCTTGTAAGACTACTGCCTGTATTTCTCTCAGATGCTCGGTCATTCCTGGTTCCCTTAAAAACCAATGATGTTCAGCAACAAAAACAACAACATTCTGTGGTTTGGATCGAATCCACAGAAGGCGATTATCTTCATTATGTTTGGCTAAAAGGAAGGCATTTTGCCACGTGAGCTGATTGGCCAGGAAAGAAACAAAAGCTCTAATCTGAATGTCCCCAACCAAAGGAATCAGATTAAGTTTTCTATCCTCAGGCATGGCTTCATTATGGAGGTATAGCTCACAGAGCAAGTTCTATTCACTAAATGATGCTTCTGTGAATTTTTTGATAAACTCTTGAGGTGTAGATACCTCATGAGGCCATCCATCTCCGATTGCCTTTGCTTGGAAGAACGCTAGGCGTTCTTCTAGAAACACAGAATAATTAAAAGATGGTTTCTTGGTAGCCAATATTCTTTGAAGCAAATTAAACATGAGGGACAACTTAGTTTTTAACTGTTTAGTTTCCCTATGCTGTGCACAAGATTGTTCTAGCACTTCCCAATTTGCATATACATGATTTTGCCATGATGATTTATGTTCCTGCAAAATCCTTTCCTGCGACACAACATATTCCTTCTTCCATGCATCCATTTGCACTTGAGTGCTTATGGTCTGAGTAAAGACAGTCTTTGACTGCCGAGGTTCAGTCTGGGTAAACACAGTATTTGTAGGCCTTGATGCAGGACTTTCAGTTTTAACAATGAGGGTAGGCCGAGATATTTGTGGTTTCACTTCCTTTTCAAAAATCTTTGAAGGCCCTGCTGGTTCTTATGTAACAGCAGGGTGTTCCTTCTTAATTATAACAGGAACCGATGCAGGAGTGGCTCCAGGCAATGGGACCTTGACTATCTTATAACCAGCTTGCTGATAAATATTACCACATTGGCTGCACATGTATTCACTATATTGATCTTTCTCTGCACTTTTCTCGGCTGCAGATGCTGCATGAGCTAAGGTGTACAGATTAAGCTCTCTTTCATAGGCTTCCCTTGCTACTATTAGTTCCTGCTTACAAACCTCGAGCTCTGATTTCAGAAACTCATTTTCTTGTAAAAGGGATGCCAAGGTGACTAGGCTTTGTGCAGCAGTCACCATCTCAGTGGCTGATTCTAATGAATGGAAAGGCTATTGTTGAGTAGTGGCTTCATTGCTTGCAGCCTCAGCAGGTAGTTTTTGTGTGACATCTGTTGAATCACCAACGGGTGGTTCTGTAACTGCTATATCATCTTGCGCATCCAAATTTTGCATACCAGCAAATGGTTCTTGTGTGACAGTTGCTGACTGCGTAGCTGGTTCTTGATTATCTCTATTCTATTCATCAACAAGTGGTTCTTGTGTAACACTTGCTGAGACAGTAGCTGGTTCTTGTGGGGCAGCTACGTCTTGATCATAAATTTTATGGGCATCAGCAGGTGGTTCTTGTGTGGCAACTACTGAGTCAGTAGCTGGAGCAGCTCCATCCTGGTCATCTGTTTCATGGACATCAGCAGGTGGTTCTTGTGTAGAACCTGCTAAGTCAGTAGCTGGTTCTTGTGGGGCAGCTACATCTAGGTCGTCTGTTTTCAGGACATCAGCAGGTGGTTCTTGTGGGGCAGCTATGTTTAGATTGTCTGTTGTATGGACATCAGTAGGTGGTTCTTGTGTAGCACCTACTAAGTCGGTAGCTGGTTCTTGTGGGGCAGCTACATGCCGCATATCATCTTGGGTATCTACTTTTGATATATCATCAGTTGGTTCTTGTGGGGTAGCTGCTGAATCAGTAGTTGGTTCTTGTGTAACAGCTACATTCTCTGAAAGGAATGATGCCACAAAATCCTGTGCATTTTGCATTTCAGTACCCGAGGGTGAGGTAGGTAAGGATTCAGGGCCTTGGGACTGTGGTGGGGTATGGGGTTTTAGGATAATAGGCGGGGAATTTAGGGTAGTGGTTTTAATTGCTGCTTCAGAAGACGTTCTCATTCATCTTCGAGGTAAAAAGGCAGGAAGAATAGTGGTTTTTCTTTTATGAGTAGCTTTCTCTGGAGTAGGAGGGTCATCAGAAGTGATAGATTTTTTAATTGAGGCCCTTGTTCGTCTTTTTGGTAGGGGCGCAACCTTTTCTTGCCTTTTCCTTTTTAGCTTAGCAATGGGAATGTTGTCATCTGAATCATCGCTGGGGATATGGACAGTGGGAGTGGATGATTCAGCTAAATTATGGGGTGGGATTGATGCAATGGAGGGGTCAATTGGACTAATTGTCATGAGTGGTGGGGAATCAAAGATGCTCCCTGGTTGTTGTATAGAAGGATTTCCAATTTGCTGAGGGGTTCCAGGGGTCTGTTGGGGATTTTCGGCTATTGTTTGAGGAATTTCAACAGATTCCTGAGGATTTTCGACTGCTGCTTGAGGAATTTCAACGTCTTCATGGGGTTCTGGGGGTGGATTGTTAAGAAGAGGGGGATTCTATTGAGAAAAGCCCCTCTGAATTAGAAGCTAAACAAGACGATGGTGGGTGAGGGAGAGGAGTGGGTACTTCGCATTCATGGAATAATGTGACATATTCTTTAGACACCCAAGTAGATAATATGGCATATTTAACAGACGACCATGTCTTAAATGATTCAACAGAACAAAATCATGCTGATAAACTACCTGGTAACGCCCTTCGCAAGTGAGATAGTGCTTTACAAATTCGGAAACCTTCGGCCATGGAGGTGGTAATGAATAAAGTGCAACACCCCTGCCTTTAGGCTCGACCTGCTCTCCTGGTAGAAGGAAGTCCTGCTGTGCGTTCAAAATGATGTGTTTGCGACTGAACCATCGAATGCCAGCGGCCGGTAAACCTGAAACCTGTTCTATATCATCCTCTGTTACTGGAATTCAGACTCCTTGAATGGTAGAATAGCCTTCCCGTAGATTGCGTGCGAATTCAAGGACTTGCTGAGGATCAAATTCTCGGAGCCTTCGAAAATAATCCACCGAGCCTGCCTACTGAAAAATCTGATATGCCTCTTGGTGCAATTCCAATAGAGCTGTTGAACCAGGTTCATTTCGAATAGTGTTGCCTCCCATAGTTACTTGCTTCAGTAAAATGCATAGTACAGAGCCAAGTTACCGCACCCGAAACAGAGTAAATTTTGGAAATAAGGTCGTGACATAATAAGAAAAAGATGGGGTGACGGGACATAATCGTGGTAAAAAGACGACGGTGATTGGTGTATCGTGAAATGATTGCAAAGTTTTGGTATTCCCCCCCAACTACGGCTCAAATGATAAGTTTGAATGTACGGTGATTGGGTAATCATGTCACAATCTTCTCATTAACTATAGTTTAATATTTACACATAAAAACGCATACCTCATGTTTACCTTTGATTGATATTCGAAAATGTCGTTGCTAGAAGATCACGAATGGTTATAAAAAGGGTTTGGTAATCTGAGGGTATTTATATGAAAGGCTTTTATAAACATAGGAGGAGGTCGTGAAATAATAAAGTAATAAGGATCAATAGATATTTCTCACAATGGAAATTAATATGTATACATTCTTTTGAAAAGAATTAATGTTTCAATTACGAGAAAAATGGGAAAAATTGGTATTTTAGGGAAAGATGGAGAAAGTTGGTGTTTCAGTAATGGGGAAAATGGTGTTTCAGCAATAGGGAAAATGGTGTTGCAGCAACGAGAAAATGGTGTTTCAGCAACGGGAAAAATGGTGTTTCAGCAACGAGAAAAATGGTGTTTCAGCAACAGGGAAAAATGGTGTTGCAGCAACAGGGAAGATAAAGAGAAATGTTGCTGTAAAGCAAAATAGGAAAGTGTTGCTAAGAGGTAATGTGCGAAAGTGAGCTATGAATTGAGGTGAGATGAGAATGCTTCCCAAAATTAAACTTGATCCTGCTTGCAATACAGTTGTTCCTTCCAACCAGCCTCCCAGTCTGAGATCTACAAAATAATAAATTATAACATGGAAACCCTTGACAGGGATTATTAGTTAAATAATCTAATCTAATAATAGAAAAATATATAATGCAGAGATTAAATGCAATGAGGGGCAGCAGGCTCCCCCAAAAAGATATAATGTGAATCTGCCATGCAAGTGGCTTTAAAATCCTCCTTAGAAATTGGTTGCTGGTACGGACGAAGATGATACCCATTCACTAAAAATGGTGTTCTAGAATCATCAATTGTTAGGAGCCTTAATTTTCCATTGGGAAAAATAGTAATTATCTCGTATGGTCCCAGCTACCTTGTTCGCAATTTTCCTTGAAAATTCTCAAACCGGGAATCATACAATAGAGCCCAATTACCTTTTTGGAACTGCTTGTGCTTAATAGTTTTATCATGCCACCTGGTTCTTTGTTGTTGAATCATAGTTGTTTGGTGGATGGCATCCAACCTTTTTTCATCTAGTTCCTGCAGCTGCTGCAACCTAGCTGTCTGTGCATCAGTCAAATCAAGGTTAACAGCTAAAGCAGTTCTTAAGGTTTTAATTTCAAATTCCATAGGAAAAACAACACTTTTACCATAAACCAATTCATAGGGTGAAAAACCTATAGTGTTTCTCCAAGTAGTTCTGTAAGCCCATAATGCCTCAGGCAGTCTTTGAGACCAATCCTTCCTATTCTCCTTCACTTTTTTTGTTAAAATGGCTTCTATGACTTTATTTGTACTTTCCACCTGACCATTAGCTTGGGGGCGGTAAGGTGTAGTCATTTTATGATTAATATGATATTTTTGAATCGTAGCTTTAAAACCATGAGAATTGAAAGGAGGTCCTCCATCTGTGACTAGTTCTCTAGGCACTCCAAACCTAACGAAGATTTCTTCAAATAAAAAGGTTAAAGCAGATTCTTCATTATCTCTAATAAGTGCCTTAGCTTCCACCCATTTAGTCATATAATCTGTACAAACCAATATATAAACTCTTTGGTTGGATGGAGGATTGATGGGCCCTACAAAATCTAGAGCCCATCTTTCAAAGGGTTCAAGTATTACTTGGGGGTTCAGTGGAATTTCATCTCTATGATTGGGTTGGCCCATTCTCTGACAACTGTCGCAGTCCCTGACATATTTCTTTGCATCCTTGAAAAGTGAGGGCCAATAATAGCCCATCCTGATAATTTTATGTGCTGTTCTCTTATCAGCAAAATGCCCTCCACAAGGGCCATCATGACAAGCCTTCAATATATCATAAACCTCATCTTCTCTAATGCATCTTCGGATTTCCTGATCAAGTCCTGTATGAAAAGGACACCCACTTATCCAACTATACCGAGCACTTTGTTGAATGATCTTTCTTTTCTCCCGATGTGATAGGTGTGATGGTAGCTTCCCTGCAACCAGATAATTGGCAATGTTTGCATACCACGGTGAGTGAGCAGATACTGCAAACAAGTACTCATCAGGAAAATAATCATCTACTGGAGTATTATCATCAGTTTTTATCCGAGAAAGAAGATCAGCAACTACATTTTCTTTACCTGGTCAATCTACAATTGTAATATCAATTTCTTGTAGTAGCAATAACCACCTGGTAACCCGAGCATTTGTGACAGATTTTTTCATTAAATACTTGATAGTTGAGTGGTCAGTATGAACAAAAGTATGATAACCAGTAATGTAATGTCGAAATTTATTAATAGCATAAATGATTGCTAAGAATTCTTTCTCAGTAACTGTATAATTAAGCTCAGCAGGTGTCATATTCTTACTAATGAAATAGATAGCATAAGGAAGATAATTCTCTTCTTGTCCCAAGACAACTCCAATTGTAGTGTCTGAAGCGTTAGAGGATATATGAAAGGGAAGTGCCCAATCAGGTCCCCTCAGAATAGGAGCTGTAGACAATTTATGCTTAAGTTCATCAAATTCTTTCTGACAGGCATCAGTGCACTTAAATTCAGCATTTTTCATAAGTAACACAAACAATGGAGAAGCTATTTTAGAAAAGTTTTTGATAAATCTTCTGTAATATCCAGCATGTCCTAAAAAACTTCTTACATCAGTTTGTGTTTTAGGAATAGGAAGGGTCTGAATTACCTGTACTTTGGATGGATCTACTTGAATCCCAAGGAATGAAATGAAGTGTCCCAGTACAATTCCTTCATTCATCATCATATGACATTTTTCAGTACTCAAGGAAAGATTAGCTTGTATGCATCGTTTAAGTACTTTCTCAAGGTTTTGTAATGCATCTTCAAAAGTCACACCATAAGGAGTAAAGTCATCCATAAATATTTCCATAGAGTCATTAAGCATATCAGAAAAGATTCCTATCACTGCTCTTTGAAACATTGCTGGAGCATTACATAGTCCAAATGGGAGAACTCTATAAGCAAAAGTTCCCCAAGGACTAGTAAAAGTGGTCTTGTCTTGGTATTGGGGTGCAATTCTGATTTGATTATATCCACTAAAACCATCTAAAAAGGAGAAGAATTTCTTTCCTAACAAACTATCCAGTACCTGATCAATAAATGGCAAGGGGAAATGATTTTTCTGAGTGGCTTTGTTTAAAGCTCTATAATCTACACACACTCTCCATTTCCCGTTTTTCTTAGGTACTATCACCAATGGAGAAACCCATTCACTGTCAGATATGGGGTATATAAACCCTACATCAAGCAACTTTTGAAGTTATTCCTTAACAATTTACCTCAAATTGGGATTCATTCGCCGCTGGGGTTGACAGACTGGTCGGGCCCCCTCCTTAATATAGATATGATGAGTACATAATTCAGGAGAGATCCCCTTCATGTCTGTGTAGTCCCATACGAATGCTTCATTGTTTTCATGGAGCAACTTCATTAGCTGTTGTGTTTCAACATCTGACAAATTGGGGTTTATGTTCAATGTTTTTCTAGGTTCAATTTCTATTGTTATGCTTTTAGAGGAGATAGCAGTTGATGTTTGAGGTAAATTTTCAAATTTAAACTTTTCCTGTGTTTCAGGATCCAGAATTGCAGTTAACTGATTATATGTTTCAGAAGTAACTGAGGAAGGTTCAGAAATAAAATTACTAATTACTTCATCTTCTGTGGTGTCTTTAAGAGTTAAGGCTTGTCCAATGGTCAAAATGGGTTGAGTATCATTATCCTCATAGTCTAACCATACATAATCATCATTGTTAATCATAGGTGTAGCATGAGGGTAAAGAGTAAGTTGCTTAGTTTCACATCCATTATACATTGTCATTGAACCTAATCTACAGCTGATAAAGGCATCTGCTGTAGCCAGCTAGGGTCTCCCCAAAATCAGAGGATGCCCCCCCAACTTTGCTTTAGTCTGTAACACAACAAAGTTAGCTGGGTAATTCCAGGATTCAATTGAAATGATCAAGTCTTCAATAACCCCCTCTGGTTTGATTATGGAACGATCAGCTAATTCCAGGATAGTTGGTGTTTCTCTAATTACATTTTTCAACTGTAACAGTTATGCAGTTTCAAGGGTCATGATATTTATAGCAGCACCTAGGTCTACCAGAACTCGTGAAACAATAGTTTTTCCGACCTGCACTGTGACTGTAGGGTGACCAGGATCACCATATTTTATAGGAGGAACTTTTCCTGACATTAAAGCAGCTAGATCACCCATCACATGAACTGTAAGGGGATCTTTAGCCTTCCTACCAGGTTTCTTGATGCAAATGTCTCTGAAGGTTCTGGCATAGATTGGTACATCTCTGAGTGCTTGTAAAAGTGGAATTTTAACGTAAAGATTCTGCAATTCCCTTAAAAGATTAAAAACAGGCGGCTCAAGTGTCTTAGCGAGAGCTAGACGTTCAGGGAATGGTGGCTCTACTGTTTCAATAGTTTTATTAGAGGATGGCTTGACTATTTCAGCAGTTTTATTAGAGGATGGCTTGACCGTTTCAGCACCCTTATTACGTAAATTATTCTTTTCTGTCTCTTCTTTATCAGATTCGGAAGAGGTAATATCATCTATAATCGGCTCAACTACTCTCCCAAATCGTAAATGAATATCATTACATTGCACAGGAGATGTTGGTAGGTTCTGAATGTCGATGACTTGCACAACTTTATTATTATTAGGGTTAAGGTTTGGTTGTACAAGCAGCTGGGGTTTCATTGTCTGATTATTCAGTGGAGTACCTGACGGGAGAG
This sequence comes from Pinus tabuliformis, assembly GCA_031772625.1. Taxonomy (NCBI): domain Eukaryota; kingdom Viridiplantae; phylum Streptophyta; class Pinopsida; order Pinales; family Pinaceae; genus Pinus; species Pinus tabuliformis. The sequence goes on from CM062820.1 coordinate 993,079,701, forward strand.
AAAGTTGTTGCTGGAACTGAGGAAATTGGCTTGGGAATGGAGTTTGTTGAGCTCTCCAGTTTGGGTTCCATTGATTAAAATAAGATTGTTGTAAAAGCCAAGGAGTCCACATTGTAGGGTCTAGAAAGGGAGGGTTTGTTTGCTGCATGGGTGGGAAATTCATTTGATTAAAGGGTGGGTATTGCATTTGGTTAAAGGGCGGGTAATTTTCTTGATTAAAAGAAGGATAATTATTCCAACGATTAAATGGCATACTAGAGTTCGTACCTTGTCCTCGTGGTTGCCATTGCCTCCTTTGTGTCAGCAGATAAACTGCTTCAGCTTCCTCCTCAGTTGGTTGCAATGCTGCTTTTATCCCTGGTAAAGAGGGGCATTGTTGAGTTTCATGGTCCTTCTCACAAATGGTGCAGATTGGTACTTTGTCCAATGGACATTCCCTTAGCGGATGCTTTTCTTTGCATTTAGGACAGAAGATGGCCAAAGCGGCTTCCGCCTTCGCTTGTTTCTTCTTAACTTGCAAGGTATCAATCTGTGAAGCAAAATAACTTAACATTCCAGTTTTAAATTCCTCAAGTAGATTACCTATTTCAGCTCTTGTTGCTCCCCCACTGGCTGATTTTTGGACCCTTGAATAAGTATTATCCTTGCTTTTTGATTTATTTGCAGCTCCTCTTGAACATCTCTTGCAGAGGTTAACGATTTCATCATATGATTCTTTAGATATATTCCCTCTACCCAGCATATTTAACATATCTAAACAATCATTACTCCTTTCAATAATATTGTTTTGAGAATATCTTTACTTACATCAGGGTGCTCGGATCTCTACAAATTATACTAGAGTCTTTCCACAAAGTCCTCCAAATTTTCATCCTCCTTCTGAACCATCTTGAATAATTCCTCCCTTTTTTCTCTCGTCTGGCAATAATCTTGGTATTTGGCCAGAAACTTCTCCTTCATCTGATCCCATGTTGTGATCACATGACCTCCCAAGCTCATAAACCATCTCAATGCATTTCCTTTTAATGTTGCTGGAAACAACTTCAATTTTTGAGCATTATTAATATAATCATAACTTCTACACAATATATCAAATTCGAAAAGAAACTCATTAGGGTCTTCAGAGGATAAACCATGGAAGCTAGGTAGGGCTGAGAGTGGGATATTTTTCATAGGAGTCGTTCCTCTGCGAAGTTACTCAATAGGGAATTCCAAGGTGGAGAGAGAATTCTCGCCTCTTCCTTCGCCTCCTCTATGTCCTCCGCCAAAGATTCCTTCATTGTTTCCATCCATTGGTTGTTTTCCTGATGCACTTGCCCGATCTTCAGTGTTTTTTGTTGGACTCTCAATGTCCTGAACTGGTTCCTCAACTTCAATATCTTCTATTGGTTCTTCGATTTCAATATCTTCTATTCGTTCTTCAGTATCCTCCACTGGTTCCTCGGTATGTTCTGCTGTTTCTACAACCCTTTCAGGTCCCACTACTTCCTCTGTTTGGTAGTCCGTTTGGAGAGAGTGCTAAGTGTGTGGCCTCTGAGAGCTTAGCCTCTGAGAAGTCTCAGCTTTTGAAATAATCTCATCATTGAAAGTTTTTCTTCCTCCTTTTCCTTTGCCCTTGCCACCTATAGGATTAGTTTTCTTGCGTCCTCTCATGCATCCTGCATATCTAAAAGAAAATCATCAGTGCTTTTAAAATCTATGATTTCCTTCCCCTGCAACGGCGCCAAAATTTTGGTCACTTTAATTGCTTATTGAATTAAACAAAAAAGTGCTACATAAATTGTCAACCCAGGGAAGTCTTGTTATTTCAAAGGCAACTGCGTACTATATGTACTCAATCCTAAAAGCAACAAAAGTTGTAGTAAAGACTGATCACACTTTGCCTTAAGCAAACTGAAGCTCCACTCTGAGTTACAGCAAAAACAACCTATTGCAGACAGCTACCAAAGAATTCTTAAAGGAAGTAATCTAAAGAATCAATATGCATAGGAGAGTGGTGGCTATGCTGTAACAGAGAACAGGACCCTATTCCCGGAGCGGGAATCTTCAGTACCTATTCCTGATTATCAAGCTACCACCTTGCTCTGTAAACTTAGTTGCAACACACATAAATCAACTGTTGATAAAATAAACGCTGTAGCAATCAATGAGAAAGAAAATAGAGTTTCAACAAAATGATATTCAGTAAGCAGTTTTGTTAACAAAGCATGAATAAAAGACACACTTAACACACTGCGGAAATAAAATGGTTGAATCTTGTGATGAAGGTGGGCCCTGTCCTTCTCACAAGATTCCCCAGGAAACAAGAACTAGAAGGGAATGTTCAGAAAAAAAAATTTATTCATCCGTCAATAAGTCATGTTACAGAGAAAACGGATTCCAGTTCTATTCCTTCAACTAAGCCTCCCTCCGCAGTCTGTTCGTCCCCCTCTAATGTAGATGTCTCCTCTTTTTAAAGAGGAGACATCTATTACAATAGATTACATTGTAAGTCCTATTTTAACCCTTTGTACAAAAATAGGGAAGTCAGTTTTCCCTTTAACAAAATGTTGTTACAAAAATACTGTCTTTAGATCATGATCATTGCATCCAATGTAGAAACTCCTTCGATGATCTCCTTTTGCTGCTGTCAAATCTAAACTGCAGATCACGACTGTTCAACCGCAAGATCTGCGCGTCGTTCCTGCTATTTCAGCAACTGTGGAAGTAGTCTTGCAATCTCCAGGCAGTTTCAGCAACGTGAACTGCACATTGTTCTTTAACCGTTCAGCAACTATCAATTCAATGGTTAATAATGAAGATAGCATAATTATATGTAAAATAATTAAACGTATAGTGATGAGAAGAAATATTGTGTACCTTTGGGATACTTGGGTTAAAACAATAACAAGGACTTTAGATATGAGTTGAAAAATGGTGACATTATAGCAAAATATATGGTCAAAAAGAGACAATATGAGGTCCTAACAGTCACTGTGCATGCAATGATAGTAAAGTCCAATTCGGATTGAGAGGCCAAAGCCTCACCTGACACTCCTCTTGAGGACTTCTTCTTGGACTTCTTGAGTAGACAATTTGTAGCAGAATGGCCCATCTCATGACAATGAAAGAACTTAACTTTCAACATGTCTTTCTTCTTACCTCCATGGCAAGAATTTGATTTGGAATGGGATGCCTTCCCTTTCGCTTTCCTTTCCTTACCCACTAAGGCACAATTTTCCTCATCATCAGTCTTTTATGAGGAACCATCTCTGTTGTTCCTTCTAATCTCCTCCTGCATCAAATCCGACTACATTCGTTCCCAATCTAGCAACTTATCCCTCCCATTGAGAGAGTCATGATAGTTATTCCAACTCTTGGGAAGGCCTAAGAGAGCTAGGCTCACCATATCATCCTCGGAAATGATTATTTCAACACTTCCAAGCTCATCACGATAGTGAGTGAACTTGGTCAAGTATTTTGGAATGGTCTCGCCTTTCTCCATCTTGATTTTTTGAAGTTTGTCTTTCAGTGCCAACTTCCTATGGTCACTGTTGTTCTGGAATAGGTCCGTCAATGCTTTCCACATAGCATATGTATTTTCCTTCCCATGGAGACTCGAGACAATAGGGTCTCAAACTCCCTAAAGGATTATCTTCCTCGCCTTCACCACACACTTCTTCCATTCGACTAGATTTTGTGCATCCGATGTTGCTGGCTTAGGAATGTCTTGATCAACGAATTCCTTGAGGCCATTATCCTCTAGCACAACCTCCATCCTATCCTTCTAGGCTATATAATTCAAGTTTCCTTCCAAGGCATACTCGAGCCTCAAACCGTAGAAAGTCATTTTTCGATCCTAAAGTATGTATTGCAAATTTGAATTTGACCTGTAACCAAAAATTCAAAACTTCAAAATCTCATCTAGTATATTGTCTTCAACTCTGATACCATGTAGATTTTCCTATAGATTCATAGCTCATGTAATGTACTAAAACACAAGACAAGAATCTACTCCACTCTTTAAACAACTAAAACCAATAGATCGATGAAAAAAATAATCGAGAAGAGGAAGATAATCAAATGCACATAACATAATTGTTTCTTTGTGGAAAGATAATGCTCAAAAGCCCAAATATCTATTGCGTTAATCATAAATCTGAGTGATAATACAAAGCTTGTTCTCACTAGAAAAATTCCTACACAAGTATGATCAACTCTCTGCCTCACAAGCCCACACTGACCAACACTTAGCCAATTTCTATTGCCTGCTGAGCCCATATCTCCTTGCACAATTCCTGAGAGGAATAACCCATATCTAATTGGGAATTCCTTCCTCCATAATTACGTAATCCAAATCTAGGCCCTCTTCTGATTGCATGCATGATTTGTACAACTTGGATCATTCTACAACTAATAGTAAATTATCCCTACACTCTAGTCTCAACTAGGTCTTTCTCTGAACTGACATGCATGAGTTTCTCATTAGAAAATCTTCAGTTAGCTGGAGTAGCACTGAGGATGCACCAGCACACCAACTCACTACTAGACCTCTGCTATTTCCACAAACAGTTAGTTAACTGTCTATAACTCAGTCAAACTGAGTTATCTAATCACAACTCAAATAAACTCATCCTAAACCCCTAAAATTTAGGGATAACATATACATGAATACAAAAAGACTTCCAACTTGAAATTCCTCAGCTAATTAAGTTAATTAAACTTAATTAACTATTTACAAGTTGCTATGAGAATAGAATTCGATTTTAATTCACAATTTAATTCAAGGACAAATTAAACTAGAATTTCTTGTTGCCATTTCTCAACAGAATCATCTCCCATGGTTGACATCATCATCTTGAATCCTATTGGTTCTTATAAAGTTTATTTTGGTTGTACATTTTTCTTAGGAGGCCCATTTTAGACCTCAAAATTCCCCTAATGATTGGTGGCATCGCATTGGATATACACCTAGTCACTGGTATATACCTAGGGTTTGGGTCCCAACTTATATGTCTGGCGTCATGTGCTCTTAATTCATATAGAAGCCTAGGTAATGATTCACCCTTGTATGTGGATAGTTTATGGATCAGGTGGATGAGGTTTGGAAGAAATCCACCCCATACCTAAGTCACAGACCCTTATTTGTTCAAATAAAAGCCACAATCTTGGGGTCTCATATCTGAATAGTGAGGAAGAGTTTCAAATATTTTTGAAGACCCTAAACTAAAAATCAATTCTTATAGGGGATCGAACAGTGGATCTAATATTAGATCTGAAAATGAAGGTGCAGGAAAAACTGGGTATAACATCCAATATACATAACCTAATCTATGAGGGTAAATTATTGCAAGATGTCACCTAATTGAAAGAGTATGGCATCAAACGTAATTCTATAATCATTATAAATTTGAGGTTGCGGGGTGGAGCCTCAGGAATGAGATTTCCACTTGGATAAACTTGTGTTGCTAAGGGTCCAAGCTCTTCTAAGGATGCAGTGAGAGGGAAAGATACCACACCAGATAAAAAAACCCAAATATGAAAATCCTAGGTCCTTACCTAGTTGAGAGGATGGAGAAAGCACCATATCTATCAATAAAACTACTAGAAGTGGGTGGTCTTTTCCCTGCTCTCCAAGCTAGAGCTCTTATCTGCTGATTTAATGGCTTATGTCTCAAGTTTGAAGATCTACATCGATGGATCTACCTCAACTAGAAAAAAAATTGTAATAATTACCTGTGCACAAAGAGATTTTCTATGTTTCAATTTGACAATCATAAAGATCTAGAATATTTCACAAATTAAGGAACATGGTTTTGGGGAAGGGTGATTCTTTTCATAACTCCATGGTTTCCAACTTTCAATGCCACAAAAATGGTGGTTATGAATATGTTGGTATGGGTAAGGTTACATAATCTCCCTCTTCTTTTTTGGCACCACCAATTTTTCGAAAGCATTGGAAATTATTTGGGGAGATTTCTAAAGATGGATCAAGAAAGAATAGACAAAGGTATCTTTACCTTTGCCCGCACATGCATGGAGATAGACCTAAGAAAAGGCCTACCAGATCATGCCCACCTTACTCATCAAGAATTTAAGCAGACACAATGGTTAAATTTTGAAAATACTGCTTTCAGGTGCTAGATCTGCCATCAAACAGGGCACCTGTAGAACTCATCACCTTAAGCGAAAAAAAGAAGGAAAAATAAAATACTGCAAAAGCCAAAGGGATGGAATTTTCTAGATATGCCTTCTTCAAATGAAGGAGATGAAGAAATGGATGAGATTCAACAATAATTATAAGAACGTAATCAACAAGGCTCCCAAGTGGAGGAGGCAAAAGAGAAGCAAAAGGATCCATTCAAACATGTCGAGAAAGGCACCAATTTAGCAGTGATCTAGATTTCTGGAAATCAACATGATGAAAGTGGCAACACCCAAGGAGCAGTTGGCATAAAGCAAACACATTATTCTGAGAGTTCAGACTCAGATAAGGAAGTGCCAGCAAAATAAAAAAGAGAAGATTTAGAAATTGTAATGCCCACTCCAAATTTTGGGGCTTGGCACAAAGTTCAAAAGAAAAAAGGTAAAAAAGTGAAACCTAGTTTATCTAGATAAACATTATTTTTTTGGTGGTTAGGCTATGATGGGTGCTTCAAGCACATATAAATGGTATTTAGGGATAGTAAATGAATGCATTTATGCATGTACTGATGTAACTTTTTATTTTAATAGAATGTTGTTATTTTTCCTCTAAAAAACAAAAAGAAAAAACATTATTAATAATTATTATAAAAAGCAAAACTTTTATTAATAATTAAAATATTGTCAAAATAATAAAATAAATTAATAATTATTAATAATAAAGTAAAAAATAATAATATTAATATTTGAATATAACTGATAAAACTTAAAATATAATAATATTATTATGATATAAAATATTATTATTTTTACAAAATAAATGAAATTATTACCATTAATATTAGTGTTAGGATAATAAAAAGTAAATATTAATATTAAATTTATTGTTAGGATTAATCTAAAGTAAATAATAACATTAATATTTTTTGTTAGTTATTTTATTAATATTAATTACTTTAATAATAATAATAATAATAATAATAATAATAATAGGTTATTATAAAGTAACTAATAATATTAATATTAGGAAAAGAGGGTGGGGAGTTAGTTAAAAAATAATCAATAATATAATGTTTTTTAGAAAAGTATTAATAATAATAAATGATAATTTTAGTATTCTTAAGTCAAAGGAGTTGAGCTCAAGCGATAGAGGCACATATTGTGTTTATGGCCATGGCAAGTTCAAACCTCCGAAGATATGCTCTACTTGGTAAAAATTGTGAAGAAAGTTGTATAAACGAGTTTTACTAGGTAGTCTCATCATAACCGTTCAGTTGATATATATATATATATATATATATATATATATATATATATATATATATATATATATATATATCTTAAAATAATCATATGAACCTAAGATAATATTACTAAAAGAATAATGTTAATGATATTATTAATATTATAAAATTATTATTTTGGATTAATGATAAAGCTAGGGTTATAAAGGAAAAATAAGGTTAAAGTTCAAAGGAGTGAATAAAATAAAAAGGAAATAGGGTCGAGAAAACAGGAAGGGAGAGAAAAGGGGAGGGAAAAGGGGGGGCCAAAGAACAGGTTAGAGGTAGGTAGAGTGAGAGGAATGCTTGTGAGAAGGACAGTGGATAGTGGGAAATTAGGATCAACTAAGTTTAAAATCGTATTGGTTAAAATTGTTAGGGATATTTTTTATTTCAATGGTTTCCCTAATGAGACAAGTAGTGTGGAAGGGAGCATATGCAATAATTCTAACTTTTTCAAAGAAAATGAGGTGTTTGGATTTGTGAGAGTGCTCAACAATGGCCGATTTGGAGACCCGGTTATGGATATTGTTAGTCATGTGTTCTTTAATATAGGCCTTAAATGATCTACCTATTTGTCCTATGTAAGACTTACCACATCAGCAAGGGATTTCATAGACTCCACGACCAAGCGAGGGATTAGATTTTTCTTTAGCAAACCTAAAGAGTTGTCTTAGGGTCGTCTTAGGTTTGAAAGAGCTTTGAATATTCTTTTTACGCAAAATCTTAGAAATATGGCCAATAACCTTAAATGTAAGGAATAATATTCTTTTGTTTAAGGGGGGAGATGAAGGATTGGTTTTAGGCTTAGGATGGAGGGATAAGTGAAAGGATTTTCTAATTTGGGAAGAGGAGTAGCCATTGGCTTGGAGGTCTTTCGTCAAGAGAAGGCATTCCTTTTCAAAGTGTTGGGGATCAGATATGTGAATGACTCAAGTAACTAAGGTATTAAGAACAATAGATTTTTTAGCAAGGTGGTGATGGGAATGAGAATCAAGGTATCTATCAATATGTGTAATTTTTCGGTAGACTTGATAAGAGAGGGAGTCGGCAGGAAGCTTAGGTTTTGTTATCACTTTCTAATTTTCCTAGGTTGAGGAAGAAAACTACAAAGGTAACCAAAAGAAACTTGTAAAGTTGGGATCTAGCCCTTCAAACTTTAGGGAGGGCTCTCTCTATCTAATTTATATTTCTGTTTTTAAGATCTTAGGCTAGCTATTAAATTTGAGGTAGGTTTTTCAAAAGTTTGGTTGAAAGATGCTAGAAAAGTCCATTGGGCATGGAGTCATAAAATTTTGAGTAATCAATTGCAAAAATCACAGAGGAACTATAACATGGCAGTGTAGGCAAACTCCTAGATCTTATAGAGTTCTTGTGGTGTGAATAAGATGAATGATATTTAAGTTCAATTAAATATAGAGCATACACAAATGAATTATATACTTAATATCAGAAAGAAAACATTGATATTGTTAACAAGCCAAAGCAGAGTACACTTAAGAAAATTCGACCCTTAATCTTCTTGCAACAATAAGGAGGGAAAAAACATATGGAAACTGAGAAAAGAAACAATTTTACATGAAAGAACACATCACCAATTACTTGACACAAGAATCCTGGAACAAACTTTCTTTGCATTTTTGTAAATTGATCACTTTGAGTACTATCCACAACTTACATTAATGTAAAGCTCCTTTTTCATACATAATCCATCCCTTAATAAGTCTTATTACAAAATATGTATAGACTTTCTATTGAACTAAGTTTGGTTTCCCAAAAATGAATTGATTACAAAATAATATCTAACGAAATTATATATATTTCTGAAACATAACTAGAAAATAGGAGTTTTGGACTAATTCAGTTGTTTGTTGAAAATTTGAAGGAAATTCGTTGCTGACTGTTGCTAATTTCCAGATCCTTCTATTTGTCTTGTTGCCAAAATTGTAAAATTTCTACTTGTGCTTATTCGACCAATTCTAGTAATTGGTCCGATCATTCTTCACCTGGGATAGAAAAATTCACCATGTTTCTAAGTCTTTCATCTACCTCAGTGTAGGTATGAAAAGTTGGTTTATTAAAAAACAAATGATGAATCTCATGTTGAATGATTAAATCAAACATCAATCCTTCTAGAGAGGCTTCTCCACTCATAGCTCCCTTTGCCTTTGAAAACTTATATGCATCTACAACTATGTTGCATAACTGTTCCTAGTAATTTTCTAATGGAATCAATTTTCCATTAGAATTTCTAAGAGTTGGAATTCCTTTCTCCTGTAACAAAGAAAACTTCTTATTAAATATTCTGACTTGTAGTTCCAATCCCTTGCACCTATTCTGCAACTGCAGCATCATATTCTTCTTAGTCAAAACTCTTTTAACTTCCATCACTATCTTTGTCCTATCTTGAATGTTCATCTCCTTAAGCTCATCTTCATTTTTGGAATTTAGCAATCTTATAATTTTCTATGCTTCTTCTGGCTTGTGTTCAATATCCACTTTGGTTTTTTCCATTGCTTCTTTAACTCTCTAGACCAGTTCCTCTCGTTCAAAAATAATTTGAATTGATGGTCACAATTATGTAACATTTGCATTGATATTGTGCCAAATGTTGCATTTGGCTTCTGCCAACATCTGAATAATGATAGATTGATCTTCATACTGATGAATCCGATGAATCAATTTGAAATTATTTTGCACTTCTGCCAAGTATGCATTGTCTGCCTTAATCTTGTCTTCTTCCATCTTACTAAGTGTTGTTGTCAATTTCTCCACTTATTTATTTGTGAATGATAATTCCCCCAAATCTTGAGCTATCTTTTTTGAGGAATCTGAAACTAATTCTTGTGTTGTTATCTATGTTAAAATACTTGTTGTTAATGTTCCTTTTGCCTACCATTGCTCTTTTTCTTTCAGTAATGTATCCATGTCTTGTTCCATTTTCTAGATTTGATCATTTTGTTCCACCACTATTGTGAACAACTTTTCTTTCTCCATCTCTAGACTAGTGACTTCCTTAGCTTGAGGGTGTTCTATAGTTGGAAGTTTGAGTTGTTTCCTGAGAGCTTGAATGTCTACATTCTTGTTCTTGATTATCTCCTCTATTGCCTTGACATCACTAGGATCATATCCTAGTTTGACAACCAAATCTTCTAATGTCTTAATCCTGGTGTCTTTGGCCAGAGAAGACATTCTCTTAATCTTCAACTATGAGTGAATATTGTTTAAAGAAACCTACAATTTAGAAGCAACCATAACTTAGCTGGTTAGAGTTGAGTATATCATATCACCTGACTTATTATGCAAATAGATATGATCGATTGCATGAACATTTTTAGTATCAACTGAAAATATGGAGGCCTTATAATCTTCAACACCTTTGGGAGTTGGCACTTTGGGTTCCAAAAAGGCCATTTGAAACTGCCCCTTCTCTAAGTTAAATGGGGAGAACAACTTCTGTTGAGTGGTGGCATTTTGTTTCCATAATTTTGAGTATTTTTAATCTTTAAGAGATTCATTCTTCAATTTGATCTCCCTGTACCTTGTAAAAATACTTGGCTTTGGTGGAACCTGGGAGCTAGAAGAGATAGGAGACTCAATTATCTCTTCTACGTATGGGAGAGAGGTGGTAGGAGTGCCTGTCAAAACCAAAGTAGTCTGTTCCTGTGAATCCCTTTCTTCTAAAGATTCTTCTTAATGGTGATCACCTAAGGATCAATCTTACTATTAGTCTTTGTGGTGTTTTGTGGATCATTTTTCCTTCTCTTGAACACAATGAAATTTGCCGCCTGAGTCTCTAAATATGTAGGGGACATTCTTTCCATTGGCCTCTTGATTTATTTGTATTTAGGAATAGGTGTTTGTAATGAAGATTGACTAACCAACTGCTCTTCTGCTTCCTGTAATTTTTTCTATGCCCGTTCCTCTTGGTTAGCATACTGCTCTATCTATGGCCTTGGTGTATGTGGATATGGAGTGCTCTTTTTTTCAACCCTGAACTTCGAAATTATCCCTAAATGATCATAAGACTGAGTGAAGCTTACTTTAAACTTCATCCTCTTTAAAGTTGCCTCCACTTCCTTTGTTGTTGCTATGGTATTCAAAATATAAGGACCTACCAATGCATTTAGTTTAAATTGTGCCTTCTTATTATTGGATACAAAGTGTAATTTATCCATGTTCAGCACCTGTCTAGCATATTCTAAGGAGAAAATTCTTACTAACACAAAGACTGGTACTCTATAAGGAGGGAGCTCACACCCATAAATTCTGATCTCTGTGTAGTTCTGGTATAAATACCAGTCTCCAACCTTTGACTGCTCTAAGAGGTGCAAGACTTTCTTGATTTCTGGAGATATTCTCGGTATAATATCACTGCATAGTAGACATAAAGATGTTTGAAGGAACTTATCTACAGAATTTGTATAAGTATACTCATCTGAATTTCTTCTGACTAGAGAAGTCCAATGAATAACTGATAATGGGTTTCCCTGCTCATCCATATTCTGCAATTGAAACTTGAACCTATTTTCCTGGTAAAATATGATCAAATAAACCAAAACTGACTGGTGTTTGAATACACCTTCAACTTTGAACTTCAAAAACTGCTCATGTATGATATCTGATAAATACTGACTATAATTAAATGGAAATGAAGTCTTATGACCAACTATAAAAAATGATAAAAATCCTAAAACTACCTCATCAACCCACTGGTCCGTGGGATAACCAAGGAAACGAGTAACCATAGTGATCAATTTTCTTGACATTTCTGGGAAGATAGAGGCAGAGTATGGTGGGTTTGTTCTGGGAAACTCATCATTTTCAAGTAGGAAGCATTCAAAAATGCGAGTTAGGTGGGGTAAGGTAAGTTTCTTATACAATTTCTTCAGTGCATAAGTGGAAAATGGATGCAGGGAGGTCTGCGGTTTTGTCTGCAAGGCTTGGAAAATTCTCTCAAGGGAAATGGAAAAGAGGACCTCATTATTTTGGGCAATCACTGCTTTTTGGCTTGGGCGGTATCTGAGATGACACCAGGTATAGAATTCAGGGAAGAAATGAGTTTGGGGAAAGGTAATTTGAGGAAGGAAAGACTCCCTGATGCTCAATTCATCACTCTAGTCTAAGTATTTTTGTTTTTCCCAATTATGGAGCTCATAGAGGTCAAATTCATATTGGGTTTCAACAATTTTATATTGGGTATCTATCAATGGAGTTCTATCAAGATTAAGGACATGGGGTACTAGGGGATCCTCTTTAGACATTTTTTCTTTGCCCTTATGTGAAGACATCTCTAACTATATAGGAAACATGGAGGAATAAGGAATCAACCATGGGAATCGAGGAACAAAGAATTACATAGGAAAATTGAAGAACAAATCTACTAGGCGACTTGTTTAACTCAAGTTTCTGAGGGAGATAACTTGCAAATTCGTGATGGTAACTTCGCAATGGCTCGATCGGACCTGCAAAATTCAAATAATATCGAAAGGGAAAAGACTGCAAGTTTTTGAGGGATTTTATAATGTGTTTGATAGGTGAAATAACAGAATTGTTACCATTTTGGGAGCGGGACATTTATTTGTAACAGATCAATTGGCAGGAGGAGTTTAATGCATAATGTTTATTTGCAATTTGGTAGGTAATTTAAGAGCTAACGGTCAAGTGATGTGGATGGTGGAAGGGATGACAGATGGTGATGTGTGACTGACGGAATAGAGGACAGGTGGATGTGAGGGGAAAGTGTGGGGGTGAGCCAGTGGAGAGAGGAGAAGGATGGCAGTTTTCGAGGGGGGGTAGGAGTGGTAAATGGTAATTTGAAGGGACCCCTCAAAAATTCCCATGAGCTGACACGTAATCAAAGGCGCTAATTATTGAAACTACTTTTTGAGACCCCCACCTATTAAGCGTCAATAGTGCGGGGGAGTCTGAAATCCATCCCCCACCATTGATCTCGGCGGTGATCATCGCCACCGTTGATTTTTGCCAGAATTTTATTACAAGCCAACAATATGTCATATCAAGCGATTTTATTTGCAAAATTCCAACTAATCCATAGTTAATTAACATAAAACAATTAATCTATTAAAATCAAAATAAACACGACGACATTTAAACTGGTGCGCACATACTTTGGGATTTATTTTCCTATTTTTCTCATATATATATATATATATATATATATATATATATATATATATATATATATATATATAGAGAGAGAGAGAGAGAGAGAGAGAGAGAGAGATATGCTATCCCATTTTATTTCTTTTTTCTTTTTGATTCTTTTCTATTTTTCCATTTTTCTGTCTTTTCTTTTTCTTTTCTATTTTTATGAGCTAAACAAATTTAAAATGAAACATATTTTTTTTACAATATCCCAATGGGATGAATCACTAATTAATCATACAAGAATACTATATTTATAGGACCCTAACATTGGCTCCAATGGGGATGACATCCTCTCTGTGAGGTGTCAAGAACACCATAGATCAGTAACCTTCTCCATTGGGCAATTATTTCATCATAAAAACTAAGACTAACCTTTGTAAATTGAAAATCATAGATATAGCAACAATTCATCTGAAACTTAGGTCCTTCACTTCGGGCTTCAATTTCTGATGAAAGCCACCCACACCTGCAGTAATTGGAATAATAAAATGATATATACAATGATGTATTTTGTGATCAACTTACCTTAGGTGAAGTAGTGTTTGAGCAAGCTTCCATTAACAAGTCCTCCTCGAAGTGTTTCTCCAGTCAGATCCTCTAATAGAAATGCATTGGTTCCACAGAAAACTCCAATCTTGTAAGGGACTTTCCACAAACTATCAAACTTTCCATGTTTTCCCTTCTCCTAATTTCTGGTATCCCATTTCAGAACAAGGTCATTTAGCTATAAATCATCTGCTTTGACTCTCCTGTCATAAATTCTTTTTATTTTATCCTGAATCACTTGTGTATTGGTGTAGACTTCTTATTTGGTCTACTACAAATGTATTATTTGGTTGATCCTTCTCTGGGTATCATCAGGTTCTTCTTCTATTTCCTGCAACAATTTTAGTACTGGAATTCCTAGGGAAGCAGGAAAAACTACATCTATTCCATAAACCATTTAGAAAGGAGAAAAACCAATTGACTTCTTTTTGATTATCTTATCAGCCCATAGATCATTTATCAATTTCTCGTGCTATGATTTCTTGTTTTCCTGCAGTAACTTTTTTATGATGTTGACTAGGCTCTTATTTGAATATTCTGCTAACCCATTTCCCTAAGGATAGTAGGCAGTAGAATTTCCTAATACTATATGATATTTGTTGCAAAACTCAATCATCCTTTTAGATTTGAAAGCACTAGCATTATCTGTGATAATTTTGTGGGGACAACCAAACCTCGAGAGAATATTACCTTCAATGAATCAAATGATTACATAATCTTTAGCTTATCTAATTGGAACTGCTTCTATCCATTTGGTGAAGTAGTATGTTGCTGTCAGGATCCACTTGTGTTGAGATGAATAACTTGGATGAATTTCTCCTATAAAATCTAAACCCCATTGTTGGAAAGGCACCTCCACTGAAATAGGTTTCAGAGGTAAAGGTAAGAGTTTTCTCTTGCCTTCAAAAATATGACACTGATGACAAGTTGAAACCTTTTTATGAATGTTAGCCAAAAAAGTAGGCCAATAAAAACCAACTCTGAGGATTTTTTCTATTGTGTTTTCCAGTAAAGATGTCCTCCATAGTCACCTTGATGAAATTCTTCCATTATCTTATCTTCTTCAACCTTTAATAGATAATTTAATAAAATTCCTCTAGCATCCTTCCAATGCAAAGGTTGATCTAAAATGCAGAACTTTACAGCTTTCAGTTTGAGAAATCTTACCTTGGTTTTTGTCAAATCAGGTGGATCTTGTAAATTTTGTAGAACATAAACAATATCTGTATACCAGGGAGAAGTAACAAAATTTTCTGATACCCGTGGAGTCGCCAGATCCTCTTTTTCATCAAGAGAAACTACAAAATTTATTTCTAATGCATGAAAATTTGACTCAGCCATAAATTTGGCTAATCCTTGACCTTTGATAAGTTTTGTGGGCTTTATTTCCATGTCATACTCCAAAAATACTGCTATCCATTTTCCCATTTTTCCATTTGGATCATTCTGAGTAATGATTTCCTTTACTACTGCACTTGGAACATAAGCAACTATGTGAGAATGTAATATGTACACTCTGAAATATTTGAAGTCCTTTACTAAAGTAAAATCTTGCTTTTCCATGATATTATACTTCAACAAAGCATCTCTTAAATCTCTACTGAAAAATGCTATAGGCTGCTCATGTCCCTTCTGTTTTTTTCTGTAACAATACTGCTGCAATAGTATGTTCTGAAGCAAAGGAAAAATTCATGAAATATTTAGTATAATCAGGACTAATCGGGAGAACCCTAGCTGAACTATGGGCGGGGTTTCTACCATGGCGGTCCTGACCCTACCGCCTGATAGCTGACGGCCTGGTTTTTGTCCTTAAGGCATCGGAGCGGCACCGTCGCAACCTCCTGACTTCACGGTTTTCCCAGGTTCACAGTTACTGAGGACTTCCCATTTCTCCTGACAACAGTTATCCTGTCCACTGGCGGTTCCAAGAACATGGATGGGGCAGAGAAAACGATGGACCCTCATTTCCATGAGGTCAACAGGTCTTCACACTGCGTTGTGTCAAACCCGGGTTACTCGTTACTCCTTGGTGACCCCTGTCATCCTCCAACTCTACTCAAGGTCGACTACCTTCATCTGTGCCCCATTCCTCCACTGTTCACCTCGAAGACGTTCCTGGGTTGGATTGCCCCCCACTCTCCCCAGCGACCCTGAACCTGTTAGGTTCCTGTTTGCAAGACTCGCCATCCTTTGATGCACCTCTCCCTCAGCTACCCCACGTCTTTGCTCCACCTAGTTTTACGCCCATCCCTGGATCGGTACCTGAAACCCTTCCCACAAACCCTCATCCCCTTGGCGGCCCTTCAAATCCCACCATTTCTAGCCCTAACTCTAGCACACCCATCCGCTCCGGATGCTTTAGCTCCCCGATCCCTACCTCTAAATCTACCCCATCCACCCCATAGATAGTGAACCAAGGAATTCATTGACTACTAAAGGACTACCCGACGACCAGGCACTCAGATAAGCAAAAAAAGGGCAGGTGTCTTAGGGCTGGAGATAGAGACATAAAGCTTGCCCTGTGTGAGGACCTCACGATGGGAGAAGTGGATAATAATGCCAAGAAGGTTCTAGTTGGGCATGTTCGTGGGAGGAATTACACTGTAGAGTAGCTGCAACTCTGGACAGAGGAAATCTGGGGCTCCCTCCTTAAATATTTTCCCATCATCCATGTTCTGGCAAGGGGATGGTTTGCCCTTCGATTCCACCGGGAGGATTCACGGATTGGATCCCATCCAGGTTCTGGCACATTGAAATGGCACCAGTATTACTGAAGCGATGGGATCCATTGTTCAATCCTGAGAGAGAACAATTGGGGATGGGTCCTATCTGGGTTTTGCTGCAGGATCTCCCACTGCAATACTGGACCCCTACCATCTTCAAGCAAATTGGGGATGCCCTGGGCACCTACCTGGATCATGATCAATCCTTTGAATCAACCGAGATCATGACCATGGCTCGAATATTGGTGCACTTGGATACTAGGGTCGGGCTGGAGGAGAAGATCACCCTACTCTGGTGACATTTTTCTCGCAGGAAAAACCTTGACTATGAAGGTGTGCATTTTCGGTGCAGGCGCTGCCACAAGGTCAGAAACCTCTATAAATATTTTCCTCTGCTCATGCCTTTGACTACAACTGCTAAGGGTTTGTTGCATAGACTATCATAAGAGCTGATGGTTGATGTGCTACCCTCAGATCCGGATCGCACAAAGGAAGATGTTGGGAACACTGTTCAAACCTCCAGTGCCTCCCAGATGTCGCCTCCATCTCCTCCTAAGACCAGATCTAGATCTATGGCAGAAGCCGCTCCTACATCAGGTACTAACTCTACTCCCTGCTCCTCTGCTTTTCTTTTTAATCTTTTATTTGTCTCTGTGGTTTCGTCTGCACCTTCCTCATGTTTAAATACAGTTCCCATTACTTGTCCAATTACACCATTGCAGCCATTATTCTCTACTACCCCACCATTGATTTCTGGTCTGGATGAAACCCCATTGCCACCTGAACACACTCCCTTGGGCCTTCATGCCTACAATCTCTGGCCTCGTAGGCAATCCATCCCTGATACTCTGGGTCTAGGTATCACTCCCTTCTCATCTGACCATAAGCCTACTAGAGGGAGACCCTCCAAATTAGCCAAAGCTATTAAAATTGCAGGGGATGATGTTGCCCAGGGCCGTCAAAACACCATTGATTGGGTGCTTAGAGCAGCAGACACCCCAACCAAGGTTCCTTGATGAAATGAATCTCCTTCAATTGTCAGGGCCTGGCCAGCCCTAAAAAAAAACTAGCCCTCAAGAGACTCTTGAGTTGTGAACCCTATGATATAATCTTCCTTCAGGAAACTTTGGGGCCTTCAGATCAGATTGTAAAAGCCCTCCTGGGCATCATGCCTGGGTGGCAGTTCCAAGCTCTGGACGCTGCTGGAAGATCTGGGGGACTCGCTCTTGGGATAAATCCTCGCACCATCAGGGTGATTGCCTCATGGGGTGGTCTCAGTTTTCTTGGTATGGATCTCTTCTCAACAGTTTTGGGTAAACAGATCCATATCATAAATATATATGCCCCCTATCAAAATAGGCTGGATTTCTGGAAGAAATTTCTGGACAACCCGATGATCAATTCCTCAACCATACTGGGAGGTGACCTTAACTTCTCCATTGCTCAAGAATAATCCTGGGGTCATCACTCACAACTTGATCCACTTTCGGATCAACTAAGCTCTTTGCTAGATCAACATGGTCTCATTGACGTACCTATGAATAAGAAGATGCCTACCTGGCATAATAGAAGAATCAGTGAGGCAGCTTTAGGGAGAAGACTGGACCAGTTCCTCATCCATGAAGACCTGCTGATGACTCTCACCATCTTCAGACAATGGGTGGGCTCTGGAGACATATCTGATCACTCACCAATATATTTGGAATTGGCAGGAACCACAACCAAGCCTTGAGCCCCTTACAAGTTTAACTCTACCTGGCTAAAGGATCCAGACTACCTCAAGATGGTCACAGACTACTGGAAATCCAATTCCCCATCAATTGAGAGGAGGAAGGCAATAGGTTTCTGCAATAACTTGTACCACCTCAAGAGACACTCAATTGACTGGGCCAAAAAGAAGAAAGCCATGGAGGACCTTGCCATATCTGATTTAGAATCCTAGATAGCCAATCTAATGGATGAACACGGTAGAGGCTTGAACTCCATCGAGTCAAAAGTGCATCTAGTAGAGATGGAAGCCCAGAGATCCAAGATCTTACTAGCTTGGGAAGAAACTTGGAGACTTAGAAATAAGGCCATCTGGTTACAAGCTGGGGATGGCAACACTAAATTCTTCCAAAAATTTGCAAATGGAAGGAAAGCTAGCAATACGATTTGGCAGCTTCCTTGAGATCAGGGAATTTCAGCAAACAATCACTCTTAGCTATCTCATTTAGGCACTTCTTACTTCAAACAGTTGTTCAAAACCCCTCCAGGTGCTACTCTACCTGATATTATCCATATTGCTGGGCACTTCCCCAGATTTGTGGTTCCTGAAAGACTGGACGACCTCAATAAACCTATCTCCTTGGGGGAACTGGAGAGCACCCTGAAATGGTTCAAAAGAGATAGAAGCCCGGGTTCAGATGGATGGCCTGTAGAGTTCTACCTTACCTTTTTTGACATTATTGGACCTGACCTTCTAACTGTTGTGGAAGAAAGTCGTACCCAGGGCAAACTACATGAACCCATAATCTCCACATTCATAGCCCTTATCCCCAAATTTCATTCTCCTCTATCCTTTAATGACTTCCATCCTATATCCCTCTGCAATTGCCTCTATAAAATAATTGCCAAGATCATATTTAATCGTATCAAACCTATTCTATCAGAGCATATCTCCCTGGAACAGTTTGCCTTTTTACAAAACCGTCAAATTCATGAGGCCATAGGCACGGCACAAGAGGCCCTCCACTCCATCAAGCTAAAGAACCTTAAAGGAATGATGCTCAAAATTGATCTCTCAAAGGCCTTTGATAGGGTCAGCTGGCTATATCTTCGGATGCTACTCACCCACCTAGGATTCCCCCCAAATTTCATCAGATGGATCATGTGTTGTATTACTTCGGTCTCATTTGCTATATTAATCAACAGATCGGCCTCCCACACCTTCCGAGCCAAGAGGGGCCTTAGACAAGGATGTCCCCTTCTCCCCCTACTCTTCCTACTGGTTATGGAAGGTCTCATCAGAAAGATTGCCTCGGAGAAGGGTGTTGGGAACCTCAAGGGACTAAAGATAATAGACCAATGCTCACTAAATCACCTCCTCTTTGTTGATGACATCCTCATTTTTTTAGATGGAGGCATATAGGACATAATTACCTTCACAGTGATTCTGAGGCTTTTCAGTTCGGCCACTAGGATGGAGTTTAACCAAGTTAAATCCACCATAACCCTGTCAAGATGTACACAATAGGAAACCAATCTTGCTCTCCAAAACTACCCATTCCAAGTTCAGGCCCTGAAGGATGGGTTGAAGTACCTGGGATTTAAGATAAAATCAGATGGATACAAAATAACAGACTGGAATTGGTTGATCACAAGGATAGAAAGAAGAATAAATACATGGAGCCACAAATTACTATCCAGGGCCGACAGACTGGTGCTTATTAAATCTGTCCTAGAAGCCACACCAGTTTAGTGGATGTCCCTAGCCTGGATTCCACAAGGAATTATACAAAGGATTCAGAGAATATGCTACAACTTCTTATGGAAAGGAAATAAAGAAGGGAAACTATATGCTTGGGTCAAATGGAGCAGCATAGCTATCCCCAAAAAGTGGGGGAAGGGGTGGGGATTAAAAAATTTATCTACCTTCGCCCATGCATTGGCAACGAAACTGGGATGGTTACTCTTGAAACAAAGTTGCCTGTGGACAGAAGCGATCAGCTACAAATACATATGGCCGACACCACTGTTGGATTGGTTAAGACTACCATCCTGGAATAGAAAGAGCATTACGGTCATCTGGAGGGCAGTGTTGAATACCCTCCATACTACTAGAAAGGGACTCACATGGAGGATAGGCAACAAAGAGGATTCTCGTATCGGAATAGTTCTGTGGATTGGATGTGGGAACTCACATCTACTACCACAGGCCCTGATAGACTATCTGAATAAAAAAGATATCTACTTTATAGCTCATATAGGGGATCCCCAAAACACAATTGTATATCAGCAAGCCTGGCTATTAGGGAAAAATATAGACATCCCTGATAGATGGCACTTGGAATGGGGGACATTTTTGAGATCCTTAACTGGATCGGATGTTAGATTAAGGGATGAGCTGGACGAGCTGCTATGGGGACTACCACAGAATGGGACCTATTCTCCAAAAGAGGGATACATAACAATTCATGCAAGACATAAACTTGAAGTTCTGAAAACCTGGTGGCGGAATATTTGGAAGCTTCAGGGCCCTCCTCGTTCACGATTACTAATGTGGAACATTATTGAGGACAAAATTCTGACTGGAACTAATCTAAGGAAACGGGCTTTCCCGGGACCAACTTGGTGTGTCCTCTGCAAAAATGAGGAGGAATCTACCAATCATCTCTTTCTCACTTGTCCAACAACTCAGAATGTCTGGGCACAAGTCCTACAGATCCTCAAGTTAGCACAAACTTGGTCAGGGGATGATACGAATATGGCCTGGAACAACTAGTGGAACAATGTATCGACCCTAAAAATGAGGAACCTGCCGTTGATAGTGTTCTAGCACATCTGGATCTATAGGAACAAAAATATATTTCAAGGGAAACAAATTATCTGGGCTCATATCATCCCAAAGATATGTATGAGTTTTCTTGAGATCCTAGAGGAGACACAAAACACCCGAACAAGGCATATTACTCCTGAAGTCATTGATAGAAGGATACCCTGGGCATATTTCGACGGTGCAGCCCAAGATCAGGGATGCGGTGGAGGCATCATCCTTCACATCTCTGAATCACATTACTTCCATATCAGTCTGGGGCTGGGAAATGACACTAACAATTTTGCGGAACTCATGACCCTTTGCCATCTGTTACACTTTGCTACATCTAAAAACTGTAGACAACTACAAATATTTGGGGATTCTAAGATGGTCATAAACTGGTTCAATTGCACTACTACATGCCATGCTTTCTCACTCAGAACAATATTGGATGATGTTTTATTTATAAAATTACAATTTGATCTTGTTTCTTGCACTCATATCTATAGGGAACGTAATGCGGCCGCGGACAGGTTATTGA
The DNA here is from genome assembly GCA_031772625.1 of Pinus tabuliformis. NCBI lineage: Eukaryota > Viridiplantae > Streptophyta > Pinopsida > Pinales > Pinaceae > Pinus > Pinus tabuliformis. Next base: position 993,101,604 of record CM062820.1, read on the forward strand.
AAGAGGCAATGAATCATCCTCGAGGAGAATGGTTGATCAGAGAGCACACTCATGCAAAGGTTTATCAGTACTACCACAAGCTGTATATAGATCAAGTTTTGCAGAGGGCAAACGAGCCCTAGTTATAGTATTTTTTTGTTAAATATTTTACACAACTTTATGGATATGTATGTAAATGAACTTCTATCAGTACACCCAAGCAGGGTTTTTTTGTAAATTTTGCTACAGTTTCTGCAAACATTTCACAGCTGACCATGGTCAACTTACTGCATATGCCAAGGGAATTTACAACATGTATTTTTCTTGATAATGAAAATTACGATTTTTCTTTCCGGGGAAAAAAATCAGGACTAATCAAAACAGGAGCACAGGTCAAGGTTGTCTTTACATCACTGAATGAACTCTTGGCTTCATCAATCGATTTGATTTCATTGTAATTTTTCAACATGTTTGTGATAGCTCTTAAGATTTCAGCTAAATTTGGAATAAATCTTCTTAGAAAATTTATTCTATCAATGAAAGACTACACTTCCTTTTTGTTCCTAAGTGGATCAATTTTCTTAATAGCTTCAATTCTACTTGGGTCAATTTGGATACCATGTTTTGAAATTATGTGGCCAAGTAGTTTTCCTTCTTCTAAACCAAACAGAGATTTCTTGGGATTCAAGGAAATACCAAATTTCCTACATTTCTCAAAAACTATTTTTAAATGAAACAAATGATCTTCATCAATTTTGGAGGACATAGTGATGTCATCCAGATATATCACAATAAATCTATCCTTCTCATCTAAAAAAGTAATATCCATTTCTCTTTGAAAAGTTTCTCCTGCATTAATAATCCCAAAGGGCATCTTCACATACATGAAGGTTCCCCATGGTGTTGTGAAAGTTTTTTTGTGTTGATCATCTGGATGCACAAGAATTTGGTTGTAACCTGAAAATCCATCAAGCAATGGAATTCTGCTAGAACCAACTACCTTCTGTAGAATATGATCCATTTTCAGTAAAGGGTAGTTATCTTTGAGAGAAACTTTATTTAAGTTTTGAAAATCCACACATAATCTTATTTCCCCAGTCTTTTTCCTCATTGGTACCAAATTTGATAGCCATTTAGAAAACCTCAAAGGTACAATAATTTTAGCATCGAAAAGTTTTCTTACCTCTTTTTCAATTAACGGTGATAGAACTGGGTTCACCCTCCTTAACTTTTTGTTTGAAAGGTTTATGGTCCTCTTTGATGGGAATAGTGTGCTGAATAATGCTAGTATCATAGGCCTTTAAATATTTGTATCCCCATGCAAACACATCAGAGTATTCTTTCAAGAGATTAATGTATTTCTATTTTTCTTTAGGAGGTAAAGACTTGGAAATTTTTACAATCTTTAGATCATCCTCAATCCCTATATTACAGTCCTCAACTTCGGCTCCCACAAGATGCATCTTGGGGTTTTGTGCCACATCATTAAAATAAAAAAGTTATTCAAGTGGTACTAAACCCCTTGGTAACACTATCTTTCAACTATAAGATTTCAAATTCTCCTTGGTCCTCTGACCTGGTTTACCACAATATTATTTTTATCCTTTTCTGCACTGTTTTCTGTATCCAAATGTACATTCTCAAATTCTCCCTTTAACTGCAAAATTTTTTCTACTTGTTTGTCATTGCCAAACACTTGCCAATATCTAATGTTATCGGGGATATCACATCACATATTTCACTTAAATCTCATATTTTTTGTTTGGATAGAAAGGAATTTTACATGTACTAGCTAAGGTAGACAATGCATCAACTAAGATATTTTGACTTCTAGGAATCAGAGACAACTGATACTCTGGAAAACACTCCAAAAAATCCAAAACAACATTTTTGTAGGCCCTTAACCTAGGATGTTTAGCTAAATACTCACCTTTAATCTGATTTATGATGAGTTTTGAATCACCATGTACTAAAATCCTTTTAGCTCCTGACCTCTTCAAAACCTGCAATCCTAAAATTAGTGCCTCATACTCAGCTATATTGTTGGTGCATTGGAAATTAAGCTTGTAAGAATATGCCTTTGATATGCCTGTTTTTGAGTTTAAGACCCATACACCAGCCCCTACTCCTTCCTTACTGACTACTCCATCAAAATCCATATTCCAAAGGGCTTCATCCTCTTCATCTTCGGTTTCAGTCTTAAATTTCACATCCTCTGTTTTTCTTAATTGACTTTTCATATCTGACACTTGTTCTTCTAAGCATATATCATTATATAGAATGAAAGAGTCCATGTCTAAATGCACAGAATAAAGTGGGTAATTATTAGGTTTGTCTTGGCTGCTTACCATATATTTCATCAATGTTTCCCTGTACAATCTCCATTGTTGACCAAAGAAAGGAATAGTTGCATATGTCATGTCCATCTGCAAGGTACCCTGTAACTTTTCCCCTAAGATCTTGACAGGAGCATTCCATATTTAGGAGGTATATCAGCTACAATAATATCCATGACCACACTCTTTGCTAGGATTTGGGCAAGAGTTACACATAAATCTTTGATGAGACCTAAGCATCTTACTTTGCTAGAATCAAAAGAGTACAGGTCTTTATAGGGTCTTGTTATATCCAATCCCAACTTTTCCATAATGACTCTAGGCATGAGATTGTGTGAAGCCCTAGAATCCAGCATGGCATATTGCAAAATGTAGTCATGAATGTTTATACTAATATAGAATGGTGGCACATTACCATCTTGTGACTTCCCTTCAACCTCAGGTCCAAATAATAATTTAGGTTGGTCATCACTTAAGTTAACCGTATATGTTTCCTCTTTTATATTTAATTCTTTCATGACTTGAGTTCTATACACACTCTTTTTAATCAATTCTATTAGAGGAACATAAATTTTAACCTTGGATAATTCATTTTAAATATTGAAAGAAGGTTGAGGCTTTTCTACTTCTTTAATACTTACATCTTGTTTTTGAGATACCTCTTTTAGGGTGTCATCTTTTGACTGGCTTGTAGAAGGTGTATCAACTTGAATATTATTGGGAGGGTTTGTTGCAACCTTTTTACTTCTCAAATTATACTATTTGTGTACTTCCATAATAGAATTTTGATATCATTTTTTATAATCATATGATTCTGCAGGGATGACTTCTGGCTGTGATAACAAGAAGAAATATTGTTCCTCCTTAGTCAAGAAAAGAGTGTCCATTTCTCCCTCACCAAAAGGATTGATTCGATATTCTTTAGGTTCATCTCCTATCTCATTTTCTTCATCTACATAATTCTCCTAAAAAGGAGGTCTAATTTGATGTTGATCGGTTGGGGCTCTTTGATCTCTTTGTTTAATTTGGGGTTGGTTCCTTCTAAAGTTAGGATTTATGATCTGTGGACCCCCTTATGGTTCTCTTGGTGGAACTCTATGATTTAAACTCATCCTTTCCATCATCCTTTCCATTGTTTTGACCAAGGTGTCTAAATTAGCATCTTATGAAGAAGAAGAAGGTTCTTCTTTAATGGTCACCCTTCTTTCAGCCTTTAACTTTTCTCTTTTGGCTAACAACTTTTCTTCTCCTTTGAAAACATTTATTTTCATTTATTCTAAGGTAGCATGATTCCTCTCTCTCAATTGATAAGCCATATCATCATCAAATCCATCTGGAAATCGGATTAAAGCTAGTCCTGGTGGAGGTTGTATTGTTGTTGGAATAAAATTGTAAATATTGTTAAATCTAGTGCAATAATCTTGAACTGTTTCACTTGGAGCTCTCCTTAGACTTTCATACTCTGCAAGGATCTGAAGAGGATTCTTTTTATCTTCCCATCTTGAAAGGAAACTTTGGTGAAATTGTTGTAGATATGCAATACTACCAGTTGGTAATCCCCTAAACCATTTTCTAACTTCCCCTGTCAAACTCTGTGCAAAGAGCCTCATTTTCACAACATTATCATCAACTTCTTCTAAGCTTGAGAATATATTCATATTGTATATGTTTTTTTGTGTTGTGATAGGCCCAGTGCTATCAAATTTGGGTATACATTGTGCATAATTTTGTGGCATGGAATTCAATTGTGTTGGTAAAACCAGAGGGACATAACGAGCTGCCATGACTTGAATATGAGAGGGGGATGAAACTGCAGTTGTGCTTGATGTTAGGGGTGGTAAAGAAGGTGGAAAAATGACTTGTTGAGTTGGTATAAAAGGATTTTGAATGAGATATGCAATGGGAACAGTGGAAAAATGGAAACCATAGGAGGGGTTGATGAAGAGGCAAAAGAAGAAAAGATAGTTTGTTGATATGTAAATTGTTGTAACATGATTAGTTTTGATAATTTAAATTTGTTGATATGATTGGTTTTAGTAGCTTAGAAATAATAAATGGGTCTGAAAGAGTAAATGTGCTCTCAAAATGTAAATTTAAGTTTCATTAGCTGGTTGAGTTAGTAAATCATGCATTTAAACATGATTAAATGATGTAATAAAGTAAATTCAAACATGGTTTACAAACAGATGAGAATGGACTTTCAGAAATCGAAAGAGGTTTTTGTTGCTAACATCCTCTTGTACAAAAGGTCTCTCATTTTTCTAACAACTGTTATGATTTGGGAGATGCTAATGATTCTTTAAAGGCATATTTTCCAGAAATTTCCTATTTCAATCACCTTTTCGCAGAGCATATTGTGGATAATCAGAAATGAATTGTGGTAAACTGGAGGAGGTTTTTGTTCTTAAGATTCTAATATACAAAAACCTCTATCAGTTTTGTAACAGGGGTTATGGTTTGGGAGGTTCATATGAATCTTGGTAGACATGGTTTCTCAAATTTTCTTGTTTTTAGTCATTATTTTCAAATGTGGTTTCCGAGTAGGTCGAAATGAATTTTCAAAAATGGAAAGAGGTTTTTGTTACCAACATCATAATTTACAAATTGTCTCTCCATTTTCTAACATCTGTTATAGTTTGGGAGAAGCAAAGGTATTACATAACCCTATTTTCAGAATTTTGGGAGGAAAAAGCTCAAAGACAGTTAGTGACTTGGAGGCCACCTCATCAAATATGAGTTGCAATCAAATTCGAATTGCTCTTCTTTATCAACAAAAATCCTCAAGGATAGTACCAGAACTCTTCAAATAGTTTTAGTTACCTTTATTTGTGTTCTATTTTTGTAATACAGTTTTCAGATATTTGTAATAGCTCTTGATATTTTTATCAATATATTTTGTGAGAAAATTGTATAAATACTTCATTAATTGAAGTAATATGTGTGGGCTTTTAATGTGAAGGCTCTTCACTTTGTAATAGCTTCTATTATAGGATTTCTAATGAAAGCCTTCTAACTCCATTTTATGACAATTTTTTTTGTTTTCTTGTATGTCTTTCTAGCGTTTCATATCTTATTTCTACACATGTTCAAAGCATTTATAGGAAGGTCTAGGTAAGTGTAGATTGAGTGTCAATATATTATTAAATCCCTTGAAAAATTACAGCCATTAAAAGAAATTAGCTTATTGGACTATCTATTCAAAATAGCTCCTCTTAGAATTGGTTTCAGTTTGGCCTTCTTGAATACTCTGTAATTTGTTTTGTTGGGCTGTAGAAATCTTCTACATTCGTCCAAATTTCCCTAGTTGTTAAGAAGTCTGTCTGAATACTTAATTATTAGGAATCTCGTTACATTATTCTATCATAATCCTTGGAAAGGTAAGTCATTCTGTCAGGATGGAAGCTAATACATTCTGAAAGGACCCTGTGAGAGAAGCCTTTAATCATGAATAGGGATTGTCATTGATCGCCAACCACCCTAATTAAAACCATAAATCTGGCCATTGTGCTTCAAAGGCTATTGTTCAGTGACATGTGAACACCGTTAAACAAAGCCTTGTAACACCTGAGGGAGCCCCCCCTGGTTCAAGGGCCAACTTGAACCTAAAAGCTGGTTGAGTTAGTTTCCTGGCGTAGTTTTTACAGCCAAGGACTACCTATAGGAAACAGGAACAACATTTGGTGCCGTTGCCAGGGAGTGAAGTAATGAAGATATCTTTCTCCGGGGAACGATAAATATTAGATCTATTCCTTCTTGGTGAACAAGGAGTAGGCATTTAGTATTGGTTGCATTTATTTCACCTGGCGACTCCACTTTGTCATATGGCGATTCCACTAGGTAAATGATCCCATTGTTTCAAAATTTCAGTTTCCTTTACTACTATGCAAGGTTCATTGATACTTTCAATCAGCAGTATATGTCTCTCCCTCTCAGCCATGGTCAGAAATCTAAAATGTCTACAAATGATGCAAATTTAAAGTACACCTGTGAGTATAGGTTTCCCATGGGATTTCATGTTAATATTGTATATATTCTTCATATTTTTAGCTTCTGGCAATGTGGTTTGTCAATAAATCCACTTCTCACTTGGTTACATTGGAAAGTAGATTACACCTAACAGCGTAAAGGTATTCAGTTCAGTTAGATAGAGGTGTGGGGATTGAATAGATATTATGAGTTTCAGTATGTAGTAGATCAACCTGTTCATTGTTTATGAGTGGTGTGAGTTGAAGAGTATATGATAGATCAGCTTATATTTTTAGTCTCTAGAAATTTATAGTTTTCAGATTTCAGTATGAAAGAGTATCCAAATTAGTGCAGGCATATGGTTGCATTTTACAGTTGCAGGTGCAGTGTGTAGTAGCAGAGTATTCAAATGAAAACACTTATCCATGGGGATTGGTTATATTTCTACATAAGATGGAAAATAAGTGGTTGATGGTTTTATGGAATGATTCCATGCCTAACACTAAAGGCAATTGGTCTACTAGTTCTCTAAATCCCACAGGGGGAAGCAATCCACGTTGGAGTCGATGTTGTAACATGATTAGTTTTGATAATTTAAATTTGCTGATATGATTGGTTTTAATAGTTTATAAATAATAAATGGTTCTAAAAGATTAAATGCACCCTCAAAATGTAAATTTAAGTTTCATTAGCTGGTTGATTTAGTTAATCGGACATTTAAACATGATTAAATGATGTAATAAAGTAAATTCAAACATGGTTTACAAACATATGAGAATGGATTTTTAGAAACTGAAAGAGGTTTTTGTTGCTAACATCCTCTTGTAAAAAAAATTCTCTCATTTTTCTAACCGCTATTGTGATTTTGGATATGTTAATGATTCTTTAAAGGCATAGTTTCCAGAAATTTCCTGTTTCAATTACCATTTTGCAGAGCATATTGTGGATAATAAGAAATGAATTGTGGTAAACTGGAGGAGGTTTTTGTTCTTCAGATTATAATATACAAAATATCTCTCAGTTTTGTAACATAGGTTATGGTTTGGGATATTCATATGAATCTTGGAAAACGTGTTTTCTTGAATTTTCTTGTTTTTAGTCAGTATTTAAAAATGCAGTTTCTGAGCAGGTGGAAATGAATTTTCAAAAACGGAAAGAGGTTTTTGTTTCCAACATCATCATTTACAAAAACCTCTCTAATTTTTCTAACATATGCTATGGTTTTGGAGAAACCAAGGTATTACAAGACCCTATTTTTCAGAATTTCAGGAGGAAAAAGCTCAAGGACAGTTAGTGACTTGGAGACCACCTCATCAAATATGAGTTGCAATCAAATTCGATTTTCTCTTCTTTATCAATAGAAATCCTCAAGGATAGTACCAGAACTCTTCAAATAGTTTTAGTTACCTTTATTTGTGTTCTATTTTTGTAATATAGTTTTCAGATATTTGTAATAGCTCTTGATATTTTTATCAAGATATTTTGTGAGGAAATTGTATAAATACTTCATCAATTGAAGTAATATGTGTGGGATTTTGATGTCAAGGCTCTTCACTTTGTAATAACTTCTATTATAGGATTTCTAATTAAATCCTTCCTGCTCCAGTTTATGACAAAATTTTGTGTTTTCTTGTATGCCTTTCTAGTGTTTCATATCTTATTTCTACACATGTTCAAAGAATTTATAGGAAGGTCTGGGTAAGTGTAGATTGAGTGTCAATATATTATTAAATTCCCTGCAAAATGATAGCAATTAAAAGAAATTAGCTTATTGGAATATCTGTTCAAAATAGCTCCTCTTAGAATTGGTTTCAGTTTGGCCTTCTTGAATACTCTGCAATGTGTTTTGTTGGGCTGTAGAAATCTTCTACACGCATCCAAATTTCCCTAGTTGTTAAGAAGTCTTCTGACTGCTTAATTATTAGGAATCTCCTTACATTCTTCTATCATAATCCTTGAAAAGCTAAGTCATTATGTCAGGATGGAAGATGACAAATTCTGAAGGGACCCTATGAGAGAAGCCTTTAATCATGAATAGGGATTGTCATTGATCGCCAACCACCCCAATTAAAATCATAAATCTAGCCATTATGCTTCAAAGGCTATTGTTCAATGACATGTGAACACTGTTAAACAAAGCCTCGTAACACCTGAGGGATCCCCCTCTGGTTCTAGGGCTAGATTGAACCTAAAGGTTGGTTGAGTTGGTTTACTGGTGTAGTTTTTTCAGCCAAGGACTACCTATGGGAAACAGGAACAACATTTGGCGTCGTTGTCGGGGAGCGAAGTAACGAGGATATCTTTCTTCGGGGAACAATAAAGATTAGATCTATTCCCTGCTGGTGAACAAGGAGTAGGCATTTACTATTGGTTGCATTTCTTTCACTTGGTGACTCCACTTTGTCATATGGAGATTCCACTGGGTAACTGATCCCAGTGTTTCAAATTTTAGTTGCCTTTACTGCTATGAAAGGTTCATTGATGCTTGCAATCAACAGTATATGTCTCTCCCTCTTGGCGATGGTTAGAAATCTAAAATGTCTATAGAGGAAGCAACTTTTAAAGTACACCTGTGAGTATAATTTTCCCATGGGATTTCATGTTAATATTGTATATATTCTTCAGATTTTCAGATGCTCGCAATGTGGTTTGTCAATAAATCCACTCCACACTTGGTTACATTGGAAAGCAGATTACACCTAACAATGTAAAGTTTTTCAGTTCAGTTAGATAGAGGTGTGGGGATTGAATAGATATTCTGAGTTTCAGTATGCAGTAGATCAACGTGTTTGTTGTTTATGAGTGGTGTGATTTGAAGAGTATATGATAGATCATCTTATATTTTTAGTCTCTAGAAATTTTCAGTTTTCAGATTTCAGTATGAAAGAGTATCTGAATTAGTGCACGCATATGGTTGCATTTTACAATTGCAGGTTGCAGTAGCAGAGTATTCAAATGAAAACACTTATCCATGGGGATTGGTTATATTTCTACATAATATGGAAAATTAGTGGTTGATGGTTTTATGGTATGACTCCATGCCCAACACTAAAGGCTACTGGTCTACTAGTTCTCTGCATCCCGCAAGGTGAAGCAATCCCCGTTGGAGCCGATGTTGTAACATTATTAGTTTTGATAATTTAAATTTGTTGATATGATTGGTTTTAGTAGTTTATAAATAATAAATGGTTCTGAAAGAGTAAATGCACCCTCAAAATGTAAATTTAAGTTTCATCAGCTGGTTGATTTAGTTAATCAGGCATTTAAGCATGATTAAATGATGTATAAAGTAAATTAAAACATGGTTTAAAAATAGATGAGAATGGATTTTCAAAAGCTGAAAGAGGTTTTTGTTGATAACATCCTCTTGTAAAAAAACCTCTCTCATTTTTCTAACAGCTATTATGATTTTGGATATGTTAATGATTATTTAAAGGCATAGTTTCCAGAAATTTCCTATTTCAGTCACCTTTTTGCAGAGCATATTGTGGATAGTCAGAAATGAATTGTGGGAAAATGGAGGAGGTTTTTGTTCTTCAGATTCTACAATACAAATAAATCTCCCAATTTTGTAACAGAGGTTATGGTTTGGAAGATTCATATGAATCTTGGTAGGCATGGTTTCCCGAATTTTCCTGTTTTTAGTCAGTATTTTCAAATGTGGTGTTCGAGCAGGTGGAAATGAATTTTCAAAAATGGAAAGAGGTTTTTGTTACCAACATCATTATTTACACAAACCTCTCTCAGTGTTCTAACATATATTATGGTTTGGGAGAAAGAAAGGTATTACAGGACCCTAATTTTCAGAATTTTGGGAGGAAAAAACTCAAAGACACTTAGTGACTTGGAGGCCACCTCATCAAATATGAGTTGCAATCAAATTCAAATTTCTCTTCTTTATCAATAGAAATCCTCAAGGATAGTACCAGAACTCTTCAAATAGTTTTATTTACCTTTATTTGTGTTCTATTTTTGTAATATAGTTTTTAGATATTTGTAAAAGTTCTTGATATTTTTATCAAGATATTTTGTGAGGAAATTGTATAAATACTTCATCAATTGAAGTAATATGTGTGGGCTTTTGATGCCAAGTCTCTTCACTTTGTAATGGCTTATATTATAGTATTTCTAATGAAAGCCTTCTGGCTCCAGTTTATGACAGAATTTTGTGTTTTCTTGTATGTCTTTCTAGTGTTTCATATCTTATTTCTACACATGTTCAAAGCATTTATAGGAAGGTCTAGGTAAGTGTAGATTGAGTGTCAATCTATTATTAAATCCCCTACAAAATGATAGCCATTAAAAGAAATTAGCTTATTGGACTATCTGTTCAAAATATCTCCTCTTAGAATTGGTTTCAGTTTTTCCTTCTTGAATACTCTGTAATGTGTTTTTTGAGCTGTAGAAATCTTCTACATGCATCCAAATTTCCCTAATTGTTAAGAAGTCTATCTAATTGCTTAATTATTAGGAATATCCTTACATTCTTCTATCATAATCCTTGAAAATATAAGTCATTCTGTTAGGATGGAAGCTGACACATTCTGAAGGGACCCTGTGAGAGAAGCCTTTAATCATGAATAAGGATTGTCATTGATTGCCAACCACCCCAATTAAAACCATAAATATGGCCATTGTGCTTCAAAGGTTGTTGTTTAGTGACATTTGAACAACGTTAAACAAAGCCTCGTAACACCTGAGGGAGTCCCCTCTAGTTCAAGGGCCAACTTGAACCTAAAGGCTGGTTGAGTTGGCTTCCTGGCGTAGTTTTTGTAGCCAAGGACTACCTACGGGAAACATGTACAACATAAATGATTTCTGAGTAGCCTGATTCAATTTAGTCACCAAATCTTCAATTTTTTTAAACTAGTGGAGAACATCTTTATCAGAATCTGAAATTATACGTTGACGTGCTGAGATATAAGGTTTGAAAATATTTTAATCAAAGACTATCTCAGGGACAAAGCTTTATGATTTGTTTCTGAAATGACTATGCTCAAAGGGTAAGTCAAATTCAATATCCTCAATAGTTATAAAACTTTCTAGAAGTGAATTAACTCTTGGCAAAGGATTATTTCTTTCTTGGCTCTCTGTAAAACTCTTCTTCCTAATCAGATTCTCAGGATTATTTACAATTTCAGGTGGGTTAGGATTTGGGTGGGATCTGGTGTAGATTTTCCTGGGAGCCAGATCTTCAAATAGATTATTTACAGCTAGGTATCTGTATAATTTATGGGTGTAAAATCAACCTAAATAGCTTCTACTTGACTGTCACCCACAGGAAATAGATTTGGAGCTCTGAAATCAATATTTACTAGTGACATATTTTGTTTTTTAGGTCACGTCCCTAGTATGGTCACCATAATGTTATCACTCTGTAATTTTCCTAGGCTGAGGAAGAAAATACAAAGGTAACCACAAACCACTTGTAAAGCTAGGATATTGCCCTTCCAGCTTCAGAGAGGGCTCTCTCTGTCTGATTTAGGTTTTTTTTACGATCTTCGGCTAGCTATTAAATTTGAGGTAGGGTTTTCAAAAGTTTGGTTGGAAGATGCTAGAAAATTCCATTGGGCATGGATCATAAAAGTTTGAGTAATTAATTGCAAAAATGACAGAGGAACTATAACAGGGCAGGGTAGGCAAACTCCTGGATCTTATAGAGTGTTTGTGGCTTGAATCAGATGAATGATATTTAAGTTCAATTAAATATAGAGAATACACAGATGAATTCTATACTTAATATTAGAAAGAAAACATTGATATTTTTAACAAGCAAGAGCAGAGTACACTTAAGAAAATTTAGCCCTTAATCTTCTTGCAACAAAAACGAGGGAAAAAGCATATGGAAAATGAGAAAAAGAAACAATTTTACATGAAAGAACTCATCACCAATTGCTTGACATGAGAAACCTGGAACAAACTTTCTCTGTATTTTTGTAAATTGATCACTTTAAGTACAATCCAAGACTTAAATTAATGTAAATCTCCTTTCTTCATACATAATCCAACCCTTACTAATTCTTATTACAAAATATTTATAGACTTGCTATTGAACTAACTTTGGATTCCCAAAAAGGAATTGATTACAAAATAATATCTAACAAAATTACATATATTTCTGAAACAAAACTAGAAAATAGGAGTTTTGGACAAATTCGGTTGTTTGTTGAAAATTTGAAGGAAATTTGTTGCTGATTATGGCTAATTTCCAGCTCCTTCTATTTGTCTTGTTGTCAAAATTGTAAATTTATACTTGTGCTTATTCGACCAATTCTAGTAATTGGTCCCATCATTATTCACCTGGGATAAAAAAATTCACCATGTTTCTAAATCTTTCATCTACCTCAGTGTAAGTTTGAAAAGTTGGTTTATTAAAAAAAAAATGATGAAACTCATGATGAATGTTTAAATCAAACTACATGCCTTCTAGAAAGCATTATCCACTGATAGCTCTATTTGCCTTTGCAAACTTAGATGCATCTACAACTATGTTGCATAACTGTTCCTAGTAATTTTCTAATGGGTTCAATTTTTCATTAGAATTTCTGAGAGTTGGACTTCCTTTCTCTTGTAACAAACTTCTTATTAAATCTTATGACTTGTAGTTCCATTCCTTGCACTTATTCTCCAACTGCACCATCAAATTCTTCTTAGTCAAAACTATTTTGACTTCCATCATTGTCTTTGTCCTACCTTGAATGTTTAGCTCCTCAAGCTCATCTCTATTTTATGAATTTAGCATTCTTATAATTTTCTGTGCTTCTTCTGGCATGTGTTCAATATCTACTTTGGTTTTTTTCCACTGCTTCTTTAACTCTCTGGGCGAGTTCCTCTTGTTCAAAAATAATTTGAATTGATGGCCACAATTCTGTAATATTTTCATTGATATTGTGCCAAATGATGTGTTTGGCTTCTGCCAACATCTGAATAATGATAGATTGATCTTCATACTTCTGAATCTGCTAAATCAATTTGAAATTATTTTGCACTTTTGCCAAGTATGCATTGTCTGCCTTAATCTTGTCTTCTTCCATCTTATTGAGTGTTGTTGTCAATTTCTCCACTTCTTTATTTGTCAATGATAATTCCCCCAAAGCTTGAGCTAGCTTTTCTGAGGAATCTGAAATTGATGCTTGTGTTGTTAGCTATGTTAAAATACCATTTGTTGATGTTCCTGTTGCCTCCCATTTCTCTTTTTCTTTTAGTAATGTTTCCATGTCTTGTTCCATTTTCTGTATTTGAGCATTATGTTCCACCACTATTGTGTAAAACTTTTATTTCTCCATCTCTAGACTGGTGACTTCCTTAGCCTGAGGGTGTTTTGTAGTTGGAAGTTTGAGTTGTTTCCTAAGAGCTTGAATGCCTTCATTCTTGTTCTTGATTATATTCTATGCTGCCTTGACATCAGTAGCATCATATCCTAGTTTGACAGCCAAACCTTCTAATGTCTTAATCCTGGTGTCTTTGGATAGAGAAGACATTCTCTGAATCTTCAATTGTGAGTGCATATTATTTAAAGAAACCTGCAATTTAGAAGCAACCATAGTTGAGCTCGTTAGAGTTGAGTATATCATCTCGCCTACCTACTTATGCAAATCGATTTGATTGATTGCATGGACCTATTTAGTATCAACTGAAAATATGGAGGCCTTATAATCTTCAGCACCTCTAGGAGTTGACACTTTGGGTTCCAAAAAGGCCATTTGAAACTACCCATTTTCTGATTCAAATGCAGACAACAACCTATGTTGAATGGTGTCATTTTGTTTCCATAATTCTGAGTATGTTGAAGCTTTGAGGGATACATTCTTCAATTTGATCTCCATGTACATTGTAAAAATACTTGGCTTTGGTGGAACCTGAGAGGTATAAGCAATATGAGACTCAGTTGTCTCTTCTACATATGAGAGAGAGGTGGTAGGAGTGCTTGTCAAAACCAAAGTAGTTTGCTCCTGTGCATCCCTTTCTTCTGATTATTCTTCTTAAATAGTGATCACCTGAGAATCAGTCTTACTATCAGTCTTTATGGTGTTTCGTGGATCCTTTTTACTTCGCTTGAACACAAATAAATATGCATCCCGAGTCTCTGAATATGTAGGGGACATGCTTTCCCTTGGCCTCTTGATTTCTTTGTCTTTAGGAATAGGCATTTGTAAATAAGATTGGCTGACCAACTGCTCATCTACTTCATGTAATGTATTATCTGCCCATTCCTCTTGGTTAGCATACTTCTCTATCTTTAGCCTTAGTGCATGTGGATATGGAGTTCTCTTTTGTTCAACCCTCAACTTCAAAATTATCCCTAAAGGATCATAAGACCAAGTGAAGCTTGGTTTGAAATTCATCTGCTTTAAAGTTGCCTCCACTTCCTTTGTTGTTGGTTTGGTTTTCACAATATAAGGACCTACCTGTGCCTTTAGTTTAAATTGTGCCTTCTTGTTATTGGATACAAAGTGTAATTCATCCATGTTCAGCATTTGTATAGCATATTCTAAGGTGAAAATTCTTACTAGAACAAAGACTGGTAATCTATAAGGAGGGAGCTCACACCCATAAATTCTGATCTCTATATAGTTCTGGTATAAATACCAGTCTCCAACCTTTGACTCCTATGAGAGGTTCAAGACTTTCTTGATTTCTGGAGATATTCTCGATATAATATCACTGCATAGTAGACATAATGATGTGTGGAGAAACTATCTACAAAATATGTATAAGTATACTCTTAATTTCTTCTAACTAGATAAGTCCAATGAATAACTGATAATAGTTTGCCCTGCTCATCCATCTTCTGCAATTGAAACTTGAACCTGTCTTCCTAGTAAAATAACATCAAATAAACCAAAATTGACTGGTGTTTGAATACACCTTTAGATTTGAACTTAAAAAACTACTTAGGTATGATATCTGATAAATACTGGTTATATTTGAACAGAACTGAAGGCTTCTGACCAACTGTAAAAACTGATAAAAATCCTAAAACTACATCATCAACCCACTGGTTTGTAGGATAACCAAGTAAACGAGTAACCATAAAGATCACTTGTCTTGATATTTATGGGAAGATAGAGGCAGAATATGGGTGGTTTGTTTTCGGCAACTCAACATTTTCAGGTAGGAAGCATTCAAAAATGTGACCTTGTTGGGGGAAGGTAAGTTTCGTGTACAATTCCACTAGTGTATCAATGGAAAATGGATTCAGGGAGGTCTGAGGTTTTATCTGCAAGGCTTGAAAAATGCTCTCAGGGGAAATGGAAAAGAGGACCTCATTGTTCTGGGAAAGCATTGTTTTTTGGCTTTGGAGGTATCTGAGATGGCACCAAGTAGAGAATTCAGGGAAGAAATGAATTTGGGGAAAGGTAAATTGGGGAAGGAAAGACTCTCAAATGCTCAATTCATCACTCTGGTCTAAGTATTTTTGTTTTTCCCAATTGTGGAGCTCATAGAGGTCAAATTCACATTGGGTTTCAACAATTTTATATTGGGTATCTATCAATGGAGTTCTATCAAGATATGGGAAAGGGGGTACCAGGGGATCCTCAACTGGCATTTTTCCTTCTCGCTTATGTGAAGACATCTCAAAGTACAGAGAAAAAATGGAGAAATAGGGAATCGACATGGGAAATCGAGGAACAAAGAATTACACAGGAAAATTGAAGAACAGAGCTACCAGGTGACTTGTTTAACTGAAGTTGCAGAGGGATATGACTCACAAATTCGCGCTGGTAACTTCAAAATGGCTCGATCCTGACCTGCACAATTCAAATAATATTGAAATGGAAAAGGTTGGATGTGTCTGAGGGATTTTATAATGTGTTTGATAGGCCAAATAACATAATTGTTACCATTTTGGGAGCGGAACATTTATTTGTAACGGATCAGTTGGCAGGAGGAATTTAAAGCATAACGTATATTTACAATTTGGTGGGTAATCTAAGAGCTAATGATCAAGAAACATGGATGGAGGGAGGTGACGTGGATGGTGAAAGGGATGATATATAACGGCGCATGACTAATGCAATAGAGGATAGGTGGATGTGAGGGAAAATCCTGGGGGCGAGCCGGTGAAGAGAGGAGAAGGATGGCAGTTTTCGAGGGGGTAGGAGTGGTAAGTGGTAATTGGAAGGGACCCCCTGAAAATTTCCATGAGCCGACACGTAATAGGGGGTGGTAATTATTTAAACTACTTTTTGGGACCCCCCCCCCCCCCACCCCTCTGTTAAGCGTCGATAGTGTGGGGGGTCTGAAATCCATCCCCCATCATTGATCTGGGTGGGGACGATTTTTGCCCGACTTTTATTACAAGGCTACAATATGTCACATCAAGTAATTTTATTTGCAAAATGTCAACTAATCCACAATTAATTAACATAAAATGATTAATCAATAAAAATTAAAATAACCACGGAAACATTTACACTGCCACACCCATACTTTGGGATTTATTTTCCTATTTTTCTCATCTATATATATATATATATATATATATATCCCATTTTATTTCTTTTTCCTTTTTGATTCTTTTTCTATTTTTATGAGCTAAACCAATTTAAAAATAAAACATAACTTTTTTACGATATCCCAACGGGATGAATGACTAATTAATCATACAAGACTACTATATTTATAGGACCCTACAGGTTCAAGAATGTCAAGAAACGAAAAAGAGTTACTTAATATTAATATTATTAGTTACTTTATATTAATCCTAACATTAAAGTTAATATTAATATTTAATTTATATTAACCCTAACACTAATATTAATGGTAATAATTCTATTTATTTTGAAATAATAATAATATTTTATTATTCTAGTACAATCAAGCTTGCATGCAAGCGAAGCAGAGAAGCAAGGGAGCCGAAGGAGATAGGCTATCTACCTCGCTCCTTAGAGACAAACAAGGAATGGGCCATGGAAAACACGATAATACAAAAAGCTAGAACTAAGCAGAGAAATCTACCCCGAGAGGGCAATTACTGCCACACGACATTTTTTGCCTTTTTTCTTGCTTACTTTGACCCATCTAGTGGAGTTTGGCTGAGTCATAACAAGTTGTAGACTATTCTTCTTAGGCGGCAGAATATCCTTATCAGAGTCTGAGGACAAAGATAAATGAGAACGTTTCTGAGAGAACTGAGGGGTAGAGGGGACTGCCAGACCGATCGAGGGAGCGTCCAGCGGAAACTCATCATTCTTCCCATCAGCATCAATTTCCTCCTCATCTAAGCTAGAGGAATCTGTATCGTCCATAGGAGGGGGAGGCACATAGGGATTCCAGCTCTTGGATTTGGGTTTGCGATTCAGATTCTTCTTTTTGTTGAGGAACTGGGTACATGTGCCCTGGAGGTGCCCCGTTTGATGACAATGGCGACAACAGAAGGCTATATTCTCATAATCCAAGGATTGAGTCCAATGGAAATCTCCAATCTTGAGATTAATCTGATCCGGAAATCCTTTGCTAATATCTATTTCTGCACAAATTCTACCATAGGTGTATAATCCATTTTCCCTTCTTGAAGAATCTATAGCCAGGTAGCATCCTAAAGTGTCTCCAATGGCTAAGAAGACAGTGGTATGCCATAGATGTGCCGGAAGATTTGGGAGCCTGACCCAAATGGGAAGCTTGGTGATGACAGCCGTAGAAGGGTCGAAGTCTGGAAACCAAGGGGTGAGAAAAAGCCCAGCCGAACCCTAGAACCAAGGGCCTCCTGTTAAGGCATTCTGGTAATCTTCATCTAAGTCAAAAACCACAATGAAGAATCCTTTTGAACATAAGAAAACCTTACTTTTTTTTGTCCAATTGGAATGGATCCATTGGTATAGATCTGATGTGCGAGGCCAGAGCCCATTAAATCTGCATATGAGAGCGGATTCTGCAAATATCTGGTAGCTATCGTCAATCTCAGGACAAGAGAGATTGATGGAAGGAATTTCCTCTGATTTGTCTACCAAGAAAGGCTTTGAAGCCCTAGAAGGTTGAGCTTCTTTCAAAGAGAACTAAGGTTGGGCAGTGTCTTTGTGGATTGCATCTTTGTAAGAGAAACAAGGGGCAGAGGAGGTCTGCCCCATGGAACCACCTCTTAAACGAAAGGATGCCACAATAGAAGCATCCTTATGAATGCTGTAAGAGGAGAGTGGAAGGGGATTCATAAGTTTCTTACCCTTATATAGCAATCTAAGGTAAGAGGAGGGGATCCCCAGCCGGCATTCGAGTTTTTGCAGAAGATCCCACACGAGATCTGTTGCGTGTACCCATTGCATCATCGTCTTGCCCATGAGTTTGACTTGGATATGAAATGCATGTGTTTCTTCAGGCATATCTGGCTGGTCCAAGAGAGGAAACTGCTTCTAACAAACAACAGACAGATCCATGTCCAGATTCGCTAGTCTTTGAGCATTGACCAGAGCTAGACGAGGGGCACATCTGCAGTCGATTTGTATTATCTTCCTTGGTGCCTTTACAGGCCTCTCAAGTGGATTTGGGAAGCTAATCCATTTTAATTTAGGTTCTTGTTGCGTTTGAGGGTGAGTTTGCCCATCCGCATCAGATTCGCCTTGCGCCTTTGTGTTCCCAGAGATTTCCTTCCGGGTACGTTGGGGAAATATTGAGGGGGCGAGATCTGGTCCCAGTTGAGTTGTTCTAGATGCTCTGTTTGGTGAAAACCTGTAAGGAGGTTGCAGAGGGCTCAAAGTTATCCAAATCGCCGCTTTTTCCTTCCAGCCCCAAATTGGTGATTAAGGATCTCCATCTGTGACTGCAGACATACATGGCGGCACTAAAGATATTCTGCAGCTACCTCCATCATACGCTGCGGCCGAGGATAGAGGGAACCAGCCTCGTGTGCACCTTTGTAAAGCATAAGCAGCAACCCCAAGATGCCTGCTCTGCAGTATAAAAAAAAGCTCCGACAATGCATAAGTCCTAGCTCTCCGCGTCTTTTTTATTCCAGTAAACAGTTCTGGGTATAGACGTTACTGATAAGTCCACTACTGGGTCAAAACCCTCACCACCGTATGGCTCCCTAAGCACCAGTCGTGGAAAAACCAATGGGAACTCCGTCTAAGGGAGAAAACGACGGCCCCAGCCGTAACTGGGATCACACCGATGAGCAAACTCTGCTTGACCTGGAACCCTGCGACCCACAGCAAGAAACCCCAGCCTCTCGGCGGCGCCGTGGCTGTTGTAGCAGGAAGCCAAAACCCTAGTCCGTGCTGGATCGCATTGCTGGTAAAATTCCTCCACATCAGTGGTGAGGGCTTTGATCATTCCAGCGCGACGGCCTTTGAAATCCTTGAAAACTTCTTCAACAGTGCGGCCATTGTAAGGCCCAGCAGTGACCTGCATGCTTCTGTGTCGATTCTGCGCCACAAAATTGTATAAAAACAATATCTTTCTCACCTTATTGTTAATAATTATTATTTTATTTTATTTTATTAAATTAACCATATTTTCATTATTAATAAAAGTTTTGGTTTTTTAAATAATTCTTAATAATGTTATCATTAATATTAATTATTATTATACTATTAATAATACGCTATTAATTATTATTATTATAATTATTTTAATACCTTATTAATCAAAATAACATTATTTTCTCTATTTTTTCCTTTTTTCTAACTTCTCTTTCCTAATGTATCTCTTTTTCCACTATCATTATATATAAAGTTCAGGTCCCTCTTCCTCCTCGCCTATATTTTTTGCTTCATGTCCCTCAAAATGAGTGAAGTATTCAATTGAAACGTTGGATGTTTCAATGCTTTGTAACATAGTTTTCTCTAGAAATTAATTTTTCAACATGAATTACAATTGTGGAAATCTGCATTTAGAAAATTAATGACAACACTATCTTCCATCAATGACAACACTTATTTGACATCAATGAAAACACTTTGCTCAACAATCTCCCCCATTTGCATTGATGGCAACACATCCAAACATTGTTGGTCATTGATGGAAATAATACTTGTTAATGAATATTACTGGCCAATGTTTTTTCACTCTCCTCGTTTGACATCAATTGTAAAAGGGTCTGGATACTCTATATCTTACCATTCTCCCCCTAAGAAAATATAATACGTTGTTGATAATTCTGCATTGGGCTGAAAAACAACTGCCATATTCAACCTTTGCTTTCTTTCTCCACTATTGTTGTAAACTCATTCTCCCACTTTTCTTGTGAAAATCAATCGCTAATCAGTTTTCATTTTCCAATTCGTCTTTGTAGCATTAATTGTACTACATCTCTCAAATTTGATTACAATGTTTGTTAATTCTTCCTTCTGGTGCTTCAATGGTGCATGGATTTAGAAGCCAATGACTGACTAATCTCCCCCTTTGACCATTCTACCCTTGAAAGGGTTTTCCAACATACAAGAGGTTGTTACCACTAAAGAAAAATAATGCAAATTGACACCAAGTACAAAATTAAAATTACTCTCCCCCTTGGAAACTTTACCTTGTTGAGACAGGTTTCTCCCTTTGTGCACTGTAATTTTCTCCATAAATAAAACATGTTGTTTAAATGGGCCAAAGACACACTAATGGTTGCTCCAAAATACAAATCTTTATCATTTCATAACATGATACAAATAGGTAACAATGCATTATGCATTCCCTTTGCAATTGTCCATTGTATGATACCAATTGATTACCAAATTCTTACTTTTCCACTTGAATGTCGAGACTGATCATATCAACTACTTAACTTAAATAAGTAAAACCATATAATATGTGAAAACCTTTCATTTCCTACTTTTCTTGAGCAATTAACTCTTCCTAAGACCATTTCCTACTTTTCTTGAGCAATTAACTCTTCCTAAGACCAATTGATGATACATGCTATTGTTGATTGTGTATTTTCCCCATGATTATGCACTATCCTTCTTTTTGGCCTCCTGACATATGACGTACTTCAAAATTATCTCACATAAGTCATATTTCCTCTTTCTTGAGAGAAATTCCTGCAGGCCTGTCTTTCCTATTAGGCCTTTTAACACACAACTCTTATGCTATGGCTCATCTTCAAATATTATTATCTTCTTCATGTGACTTGAGATGTTGATGTGTACTACCCCTGAGACTATGTTGACTTCATTTTCTAAAGATAGAAAGCAAAGATTAATATTATAAATATTATGGAGAGTGGATAGGTGTGTAGATATGGAGTGACATGTGCTAATGAGAAGGTTATGTTGATAAGATTCAGATGTTTTCAAGCTACAGGGAGGCCAAGAAATCTCGTTGGTGGTCAAGAAAGCTTGTAGACAGTCGAGAGAGCCTGGAGAGAGCCTATAGAGATCATATATGAGGTTGTAGAAGAGTTGCTAAGAAAATATGAAAATATGTGATCAAATTTGAATGTGAGAAAAGTGTAGCTGAATATATGTGAAGAACTTGTGATCAAACCTGAGTGTGAGGAGTGATTTGCAGAGCAAAGACAAATTTTTAGTATCCTAATTGTATAGTGAGATATTTTGCTAAGTGAGAGTTGAAACAGTGAGAGAATCAAGTACAATTCTGAAGATTAAAGTGATAGAGTGTTTGTGGCTCTGTTGTTATTGCGACAAACACCCTCCAAAACTTTGCTTTCACTTGAATTTTGGAGCCTACTTTTTTTTTCAAATGAAAATTTTGGAGCCTACTTATGATCTCATGATCTATCACCTCAAGTTTTTCACTATCGATTCATGGTCGGTTGATGTTTTTCTAAGTGATAAAGTCTTCTACTGAGAATCTAAGTGTCGAAGCCATTTGTGTACACATGCCTAGCCTTTTGATGCATTCTCAAGCACACCCTCTTCTAGAAATTTCAGTAGATAATGATTACCCTTGAAGAAAGGCATTGTGCAATCCTTGAGACTAGTGCTTGCATAGTCTCTAGAAGTAATCTTTATGCAATCCCTAGATATAGTGATTATGCAATTCCCAGTGATAGTAATTGTGTAATTCTTGATGATAGTCACTATGTAATCCTTGTTGAAAGTGATTGTGCATTTCATAAAGATACTGACTACGCCATTCTTGTTGAAATTCAATCTTAGTTGACAGTGCAATCTTAGTTGGTAGTGAGCATGCAATCTTATGATTTTTTTATTCTCTTTCTCTTAGTTTCAATTGTATTATCATTATAGTGAGTTTCCTCAATTGTTTCTTTTGCATGATTTTATTTTCATAAGTTTCATTTTCACTTTTGTGACTATCATTTTTTGCTTGCTTTCACTTTCACAAGTGTCACTTTTTCATTCTCTTCACTTTATCATGTGTTGCTTTCAATTTCTTAGGCTTTTGCAAGCATCATTTTCACTTTTTCTTACTGTTGCAAGTGTCACTTTTAACTGATGGCGCTCTTGCATGTGTCACACTTTAGTGCATCACTAAAGGTATCTATAGCACATTATTTTGTATTAATTGATCTTATGTGTCGCAAGAATATGCACTACACATGTTCCCATAGCTTAGCACACTTTCTGGTTGCAATCAACACTTATGTCGTAACTTGTATTATAAGTGTCGCAAAGCTATGTGTCAATTGTTGCAGCTAGAAATAAGTGTTGATTTGTTGTCCTTTTAAGGTATACATGTTGATTTTGAGTATTGATCATTCCCTTATATTGTGTCGATGTTACCTGAGCGTGAGATCACTGTTTTAGGACTTTTTTTCATGTTTTGTTCTCTCTTGTCTCATTGGTCCCATACTTAGTCATTTTCTCAAGCTTTCATAGTTTGTGCAACTTCCCAACTTTCCTCCTTCCTAGAACTACACTTTGTGCAATATTAAATCATAAAAAACCACCCTTGCCTCTTGAAACTATGCACTCCATAGTCACTTCCTCCAAGGAATGCACATTGTGTAGTCACAGTGCTCAATCTCCGCTTCTTGTCCCTGAAAACTACACAAATTTTCTCCCAATTAGTATTCCATTGCATACTATGAAGTGTCAATCAATAGTTAGGCATCACTAACAACTTGACCTGTGCAACTGCATAATCACTTGGCTTAGTCTTCCTTGAACTACACATTGTGCAATCACAATGAGCAAGCCTACCTAAATGTGCAGTTTTGTCTCCTAATCCCTCATCCATTATGCAATCAGAGTGACTAGACATTTATCAGTGCCTCTTGGAACTATTCACTACACAATCCTTTAGCCTCCTCCTCATTCCTGCACTCTATCCTGGGTTCAATCAATGAATTGCATGAAGAAGTTAGACTAAGAGATTTCTGGTTTGATGTTGTCTTTTCATGAGTGAATTTCATCTACAGGTACTATATCTTGACATGGTAGGATGATTCTCAAGGAGGATTCCAAGGAGATCATGCAAGAACACACTTGTGAAGCTGAAGAGACAAAGAGACTATCGAGCAAGAAGATGAAGGGACACTAGATCACAATGGAATATTGAAGATCAAAATCACAAGGAAGAATCCATATCATTAAAACTCTTAGAGGATGAAGATAAAACACATGCAAGACATATCATGAAGATACAAGGGAGGTTACTAAGGAGAGGCTACAAGAGAGAAATTGTGAAGAGAAGAAAAAGGAGTAGCCATCATGGAGGACATGAAATAATCTTGGACCAAGATAAATACATGGAAACTCATGCTAACATGGAAGGTTCTAACACTCATATAGACATTTTGGAGGGTGAAGATAAAGAAAAAGAAAAGATGCATCATTAAGAATATACAAAGATGGCAGCTAGGAGAAAGGCTTGGCTCGAACATATCACAATGAAATATCCATGTCATCAATGCCAAGTCATGGCTTGTTCAAGTGTCATCACAAAGTCATATGTGTCGATGTATCTTGCCACATCATTTGTGGAATGTAATTATTTTATTTCTAATATGATAAAATGTAAAATGTGTGGAAGATCAAGGGTCCCACATGGAATGTGAAAAGTCACTTGAAATTTCTAGAGTCATTAGAAGTTCAAAGTTCATATAAGAATTCGAAAAGTCATAGTAGAAGCTCAAGAGTCATGAGGGAGGCCAAGGGTCACATGGGTGGTGGAGAGTCACCTCATTTTTTATAAATACACCCTCATAGCTCAAGAGAAGGGACTTTGGAATTTTCACCTTGGATTCTCTAGTTTAGCATAGGAGAAAAAATATTTCTTTCGAGGAGCAAGTGGTGACTTAATGTTCCACTATTGGGGCTAGTGTGGTAACATTGTAATTTTATATATTGGCACTTTCACTTAATATATGAATCTATTAGAGACATCAAACTTTCATGCATATGTGGTGAATGATTGTGAGCCTATTTTTTCATTGTTTGTGGTGTATGTTTACATTAATTGTTGGGGCCTTCATTTTTTAGAAATTAGGATGTTTTGTTGAGGAAGAATTTGGTGACAGGTGGTGAAGATGGTAGTTGGGAAGCTACAGAACTATTACACAATATTTTGTCACACCTCCCGCACTTCCCTATGACATACCCTGAAGTGACTGAAACATGACCATCATGCAGCGTACTCATCCATATATGTAACTCAAATCCTCCCTAAACCACTGATGGAAAAATGGCTTGATCTTCCCTTGAAGGAAAGGGCTCTAAAACCCTAATTTCAGGATCATCGCTCCCCTGACACTGAAAATTGTGATGGTTACTTGTTGCACTATATTAGCCCCATGATGCCAGCGTGCTTTTGTCTTGGATACCAGCGATATCCCTAAAAGGCAATTTTCCAAAAGAGGACAAGAAGCTTCGTGATCTAGAAGCTTCCAGAATGACGAGCTGGAGGTTGTTCAACGTGGATGAGGTCGAGTTCTCTCAACTTGGCCTTTTGGTCTTATCCCTATGAGATACCTCCTTGAGATGAGGGCCTTCTCCTATCTTTGGAGAGATCCTAACTCCCTTTCTCTACCTATATATTCATCCTCTCCCATTCCCAAAGGGTTGGTCTTTGGCTATTTGCACCCTTATGCTGAGATTGTGCTTACTTGCTACTAATTTGGCTTGGAGAAGGAGTGGTTGGAGAGCTTGAGCTTGGACTTGGACATTCACTCAAGGAGATCTTATTGACATCAAGGCTTGGTTGTATGCTTCCTCCTTTATTCTATTAATATATACAACTGCTGGTTCATTTTCCATAAATGTGTATGTTAATGCATCATTTATCTTAATGCTCCTTGATCTGTTAAGTAGGTTACTTTCGATTATTCTATTTGTACTTGTATGCTTTGTTGTGTCTTGATCTCTTGTGCAGACATTCAAACAATGTAAGAAGTAGGAATGAGCTCGTGACGCAAGTGATTCGAGGTCTTCAACAAAGGAGGACGTTATAGCATCAAAACGAGGTAGGCCATCTTCCTCTTCTCTTATTTCGATTGTAACTTAGGAAAGTGTCTAGTAGATTCTCATGTAGCTTGCTAGTCCCACTCATTGGGCTAGAGGGATCGTCTCTATCCACAGAATGGATTGCCTAGACAACAAAATGGCGGCTCCAATGGGGAGCCTATGACCCTTTCCATCCATTCCTTCGATTAGATTCTATGATGAGTTTGACCAACCATCAGTTTCATGGCTTGTTTGCTTCTCTGTAGCTACTTGCACCCATTGGTTATTGCTTGAGGACACTCAGTCTGTTCTGATCTTGAAGATTTTTTTATTTTTCCCTATTTTTCTTTCCCATCGCAAGTTTAGCTTTAACAATCACACTATCATCGCTACTTTTTTAATTATAGTCGTGTTGATTACCCTTGCATTGCTCTTTTGCCTATAACAGGCGTGCTGCTCCCAAAGGATAAAGAAAAATTAGGGTTTCTTCTTTTTTTTAGTGTTTTTGGCCTATGTCAATGATTTTCCAGTGTGTCTATAGTGTATTTGTCTTGGTTGTTATGCTTGTATGACTACAATTGTCTCTTGACTTTGTGAATATGTGTTTGAAGCTTAATTTCTTTTTAGGGTTTCTAGGGATTCTAGGTCTTCTTTTCTAAGATTGATTGCTCCTGTTCAAGAGTCTTCCTGCAATCAGGACATCTTTTTCAAGTTTCTTTTGGTTCATTGAATGTGAAGTTGTTTTCATTAGTCTCAATTCATGTTGATGCTTTGAAGATTGCTTTAGTTCCATCGTCAAGCATAGATTACAAATTGTTTGCTTTGGTTGGATTGAAAGAGAGTGTGTGTCTTCATTCTTATGTTTCGGAAAGAAAAAGTGAAAGATTTTTTCATTTAAGTATTTTTGAGAGATTTCTTGCATTCGAAACCATAAATTGAAAGACCTTTTTATTTTTATTGAGTTGATTGCATTCTCCTTTTCTCATTGCATTAGTTTCATTGATTGAATCAAAGTGAAAGGAAAAAGTCATTATTGCATCTTAGTGAAAGGAAAGTGATTTTTGTTTCTTATAGGATTACATCTTGGCATTGCATTTGTTAGTGAAATGAAAGATTAGATTTCATTTTTTACATTTTTCATTGTTAAGAGTTTTGTTGATGCATTTTTCTTGTTTGATGCATTATTTGGTTGTCTCTCTTCCTTCGTTAGTTTAGCCTTCATCGAATGAAAAGATTTCATTTTCATCATTTAGTTGCATCATAGGTGTTCAGATGACATCATTTTGAGCCCAAAACTGAAACATAATTGAAGATAAACATTAAAATTTACCTCAATTAACCTAAGGAGCATTTGGAACTTAATGCAAAAATCTAGAGGTTTAGGCTAGAGATGTGTTCTAGTGTCTTTAAAAATAGCATCTGTCATTAATTGCCTGCATTTTATCCTAGGGGTGAAATCTTGTTCCAGTATGGAAGTATATCGGAGGCACTTCAGTATGGAAAGTATATGGGAACACTCTCACCAAATGATTATGCATTAGACAACGCTAACACGGACTTGTGCTCCCTGTATCGTTGAGTATATATTGGGATACCCCATCAGGTTGCTATCCTTTAGCCACATGTAACTGAGTCAGACACCTTGTAAACGTGATACACCGAACACAACATTCGGGGAGACTGGCCATCGTACATTAAGTCCTTGGTTTCGACCAAGGTTTATTTAGTAGTTCACGGATACTTGGTAAGCCGTCTTGCCTAGATTACCCCTTTTTTCATTTATTTTTGTTAAAGTTCTAAAATCAATTAATTGACCACGGAACAACGTCCTTCCTATGGAAATACTCCTTAGTAGATCTTAGGTTGATACTGATGGCAACTTTTCCTGAGTTTACCAGTCAAGGAAACCATTTTGACGGGAATCCTAGTCCTTTTTATTCTTTTGGAAATATTGGTGCTCCTTATATGCAACGTTGGCCCTTCCTGGATTGACCATTGGTCTGCTAGTTTGGTTATTTTCGACCTCGATGATTCCGAGTGTCCAAACTGCTCTTCAACCGAGTTCTCCTCCACCTGAACAAAATCAACCTCATGTTGATCCTAAAGTTGACCCCTTGCCTTCTTTGCCTATTTCTTGACCCCGTTCTTCCTCTTCACTTGGTGAAAGTCTAGATTCTAGTAACCAGGAAGCTAATAAGAAGAAGAAGAAGAGGACGAAGAATAAGAAGCAAAATAAGCAAGGGGGCAACCAAGCTGCCATTTCTATGGATGCAACTGATGTAGGAAAATCTTCCAACCAACCCGAGAAAGTAAAATTCCCTTGCATGTTATGTCGGGGTGACCACCTTCCTTGGAATTTTCATGGTATTCCCAAGGTCTTAGAAGTGTGGTCCATAGGTTCACATCAACCTTTGTCATCAGTCTCTGGAGTTCATGCTGGTGACAAATCCTCAACTAGTAACAGTAAAGCTCATGGGAAAAAGGGAAAAGTCAAATTTCCCTGTATGTTGTGTGAAGGTAACCATCCCATTCACCTTTGTCCTCTTATGGATGAAGCTTCCAAAGAGTTGGAAAACCTTATAGTGTCTCAACCTCGTCTTCCAATTTGTTATCAAAATCTTTCCCCCAATCCTTCACTAGTTGATCTAGTGATTGATCAAAATTCATCTTTGGTTAACCCCAATCTCTCTGAAAGTGAGTCCCGTGAGTCCGTTCTCGACCAACCATTAGTTGAGAAACTAGTAGACTTGGCTCCATCTTTAGTTAATTGTGCCTTTCTGGTAGAGAGTGAACCTCATACTACTTAGGTTCTTCTAGTTTCTTCAATTTCGAATGAACTGGAGGTAAATCCTCATGTTCCCGAGGTGCATGAGAGCATTTCTCTTGTTCCCATTGAGAAAGAGGGCACCTCTCACGTTCCTACGACACCCCCTTTGAGTAGTTTAGTCACTTCGTTTGATTGGAGTTGACTAGCGGGATATCGTCTTCCATAAAATTTGCCTTTATAGATTACAGTATAGGCTTACCATATGGTCATACCTAGCACAGTCATAGAAGAGGGCACATCTGTTAGCATCCTGTCCTCAACTGCTTGGAAAGCTTTAGGTTCTCTGCAGATTGTCCCTGTCACCTAGAATCTGTTAGCTTTTAACAGAGGAACCAGTCAACCATTAGGGATCCTTCCTAAGTTACCTATTACTTTGGGAGGAAATATTGTCTATATAGACGTGATGGTTGTCCAAGGCCCTTTATATTTTAATCTACTCCTTGGTCGTGACTATGTTTACGTAATGGGAGATCTTGTTTCTTCCCTCTTTTGAGTGATGTGTTTCCCACATGAAGGAAGCATTGTGATCATTGATCAACTTACATTCATTGGTCCTGAATCAACTCCCACTCAACCATCATCCCTAAATGGTTCTCATATGCAAGTAGTATCAACCCCGCCATAGGTTAATTACATGGCCACTTGTTCCATGCCCACATCTACTGATGATCTAGTAGGTGATGTAGTACATCATGTATTGGGGGCATTGGAGCCCAATTTTTCATTTGGATCCTTGGACATGTATCCCTTCCAAAGTGTTATTCTCCCATCTGATGATAACCTCTTGGAAGCCATGCCCTCTTTTTTTTTGTGATCAAATGTCTTTGAGAAAACTTATTTCACTTGTGACAAGCTCGTTAAAAAATGAAACAAGGTATTTGGAGCAGAGTTCCTTGTCTTGTGTCAAGCTCCTTAAAAAATGAAACAAGGGATATGAGGATAGTTCTTTTACTCTATCAACCTCATTTAAAAATGAAATAGGTATCCATGAGCATAGTTCCTTTACTTGTGTTAAGTTCGTTAAAAAATGAAA
Organism: Pinus tabuliformis; assembly: GCA_031772625.1. Taxonomy (NCBI): domain Eukaryota; kingdom Viridiplantae; phylum Streptophyta; class Pinopsida; order Pinales; family Pinaceae; genus Pinus; species Pinus tabuliformis. Next base: position 993,131,037 of record CM062820.1, read on the forward strand.
TAAATCCCCTTCCAATTCGAGTCTTTGATTAGATCTCATAAAATCCCATTCGAGTCTTTCACTTGATCTCGTAAGTAAAACTTCATTCCATCCACACGTTAGCAACCAATAGTCTATTTAGGTGAATGAAATGAAGATTGGGGTGCATGTACCTTGAATTGAGTCATTATAATGGGGGCATGCAAACTTATCTCAAGCATATTTTATCTTTGTTTCAAGCTTGTGTAAAAATGAAAAAATTCCCGCTTTACATCTCGCGATTGTCGTTTTTATCAGCCGATGGTTTGCCAGATGAGCCTTGGTTTGTCCATTCCATCGTCACCATATTTTTGGTCGATTATTTGCTTTCGCTTGGTTGTTTCACCCTTGCCGAAGGAACCTCTGCGATGAGTGGTCTTATTAGCCAACCTATTAACACTTACATGTTTTGAGTAGTTCCATGATCACTGGAACCAATTGTTATCCTTTTATACCACTTGTTCCTCCAGGAGGCGACATCTTTCAGCTCTTTTCTGATTCTCAAAAAATGAAATATCATCGAGTACTTGTATTTTTGAACTCGTTAAATTAAATTAATTGACGTCATCTCAGTATACATTTACCCATTTTTCGGGTTGGGATTGACTATTTACGAAAAAGGTACACCTTGGTCAACATGGTTAAGAGGTTCTCTCAGATGTTTTTTTCTACCTTTTTGGGTTCGAGAGATAAATTACGAAAAGGGACATGATGGAGTTTTATTTTTCATCTCTTTTTCAAACTCTCTAAATATGAAAAAGATATTGAGTTATTCTTTCGACGTTCTTGTTAAAAATTTTACGACGAAAGACTCGTCACCATGATGAGACCAATTTTCTCCTTCCTAGGACTCGTAAAACTTACTAGGATGGATTCATTCGAAGAATGAACTTATATGACAAGCATATGATATCCCCTTCAAGATTGTGATAAAAAATAATTGGGGTACTCACTAGAAATAATGGGGAAAAATGAAAGTGAAACATACTTTGTATAGGTAGCATGTCACTCTTGAACATGACACTCTTCTGCTTCTCGTGTCATGTTTGGTATATCCTCACTCAGTCACTTTTCCTCTCTGGTTTGGGTGATAAATTTTGCCTCTTATATTCCTATTCCATTTCATAATCATTATCCTTGGTCTTATGTTGAGTCAAATGCTGCCATGGTACGGAGTTGTGTCGCCAATTTTCAAGAGAAGTCCTCTCTGCGGTCTATTTACATATACATTGTCTGACCCTTTGTTACAGTCTTGGATCCTATTCATTTCATTCCACTTTATTCCTCGTTTCATGCCAATGATGGGGGACTCATCATGGCCCTCCTTCGATGGGTCACTTCCTGCCGACTTCAACTCATTATCTAGGAAGATGACTTAGAGATTCCCTTTCAGTACCTTAGAGCTTGTATGCCTTAATGGAAATTTCTTCTCATCTGACGATAGGTTTTCATCATTGGCCTTCGATCAAAATATTCCACCGGTTTTCGACTTCAGCTTCATTTTCACATTCACGGATTGTACTGTCGTATCTTGAGAACCATTGTCATTACTGGTGGATTCTCTCGTCCCTGTTAATGGTCCACATCATTGGTCGGTAATCAAGTGGTTTTCTAGCATGTTCGACTTCAACACGTTTATTCACATGTTAGAATTCATACTTTGATCGGGTTGGGATGGAGCGCAAGACCCTGAGTTTTGTCTGATCTGACTTGGGCTGCGTGGAGTTATGTATTGTTCATGATTGTATACATGTTTCTTTTATACGGATGGTTGTGACCATACTATGGGAATTTACATTTATGTTGATCCTTCTATATCGTGTGGTTGCATCCATACCTTGGATCTTAGATTTACAGATGATCCTTCTCATTTAGATGGATGTGTCCATGTCGTGGATCTTTTTCGTAGTCCTTACTATCCAGATGGCTGCATCCATACCGTGGATTCATGTTTTGATATCAGATATGTATATGTATTTACATCCTTGATTTCTAGGTCTCTTGACATTGTTTGTTCTCATCCTTGCAAAATCTCGTAAAGCATCTCAACCATCACTCCCTGTTCTGCCTTCATGCTTTAGGGGGCATCTGTTACATAGTATTTTGCCACACCTCCCTCACTTCCATGTGACATACCACGAAGTGCCTGAAAGATGACCATAATGTAGTTTAATCATCTAGATATGCAACTCAGATCCTCCCTAAAACACTGATGGAAAAATGCCTTGAGCTTCCCCTGAAGGAAAGGACTCTAAAACCCTAATTTGAGGATCATCGCTCCCCTGACACTGAAAACCGTGATGGTCGATAGTTGCACTATATTAGTCCCGTGATGCCAGCATGCTTTTGGCTCGGATACTAGTGATGATCCCTAAAAGTCAATTTTCCCAAAGAGGACAAGAAGCTTCATGATCTAGAGGCTTCCAGAACGACGAGTTGGAGGTTGTTTGACGTGGATGAGGTTGAGTTATCTCAACTTGGCCTTTTGGTATTATCCCTATGAGCTACCTCCTTGAGATGAGGGCCTTCTCCTCTCTTTGGAGAGATCCTAACTCCCTTTCTCTACCTATATATTCATCCTCTCCCATTCCCAAATGGTTGGTCTTTAGCTATTTGCACCCTTATGCTGAGATTGTGCTTACATGCTACTCATTTGGCTTGGAGAAGGAGTGCTTGGAGAGCTTGAGCTTGGACTTGGACATTCACTCAAGGAGAGCTTATTGACATCAAGGCTTGGTTGTATGCTTCCTCCTTTATTCTATTAATATATACAACTGCTGGTTCATTTTCCATAAATGTGTATGTTAATGCATCATTTATCTTAATTCTCCTTGATCTGTTAAGTAGGTTACTTTCGATTATGCTATTTGTACTTGTATGCTTTGTTGTGTCTTGATCTCTTGTGCATGCATTCAAACACTATAAGCAATAGGACTGAGCTCATGATGCAAGTGATTCGAGGTCTTCAACAAAGGAGGATGTTATAGCATCAGAACGAGGTAGGCCATCTTCCTCTTCTCCTATTTCGATTGTAACTTAGGAAAGTGTCTAGTAGATTGTCACGTAGGTTGCTAGTCCCACTCATTGGGCTAGAGGGATCATCTTTGTCCATAGAGAAGATTTCCTAGACAACAAACAGTTGAGAAAAGGTAAGGAACTAGCGAAAGACTGGAATTTGCAGAAGGGTGGTGGGAAGAAGAATATACAACTAAGCGGAAAAAGAGAAAGAGCAACCAAGGAATGAAGGTAGTCGAGGAGGTAAGAAGAAGCTAGTAGTTCAGGTTGGCATGCAGGGAAAAGGGAAGAAGAATATAAAAGGCAGAAAGGAGAATGACGAGGAGGTTGTTGTTACTATTGGGTTATGTCACGGTTGTTCTTAGAGATATTATCCTTCTTGTGTTGCGGAGCTATGAGAACAACTATGTGACTGTCTTTATATAAGTTTATATTCCATTTGTTAGAGTTCTGATGTTGAGGAATAGGATGCGAGCTTGGTGTAATGTACTGACCTTTATGCTAATGAAGAAGACTATTATGGGATCATAGCTTATTCACTGTGTGTTATTCTAGTTATTCATAATTTTTATGTATGCACATGTTTAGGTAGTCTTTCTACTACATGTTTAGATGGTTGAAATATGATTGCTTTGAAGAATCAGTTAATGTTTCTTGCTCTTTATCCTTTGATATGGGTTTCCATGATACTAGATTCCAACCCTCATCTAACTAAGGTTGCATCACTCCTCGGGTGAGACTCCTTACCCTTCCTAGGCAAGGTGAAAATGTTTGCGTTGTGTTAGACTACAGCGGAGCCTTATTGGCCCCTACACCCGAACCTGGGGTATTAAACCTGTTGTTATTTTTGCATCGACAAATGGTTATGTTGTCAGGACTTGAAATTCAAAAAGAGGGTTTGGAATATGGTAGTGAGTATATTTAAGAAGGAACTGCAAAATTGGTGGGATGAGCAAGTGGAACAATTTGTTTCTCAGCAAGCTCAACTCCGCCGATGAACTGTTGCAAAATTGAAGGACAAAATATTATATTTGGGAATGGCGAGTGATCAATATGAGATATTCTAGTGCAAATTTCCAGAAGAAATTTACAACTGGTTGCGAAGATTGCAGGTGAAATGGCAGTCAAGTGGACAACACCCATCTCATCACAACTGGACTCAAGCATATCTCACTGCACTATATCGTCTGGACATGGATTTGACAAGAGCGATATATTTCTAGGTATAGACCATGCTGGAAGGGTATATTGTCAAATTCACAGCAGAAATCCATCAGTCCTTTTCAAAGGCTGAAGCTGTGTTCCAATCAATATTGCAAGGGAAGCTACTAAAAGGTGTTTCCCTTTGGATCAAGGTTCTAATGGTGGAAGAAGGCTTGCTGATGTTCCAAAGCCTGAGCATGGTAGCGTAAACACCCAGTACTAGGGGAAGGACCTAAAGGGAGGGATTCTACTGAGTGGGGAACTATGAGATTGTCAAAAGGATGGACGCAGATGACTCCCGGACGACCAGGGATTTAAGAGCACAAAGGAGAGCGCAGATAGCATAGAAATGGTAGGAGAGGGCCATACACATTATTAAAAGACAATATAAGGGATTGCACCAATCGAGAGTGGTGTTGAGAGATCCGAAAGGAAGAGAAAGGATGGAAGGAAGCTTAGTGGGAGGGGTAGAGATATCCGCAACCGTCGTGGGTCCGGAAGGTGATAGGGATCCACCCTCACCAGTAGAGATGGAGATGTTGGATGGAAAGGGCAACATAAGCTTGGGGGAAAGCCTAGAAGATGACATGCATTTTGTTATACGGAGACGGTTTGCTAAAGATGATGTGTCCAAAGGAATCAACAATTTTCTTCCCCAAATTCAAGTAGTGTCTCCCCAAACATTCCCCTGGTACTCTATAACATTCCTGAAAAATTCATTTCTAAGTTGATCAAAACTATAAGAGTTCATAGTGTGCATGTTAATTACAAATCTAGTATTAGTAGTTGTGGAAATAGTAGCAGTAGCATGAGTTTGCAAGGATCTCTGCAATTGGTATCATAAGGATTTGTGCTTTTAGCACAAACTCAATAAAAAATAGTGGGATCATTCACAAGGTATCCTGAGTTCTCTGGCAAGGGGAACAAAGACGTAGAACAACACTGGTACCTACGTGAGGCCATATGGAGAGCCTGCCAGATGCCAGATAATGTGAAGCTAATATAATTTCAAACCACTCTCAGGGAAAGGGCCTTGAGATGGTTCATAAAATGGTCATAGTTACACTACAACCCAATTGTGGACAATGTTAAAAGAGATTTGTACAAGAATTCAAACTTCCACAAATTGATCATCAAGGGTTGTTAGAGTTGTGGGAGATAAAGCAACGGGAGGGAGAGACTGCATGGGAGTTTATGCAAAGATTTAAGGATGCAATCGGTAAACTCGGTTACCCAATAGATTTGAATCACCAAAGGGACTGGTTTATCAAATAATTTTTACCTCTTACCCGTACACCCTTGACACAACAGAATATTGATACAATACAAAGTTCTCTCGAGCTAGCAACTCGGATAGAAGCTATGGCAGGATACCCACATGAATACCGGGGGGAGTGACATCACATGATCCATCTATCTTGGGTCTCCAACATCAAATTGCAAGTCTAACAGAGAAATTGAAGGACCTGCAACCATCCCACCCGACATGGCCGATGTGTGGTGTATAAATTTCTTAGTGGAAGACCATGTTTCTACATAATGTTTGAGGTTGTGGGGCACAAGTACTACATCTACACTAGTAGGACCACCTGGGCCTTCACTCGCAATAGGAGTCGTGTAAGTAGGATCGCAAGGTTTATATCCTGGGAACAACCAACTAGAGTATTGTGAAGTATGCAGGGGGTATGGACACCCCCCTCATCTATGCCCAATACTACAAAAATACTCCAAAGTTCCAAATAAAAATAATTGTGATTTTTTCACCTTCAAAACTCACCACACTGTCTAATGTATAGTATTGGATGCTCTAGCGGATAGGTTAGACCACTCAACCTTCTGAGTCAATGAGACTGCTCGAGGAGGGGGAGGAGGAGGAGTATTTAGGGGTGGAAGGGTAGGAGGCAGAGGCCCAGTTCACTGTTACAAATATAACCAAGAAGGGCATGTTGTACGAAATTTCCCGCTACCAAGAAGACCATAGTTCTCTTAGTGCAGGGTCAATGCAAATGCAATGGACTATCTGGAACTAATTGAAAAATGGGAGGAGCAGAACTGGCAGAAGGGTCTGAACTTAATTAATGCAAATCCTAGGGTATCATAGGCACCTCCCCTCTCAAATATTAATATAGTCACATGGGGAGGAAAAAAGATTGGGGCTGACCGAGTAGCCACGAACTAGTCCACGATTATCAGACTGGCCTCCCAAACATTCATATGACCCCGAGCAACAGAATAAGTATTACAAGGAGGAAAAAAAGGTTTTTGACAATCTGACTAGAGGTACAGGATCACACAAGGGAAAACCATAATCTCATAAAGTTAAGAGCCTGGACCTATCCTAGTCCTCAACAGTCTGACCCATCAAGGAATGGTTTAGATTATTTCTACATATCGTGAATGATGACCAGATGCTGGGCTAGTTGAGGAAGAGTCTAAAAGTGGCCATCCCAGAAGAGGAGGTTAAGGGAGGAGTTATTTCCGCTAACTTACTCGAAATACACACTAGGAGAGTATGGAGGAACAAGAAGAGAACATGCATAGATTTCATAATTGATGCTCAGATTGCGGGATTCCAGATCAAGGACACTATGTTGGATCTAGGCTTTGATGTCAACATTCTACCAAGGAAAACATGGGAATCACTGGGGAAGCCTTAATTGAAATTTTCACCAATCCAGTTGTAGATGGTGAACCAATATTGTATCCATCCAATTGGGAGACTAGAGGATGTAGAAGTGGATGTAGCTGGGGTGAAGACCCATGCAAATTTCAAAGTAATAAACATCATGGGAGACAAGGATCCCTACCCAGCACTGCTTGGGATAAACTAGGCATTTGAAAACTATGTTATAATTGAATTGAAAAAGGAACTAATGACTTTTGAGGTGGAAGGGGTTAGGGTTATTCAATCTCTAGACCTGTATTAGGGACCGAGATTCATAGAACCAACAGATGACAGAAAAGAGTCAGGGATGTTAGATCAACTCTACAAACTAACATCAGGAAAAATGGAGGACTACATTAACCCAACATTTGAAGGGTCTATTTGTTGGGGGAGCATTCAAAGTTCAGAGGTTGGCTTAGAAGTCGCTTGGGACGATTGGCAGCAAACAGGATATGAGATCAACACTAGATGTTATGCTACAATCTGTTGGGTCAACTGGACTGGCACTGAGGTAAGGGACTTCCCTATATTTAATGGTATGGGCTTAGTAAATTCATTTCACAATAGGATTGATGCAACTGTTATTGAAGAACATAAAATATTGTTATTAGTTGTCGCATCATAAGCAACACTGGCAAGATAGTGTGGAGTTCAATGTAACTACCTTCGGGATTGGGAGAAGATCAAAATAGCCATGGAAGTAAGTGTTGGGCGCGGGATCCCCCAAGGGAAGTTTTTGGGCTAAAAGCCCATATTTTGGTCAAAGGATGTAAATCCGATGTAAAGACTCTGCGTTTTGTGGGCGCAAAGCGCAAGCTTATAAATGATTCATAGGGTTGTCCGCCCTCATTTTTGTAATGTAATGTCGGCTTTAGAGACCTACCCATGGTTCGCGGACCATGGGATTGTATAACTAGAGCGATGCTCTAAGTTGTAAATGGATTAAGAGAGGAAGATTCATGAAGTAGAATATGGAGAGTTGAGTCTTATCTAAGTGTAGAGTCGAGTCTTGGGTCGTAGAGTAGGAGAAGGCTCTGCAACTGACTGCGCAGAGGCCTAGTAGTCCGCAGCTAAGTGTCCGGACCCCTGCAGCTAAGTGCGCAGGGCGAGTCGAGTCTGTAACTGTTGGAGAAGTAATAAAGAGAAGTTTCATATCATTTTTGTGTATCTTTTTCCTATTTTGCACATTGAATGTACTGGGTATAAATTGCAATTTCATTGTTTATATGGTGTGAAAACTTATATGATTGTGTTGATTAAGTGAATATAAGATAAAGTGTCTATTACGCGAAGTTAACTAACAATTATAAGAAGATAAGTAAGATCCATGGTGTAACTTTGGGAAATAGCGTAGATCGTTGCCTTAGTAGTGCGAAAGCACCTTAGCCCCTGGTTAGGGCTACACGAAGGCGAGTATAACAGATCGCGGAGGCCTTGCGGGTTAGGGTAGTGCGCGAAGTGACCTACGTGAAGGTATTCAAATTTATACTAAATCAACCCCTCAAACATCTCAAGGGTGCAGAAAATTGGTTCTAGCATCCCCCCATATTGCTTCGGGTGAGACCTCAGTCTGCGCTCCGCGGGCTGTTGCTGAAAGGGCCAGTAGTGTATGGATTTGTTTGGCTAATTAACTCTGAACCTGGGTCAGGCCCCCTCAAGCCAACAAATGGTTCCGTTGTCAGGACCGGAATCTGCATAGAGATGTCTGATGTCGTATCATTGGAATCCAACTAAGAAGGAAATTGAAGACTAGTTGGACAGGAGGATTCACGAGTTCGCGGTGCAGGAGAACAAGAATCTACGACTAACAAAAGAAGAGTGGTTAGATTGCTACTTGTACACAGAGATCCATAAAATCTTCTTTGCATCTTTCCCTACTGAGCTATACAAGTGGATCACGAAGCTAGAAGATAGCCAGGGAAGGTGGAAGCTCGATAATCCTATTGTGTGGACCCCAGAGTTGGTGCACAAATTGGAAGCATTGGAGGATAAGATCACACACGTTTTTGATCACTTGCTCGATCAGATTATAGGAGGATTCATTACTGAGTTCGCGGTAGATACTTCAGTCAGCTATAGCGAGGCAGAGCGACGCTTTCTCAAAGGACCACGAGGTAAGTACATAAAGTCTCTGAATACTTGGATTAAAATGCTATTGTGTGAAAAGAGGGCTATGCAATTACATTGATGTTCAAAGCTATGTGAAGTGTAAAAACCTACAGAAATGAAGGAAGTAAGGGACCAGAGAATAGCCCTTTGATTTCACCTTCGTGAGGGAACGAGGAAGAGCTCACGAAGGTCTCTTTGCGAAGTGCGATCCATTTGATAAGGTAGAGGATTCTGCGCATACCACCCCCACCCACATCACCACTAGCTTCACCACCTTCACCTCCATCTTCACTTGTACCACCTCCGCCACCACCGCGAGTCAATATGACAAGCACGAGAAAGTTGTTTGTGTTCAAGGGAGTAGGAAATGACGATTCAGACCAGTTTTGGTTCATGATAAGAGCCATATGGGAAGCAAAGGGAGTTACAAATGAAAATATAAAGAAAGTGACACTGGTTAATGCCCTGCAGGACCGCGCGCTAACCTGGTATATTAAGAACTCCAATGATAATCCAAATGTGGGAATCACGGATATCCAAGCAATGCTAAACAGAGAATTTAGCAGGCCAAAATCTGAAGCACAGTCAATCATTGGATTCAAAGAGATCACAATGCTACCAGGCGAGACTCCTTGGGAGCTAGATCAAAGGCCAAAGTGCACAATTCACGAAGCTAATATGAATCTTATGGATGGACAGCATTGTGAATGGTTTGTAGCATCGCTAATGCCACATCTGAGGAGCGCGCTATCGCAACAGAAGTTAACGACTTAGGCAGAAGCCTTGGAGATTGCGATGAGACTGCATGAGACTCTAATGCAGGATCCTAACTTGGGAGTTCAATAGATCCACGCGCAGTTGAAAAACTTATGCCTTGATATGTAGAGTCTGAAACAGGATAGGACAACTCGACTAGAAGTGTGTGAAGAAGTGTGGTGCTTGTTACACAGTAATTTGTCACTGCCTTCCTGTCAGTCACCCTGCTGTGCCAATCACTAAGTTCATGCCTTCTGAACTGGCCCAAAAACCCATTTTTCTAAAGTTTTATTCATCAGCGCGTCTGTTTGCAAAATACCCGCGATGACTGGCGCTCCATAGTGTATTCCGCGCGCTGCCAGCTCGGAAGGACATCACTTTTCCGCGCTGGTCGCCAGCGCGCATTTCCCGTGTTCTTCCGCGCTGACATGACTGTCCCAGTTATGTAGACGCGGCGACATCGCGTCAGTTGCCTCATAATCCGCGCTGATTCAGTTTGGGCGAATTTGTTCAAACAGCCAGCCTTCCAGATCACTCCAGGCTTGGTTGTTAGCTTTGTGAATGTCGACTCCCTTCTATGGCATGTCTGTTCGACCCTTTGCAACAACTTTCCCTCAAAGATAAGCTCATCCTTCCACCCTTTTAGGAGGCTCCTTCTCCTACATATACTTCCACCATTACCATGAGCAGCTAGTTAGACATAGCTTGGATTGTATAGAGCTTATAGTGCTCGGATTGCTGCTACTATAGGTATTTGGTGTGCTAGGTGTGGAAGTGATTGATTGCTTAGGGAAGGTTGTTTTGTGTTGCTTGTGTGAGAGAGAGAGTTGTTTGTCTTGGGAGAATCATCCTCAAAGGTGAATGCTTGAGATACATGCTGACTGGCCCCTCCTGAGAAGGTTACCGACGTCAGAACATTTGGTTGTACTCTTCTCTATTCTGATTAATAATAGATGACTGCTATTATTGTTCCATTCTCATTTGTACTTGCAATGGTTAAATGTGAATTACATCTTTTCTGACCGATGTATGGTTGCTTTTACTAGATTTCATGCTTGCGTTTGTTTCCTCTTCGTGTGTGCAGGTATCTATTCGCGGAGATCGCGGAGGATCGTGATCAGCCAAAACGAAGGAGCGAAGGCAACATCTCTTCGTCAAACGACAGCGCTGGAATCCAAGTAGGTGCTCTTTACCTCTTGTTTAATTGTAATTAGGAACATGCATAGCAGCATTGTTTGATTGTTGCTAGACCCTTGCTGGGCTAGTAGGGATCGCCTCTATCCGTAGAGGGGATTTACCTCTCCAACAATTTGGCGACTCCGCTGGGGATCAGCCTTTTTGTCTCTTGAGTCCACTTTTGTGTTTGACTTTGATTGGTCTCTTTCTCTGAGATTCTGGGATTGTCTCTCTGCTTATAAACTTTCTGGGTACATCTGGGAAGTGTCTTGATTGTTAGAAGGCTTTTGCTTTTGGTTTGGGAAGTTTTTGCTTTAGCTTTGCTTGTTTTTTATCCTCAGCGCGTTTTAATTCAGAACAGTCGCGCTGACATCGCGCCCCTGTTCCTTTGGTATCCTTTTCATCGCGCCCTTACGTCTAACAGTCGCGCTGACCTCGTTTTTAGAGACAGCGCGCTTTATTCGTGTCCTTCCGCGCTGGCATCGCGTCCACGCTTCTTTGTGATCTGTGTCATCGCGTCTGTGTGGTTTCTTTCCGCGCTGACCTCGTTTTTCTGAGACAACACGCTTTATCCTTGTCCTTCCGCGCTGACGTCGCAAAGTTGCTACAGGGCTCCTCCTGTCAGCGCCGAGTTGCTGAAGGCTACCCGCGCTGGTCCTGTAAAGTTCATTTTTGACCAAATTAGCCTCCTGAACCTCTTGCTTTGACTATCCCTTCTTCTCTCCACCTGCTTTGTGACTTGCTTTTCACTGTCTGAACTCTGAACTCCTTGATTGCGAAGTCTGGATCCATAGGGTTCCATTTTTGCTTAGTTTTTGGTTTTGCGAACACCTTCCCTTTTGCTTTCGCTGCTTGGTTTGTGTTTACACCGTCACTTTTTCGATTGCTGAATGGTTTTGAGTCTCTAATTGACTGGTTGTAACTCTCGTCCTTCGGGTGTTTGCCCTTTTCTGTTGATTTTGCACTCTAGCCCTAGGGTATCTAGTGGCCGTGTGTGTGTCAAGCCTTCCGTAGGGATCTTGTTTGCTTGTTTGACCAGCCAACTTCAGATTCGTTTGTGCACTTGTTCAGTGATTGTTGGAGTGTCTTTGGTTGTGTTTCCGTGTTTTTCGCTTTCTCCTTGCTTGCAATCCTTGCTTGACTTGCCGAGCTTAGATCACATAGCTCGTGCAGAACTTAGTTTTCTCGTCGATTTGGAAATCTTTGTTGGGTGTTTTGGGAACTTTGTGTGCTTTCATTAGGCAATTACATTTTGCTTGGTGTTCTAGTTCCTCCAAATTATTTTAGATGCTTTGTGTCACTGAAAGAAAATCAAACTAGTGGCTTTGCTTTTAAAAATTGAAAAGGAAAAGAATGTTTCATTGATTTGCATTTTCAAAAGAAAAAGTTTCCTTTCCTCGCTTTTAGTTGCATTAGGCTGTTTGATTGGTTGTGTTCATTTTGTTTGATTGAAATCTCTTTACCCTTCCATAGCTAGAATTCATCGAACAAAATGATTCTCTTTGGCATGTAGTTTGCATCTAGGTAATTGTGAGAGAACATACGATAGGACCTGAAATCGAAACTTAATCTCAAGATCAACTGTAAAATGAACCGAATGAATCTAAAAACGCATTGGAACTAAACGCAAATATCTAGAGGTCTAGGTTAGAGACGTGTTCCGGCGTCTTTAAACATAGTCACTGTTGTTTCACATTACGGTTGGGTGATTCCTCCTTCTGTGACTCGATAGTGGTCTAACACGGACTGTGCTCCCACGTACCGTCGCGTATATAGGGAGACCCCACTAGGCTTTTATCCTTGATCCATAGGAAGCCGAGTCTGCCGCCTTACGATTCGCAATGCAGTGAACACAGCATTCACAAAGATTGACCACCCGTACCCTAAAAAGTATTCTGTGGTTTTGCGAAAAGTCTGGCACACCTTTTACCTAGAATCTCCAGAGCAGTCACTTTTGATCCTTTTCGGACTCCCTAAATGAAAAGGTGTAAGTGAGCGTCTTGTCACTTCGTGCTCATTAAATATTCGAAGGAGACTGGAGTCATCTTTTCGTCCTTTTCTTGACTCTTGAAACATGAAAAGGTCAAGTCTAATTCCAATGTCTTAAAAAAAAATTTCGGCTACGATAACATTTCCTGTTAGATCTTGTGTGCGCTAGTTTGAGTAGGGTCGTCTATCGTTAGTTTCCTTTAGGTTTTCTAAGGGGCTTTGTCATCCTGGCTGACCCGTCAACTCCCGGTCCAAGTGATTAAGGTTCTCCATCTTCTGTTGCTCCAGAGGTACCAGTTGTAAGCGGTACTCTTCCCATTGTTCCGAGTATCCAGCCTATCAACGTACGTGCCCCAGGTGACGAAGACTATATAGAAGATTGGAATCCTATCTGGGAGCCCGATTATACCCCTCGTACCCCTCGTACTCCTCTCAGTATGTCGTCTCCAATGTCTACTTCCCCTATGGATGAGACAGCTTCCAGCACAGGCGAGACGCCCGTGGTGACGGACATTGAGACTCCGATCCTGGCTTCCTCCCCGCTCCCTCCACGATATCAATCAGTGAGGGATAGGATAGCCGCTAGGACTACTTCTACGACTATATGGGATCCTCGTCTCATCGCCTCCACCAGGCCCTTCGTTTCGCAACCCCTTAGTACACCCCTTACGTCAGGGCTTAACACGCCCGTTACCTCAGTTCCCACTAGACCCACCGTCTGTGTAGCACGTTCGACTCCGGTCGTCAGTGCTGTACCGGCGTCCTCATCTACGAACCCTGAAGCCGGTCCCTTTTCTGGTGGCATTCCAGGAGCAGGACCGTATGATGCTTTTGGGCAACCCATTACGGACCCAGATTACGAAGGTCCCCTCTTTTATTATGATGAGAATGGTGAGTACCTCGAGAGCATTTCAGTCCTTCCTCATCGTCCTTTCGACGAAAATGAGGAACCTTTGAACATGAGGTACGACCCCACCTCTCATGTTTTTTATGGGAACCGGGACCCTCCCGTGCAGCCTCACGGACCACCCAATCAAGGCCAGCCGCCTTATGTGCAAACCCCTCAAGGGCAACCACTTTATGGCCCGCCTTACCCAGGACAATCTGGGGGCCCACAGGGACAACCCTACCAAGGACAACCCTCGGCCATTGGAGGTCCGTCGTATTCGTATCAAGGTCAACCTACTGGGTATCCAGGGCAACCTAGTACTCAGCAAGGTTACCCGACTGGACAACCAGGGCAGCCTTACGTTCAGCAAGGCCAACCCGGTTTCCAGCAAGGGTACCCATCTGGACAAACTGGGTCAGCTTATAATCCTCAAAATCAACCAGCAGTCCAGTAGGGATACCCTCTTGGGCAGGGTGGGAAACCCTATGTTCAGCAGGGTCAACCCACTGCTCAATCCATGAATCCTTCTGGGCAAGGGGGGCAACCTGCTATACAGCAAGGCCAACCCTCTGCTCAGCCTATGCACCAAGGAGGGCAGCCTGCTATGCAGCAAGCCCAACCCTCTGCTCAGTCTGGTCACCCTGGGGGGCAAACGGGCCAACCTTCTACGCAGCTAGGTCAACCCGCTGTCCGCCCTAATCGTCCAGCTGGACAAGCTGGCCAACCTCAGCGTCAACCAGCTATCCAGCCAGCTCAGTCATCCGTTCCGCAAAGACCACCCTTGGTGGCGCATGGACAACCTGGTGCCCAGCAAGTTTATCCTGCTGGCCAACCAGGCCCATCTCAAATCCAACCAAGTCAACCTTCGGGACAGATGGTTCAACCCCAGTCGGTTCAAGGACACTACCCTGGGCCTCAAACTCAAACAGGTTATCAACCTCCTTACCAAACGCAGCCTGCCTATCAGGCTCCGTATGGGGCCCAGCAACCATATGGCTACCAGCAACCCCAGGGGCAGAATCAATTTGCTCCTTATCAAAATTATCAGCAACCACAGGTCACTCCTTACCAAAACTATCAATATGGTGCACCTGCGGGCCAAGCTGCTAATACATGGGGTGCTGGGGGGCAGTATCAGGGTCAATCGTCTGCATATGGACAAAATCCGTATGGACAGAACCCCTCTGGACAAGGACCCTACGCACCCGGCCCTTTTGGGCCAGGCCCGTCGAGACAAGGTCCTTATGCGCCTGGCCCTTTTGGGCCAGGCCCGTCGGGACAAAATTCTTATGCTCCAGGCCCTTTCGGGCCAGGTCCATCTGGACAAGATCCCTGGGGGCAACCACCATCTGGTTGGAACCCTAATACTGCTTCGAACCCTCAGCCTCGGATGTCCTTTAATCCTCAGCTGCCATTTTTAGCGACGTTGGAACTTCCGGATGTGTCCAAGTTAACAAATGATCCCATTTTGCATAATCCATATTGGCCGCCGGTTCCAACTAAAATACCTGGTGATTGTCCAAAGTTTGACGGTAAGGCAGGAGAGGATCCTCAAGCACATGTTATGACTTATCATCTTTGGTGTTCATCGAACTCATGGCTTGATGACTCTATCCGGCTTCGCCTCTTTCAGAGGACTCTCACCGGTGCAGCTGCGAAATGGTATATTGAGCTGAATCGCGGTATGTTTCAAGACTTCAACTCGTTAGCTATGGCATTTTTAACCCATTTTCAGTTGCCCATTCGATACGAGACTGGGACTAATCTCCTCACGTCTTTGAAACAGGACACGGCTACGCACATCTCTGATCATATACATGAATGGAGAAGGCGTCGTCGTTTGATCAAATTCTGGATTCCTGATCAACTCCTGACCGACTGGTTTACAGTGCCCAAAATTGCAAAAGATATTGCCATGGGAGCTTGTGTAACTGAAGAGCAAGCGATCGCGCGAGCTCAGTACCTAGACTTAGTCTATTCTCAGTCAGGTACTCTATATGAGTATTTGCCAGATGCTCCGAGGCCTGGGCAGACCAAGGCTCCGCCAAAACCATCAGTAGATGGAGTCATTGGCTCTGTCAATTCGTCGTCAAAGAAATCCTCCGCAAACCCTGGAAAGCAAAAGCAAAATGCTTCCAATGAAAATGCTTCTCAGGGCCCATCAAATTCTGTTAGTACCTCAGAGGTTAACGCCGTTCAGTCCACCGCGGCGGACAAATCCTCGAAAGGGAAAGGGAAGGGGAAAGGAAAACCGAAAAATGAGAATAAACAACCCAAGCAGGAACCTTCTAAAAATTCATCTGAAGATGGAGCCAAGCGAAAACCTAAGTATCCTTGCCTCATCTGTGAGGAAGATCACTATACCAAAGACTGCCCTAGGCGGTCCGAAGTTAGTCGGTTATTGAAAGGCGCTCCTGGACCTCCTGCCATGTTGAAAGAACCTTTCCCTTCCCAACAGATGCATCAGGTGGCTGACCCCTCTCAGTCCTCTTCCTCGTTCGGTTCTCAAGTGTTCATGGCTGGCACCATTCCCATCCATGTTTCGACTCGAGCAAAAGATTATCCTTCTTCAGCCGGGAAGGAGCCGGAGATTCCCTCCAGTGCTCCTCCGTCCAGTTCTGGTCCCCTTCACATCGAACGGCCCAGCGCTGAGACGATCCCCCGACCCCCTCCTAAA
The DNA here is from genome assembly GCA_031772625.1 of Pinus tabuliformis. Taxonomy (NCBI): domain Eukaryota; kingdom Viridiplantae; phylum Streptophyta; class Pinopsida; order Pinales; family Pinaceae; genus Pinus; species Pinus tabuliformis. The sequence continues at coordinate 993,147,534 of CM062820.1, forward strand.
GGTGTACTCAGGAAGTCATCCTATAACCCCAATGCTCGTGCCGCCCAGCACTATAGCATTGTCGAGGACTTAGCTCAGGCTCCGTCTGCTATGTCCGCGTTAGAAGTCCTCCAGAGCTGCCCCTCACAGAGGAAGTCCCTGCTATCAGCCATTGGTGGTATCGACCCAGCAGATTCGGATTTGATTACTTTTGATCTCGAGGGTTTTTCCCAGAGACTGCCTCACCAAGTAGCATTCCTTATCCAGATCATCATTAATAGCAAAACGATTCATCGTACCGTTATTGATGAAGGTGCCTCAACCTGTATCATGTCAGTCGCTTGCTGGAAGGCTATTGGTTCCCCCGCTCTGAGTCAGTCTCCTACGACCCTAGAAGCGTTCGATGGAAGAGAATCTCGCCCTTACGGTATTCTCCAACGTTTACCCATTTCCTTAGAAGGCAAGACAGTCGAAGTAGAGGTAGAGGTCGTTGACGCAAATCTCACGTACAACCTCCTCCTCGGCCGCAGCTGGACATATGCCATGCAGGCCGTAGCGTCCTCCTTATTCCGTGTCATTCGTTTCCCTCACCAAGGAAAGATTGTCACGGTGGACCAGCGCTCTTTCTTCGCCTCTTCCTCCGAAGGTAATGTGCCATTTGTGGAGCATACCTCCAAGTCCTTAGAAAGTGTGGGAGCCGGACTTTTCAAAGATCCTGCTTTGATGGGAGTCTTTCCCCTCCCACCTCCCAATCTCGCCTCTGTCAATATGATCTCTGTACGTTCAGATCCATGGGTTCTTCCTCCCCCGAATCAGGAAGACTCTTGGGGCGATATGATGCCATTGAGTCCCGCCGAGCTCAATTACATCGAGATTGTCGCTGCATCGGCTCCACCCCCTGAACCTGCTTTTCCAAGCAGTGTTCCCGATTCATATGATCATTTCCCATGGTTAGGGGATGAGCCTACTTCGGACCCTTTGAAAGAGATTTTCCCGTCCGATGAGGCCATTATAGAGATTATGTCTCTAGAAGAGCTCCCTTGGTCAGATCACCACCATCGCTCTTCGTTTCTCCCTCCCCATCCGGAAATGGCCGCATGTCTCGAGCGGTTCGCTTCATGTGTCCCATCTCCACCTCTCCAAACACCTATCCAGCTATATCAAGTGTCGTCGGAGGGCAATTTGGGAAATATAATGCAAACCCAGCCAATCGACATCTCTGTCCAACCAGGGATTGTCGAGCATATTCATATTGGAGTCACTTGTACTCCAAAGGAAGTTCAGCTTTATACCGCTTTATTTCATGAATTCCGGGATGTCTTTGCATGGTCTTACGAGGAAATGCCCGGCATCGACCCTAGTATTGTGGTGCACGAAATTCCTACTTATCCAGGCGCTAAGCCTGTTCGTCAGCGCTTACGTCCAGTGCACCCTCAAAAGGCTGCAGCCATCAAGGCCGAAGTTGAAAAGCTTCTTCGAGCTAGTTTCATTTATGCCATTCCCCTCACGGAATGGGTATCCAATATAGTCCCTGTAAATAAAAAGCAGGGTACTATTCGGGTCTGTGTTGACTACCGCGATATCAACCGCGCCTGTCCAAAAGATAATTTTCCTACGCCTTTTATTGATCAGCTTATTGATGACTGCGCGGGAAGCGAGATTTATTCCTTTATGGACGGCTTCTCTGGTTACAACCAGATCAACATAGCCCCCGCAGACCAGCACAAGATAGCTTTCATTTGTCCTTGGGGTACCTTCGCTTATAAGAAGCTCCCTTTCAGTCTCAAAAATGCCGGTGCCACTTTCCAGCGTGCGATGTCGTATGCTTTTCATGATATCCGACACATCGTACAGCCTTACCTGGATGACCTCCCAGCTCATTCAGCTAAACGTCAAGACCATCCATCTCATTTACGTGAAATCTTCCTCCGTTGTCGACACTACCGTATTCGAATTAATCCGCACAAGTGTGTCTTCTGCGTGGAAGCTGGCCGACTACTCAGGTTCATCGTCTCCCGAGAAGGCATCCGCTTGGATCCCCTCAAAGTTGAGGCCATTTTGAATCTTCCTCCCCCTGCCTCTTTGCAGCAATTGCAGAGCTTGCAGGGAAAAGCTAATTTTCTCAGACGATTTATCCCGAATTATGCCGAGGTGGCTAAAGGCTTCACGCGATTATTAAAGCGAGACACACCCTTTCGTTGGGATGCCATCGCCCAGGAGTCTTTTGAGCGCCTTAAAGACCTTCTTGTCTCAGCTCCGCTCTTAAGACCTCCGAACTATCACCGCGACTATATTCTCTATTTAGCTGCCGCTGACACCACCATCGGTATGGTTCTAGTGCAGGACGATGATGCTGGCACCGAGCATGTTATCTATTATCTTAGCCGCAACCTTCTGGATACGGAAACTCGCTACGCATACGTCGAAAAGTTGGCATTGGCAGCGGTCTGTGCCGTCCAACGATTCCGGCATTATATCCTGTTGCGCACAACGACCGTGATCTCTGATTGCAACCCCATGACCTACATTTTGTCACGTCAGCTGCTGGGGGGCAAATACTCGAAGTGGATTGTAATCCTCCAAGAGTTCGACTTGGAATTCACTACAGCCAAGTCTAAGAAATCTCTGGTCTTTGCTGAACTGCTCTGTTCCTTACCATCTCACTCTGCACCATCCCGCTCAGAGGAGCATATTCCGGATGAAACTTTGTTTCTCATCAGCACCCTCGACCTGTGGTACGGGGATATTATCGTATATTTACAGACGTCTTCGTTCCGTCCCAACGTATCGAAAGATGCTCGACGACGAATTCGTCACCAAGCTCAACCATATCGTATCTTGGGCGATACCCTGTACCGCCTCGGCGTCGATTCTGTTCTTCGCTGATGCTTAACTCTTGAGGAGGCTGAGCGAGTCTTGAATGACTGCCACTCCGGTGCTTGTGGCGGCCATATGTCCGGATATGCTACCGCCCAGAAGATCCTCCGGGCTGGTTATTTCTGGCCTTCCATCTTCAAGGATTGCATCCTTGCTGTACGTGCATGTCACGAATGCCAGGTTTACCACCGGAAGATGCGTGCACCTGTTGCACCACTGCACCCTGTTGTAACCGTAGGTCCATTTTCCAAATGGGGCATCGATTATACATCCTGTAACCCTCGTTCGGCCGGGGGGCATGGGTACATTATCGTTGCTGTGGATTATTTCACCAAGTGGGCAGAAGCGATGCCTACATTGAACGAAGACGGTCACACAGCGGCGTAGTTTTTATTCAATCATGTTATCACTCGTTTCGGAGTCCCTCAGGCTATCGTTACAGATCATGGAAAGCATTTCCGAAATCATATGATGACGGAGCTAACGACCCAACTAGGCTTGCGCCAAGATAGTTTGTCACCGTACTATCCACAATCTAACGGTCAAGTTGAAGCCGTGAACAAAGTTTTGATCACTATGCTTCAGCGCACCGTCAATACGCACAAGTCTAACTGGCACCTTATGCTTTTCCCAGCCTTGTGGGCCTACCGGACTTCTGTGAAGGATGCCACCGGTTTCACTCCTTTCCAGTTGGTTTATGGACTGGAGGCTACCCTTCCCGTCGAATGTGAGATTCCTTCATTAAAATTAGCTGTCGAGTTACTTCCCAACACCACTCCGGTGGAGGAACGGCTTCTTTACCTAGAACGGTTAGACGAGACTCGTCTTTTGGCTTCTCTGGCTATCGAAGCGCAGAAGAAGAGAGTCAAGGCTCACTTCGACCAGAATATTCATCCTCGTTCCTTTGTTGAGGGAGATTTAGTACTGCTCTACGATCAAGCTAAGGATAAGCTGGGGGCAGGGAAACTCGAATCTATGTGGTTAGGTCCCTACATCGTGAAAAGAGTTTTACAAAAGGGCGCATATGAGTTGATTGATTATGAAGGAAATCCTCTTTACAAGCCCCGCAACGGGCTGTATCTGAAGAAATATTATGCATGACTTCACGCACTCACTTTGTATATACGTGTGTTTTGTGTGTTGTGCATGATTCCGTTTTTGCTTTGGTGTGAAGGCGTGTTTTGCCTCTTATTGTGCTCTCTTTTTCTTGTGCAGATGTCTAGTGCACCCTATGTTGGTTCCGCTGATGGCGCCTGCCGCAGCACTTGCAATTTGTCATCTGCGGCGTGGGTGATCTACGATCCTCACGGAGAATTGTTAGACCTTCAGGGTGTCTGCCTAGGTCGTACCACTAACAATGTTGCCGAGTACAGCGCTGTAATTGAATTACTTGCCGAAGCAGTTGACCTCGGCATCCGAGAATTAGTGGTGAACCTGGACTCCCAGCTGGTCGTCCATCAGCTTAACAGGCGATATTCCGTCAGAGACCAACGCATACTAAGGTTGTACCTACGTGTAAGATTGTTGGAACGGAACTTTGATTACATTACTTATCAACACATTCCAAGACGATTGAATACGTTGACTGATGCATTGGCAAATCGTGTGTTAGATAGACATTTGCGTAACAGATAACATCATGCAAGAAGACATAGAAAGCATAATAGAGTAAAGCATATGTAAATATTTTCTCAAGCATAGTTTGCATGTGTGTGTGTGTTTTTAAGCTTGTTTAAAAATATAAAATACATGGGTCATGTGTCATGCAAATTCATACATAAGATCACAATTGTACTGAATAAATGCATAACATAAACAAGACATCATCACATGTAACAATGATCCATCCAAAAAGCCGGTATGTATATATATCGTGTGGCGCACTAAGGCGCTCAAAAATAAGTGTATATGTCCAAAATATCAGTACATCTGAGTCATGTGTCTCAAAATAACAGTGGAAATAAAACCTAGGTGACTACGGAGCCGGGTGATGCTCTCTGTAGTACGCAGCTGCTCGTGCTACCCGCCTCAGAAGGCGGTGCACCCTGGGTTCCACCCCCACTGTATGGATCTGGTGCTCTAAGGGGACCTCCTCGACCCCCTGGTAGTCAGGCACTCCCTCCAGCAACCCCTCAAGGTTGCGAGCTACAGTCTCTGACGTGTCAACCCCTGGAGGGACTAAGGCCAGGGCTCCAGCTCCCTGTCCCTCTCTCCGTGCCTCGGCAGCCAGGCCAATTGGTCTAGTGGGCCCCACATCTGCATACCATGACATTTATTAGGACATGTACATGAAAAATTCAAAAACATTATAAAACTCAAAAAGTCAAGTGTTATACCTGCATCATCCCACTGTTCCCCTGGGGGCAGCACCATATCAGGGTCATTGCAGAAATCCATACCCGCGTATGGCCAGTCCTCCATGAAGATAACCTGCTGATCTAGCCAGTCCCGGAAGAATGCTCCCCAGGCATGTGGCCGGCCACCACCTCCGCGTGGCATGATGCGAGCCCATCGTGTGGCCCTCGTCTCCCGAGGACCCCTAGGAGCATCAACGGCCAGCGTCTGTAGCCGCATGGCTGGCACTCGCTCCAGAATGAGCGGGACCAGGATTGACCCGTAGCCGAACTGCTTCGTCTCTCCGCGACGACAGTTGCTCAGCTGCCTCTTCATGTTGTTGGTCACTGCTGTGGCCCAATCAAACATTCTAGGCTCGAGGCAATCGAGAGCTAGCATGAGGTGGGTCTTCGAAGCCTCATGGTTGGCCATGCTTCCCGCTGCCCGGGTCACCATGAACAGGATGGTGCGAAGGACCATGTTTCCCACCGTGGGGATTCCCACTTTCCCACTCCGCGTCTTCTCCGCCTCCGGACATACTCGGGCCATGAGATCATCTAGAGTACCGCCGCCAGGTCGTTGTCCCTCTATGATGGGCCTCGCACCCCGGCGTGACAACCCAGTCAGGAAAAAGATATCCATGTGGTCAAATTCAATATCTTGGCCCCGGATGGTAAACTTCCCATCCACCGGGTTCCACGCCCTGATCAGTAGCTCAAGGAGATCATGCTGGGCCCGTAGGCGCGGTGTGAGGAAAAACTTCATGAAACCGCAAGCCCGCATGGCGTTGCAGCATTCCGCACTTGCCCAAGCAGCTATATCTTCGACCTCGTGAGCTCTTTCCTGCCATTGGAAAGCCATTGCGTCCTGCACAAGCCATGAAAAGAAATTAGAAGTGCTGGCATGGAATTTTTTACGTTCAAAATTGAAAACAAAATTTTTTCCGCGCCAGCGCGGCTGTTTTAAAAACAGCCGCGCTGGCCATGGCCGCCCTTTGTTATTTTTCAAGGTCAGCGCGGAAGAACACGGGTTTTCCGCGCTGACCCGAAGTTGGGCGCGTTTTGTCCTAATTCGGCCAGCGCGGACCCGCGTGGGAAATCCGCGCTGACCGAGAGCGCATCCATGCACCAAGAATTTGTCCAATTGGGCAAATTCGACCGTTAAAATCCTAAAAAATATGATCAAAATGCAGGGCAAGGAGAGGAGAACCTACCTGGAAGAAACGGTTCGAAGAATGGTGTCCGTACGAGCTGGAAATCGCTCCGTCAACTTTCTGGCTTCTCCACGTCCTTCACGTCCAGAAATGGTAAAATGGTAAAATGATTTTTCACCCCCCCCCCTATTTATAGTAAAAAGCTCATAAATGTCCATATTTTTGGGTTTCTACCATCTTTTGCCATAAATTTAGCCCTAGATTTATTAAATACATGTTTTAATATGTTTTTTTTTACACATATCGAATGGATTTATGCGGGTAGTGCTCTTGTGCAGGTTCGAATAAAAGGTGAAAATCATCATGGTCCTGAAATCACTTGGTCCCAACAATGTCGTCTTTGAGCTCTTTTCCGACATAAAACGAGAAAAGATGGCCGAGCCTCCTTTCAGCTCGTTAAAGGGAACGAGAGGCGGTCATTTTAAGCTCTTTTTCCGACCGTATAACTTAAAAAGATTGCCGGGTGTTTGTCGTTTCGCACTCGTTATCGGCCCTAAAACGACGTGTTTTCGACCGCTTTTTTACTTTTTCGGGTCCAGAACACTATTTACGAAAAGTACTCCTCGATCGTAATGGTCGGGCGGTTCTTTCGAGCATTGTTTTATACTTTTTCGGGCTCGAGAGACACAACTGTACGAAAAAGGACCCCCCTGGAGTCTTCTTTTCTGCTGTCTTTTCAGACTCTCTAAACAAGAAAAGACGCCGAGTTTTTCCTTTGTCAGGCTCGTTAAACACTTGATGACATCGGACATTGTCAAAATGACACTCTTCAAGCATATGCTATCCCCGTCAAGCTTATCATCCAAAAATAACCGGGGTACCTGCCAGAAATGGTGGGGAAAATGGAACTGTAATCATAGTCGTGTCGGCAGTATGTCGCTCTTGAACATGGCACTCTTCTGCTTCGTGTCTGGGTGGGACCATCTCATCTTGTTTTTCACTGGCCTCCGTGGGTTTGGGTTATCCTATTCGACCTCTCATCTGCCCATCGCCATCATCACTATACCTTTTGCTCATTTGATGTCCAATACTGCCAAACCCGCTACAGTGCCGCCGATATGTTCGAGAGAAGTTGACCTCTGCAATAGTACAACCTCATCTGCTATCTCACACAAATCATTTTTCCTCTGTCTCGCGTCGATGATGTGGGAAACATTATGGCCCACCTTCGATCAAAGTCACTTCCTGTCGACTTCAGCTCATTATCCGGGAAGGTGACTTAGAGACTCCCTTCAGGTGCCTTAGAGCCTGCATGCCTCAATGGCAGGTTCTTCGTGTTCGACGCGAGGTTTACATCATTGGCCTCCAATTGAATGATTCCGTGGGTGTTCGACACCAGCTCATTGATTCACATGCCGCGGATTGTACCTATAGTACCTTGAGGGCCATTGTCATTATTGGTGGTACCTCTCGCGTTTGTTAACAGTTTTCATCATTGACTGGTAATCAGACGATGTTCATGCATGTTCGACTTCAACCCATATATTCACATGCTTGAACTTGTACTTTGTTCGGATCGGGACGGAGCGCAAGACCCTGGATCCCTGTTTGTTATGGTCCAGGTTGCGATTTTGTGGATGATCATTACATGACTCATTGATGGATGGCTGCGCCCATACCTGAGTCGTCATGGATGGCTGCGACCATACCTTATCATTATTATGGTCTTTTTAGCTGGGTGGCTGCGTCCATTCCACGGACCTTTTCGCATGTCTTTTTGGATGGCTGCGCCCATGCCTAGACTGCATGTATTTGATTATCAGAGATATTTCGGTCCTTCCTGGTGGTTTTCCAGTTCGGCGTGTGTTGTAAAGCATTTCACCCCTCCCACTCTCTCGGTCTTCATGCTTTAGGGGGCATCTGTTACACAGTAATTTGTCACTACCTTCCTGTCAGTCACCCTGCTGTGCCAATCACTAAGTTCATGCCTTCTGAACTGGGCCAAAAACCCATTTTTCTAAAGTTTTATTCATCAGCGTGTCTGTTTGCAAAATACCCGCGATGACTGACACTCCATAGTGTATTCCGCACGCTGCCAGCTCGGAAGGACATCACTTTTCCGCGCTGGTCGCCAGCGCGCATTTCCCGTGTTCTTCCGCGCTGACATGACTGTCCCAGTTATGTAGACGCGGCGACATCGCGTCAGTTGCCTCATAATCCGCGCTGATTCAGTTTGGGCGAATTTGTTCAAACAGCCAGCCTTCCAGATCACTCCAGGCTTGGTTGTTAGCTTTGTGAATGTCGACTCCCTTCTATGGCATGTCTGTTCGACCCTTTGCAACAACTTTCCCTCAAAGATAAGCTCATCCTTCCACCCTTTTAAGAGGCTCCTTCTCCTACATATACTTCCACCATTACCATGAGCAGCTAGTTAGACAAAGCTTGGATTGTATAGAGCTTATAGTGCTCGGATTGCTGCTACTATAGGTATTTGGTGTGCTAGGTGTGGAAGTGATTGATTGCTTAGGGAAGGTTGTTTTGTGTTGCTTGTGTGAGAGAGAGAGTTGTTTGTCTTGGGAGAATCATTCTCAAAGGTGAATGCTTGAGATACATGCTGACTGGCCCCTCCTGAGAAGGTTACCGACGTCAGAACATTTGGTTGTACTCTTCTCTATTCTGATTAATAATAGATGACTACTATTATTGTTCCATTCTCATTTGTACTTGCAATGGTTAAATGTGAATTACATCTTTTCTGACCAATGTATGGTTGCTTTTACTAGATTTCACGCTTGGGTTTGTTTCCTCTTCGTGTGTGCAGGTATCTATTCGCGGAGATCGCGGAGGATCGTGATCAGCCAAAACGAAGGAGCGAAGGCAACATCTCTTCGTCAAATGACAGCGCTGGAATCCAAGTAGGTGCTCTTTACCTCTTGTTTAATTGTAATTAGGAACATGCATAGCAGCATTGTTTGATTGTTGCTAGACCCTTGCTGGGCTAGTAGGGATCGCCTCTATCCGTAGAGGGGATTTACCTCTCCAACAGTGCTTAAAATGAAAGGGTCAGGGTCATGATAAGGACCATTGCCTGGTGTTTGCAAATTACCTCGTTGGAGGAGGACTGATTTCATTAAGACCAGAGGCAAAAGCAGGACCTAGCATGGTGCCTGCTTTGTGGTGTGTGATTTGTCAAATAGGAGGGAAACACGCTACGAACAACTACCATTTGTTACAGAAGTATACTCAAAATTCGCAGCAATTGTTCTGTAACTTTTGTAGATCGTTTGGACACAATGAGAGCTCTTGTAGAAGCTATGAGCTAATGATGGATAGAACTCCCACCTATAGAGTTCAGGCTGAATCGCGGCCCCTAGACTGAAATGCAGGAGTGGCGCGAACTAGATTTCAGGGGCATGGATGAGGCCGAGGTGGAGGACCTGGAAGAGGTCGTGGACAAATGATATGCTACAATTGCAGAGGGCCAGGATATTATGCCCGTGATTGTACGAATCCAATGCATCTATCATGTCTGTATTGTACCTTGTTTGATCATGAGATGGAAGATTGTCCTACGATGATAGCTAGGATATGCGACAAGGGAGCGCTACCACCTTCCCCAACTCAGAACCTGCAAATGATGAGGTCTGAGCCGCACGAGGAAGATCCAAATGTGAACATTGTGCTCCGAAGTGGAATCACGACGGGAGATGACAAAGGAAAACAACCTGAAGATAGTACTTGGGTTCGCAAGGCTCCGATGAAAGAAGAAAAGTTTGATTTGGAGCGTGCTAAGGAAACCTTCATGGAAGCTAAGAAGAGCTTCGCTAATGCCTCCACTTCAGGAAGCAAAGATAGACCAGAGCTGGTGATGGACCCATCTATGCTTATGATGTTCCTAGAAACATGCATGAAGCTACTACACGATAGTAAAGCTGTAAAGGGATTGTAGGAACTCATTAAAAGATGCACTGGGACCGCGATAGGAAAACCACGCATAGTCAGGAAGATTGGAAAGCATAAGACGAGGATGGCAGAAATGAGGCTAACCACGTAGATTGGAGAATATGAGATGGACCATGTAATTCTATATTTAGAATTGGACATGAATGTTCTGCCGAAGCAGACATGGGAGCGCATGGGGAGTCCTACGCTGCGATGGTATCCTATCCAGCTGCGAATGGCGAACCAGCAAAAGATAATACCTATGGGGAGATTGCAGGGAATCACTTTGGATATTGAGGGAGCGAGCGCACTAGCAGACTTTGAAGTAATAGAGATTGTTGATGAAAACAATCCCTACCCCGCACTCTTAGGAATTGATTGGGCCACTGACATGAACGGGATGATTAATCTAAAGAAGCGCAAGATGATTTTTGAGAAGAAGTCTCTACGCGTAGTTATACCCTTGGACCCTGCTGAAGGATCACGCTATACAGAGCCGGTATGTGACTATGACACTGAAGATGATTTGGACTACATCTACAAAATAATCGCACAAGAGCAAGATTGGGTAAATCCCACCACAAACGGACGGATCTCATGGGATCACAAAAGCTCCTGTACGTCAGATTCTGATGAGGAGATAGAGCGATGGCAGAATAGGTTACACGAGGTAACCACGCTGAACTATAATATGATGACAAGGTCACTGCACTGCGTATCGATAGAAGTAAGGGACCTACCTACTTATGATGGGTTAAGTGAGGTAGATACCTTCTTGGTAGATTTGAAAGAGAAGTGTCGAAAAAGCAATGTTTCCAGGCCTTGAATTGGGTACTGCACACTACGCCCATGAGGTGGTGGGGTACGCACAAAGGAAGCTTTGAAGACTAGCACACATGTAGGAGGATGATGTGCACATGGTTTGGGAAGCCTAAAGTGCGATTGGCAGATAAATACAATGGACAGGATGGTCTACGCATGCATCTGTCTAGGTGGGTCTAGGCATATGGCCAACAACCTATGCGGATGCACATGAACTTTGCATTGGGAGATACAGTCAATAAGCATGTGTTGGGGGGGAAAATGCGCCAACGACTCCTCAAATTGGAACGACAGAATGTGGAGAGAACAATCACGTAGAAGGTTATCCACACGGAAGCATTTAACAAGGTGTGCGAAGCATTGAATAAGGTATGTAGTGCACAATGAAGTGATTGGGACCTATGCGTACCAGCAGTTTTATGGTCTTATAGGACAACGTGCAAGAAACTGACGGGACAAATGCCTTCTAGGCTGGCCTATGGAGCGAATGTTGTAATGCCGATGGAGTATATCATGCCTAGTCCACGCATAGCAGCGCCCATGGATATGACGGATCGTGGAGCCTTGGAAGAAGGGATCGCGCAGTTGGAAGAACTCGAAGAAGAACGCTTGGGACCTGATGAAGAGATCCAGCAGGGTGATCTTAGGCTCCAATAACTCATCAGTGAAAGAGCTCAATTGAGGGAGAAAAGCACCCTGGCGGAAATAGAAGTCTAGAAGCTTGAGGAAGAAATAAAGAGGGACTTTCTTGATTAAAAACCTGTGGTGATAAAATAGGATGAGTGTGATTATGTTGACAAACTTGGGGACTACCGCCACAAGTTTATCAGTTTAATGCATTGGATGGGACTGTATGGTATTAAGGAAATCACAGATGGTCGCGCGGTGCAGTTGATGAAGTCAAATAGCGAACTCTTCCCAGGGAAAGTGAATGGCAGTCGGGTGAAGCCATACATAGGTGGCCCAGCTATCTAACTAACCGACCAAAGCACAGTCTTAGCGCTCCAGATAGCTAAAAGGAGGTGCGAGACTATAAATAGGTGCATGGCAGTAGTTCAGCTACAACGGTCTCTGAACAGCTCGTCCAGGAGGTACAATAGGTAGCCTCTCAGTGTGTTGCCAACCCGATCTGGGCAGAGTTGGGAGGTCTCCATGCGAAGATCTCTGCATCGATAGAGTGACTTGAGGGCGAGTCATGATGTTTGTGTTGGGGGCATGTTGGGCGCGGGATCCCCCAAGGGAAGTTTTGGGGCTAAAAGCCCAGATTTTGGTCAAAAGATGTAAATCCGATGTAAAGACTCTGGGTTTTGTGGGCACGGAGCGCGAGCTTGTAAATGAGTCATAGGGTTGTTTGCCCTCATTTTTGTAATGTAATGTTAGCTTTAGAGATCTACCCATGGTCTGCGGACCATGGGATTGTATAAATAGAGCAAGGCTCTAAGTTGTAAATGGGTTAACAGAGGAAGATTCATGAAGTAGAATATGGAGAATTGAGTCTTATCTAAGTGTAGATTCGAGTCTTGGGTCGTAGAGTAGGAGAAGGCTCTGCAGCTGAGTGTGCAGAGGCCTAGTAGTCCGCAGCTGAGTGCGCAGACCCCTGCAGCTGAGTGTGTAGGGCGAGTTGAGTCTGTAACTGTTGGAGAAGTAATAAAGAGAAGTTTCATATCATTTCTGTGTATCTTTTTCTTGTTTTGTGCATTGAATGTATTGGGTATAAATTGCAATTTCACTATTTATATGGTGCGCGAACTTATATGATTGTGTTGATTAAGTGAATATAAGATAAAGTATCTGTTACGCAAAGTTAACTAACAATTATAAGAAGATAAGTAAGATCCGTGGTGTAACTTGGGGAAATAGCGCAGATCGTTGCCTTAGTAGCGCGAAAGCACCTCAGCCCCTGGTTAGGGCTGCGAAGGCGATTATAACAAATCGCGGAGGCCTCTCAGGTCAAGGAAGTGCATGAAGGTATCCACAGTTGGACTAAATCGACCCCTTAGACATCTCAAGGATGTGGAAACTTGGTTCCAGCATCCCCCCATACTGTTTCAGGTGAGACCTCAGTCTGTGCTCTACGGGCTATTGCTGAAAGGGCCAGTAGTGTAGGGATTTGTTTGGATAATTAACTCTGAACCAGGTCAGGCCCCCGCAAGCCAACAGTAAGATTGAGACAAGCAGGGGAGTACCCTCAATATTTTTCTAAGTACAGGGGGGACTCAAACCCTCAACAACATTTGGAAAATTGTAAGAACAGATGGAATTGGGAAGGAGTCCCAAAGGAGTTGTGAGTGCATGGGTTTGTACAAACCTTGGGAACCTTTCCAAAAGCCTGGTATGTACAAGAGCAAATAAGGAGGTAAATGGGGAACCGAGATATCTTGGTTGATCAGTTTGTCAATAACTTTTCTTTCTCAAACAACGATAAGAGGCTAACTGAGGCATTGCAGGATGTCAAGAGGATTCTGCTCACATCGGGTCAGCTAATGGACATGTGCATATACTAGAGGACATTACAACATTTCTATGAGTGAGGGTATCCTAAAGCAATGTCCTATGGAAAGGTGGACAAAGAGCTATATGAGGATTATCTGGAGGAGTTACGACATTTTTCATTCCATAAAACTGAAGGGGAATGAGGTATCAAGGATGGACCTATAACTAATGCGCCACACTTACTCCCATTGAAGTTGTAGAAGCATAACATCAGGATGGGTGACAAACCAAAGCTAGCTTCAATTGGAGATTATTGGGATGAACAAACTACAAAAGATATTTTCGACCTCCTAAGAGAATATGAAGACTTGTTTCCTTCATCAGTCACGAAACTGAAAGGGATCAAAGGAGACCTAGGAGAGATGAAAATCATATTAAAACTAGATACAAAGCCAGTAAAGTACCGCCCTTATATACTAAACCTGAGAGTCAAGGAGAAAGTGAAGAAAGAGATAGACAAGATGCTAGAAGCAGGAATTATATTTTCGGTGGATGAGGCAGAATGGGTGAGTTTGATTGTTTTTATATTTTCGGTGGATGAGGCAGAATGGGTGAGTCTGATTGTAATACAAAACAAGAAAGATGTTACAAAAATAAGGGCCTGTGTGGACTACCATAGCTTGAAAAATTCTTGTGTGCATGACTTGTTTCCTACACCATTTAGTGATGAGGTTCTAGATAATGTAGCGGGGAATGAAGCCTACTCCTCTACAGATGGATTTTTGGGCTATCACCAAGTCAGAATCGCCAAGGAGGATAAGAAGAAAACTACCTTCACTATAGAATGGGGATCCTACACCTATCATGTTATGCCATTTGGTCTCAAGAATGAACCTACAATGTTCTCGAGAATTGTAATTGCAACCTTTAGAGATTATATCCACGTGTTCTTAGAGGTCTACATGGATGACTAGATAGTCTATATTCTGTTGAGGAAACATTCTAGTTTGCTCAGGATAATGTTCGATCGATGTAGACAACTACATATATCATTGAACTTGAAGAAATGCATATTTACAATATCATTTGGCACACTTTTGGGCCACATAGTGTGTAAAGAAGGGGTATGCATAGATCCTACGAAGGTTGCGGCGATAGTGAATATGGACCCACCCGCAAATGTCGAACAAATCAGATCCACTTGGGACATATTGGATACTACATAAGAGTTATCCGCAACTACGCCTCGATTACTGCACCGATGGAGAAATTGTTGAGGAAGGGGAAACGATTTATGTGTTCAGAGGAGTGTCAAGTTGCACTCATCATACTGAAAGAAAAGTTGGTAAGTGCACCAATTCTAGTCTACCCCAACTAGAAGAAGTAGTTCCATTTCGACATCGATGCATCAAGCATTGCTTTGGGGGTTGTTCTGGCTCAGCTGAGGGAAAGGAGCCTTGACCATCCAATTTACTTTTCCAACAAAAAGTTATCCATGAAAGAAAATAATTATACCACGACAGAGTGGGAGGCACTAGTGATGGTATATTCACTCCAAAAATTCTGACACTATTTGCTAGGGGGTCGTTTAAGTTTTTTACTTACCATTCCGCTTTGAAATACTTGGTGAACAAGCCCATGCTTAAAGCAATAATTTACAGGTGGCTATTGTTATTCCACTAATTTACTTTTGAAGTAATCTTTAAGCTCGACTAATTGAATGTGGGACCTAATCACCTCTCATGGCTAGAATCGGGAGAAAGTGGAGGATCCTTGGATGATCATCTACGAGACGCAGATTTGTTCTGGATTGAAGTAGTACCATTTTACCTAGAAGATATTGCATTCTTCTTAGCTATAGGAAAACTTCCAAACAAATACATAGCTACAAAAATAATACATATGGTCATCAGAGAATTCGATTATCAATTAACCGTGGGGAAACTGTATAAATTAGGCCTTGCTCATGTGTTGCACATATGTTTCCTTCACCATGAGAGAGATGATGTGCTATTGGAATGTCGTTCAAGAGTCGTGGGTGGCCAAGTTGGTGGAAAATCTATAGCAAGGAAAGTGTTCTAGGCAGGACTATGGTGTTTGACGATTTTCAAAGACGCAAAATAGTATGCCAGAGGATGTGATGTTTTCCAAAGGGTTGGAAGGTCGTCACATCGAGATGAACTGCCATTGAAATAGGTACATGCACTGCAGATATTTGAGAAATTGGCGGTTGATTTCATAGGGCCTATCAATCTGTCGGCACATCATTCTCATGCCAGATATATAATCACTGCAACATATTACCTCACCAGATGGGTCGAGGCAACACCTATAAAGGAATGTACTACAGATACTACCACCAATTTCATATTTGAGAATATCATATCCAGATTTGAGTGCCCTATGATTTTCATCAGTGATCAAGGAACCCACTTCATAAATGAGACAATTGCTTCCTTACTTCAAAATTTCATGATACAACACCACAAAAGTAGACTGTACCACCCCCAGGCCAATGGTACCATAGAGGCCTTCAACAAGATATTTGATAAGGGTTTGACCAAGATATGCACAGCTAACCAGGATGATTGGGACGAGAGGGTGCCAGTGATCCTATGGGCATACTACACAATTGTTAAGTGACTACACAAGCATAACCCTTTCCAACTTGTGTATGGACAAGAACTTGTGGTGCCAGTTGAATTCGTTATCCCAAGTCTTTTCATTGCCCAATGTTGGGTTGTGTTATATTCTTTCCACGACTAGCCCACGTAGTTAATTGGGGGGTTAGAGGGGGGGTGAAGCCCCCCCTTCGTTGCGTCGATTACATAGCGGGGGCTCACAGGGGGTTTGGGGGGTGTAGGTAACCCCCCTCTATGGGGTTTGAGCAGACATACCTATGGTTTTGTGTATGATTTTCGCACATGGTTTTGGACGCGATGGTTTTCGGTCCATGGTATTGGATGCTTCGGCATGTATAAATATGTATTGTAACATTGAAAGGAACATAATGAAAAATCAAGCTAGTAGTCCCGGTTTTGGGATCCAGGGGAAAATCTCTGTGTATATGTGTTTTATGTGTTATTCTCTCGCATTTTTTATTTTTTGTGTTTTAGAATTCGTATGTAGGTAATTTCTGTATGGGGTTAAAACCTACATGATCGGGATGAGAAGGTGCTAGGGATCCTATGGGCATACTACACAATTGTTAAGTGACTACACAAGCATAACCCTTTCCAACTTGTGTATGGACAAGAACTTGTGGTGCTAGTTGAATTCGTTATCCCAAGTATTTTCATTGCCCAAGCCACTCATATGAAAGAGGAGGAATCAATTCAGAAGTGGCTAGAGGAACTCTCGGAGCTCGATGAGGCAAGATTTATGGAAAATTTCCACCAAATGGTTGAGAAGCAAAGGCAGAAGGCGTGGCATGACTGACATATTAAGAGAAAATCATTCACAATCATCGGGCATGTTTTATTATATGACAAAAAGCTCTTGAAGTTTCCTAGAAAGCTACAAATGCATTGGTTAGGACCGTTTATTATTGCATAGATAACAGACTCTGGAACAGTCAAGCTTGTGTAACTAGATGGGGTATTGCTACCAAGTTGGGTGAATGGTGCATGCTTGAAACCCTTCCACAAATCAAACAATGGTACTAATAATTGATGGGATATTTGAAAGGAGACCATAGGTAGGAGTAGGTGAGAGTCAGTAGGAGTCATTTAAATTGCATCATCACTAGTTGCACCAGTCATTTTTCTTTTCTTTTCTGATCAGTCAAACCCTTACGCTTCCATATAAACCGTCTTCCAAGTTAGTCCCAGTTGCAGATGTTCTTCCACCACACCAAAATTGTTTGTAGTTAGGAGGAGTCACACGTATCAAGCGTCCTTTCTGTAATAATTAGACAATAATTATGGCGTCGACCCGGATTCCCATAACATATTTCCCATTATAGCAATAATTAATTCCTAAACGTCTTCCATTACGATAGCATAATTACCCATCAACTCCACCTTTCCTTTTTTTAGAATTGTGTCATCCAAGTAAGGTCCAACTCATCCGACAATAGGATTAACATGATTGAGTATACATAGGGAAAGTTGTTGTAGTAATTAGTTAGGATGTCTCATAAAAAAAATCGTGTCGAGCTAGTCTACCTAATTTGCATGGAAATGTTGATTTCCTCAGAGTCTGAGTCCAAGGTGGTAGAGTCACTCCATTTGCAGTTTGGTTCTAAGTTCTATCGTTCTAGGATTAACTACCACCCCCCTATGATTTTATTTTATCAACACTGCTCCAGTATGATGAAGACAATTCTATTTGTTCTAGATTTTGGGTTGGATGAAAGAATTGGAGTAAGAGAGACGATCTATGGCAAGTATGACAAGGCAACACTAGTTGATAATGATCTTTCAGACTCCTTCCAATTTTTGGCTATGAAGTGTGAGGGCTATACAGAGCCAGTCACAAACTAAGATGGCACTACAACAATCAACAAGGATAACTTCAGAGGAATCCAGTGGTCCACCCTATTGAATTTGAGGAGTTTTCCTATGTTTGGCACAACTCTAGTAGTAATGCAATGCACAAAATTACTGGGCAGCAGAATGCACGTCGAATCACTTTGGCTCGACAAAGAATACCCACTTCATGTGGTTGACATTCAAAGGCTTATGGGTCTATCAGCAACAAGAGATGTAGTCTCAACCGCATTCCATATGAATTCCAAGAGAGCGAAGAAGTCAGGGGATGAAGACTACTACACCAATTATGAGACCAAGAGAGGAGGAAAGGGAGAGTGAATAGATTTGATCAATTCCCCAAAATTAAGTTCGTCTGCCACATTATTGCGGGGAATTTGATGCGTCACTTTTCCAAGAACGAGTGCACGCTGGATACAATTTCAGTCACGGAGCATTGTGTAGCAAGCACCAGCTAAACTGGTGTGCTTTCCTCCTCCGAGAATTGTTTGAAGCATGTGAAAATATCTACAAGTGGTCCACCAATTTTATTTATGGTTATATTGTGGTTTCCATGGAAATGTGGAAGTGGTCCACCCTCTGGGACATCGTTGGGCACGGAGACATAAATGGAGGTTGATTCAGTTATCCAATCTATCATGACAATCTCCAATAGAGGAGTCATCACCGCTTCCATGATGTCTTTATTTCTAGAGTCAGGTCCACTACTGAACATGGGGCCCATCATTACAAAGTCACTCACCACCACTGTCAACTCCATCCCACTACCACATCATATATTTCCTCCCATTACATCACTCCCCATTTCCATCCAAACCACTCCTCCATTTTTTGAACCGGCACATCAAGCCACCTCGCCTCATGGATACACAGACAAGTATGTTGCTAGTGGTCAACCCCTACAAATTCAGTTCCTAGATCCATCAACTATGCAACATAATGATCTTCAGGGCTGGTCCTCAGCCCAGATGTTTAATTTTATTCAATAAGACACACAGAAGTTCGTAATGCTACACAATGATCTAACTATCGACCATGAGCAATAGCAGCAACAAATTGTTGCACTCACAGCTGAACGTGATCAGCTCCACCAAGATAAGAAATAAATCCAGGAATAGTTAGAATAGATCACCACATGATTCCAGGTACTGTGGCCTTCCATTTATGACGTTGTAACCAATACTCCAAAATATTTCTTAGCTTACACATTGGTTGAATGATGTGACCATATCCAGACCGCGTGCAATGATTTAATATCTATCAATCGAGAGCTCAAGAAAACCCTTGCGGCCACAAGGAGTGCATTTCCAGACCTTTCCATGGCATATGCTAAATAAATTGAACAAAAGATAAATGTTGCAGTTGATCTCAAGGACTCCACTGTCAATGCCATGAATGCTACCTACACCCTCCTATAGTGAGTTCACGACTGGTTAGGAAGCCTTGCAAAGAAGAATCAGCCAATATACCCACTCCGAGACCAAATCAATCATCTCCTCATCGATATCAAGAACACAAAGGACAAAGAGCAAAGGAAGAAGTTTCGGGCAGAGATCAACACTCTAGAGGTAAACATCCAACATATCAAGGATGAGTCGGCCAGGATGAAACACATACTCCGAGATCTCCAGCCCCCGGTTCAAATTCACCTCGAGACACTACAGGAGCTAAGTGAGGACATGGAAATGAAATGGACTTCCTTGTTTATGGCATAGCCATCCCAACCAACATCCAACACAACAACTGAATTCCTCGCACAGGAAACCACGATCATAGAGACCTAGAAAACAACACTCAATAACTATTGTCAATTATGCCAAGTGACCATTACGGTTGTCCCTAAATTGGGGACTTCGTTTAAAGAGACTGGTCAAGAGTGTTGGCATTATGACACAGATTTGGCACTATGACACAGGTGTTGTCCTTGATGGCAACTCACTCAGATGACAGATCACAATTCAGCAGGTTAACAACGCATAGTTACAGATCATACTTCACAGAATGAGGAAAGAGAGGTATACACAGGTTCACCTTGAAAAAGTAGCGTATACACGTGGGTTAATAGACCAAAAGGAGCATATACATACACACACACTTTCACAGAATGAAAGGCGCGTATATCTTGGAAAACTAAGTTTTGGTCCAAGGTATTTGGTCCATGGTATTTTGATCCATGGTATTGGTCCAAGATATATGGTCCGAGGTATTTGGTCCAAGGTATTGGTCCTAAGTGGTTTTGGTCCATGGTATTGAGTAAGGCCTAAGACTATAAAAGGAGGAGAAGATCATTAGGCAAAGGCACTGAAGTATTAAGTATCTAATGAAGAGCAAGATCTAGTATACAGGTTATTGGGTTATGGTGCATAGCTGGATCTGAACCAAGGATGAACCTTAGCACTTGATGAAGGATAAGATCTAATGATGGGTCAAGATCTTAAGGCTTGAAGTGAAGTATCTTTATGTGGTCTTATCATTTATCTGAATAACTGGCACATGTTTTAGCCTGTAAATATGATGATCTGGGTATAATTGAAGTCTGGAATTGTTGTAATGTTTAAACCATCATTTACAGATTTGTATGCAGGTTCACTTTAGAAAAGGTGCATATACACGTTGGTTCTGCATATCAAAACAACGTATACATCTTAAATTTGATTTGCAGATCTGTACGCGGGTTCACCTTGAGAAAAGAGCATATGCACGCAGGTTCGACACATGGAAGTAGTGTATACCTCATAAAATATGTTTTAGCTGCTTCTGTTTATTGTTGTAGTGTTCTGGGTTCTAGCTTGTGTTCCGGTTACTATATTCTAGTTACTATATTCTGGTTACAGCATTCTTAAAGATCAGATTGAAGGGTTGTCAAAGCGATTGATTGATTCAATTGTGGTTGGTGCAAAGGAGATTGGTTGATGTAAATATATTTGATGATTGAATGATGTTATTGATGGATCCAGTCTGAAAATTTATGAAATGTGGTCCCTGGAAGAAAAGAGAAGGTTGTAGCCTTCTGTAGGCCGGCACCTACGTACTAGTAAACATATCAGCTAGTACAAGATCTAGGGGGTTGTAGCTCCCTTCTAGGAGAAGCTGGAGAACGAGAGAAGGTTGTAGCCTTCTGCAAGTAGAAGCCTGCGTACTGGTATAAGACTGCACCAGTACAAAAATTGTAAAAAGAAGTTTCTTATTAAAAAGAAGATAGAGACGATTGCAGCAGGTGGTTTTCACCCACATTGGGTTTCCACCTTATATCTTGTGTTCATGTGTGTGATTGTCTGTTTTGTTTTTATTGCACCTAGTTATTGTTTATATGGTTCTGATGCACTGATTAAAGATCAACATATGATGAATTAACTGAATCATAAGTTTGCAGGATATACACTAGTTTCCTTAAACACAGTTGCATATACACGCAAGTTCCATTAACTGAAGTAGCGTATATGAATCTGATTATGGAAATGAAAAATTATTGACTTGCTAATACTGATTCACCCCCCCTCTCAGTATTATTTCCAACAATTGGTATCAGAGCAGGTCCTTCAGAAGAAGCTTGATCGCTTGAAGGAAGATCCATCATCATGAGTAATCAAGAAAGAGAGGGATCCATCAGACCACCAATCTTTGATGGAAGCAACTTCGTTTATTGGAAGGTAAGAACCACAACCTATCTTCAATCTCTTGGAACAGATGTCTAGGAAATCGTGGAAGGAGGATATACATTTCCATAAGCAATTCCTACAAATGCGGCAGGTAAAAAGCAATATGAAACCAATGCCAAGGCTGTCAATACATTATTGGGAAGTCTGTCACAATCAGAATTTGTCAAAGTTATGCAGCTCAAATCCGCCAAAGAAATATGGGACAAAATCGTTCTAAGCTATGAAGGAGACTCTCAAGTAAAACGTGCAAAACTGCAAACTCTCAGAATTCAATATGAAACTCTCAAAATGCACAATGATGAAAGTATAGCTAGTTACTTCTTACATATAGATGAGATTGTTAATTGCATGAAAAAATTGGGTGAAGAGATAAAAGAAGTTACTTTAGTTGAAAAGGTTTCAAGATCCTTGTCTGCTAAGTTTGAATCAAAAGTATTTGCCATAGAAGAAAAGTAGGATCTTCAAACTATTACTATGACACAGCTGCACGAAATCTTAATTGCTTTCGAGATGAGAAAAGGAGGTCCATCAGATATGAGAGAAGCCGCATTTAAAGCTTCAGGAAGAGAAGAACTCAATGAATCAGGACATATTTTAGAAGGAGAGGAAGAAGCAAACTTTGTCAAGAACCTTCAATGGGGTTCCAGAAGATTCAGAGGTAAACTACCTTTCAAATGTTTTGCTTGTGGAAGAGTCGGTCATTATGCTGCCAAATGTCCTCATAAAGATAAGCTTGATAAAGGTAAGGAATCAAAAAAATGGAATAGAAAACAAAGTGTAAGTAAGAAGAGCTACTATACGCATGAAGATAGCGATGGTTTATCAATTAGTGATGAAGATGAAAATAGTAATGACTATAGACTTCTAATGGCTTTTGAAGATGATGATTTCTTGGATGCTTTAGATGAAGATGACCTTTATGAAGAAATCTCTAAACTCAAAATCTGTTTAGAAGAAAAGAATATGATTATAGATACTTTGACATTCCAACTTGCTGAAAGAGAAAAACACAATGAAAAACTAGAATGTGAAATTGTGGGTCTAAGAAAGGATATTGAGAAAACAAAAGCTCTCAATCTTAGATTTTCTAAAGGATCAGAAACCTTAAATGAAATTATCAAAATGCAGCATTCTCCTCTGATAAAGACAGGTCTTGGATATACTGAAGAAGCATCTCAAGCACAGAAGTCGTCAACCTCCACTAAAAGCTATCTTGATGCAGCAAAGAGTAGTGAACAGTTTGACAATCATCAGCAAAGGCATAAAGCAGATCACCAGGTAAATCAGGTTCAATTTACTTCAAGGATGAATAGAAGCTACAACCAACCTCAGGTAAATCATACTCAATCTGTTTCAAGAATGAATATCAATAGAAACTACAATCACCAGGTCAGTAGATTCGATAATCGCAGGAACTTCTTTAATGGCCAATGTTTTTCATGTCATAACTTTGGACACAAAGCTGCTCAATGTGTTTCCTACAAGACCATCATGACTAGAGAAGCAAGAAATCAAAGGAATGTGATAGGGATCATGAAACGGACCTACAATAACTTTTCTCTTCTTGAAAATGAAATAGAATGCTCTATCTGCAACAACTTCGGTCATGAAAAATCTGAATGCAGGAGTAAATTTCAGCAAACATCTCGAAAGGAGCAAGCTCCATTAAATCCCAAAACATGGAGAAAGAAAGAACCACAAACAGAAAGATTTGGTATAGCTTTGTATGCATAAGGACAAGAAAATCAGTGGTACATCGACAATGGATGCTCAAAACACATGACAGGTGACAAAGAAAAACTTCATTCATATAATGCCTTAGAAAAGGAAAAGAAGGTCTCATTTGGAAATGACACTCCTGCTGTCATAAAAGGTAAAGGCTCTGTTCTCTTAAAAGAAAAAGTTAAAGCTGGGAATGTTATGTATGTTGATGGTCTAAAGCATAACCTGTTGAGTGTCAGTCAAATGTGTGATCAAGGAAATGAAGTAGTATTTCGATCAAATGGATGTGTTGTTCGTGAGCTTGATACAGGAGAAACCATGATCAAAGGTATAAGAACTCCAAACAACTTATACATACTAAAGGGAGGACAACAATAGTGCTATCTAAGAAAAAATGATGAACACTGGCTATGGTACAGAAGATTGGGGCATCTAAGCTTCTCTCAAATAACAAAAGCATGCAGATTCTAGGTTGTTTGTGATCTTCCTGATATCAGCATTCCAGAAAATACAATATGAAAATCATGTCAATTTGGTAGGCAAACCAGATCGCACTTCCCTAAAAAGGAACGATCAGCTAGTAAGCCTCTTGAACTTGTTCATACTGATGTGGACCATCAAGGAAAAAGTCACCTCATGGAGAAGAATACTTTATATTGTTCATTGATGATTTTTCCAGAATGTGTTGGATAGGACTTCTAAAGCATAAAGATGAAGCATTTGAAAAATTCAAAGCCTTCAAAGCTTTGGTTGAAAATGAATCAGATCGCAAAATCAAATGCCTTAGATCTAATCGAGGAGGGGAATTTACCTCGAATGAATTCTTTGACTTTTGTGAAGAACATAGAATAAAAAGGCAATTCTCCACTACAAGGACTCCTCAGCAAAATGGAGTGGTAGAAAGGATGAACAAAACTGTTCAACAAATGGCTCGTGCTATGCTAGATGAGTCTGGAACTCCTGCAACCTTCTGGGGTGAAGCTGCATTCGTTGCTGTCACTATTCTCAACCAAGCAAATGTTCGGGTAAACAGCACTCAAACTCCACATGAACTTTGGTATGGTAAGACTCCTACTGTAAAATACTTCAAAGTTTTTGGAAGAAAATGTTACATCAAAAGGACTGATGAAAAACTTGGTAAGTTTGAACCCAGAGAAGATGAAGGTATTCTCCTTGGTTACTCTTCCTGAAGTAAAGGATATAAATGTTATAATAAAAGACTTGGGAAAATTATTGAAAGTATTGATGTTGTGGTTGATGAAGCATGCAAAAATCCAAAGCAAATAAAAACCGAAGATTATGAAGAAGATGAGGATTATCCTTCCACATCAAATTAGACTAATTTTGAAGAAGAAACCAATGAAGCACCAGAAGAAGAGATAACGGTAGAAGAAAAGACTCCGTCCAGGTATGTTCAGAAAAATCATCCAGAGACTCAAATTTTGGGACAGAAAGAGGCAGGTGTGCAGACAAGAAGAACTATTACAGAAGCTTCAAGCTATCTAGCATTGCTATCCTCCACCAAACCTCAAAATGTAAATGAAGCATGCAAAGATGAATGTTGGGTCAAGGCCATGAATGAAGAACTTGAGCAAATTGAAAATAATAATACTTGGGAATTAGTTCCTAGACCTCATGATAAGAATATCATAGGAACTAAATGGATATTCAAAAACAAGCTGAATGAAAATGGAGAAGTTATTAGAAACAAGGCCAGACTTGTTTGTAAAGGATATGCTCAACAAGAAGGTATAGATTTTGAAGAAACTTTTGCACCTGTTGCTAGACTTGAAGCCATAAAAATGTTTCTTGCTCTTTCTAGTTTACATAAATTCAAAGTATACCAAATGGATGTAAAATCTGCCTTTCTTAATGGAGACTTAGAAGAAGAAGTCTATATTGAGCAACCGAATGGATTCATTCTTGGAAATGATGCAAAACTTGTATGCAGACTCATAAAGGCTCTCTATGGTCTAAAATAAGCTCCAAGGGCCTGGTATTACTGTCTTGACAAATATCTCAATCAACAAGGTTTTTCAAAGGGATCAGCTGATAGCAATCTATATACAAATATTGACAATAATAAATTGCTAATATTTGTTGTTTATGTTGATGTTATCATTTTTGGTAGCAATGAAGAAGCCATGAGTCAGAATTTTTCTTCGGTAATGCAGCAAGAATTTGAAATGTCTCTACTTGGTGAGCTTACATATTTTCTTGGTCTACAAGTTCAAAAAAATAAAGATGGTATTTTTCTGTCACAAACCAAATATCTCAAACAGATCTTGAAAAAGTACGGCATGGAAGATTCTAAACCAGTATGTACCCCAATGGTAACAGGATGCAGTCTCAGCTCAAATGATGAATCAGCAGCAGTACATCAACCAACTTACAGATCCATGATTGGTAGTCTGCTTTATCTAACAGGTACCCGACCAGACATCATGCATGCAGTAGGAATAGTTGGAAGATTCCAAGCAAATCCAAAGGAATCACACCTTCAAGCAGTCAAAAGGATTTTCAAATATCTTCAAGGAACACAAAATTTTGGTTTATGGTATCCTAGAGATACAGATCTTACACTTCATGCATATACATATGCAGATTGGGCAAGAAGCATTGATGACAGAAAAAGCACTAGTGGTGGTGCATTCTATATGGGTTCCAGATTAGTGTCTTGGTTCAGCAAGAAACAAATTTCCATTGCATTATCTATAGCTGAAGCAAAATATGTGGCTGCTACATCTTGTTGCACACAACTCCTTTGGATGATGCAAACATTGCAAGACATTCAGATCACATGTACTCCACCCATCTCCATTCTATGTGATAACACAAGTGCCATCAGTATTTCAAAGAATCCAGTCATGCATTCCAAGACCAAGCACATACCCATCAAATATCATTTTCTACGTGAACAAGTGCTTGAACAAAAGGTCAAATTGGAGTATGTTCCCTCCAAAGAACAGGTTGCTGATATATTCACCAAACCACTGCCCAGAGAGACATTTGAATATCTCAAACAGAAGCTGGGAGTAGTTGATGCATCATCCTACTGTTAAATCTTATATGTTTCAGAGAAAGGTGGTTATACGCGAGTTTCATGAAGCGTAGTCACGTACATACGCTGGTTTCTATGGGTACAGTCGTGTATATGTTGGTTTGAGGAGAAGCTGTGAGCTAGACTCAGGAGAAAAGGAGTCAGATATGGTTCAGTGCATTATCTGCTTTGCTTGATGATGGTTACAATTTGTTGATGACATGTGGAGATATGTCGACTCTCATAATTAGTTGACACCTTGATGTATATCTGATTGATGATAATGTTTTGATAACTCTTTTGATGATCAGATCTGACAGAGAACATCTAGCACAGGTTCAGGGGGAGCATATGTTTCTAATAATGCATTGTTGGCATTATCTCAGCAGATCTTGGTACAGATTCACATAGTTGTTTTTTATTCAGGTGGAACAGGTTCAGGAGGAGACCATGGTTGCTAGTCTGGATGCTGATTGACAGATGCTATTGATGATAGTTGTTGATGACTATCATGGTCTTATTTAGAAATTTGGTCTCTGTTGTAAATGTCAAGTAAAAGACATATAAAGACCCATGATGTAATAATTTGTCTCTGTCTGTTGTAGTCTTTTGATGAGTCCCTGATGTAATTTGTAACCCCACTATGCATGGGAAGGATGATGTAATAATTGATTTATTTCAGTCATGTATGTCCCCACTTGGTTGGGAGGATGAGTCAAATTTGGTATATCCCCACTTGATTGGGAGATGGATGTATGTATGAGTCTTTGGTGATAGGAAGGTCTTTGATGATGTATGTATAGAGTCATGTTATCTTTTTACAGACCTTGCTTGTGCTCAGGGGGAGCATGGACTCGATCATAGGAACTCAATCAGAACACTTCAGCATATCAGAGAATTCAGCATGTACTCAGGGGGAGCATGACCCTTTGCCCTTGATGACAAATGGGGAGAGTGACTTGGTGTTTCCATAGTGACTTGGTGTTGACATCAAGACCAAAGGGGGAGATTGTTGGCATTATGACATAGAATTTGCACTATGACACAGGTGTCGTCCTTGATGGCAACTCATTCAGATGACAGATCACAGTTCAGCAGGTTAACAACACAAAGTTATAGATCAGACTTCACAGAATAAGGAAATCGAGGTATACACAGGTTCACCTTGACAAAGTAGCGTAGACACGTGGGTTAACATACCAAAAGGAGCGTATACGTACACACGCAATTTCACAGAATTAAAGGCGCGTATATCTTGGAAAACTAATTTTTGGTCCAAGGTATTTGGTCCATGGTATTTTGGTGCATGGTATTTTGATCCATGGTATTGGTCCAAGATATATGGTCCGAGGTATTTGGTCCAAGGTATTGGTCCTAAGTGGTTTTGGTCCATGGTATTGAGTAAGGCATAAGACTGTAAAAGGAGGAGAAGATCATTAGGCAAAGGCACTGAAGTATTAAATATCTAATGAAGAGCAAGATCTAGTATACAGGTTATTGGGTTATGGTGCATAGCTGGATCTGAACCAAGGATGAACCTTAGTGCTTGATGAAGGATAAGATCTAATGATGGGTCAAGATCTTAAGGCTTGAAGTGAAGTATCTTTATGTGGTTTGATCATTTATTTGAATAACTGGTGCATGTTGTAGTCTGTAAATATGATGATCTGGGTATAACTGAAGTATGGAATTGTTGTAAGGTTTAAACCATCATTTATAGATCTGTACATAGGTTCACTTTATAAAAGGCACATATACACGTTGGTTCTACATATCAAAACAGCGTATACATCTTAAATTTGATTTGCAAATCTGTACGCAGGTTCACCTTGAGAAAAGAGTGTATGCATGCAGGTTCGACACATGGAAGTAGCGTATACCTCATAAAATATGTTTTAGCTACTTCTGTTTGTTGTTGCAGTGTTCTGGGTTCTAGCTTGGGTTCTGGTTACTGTATTCTGGGTACAGGAAAGATCAGATTGAAGGGTTTTCAAAGTGATTGATTGATTCAATTGTGGTTGGTGCAAAGGAGATTGGTTGATGCAGATATATTTGATGATTGAATGATGTTATTGATGGATCCAGTCTGAAAATTTATGAAACGTGGTCCCTGGAAGAAAAGAGAAGGTTGTAGCCTTCTGTAGGCTGGCACCTATGTACTAGTAAACATATCAGCTAGTACAAGAGCTAGGGGGTTGTAGCTCCCTTCCAGGAGAAGCTGGAGAACGTGAGAAGTTTGTAGCCTTCTTCAGGTAGAAGCCTGCGTACTGGTATAAGACTGCACCGGTACAAAAATTGTAAAAAGAAGTTTCTTATTGAAAAGAAGATAGAGACGACTGCAGCAGGTGGTTTTCACCCACATTGGGTTTCCACCTTATATCTTGTGTTCATGTGTGTGATTGTCTGTTATGTTTTTACTGCACCTGGTTACTATTTATATGGTTTTGATGCACTGATTAAAGATCAACATATGATGAATTAATTGAATCATAAGTTTGCAGGATATATGCAAGTTGCCTTAAACACAGTTGTATACACGTGAGTTCCATTAACTGAAGTAGCATATATGAATCTGATTATGGAAATGAAAAATTATTGACTTGCTAATACTGATTCACCCCCCCCTCTCAGTATTATTTCCAACAAAAAGGAGGCATCAGCAGTAGCACCAACTGAATCATCAACAACACTGATGATGCCAAAGAAAGGTTGAATTGAGGATGAGTCAATGAGCTATGGTTGGGGCCTACTAGGGCCTTCATTTTTGAGAAATTAGGATGTTTTGTGAAAGAAGAAGCTAGCGACAGGTGGCAGAGATGGTCGTTAGGAAGCTGCGAAACTAATAGCTAAGAAAAAATAAGGAACTAGCAGAATACTGATAATTGTGGAAGGGTGGCAAGAATAATCAGATACCATTGAGTCGAGAAAGAGTAAGAGCAGCTGAGGAATGAAGGCAACCGAGCAGGGGAGAAGGAACTAGCATTTCAGGTTAGCTTGTAGTAAAAGGGAAGAAGAAGTTAAAAGGTAGAAATGATCCGAAATTAAACAGGAACGCAAAAAATTACAGATATAACCATAAATACAGAGATGCAGTAGAAATAACACTTCATTTCATTAATATCAGAATATTGAAATATGCTCACAAACAGAATGGAAATAAACTAGCTTGGGCGGTGGTAGCTTATCTCTGAGAAGAGATGTGGTGGCTACATGCCTCTGAATTGTGTTACAATGAGGCTCAAGGGCCTATTTATTATTGAACAATAAGGGAAAACTCTAAACAACCAAAACCCTAACCCAGGAGATGCAATCAAGAGTTTGTGGGCTTCGTTGGTGTTTGTTGGGCAACCAACTTCCAGGGGTTATAACTTGGTCATATTATCTCTATTTGGCACGTACGATACCTTGTTGGAAATTTCTCTTCGAGTACTACAAGATTTTCCATAGGCCCCTACCTATGGCTATGGGTCTATTATGAACCTCAAAAAAATGTATTTTACGAGGTCAAAACTACTCCGGAAGTTCAAGACCCGAAAAAATGCTAAAAATAGTAAATGCTAAAATAAACAAGGAAACAAATGAAACCGACTAGAGGTCTATGTGGAATAGGCGGCTGGCCACCAATATCCACTTGGATCATTCCTCCCTCCTTAGGAAGTAATGGTCCCCATTATGTGCAGTGCCTCCATGAGGTGAGGAAATTTCTATTAAACCTAGTCCTTGATAAACCACTTTCCCTGGTGAAGGTTGGCCTGCTTTGACAACTCGATATAGCTAGATCCTTTGTTGGCGAGTCTTATTGATCTGTGTATCCATGATCTGATTAGTTGTGGCTTGTTTCATGTAGTCTGGGTTCAGCTCTGTTGGTGTGAGTTGTTCTGAAATGTAGGATGTTTCCAACAATGGTGGGAAGTATGGTCGAAGGCAGTCTACATTGAACACTGGGTGCAGACCAAGGAACAGTGGAATGTTGAGCTTGAAGGCATTTTCCCCCACAACCTTGGTGATGGTGTATGGCCCATATCATAGCGGGTGAAACTTGAGATGGGGTCCAACGAGGCCCTCATTTTACAAATGTAGCTAAACTTTGTCGCATCCCTGGAACTTGTGTGTAACCTGATGTTGATCATGGCGCTACTTGGAATTAGCATTGGCTCTATCCAATATATCATGGACCTACTAGTGGATGTTTTGAATTCGCTCAATGAAGTTGTTAGCCCTTTCAACTTTGGACTGGATATGAGATGAATCTGCCTGTGTAGCTGCAAATGGTATGGCCACATCAATGGGGCATAATGGTTGAAATCCCAAACCTACCTGAAACTGGTTGTGGGCCGTTGAGCTATGGAGAGCTTTGTTGTAGCGGTGCAGGACATAGGGGAGGCTTTCATCCCATGTGTGCGGATGCTTTGAGTTGTACATGTGCAAAATGTGTATGATCATCCTGTTGACCACCTTTGTTTGGCCATCAATTTGGGGATGGAAGGCCATGGAATTAGTAAGTTTGGTATCCAGCATCAACCAAAGACATTTCCGAAATTCACTCAGGAATCTATTGTCCTGATCTGAGACAATGGATTGTGGGATCCCAAAGTGTACCCACACTCGCTAAAAGAAGAGTTTAGTAGTGTCCGCTGCTGTGATACTCTTCTTGCAGGGTGCCATAATGGCCATCTTAGAGAATCTGTCAATGACCACGTCGAACACTGTCATTGCCATGCTTAGAAGAAGGAAGGCCCGACATGTAATCCATGGAGATGGATTCCCAAGGTCGACTAGGAGTAGGAAGAGGAGTATATAGGCCTTGTTTCTTGATGATTGGTTTGGCAATGGCACAGGAATTGGAAGATTTAATGTACCTCCCAACATCTTTACGATGGTTCAGCCAATAAAAATACTTCTCCAGTACTGTTATTGTTTTCTTTACCCCGAAATCTCCAGCAACCCGATTGTAGTGCACCTCCCAAATCATCATGGCACACTCGCTTGAAGGAACACATATGTGTCCCAGGTGGCCTAAAAGTGCATCCTGGAGGTGAAAATTTGGAACTTTCTTACCTTCCATGAGTATCTGGTATGTGCTACTGAATTTTGGATCGCTCTTATAAAGAAGCGGCCACCCCGAAGTCTCATTCCCATAAGAGTGCATAGTGATCAGCGCCATGACTGGTGGCCGGCTAAGGCAATATGTAACATTATTGGTGATGCCCTTCTTATACTTAATCTTTAAATGGAATTTTTTCAGGTATGTGGACAATTTCTGATGGTGATCGTTCTGCAACTTCCCTTGTGTCTGTATGAATTGCAAGAGTCGGTGGTCTGTGTGGATGATCGTTCCCTTCCCCATAATGTAATTCTTCCATTGACGACAGGCCTATATAATGGAATACATTTCATTGTCGTAAGTGAGATACTTTTGGACTGTGTCTGAAAGTGTCTCACTGTGGTAAGCCACTGGATGCCTCTGCTGAGTAAGAACTACACAAATAGCATATTTGAAGGCGGTTGTCTCAATCTCAAATGGTTGTTGCAGGTCTGGTAATGTGAGCACTGGTGTAGAGTAGAGGCAATGCTTCAACTCAGCAAATGCCTTCTATAGGGTTTCAGACCAAAAAAACTTTTCTTTCGCTCTGCCCTTGGTGACTTGACTTAGACCAAGTGATATGAGAGAACCCCAACATGAACCTAGGGTAGAAATTGGCAAGACCTAGAAAGCTGTGGATCTTTGTTAGAGTGGTTGGGGCTGGCCAATCCTATATGACTTGTATCTTGGTTGGGTCCACACGCACACCTTGCTCATCAATGATGTAGCCCAGATATTGAACCCAGGTCATGCCAAAAGTGCATCTTTCCAAATTGGCACACAGGTTGTGTTTTCACAGGGTTTGATGGACCTGTCAAATATGGTGGAGGTTCTCTTCCCAACTCTTGCTGAAGATCAAGATGTCATCTAAATACACCACCATGAATGCATTGGTAAAGGGTCCCAAGATGTCTTCCATCAATCTCATGAAGGTTGTGGGGCCATTCGTCAACTCGAAAGGCATGACCAACCATTCAAAAGGCCCTCCTTGGATTTGAAGGCAATCTTCCACACATTAGAGGGTTCGATAGGCACCTGGTGATAACTGGACTTTAAGTCAATCTTGCTAAAATATTTGGCCTCCTTGAGCTGGTCCAGAAGGTCGTCAATCCGTGTTATTGGGTACCTATTTCGGAAAGTGATCTTCCTGAGCGCCCGATAGTCAATATAGAGTCTCTAGGTCCCATCCTTCTTTTGTACCAATACAATCGGGCTCCCATGGGGTGATCAGCTTGACCTGATGTGCCCTTTCTGTAATGGCTCTTGAATGTTCCTCTTGATATCATCGTTCTCTGGAACAGAGCATCGATAGATAGGTCCATTGGGTAGTAGCGCGCCCAGGGTCAGATTGATGGAGTGCTTGACCTGGCAATGTAAAGTTACCCTTGTAGGTGAGGCAAAAATGTCCCTGTACTCCTCCACGACCTTTTCTATCTTCTATTTCTTTGTGGAGGAGCCCTATCTGGAAGTTGTGGCCACAATATTCTTCTTTTCCTGAGGGTGAATCATAAGGAAAACAAATTTCCTAGTATGGGAAATGATCTTACTGCATTGTTTTACAGTGATCAAAGAGATGGTGGTAAGTGGGGCTACCTCCGGTATCTTGTAAAACTTATTTCCCAAAGTAATAATCATAGAGCAAGGTCTATACTCATATACAAAATGTCGCTTCCACAAGTATGGTTGTCCTAATAATATATCACAAACTTCAAGAGGAGCAACAACACACAATACCTCATCCGTGAAGGGCTTGATGTTATAGGGAAGGAGACACTATTGGCTGACACAAAGATCTCGCCCTTGATGAAGCCACCCAATGGTGTACTGTTGTGGATGTGTTGTCATTGGTAGGCCCAGCTACTTCACGACCTCTTCTGAAATGAGGTTCTTTTGGCTCTCATTGTCGACAATGAACTATAGCAGAGAACCCTTCACCAAATTTGTGAGTGGAAGAGGTGTTCCCCCTCCTTTGGATCTTCAGGCTCATTCTTTTGGATCTTGTTAGTGGAGACAGTGGCATTGTGCTCTGCGTCAATGATCTGCTTCCCTTTTTCATTCCCCTTGTCGGGTTCTGACTTAGAGTCAGAACATGCATCTGATTCAGAATCCTTTAGCTCAGCCACCAGTGACTGCTTGGCTTAGCACTCACTTGTGTTCTGAGTGGAGCTCTTATGGAACTCACACCATTTTCCCATTTCCTTCTTTGTCTTCGGGGTGTTTTTCTTTGTTTTCAGCTTTGGTGGGTTGTCTTGGGTCGCCCCGCCTTGGCTTTGCCCCTTTCTCTCTGGTTTGAGGCCGCCTTTTCCTTGTTTCAGATTCACAGATCCAAAGTCTCACTTCTTATGTTTAAACTTTTGCTTAATCTTGACAGTGTATCGGTATATCGTGCCGAGTGAGGAGATGTCCAGGAACTCCATATCATCTTGGATGCAAGTCACAGTACTTGAGTACCAAATTCTGCTTAGAATCCTTGATACCCAATTTTTTGCGGAGGGTATGGAAAATATTTGTGAACTCTAGTACATCTTGGTCCCTTCCCTGCCATAGCATGGTCCACTTTATGTATTTATCTTCATTGCTCTCGATAGGGCAATATTATTCCTTGATGGCGTCTTAGCAAGAATCCCAAGTGGGTGTGGCTGAAAACAATGAGGATTCCCTCTCGTCCTTTTGTTCACAGTAAGTTTCCCACCAGTCCTTGACATGTGGGGCGGCTATGAGAAGTGAAAAAGTAATCTTTTCCTGATTGGAAAAGTCATGAACTAGAAAATATCCTTCCAATAGATTCAACCATTTATCTACAGTGTATGCATCTATCTGACCCTCAAATATGGGAATGTCAAAGTTAACTTGTACCTTAAAAGGAGTGTCGCCTCTAGAGTGGATGTTGGATGAAGATGTGTCACCTGTGGGTAGTTGTCGAAGGATCTAGGAAATGTTATCCATCATTGCATTCCTCCATCACTCTAGGGCTTCCTCGAGAAATATTTTGATAGGATCTCTTGCCCCCTCGTCTTTCTTTTCTTCTGCCATAGGAGGTTGTCAGGGTTTATGAGGATGGTCTTGCAAAGGTTCAACCAGATCAAGCCCTAACTCCTTATACCCTGACCTCGTTGGGTGCATGCAAAGAAAAACAAAGAAAGAGTAAATCTCTCTAATACCACTGATATGAACTTAAATAGGAATGCAAAAAATTACAGATATAACCATAAATATAGATATGCATCATAAATAACACTCCATTTCATTAATATCATAATACTACAATATGCTTACAGACAGAATGGAAATAAACTAGCTCTGGCAATGGTAGATTATCTCTGAGAAGAGATGTGGTGGCTACATGCCTCTGAACTATGATACAATGAGGCTCAAGGGCCTATTTATTATTGAACAACAAGGGAAAACCATAAACAACCAAAACCCTAACCCCAGGAGATGTAACGCCAAGATTTTGTGGGCCCTGTTAGGGTTAGTTGGGTAGGCAACTTCCTGGGGTTGTAACTTGGTCATATTATCTCTATTTGGCACGTAAGATAATTTATTGGGAAGGTCTCTCCACGTACTACAAGATTTGTCATAGGCCCCTTCATATGGCTATGGGATTGCTATGGACCTCAAAGAAACATCGTTTAGGGGGTCAAAAATGCTCCAAAAGTTCAGGAAAACTGATAAAAATAGTAAATGCTTAAATAAACACGGAAACAAATGAAACTGACTGGAGTTCTAGGTGGAATAGGCAAGTGGCCACCAATATCCACCTAGATCAAGAAAGGAGAACGAGGAGGAGGTTTTTGTTACCATTGGATTGTGTCACGGTTGTTCTTAGAGATACTATCCATCTTGTGTTGCGGAGCTATGAGAACATCTTGGTGGCTGCCTTTATATAAGTTTGTATTCCGTCTGTTAGAGTTCTGATGTTGAGGAATAGGCCACGAGCCTGGTGTAATGTACTTACCTCTATGCTAATGAAGAATATTGTTATAGGATCATAGCATATTCATTGTGTTTTATTCTTGTTATTCTAAATTTTTATGTATGCACATGTTTAGGTAGTCTTTCTATTACAACATTTTTAGGTGGTTGCGATCTGATTTCTTTGAATAATAAGTTAATGTTCCTTGCTCTTTATCCTTTGATATGGGTTTCCTTGATATTGGATTCCACCCCTCATCTAACTAAGGTTGCGACATGCCTCAGGTGAGATTCCTTACCCTTCCCAGGCAAGGTGAAAATGTCGACGTTGTGCTAGGCTACACCGGAGCCTTGTTGGACCTTGCACCCGAACCTGGGGTCTTAACCCTGTTGCTATTTCTGCGCCAACATTAACACATATGAATGAAAATGAACTATTTCATTGGCTTTGGTATGCATCTCATTGAATGTGTGTTGTTACTACTTTAATCATAGATGTTATCTTGTGAACTAATTTGCAAGTTAATCAATGATTCTTTCATGCTCTTATGTGTCTCTTTTAGGACAATACTATTATTTTTCTTCTAAAGACTCACTCTCTCTTTTCCCTTCTGAGAAAGTGCCATATATGCATTAGTTTTATCATACTTTCTTGTTTCAAATATCATTTGTATAATCTCTTATGTTGATAATTGCAACCAAGGAAAATTCCTAAGGATAATGCCAACTAGTTGTATTTCTAGTTGGGGCTCCTACTCCAAATGGTGTGAGATCTAATTAGGACTTCATAGCGGGGTGACCCCCTTTTTTGATGGATTTCCAACACCATCAACAGATTTTGAGTTTTAAAATGGATGAAAAATGGATCTGCAAGGTTTTGCAAGTTTGTGCCTGCACATCAAGGAGTTGGTTCTTCATTCAGATGGGTGCCTAAAATAAGTTTGGGGTCTTTGCCTCCTGCACGTTGGTGCTTACAAATCAGGGAGTTGGTGCTTCTTTCTAGTGGGTTCCAGAAAATATAATGTAGTAGCATTTTGTAGCTTGCATTTTCATAAAGAACAAAAAGAATATTGGTGGTTTTCTCCATTTACGAGTTTCCATGTAAAAACCAATGTCTCATGTTTGTATGATGTTTATGATGTTGTTGTGTGATTTCTAAGTTTCTTACATGGTTGAATTCTAAATGAATTAGAATATTTTATATTGGTAATAATTGTTTAAATTGGTCATAATATTGATTCACCCCCCCAATATTATCCTAGTTTCCAAGAACTGGTATTAGATAAGGTCACTTCATATCTACACACGTTTGCACTCTCCACATTCTTTATAATCTTTAGTTATGCTTTCTATATTTAGAAATAGTCTCTTCTCCATGTTGCAACTTCATATCTACTTCTTGTCTAAACACACCATTCATTTTATCATTCAGATTGAAATTGCATGTCTTTCTCTCTATCAAAAATAGCTCTCCTTCTTAGTTTTATATGAGATTGCACATCTCTTCCTCTTCCAAATCGAATTGGTTGTTCAATTCATGCATGGAAATTTATTCACTCTTCCTTTATCTGCAAATTACACCCTCTTTAGATTCACATCATTTGAGCTACGATGATCTCTTTTTTTCTCCAACCATATTATCCTATATTAAGATTGAATTAAATACATAATGTGAAATGTGAAATATACTAAAA
Source organism: Pinus tabuliformis (assembly GCA_031772625.1). NCBI lineage: Eukaryota > Viridiplantae > Streptophyta > Pinopsida > Pinales > Pinaceae > Pinus > Pinus tabuliformis. The sequence goes on from CM062820.1 coordinate 993,184,677, forward strand.
CACGAAATTTAGAAATCAGAACGTCAAAATGATAATTTTTTATTAAACTTCACAACCCCTCTTTCATTTTCTCTTGTTCCCATATACCTACAAACTAGAGCATTAACTCCTCTAGTGCTTAATCTTTTTTAATGCATAATATGGTATCTAATTCTTTCAAAAAAAATTCTTCAGTGCTTAATGCACCACACCCCTTGATTTCTATGAAATTCTTGGCTACCTATGAATGGTGCCACATGTCACCCAAAGTGGCCCACTTGGCCACCCAAAAGGGGTAAAAACACCTGCCACATGTCACGTGTACATAATGTTCCACATCATTTCCACCATCATCTACCTTGTCCAATTGCATTCACCCATGTGTCACTGCTACCACCTGTATGCCACTTCATCATATGCCACATCATTCATATGTATGGATGAGGGGGATCTGGTATCCAGATGTTGAAATCAGGTTTTTCCTTTGTAAAATTATTTTAAGTCTATATGCCAAAATTGTTGATTTTTCCATGGCACTCTAGCTACAAGTATATGTCTAAAATCATGATCATAAACACACTAAAAAACCTCAATATTACTACTTTTGCATAGTAGAAAATACACAATAGTCAATCAACTAGTACACAAGCCAAATTTCAAACCAAACATTTGTTATATTACAAATATTTAGTATAACAATCTTAGGTATCTTGTACAAGGGATCATGGCCCTTAAAATCATCTCTGATACAAGACAACAACTAGGACTTGATATCAACCACTATGATGAACAATCTAACTTGAGCAGAGTCCAACTGACCTACTTGCTAATGTAGTGATTCCACATCCCTTTCAGTCCATGTATCCTGAACACATTTGAATGTCCTTTGTCTCCCAATCTATTGATCACTCCATTTACCACTATGAATGATCACAACTCCTTTTGTGTCACTAAAATTGACCCAACACAAGTTTGTCCACTAGCTGCTCCTTTGCCCCTTCGAGGACTCCAACACATAGGGTCTTCACCATTGGCCACTTGTTGCCTCTTTACTGCTCCAAAGATGATAGACTTAGGGCTTGGAGGATACCCTCTTATCTTTGATTCCTTCTGTCAATCACAGAACTAGGGCTCAATGACTAACCCTCTTGACTATTCTTAGTCACCTCCAAAATCAAATCCTTAGGGCACCATAGGTCTGCCCACACACAGTGATAAATTTGCCTTGTTTCCACTGTACTAGGGATCTACAAGAAACTATCTAACAACCCTCAAAACACTACACACACGCTTCTATACTATTATCCAAACTACACCATGCATCACCTAGCAAAACATCAACATGGAAAGACCAACATACGTCTTCTTAGGACACCAACTTATGCCCTATACTTCATGAGCTATGCACTAAAATTTTGAGGTCTTTACCCTATGATTAGGGCTTCTTGTAACAATTATAAGACTATTTCAAATGCAGCCAAACAACCCCCAAGAATTGCATTGAACCTCCACTACAAGACCCTTCCTCCTGCCCTATCCTTCAAGCAATGCAACCACTCTTATACTACCATAATGTTTGTTACAGGAGCTTCATCCAACATCCTAAAAAGGGCTTGTCCCTTCCTCAACACATAGGGAATTCCTTGGCCTGTTCACAGGAGAATCAACCCCATAAATCATGCACAGAACAATCCTTAAACTCTACCAACATCTGCCTAAACTCGATCATCCAGACACACAAAATATACAAAAACAAATTGTCCTTCCTTCACTTGAATGTGCTCTTATAGGTCTATGGCTAGATCAAAATTATTTCTCCAATGATGTCTTTCCCTTGGATGTGGTGATCAAATGAACCTCCTTCTCTTCTATTTATATGTTTCCTTGGTGCAACAACTAGCCTTCCAAAGGGAAATTTTCAAGCCAAGTCAACTTGAACATCATGTCAATCAGCCAATCTCATATAAATAAAAATCATTTTCTTCATTTAATCAAAGCCTACATGGTTGCCTATGGTTGCCCCTTTCTCCATTAAGGGTGCTCCACTTGCAACAATGGTCAAACCACCAAAATCTCCTCTTGGTTTCATGCCCACAACTTTAGGTGTTAAACCCATTGCTTGGGTACTTTGCCCACAAAGCCCATGTGGGTAAACAATATCCCAAACCTTGTACCATGGGGTGTGGGAGTACCTCCCAAGCTACACAAATCAACACTCCCTCTTAGTTAGGGAGGTACTTCCATTGCAAAAAAGTAACCATCATCATCACTAGTGACACTAGCCCAATCTGGTGTTCATCACTGCAGCATACCATGCAGAATGAACCACACAATCTCGATAGTGTCTTTTCCTCATCTCATCAGAACATAAATATCTCAAACTTCCATAGGGAATCTTGCTTTGAATCTAGACTCCCTGAGTCTACACAATCTCCACTGGATCACACTGCTACTAATCTCATGTCCTACAAGGTCAGTCCACGTTGTGGTCAAACACGGGCCACATTGTTGGCATGCCCTCTTGGCCAAGGGGGTGGCAAAAAGTAAGAGAAAATTGAAAAGATAAGAAAAAACTAAATTCGGCACACGAAAACTGACACAACTGCAAAACTACAGATAGTGCTGCCCTAACATTGGTGGCAACTCGAATAGTGTTGTCACCGACAATGTTGTCACCACCAGTGCTTTCACCGCTAGTGTTGTCATTGTGCACTGATAGTTCCAAAAACGCAGACTACGCCACTACTGTAAATAAAATCTGACCCTAAAAAATCACAACTACTATAGGAAACAACCCAAATGACTGCAAATGATCAAGGTTTGCTACTTCTAATTAAACCCATAAAACCGAAATTATTCACATAATGTTGTTGTACTTTAAAACTAATTGAAAACAAAAAAACTAGTTGTAAAAATGTAGAGGAAGAAAAATAATACTAACATCATAATGTATAGACAACTGCATAAAACTAGCAAGCTATATTTCACAAGTTGTTGTACCAAACACATAGGAAATCATTGTAGATCATAAGCATAAACACCTCCACAAACAATAACCAAGACCAACAATCTACACACACAATATTACTGCAAATAACGCATAATTGTTGAAAATAAGTGTTGTTGAACTCACATATACATCTTCTGCAAATAAAACCATTGCTGCACATAACCAAAAATTGTTGCAAGTACTGAGAACAAGCTAGAAATAAACACATAATACTGCAAATAACTAACAACAAAATAAACTAGTAAACAACATCACTCTAAAAATAACCTGCACATCCCTTTCACAACACAAAAGAAAACCCCCCAATCCTCTCCTATGTGCTCTTCAAAAACCCATGTATAATCCCTAACCCTATCACCATGAGGGATTATTTTAATATTTTCCTAATAATATCTTCCAACACCTTTTCCCTCCATGGAAAATTTGAATTCATTTCATTTACATCACATGTCATTTGCATTTTCATTTTGAATTTACATTTTGTTTCCATTTCACATTTACATTTGGATTGTATAATTACATTTACATTAAATTTCCAAAATTGTAACACCCTCCTCCCACATTTACCCAAGTTAATTGGCCTGTCGGGGTAAACATGTGATGAAGAGTTACTATGATATGATTCAACCTCCTAGATCACCTTAAGGAAGTGGAATTGACAAACCAAAACCTTACTGACTTCCCTCAGGTGCTATAGGACCCCCAAGAGCTAAACCACCCTTCCAAGTGCCTAAACCCTGAGTTAACCCACTTTTTCACTGATATGGACTCCCAAATGTTGGCATAACACTACCTGAATTCAATTATAACCCTATAGCCGCATGCATAAACCTGCAAGGGAGCAACTGCAATCTTCTTCACCCAGTTTTGTGCCAGCGACCATGAGATCTGAGGCACTTTTTTAGGGCTAGTCTCCAGACCACTACCCATAACTTAATGAAACTCTTAGAAATCATAAATGACACAAGGAAAAATCCCTTCATACAAAATTGGACAATAAATTTACGTAATTAGGTCTAACCATGTTAGACATTCCATCAAACACATCATGAACATGTAATATACAGGTCGTAATCACATATATGAACATAGAGATCTCATACTTATCTGAGAATCATCAAGAAGGTTTGATGCCCTTTCACAATAGTTGCATTATCATCTATTAGGTCATACATTCATTAAGAATTCATTTACTAATCAAAACATGATGAGATCCATAACTAAAGTCTGTCATAAACTATGCTTATAACCATAATATAACTAGAATATTAACAATGATAGAACAACCATCAAAGTCACATCATAACAAGTATAAATGATCACGAAATAAAAGAAGAAAATATCTCTTATTAACATATGCAAATCCAACAAAGTCAGGGACTTACATGTACCACCCAACCATAGATTGGGTTGAACCAAATCTTTCTTTCAACCAATCACCCTTGTGCCATATTCCAAGCATGAATGTGGGACTCACAACAAAAACAACCAAGGCTTCCTCAAGATTTACCGTGTATCCCCCCATTACCAATCAAGAGATTCCTATGTATGAAACCCTCACCTATACAACTAGGTGTTATCATGTATCCTGCCAATACCGGTCAAGGGATTCCCAGGCCAAACAATAAACATACACTACCATGCTTTATTGCAATCCCACCAAAACTGGTTAAGGGATCACTAGGCCCTAAACAAGCATGGATGCCTTTGGTTTTCTTCACCAATACCTTGAGGAATTTTCCCATCTCTAACCTCAAGATTTATTGTGTATCTCACCATTACCGGTCAAGGGATTCCTTGGCCACTGGTAATTTTCCTGAGACCACCTCATCCAATTCCAAAACCATCCAGCAATCTAGCTCAACCAAATTAAATAACCCCATCACACCATGGCTATCAAAAAATGGAAATGGAAGGATAAAAACCATTGTCACACCTAGCAAAACTCATGCCAATGATAGTAAGAGAACCAAATACACACATGCATATACCATGCATGCCAAAACTAGCAAGGAAATCATACATGCAACTCGATACCTACAATTAATCCTGTTGTAGCCACTTGATCCAACTCTTCCTTGTTTGATCTTTGCTTCCCTTTGCTTTCTTGTCCTTCCTTTGCCTTCCTTTCTCCAATGCTAGAGTGCTCCAATAATTCTCTAAGTGTGCAAGACTATGAGAGAGAGAGAGAGAGAGAGAGAGAGAGAATAGAGAGAGAGCTCCAAAATTGAATTTAAAAAAGATTGTGAACTGATCCTCAGAAGCCTTTTTATCAATGAGGCCTCTATTTTCTTCAATTTCCATTAATTTTCCTTCAATTTACTCCTCACATGCAACCTGTGACCTTTCACCTTCATTTTCTTCTAATTTCCTTTATTTCCATAGATAAAATGCCAATTAATGTCTCTTTTCCTTTTCAAATCTTTTGTTAATGCCTTTTCCAATTTCCTTAGCTAAAATAAACCAAATGAACACCCAAGTGTCTGCACCAAGAAAGTGGGTAAGTCTCTTATCATTCTTATTCTTTATGTTGATGATTTTATCCTTACTGTTAGTGATCCCAACCTTATAAACCATGTGAAGTCCAGCCTTAAGAAGTAGTTTGAAATGAAAGACTTAGGACACTTGCATTATTTTCTTGGTCTTCAAGTCTTGCAATCCAAGGAAGGTATTTCCCTTTCCCAGTCCAAGTATGTTTGTGATCTTCTACGCCACTTTCACATGGAATACTGTAAGCGACCCCCTTCTCCCTTTCAGTCTGGAGTCAAACTTTCGGTCACTTGTACTTCCCTTGAAGTTGATGCTACCTTATACCATCAACTTGTAGGAAAACTTTTGTATCTGAACCATACCCATCCCGACCTTTCCTTTGTTGTTGGCCTTATTGCTTGGTTTATGCAAAAGCCACATGAAATTTGTTGGAAGGAAGCTAAAAGAATACTTTGTTATGTTCGAGGTACAGTTCAGTTTGGGATTCATTACAATGCAGAAGCATCTCCTCTATTGGTTGGTTTCACTGATTCCGATTGGGTTCATGACCCGGATGATTGGAAGTCTACTTCAGGTTATGTATTCACTCTTGGTTTTGGACCTATTACATGGGCTTTCAAGAAACAAAGTTCCATTTCTCTTTCTTCAGTAGAAGCATAGTATCGTGGTGCCATAGAAGCTAGTAACGAAGCCCCGTGGCTTCGTCAGATCCTGTCAGAGTTTGGCTTTCAGCAGCAACATCTGACTACACTTTGGTGTAATAATCAAAGTTCCATTCAACTATGAAAAGATCCAGTCCAACATCAGTGCATCAAACACATTGAAATACACATGCACTTCATCAGAAAGCTCATTCATGACCATGTTCTTGAAGTGCAATATTGTTAAACAGATGATCAAGTTGCAGACATCTTCACAAAGGCTCTCATAGAGGCGAAGTTTACTAAACTTTGATTTATGGTTGGAGTTAAGGAAGTTGTCACTAAGGGTGGATAGGCTCTAATGCCTCCTTCCTTCCCCTATTGTGTCATATTTGTACATCCTTCAATCCTATCCAAAGTTGTTCTTAAGGGGGGATGTTAGGATATTCTGACACATAGGAAATAGTTAAGTATAACTTGGTCTAGTGTAGAGTTAGGTAAAGTGTGTTTCTTTACTATGTACATTTGTAACTTACAATCCGATGGTCACGATATGTTCTATACATGAAGTGATATGATGGTTCATTCTCTCCTTGGTATTAACGACACTTGATCCGTGGCTTAACACTCGATTGGTCCATGACCTCTATTTAAGGAGCATGGAGGGTCATTTGTAGGGTGACTGTTCATGGGAGAAGCTTACGTAAATTTTCTTTCTTTTATTAATAAATTTCCTGAAGTGGCCCTGTTGGCTTAGGTCGTGGATTGTTTCCCTCTTTTAGGGCTTTAACCACGTCAAGAAAACTGGTGTATTGATCTATGATCTTTTTGTGAGCGGTGTTCTTTGGTGTTCTATCTGAGGAACTTACCCTGTAAATTCCTACATTTCTCAATATTCATCTTGGAATACATCTCCCATGCCCTTGGTCTTATTTTTCCTTTATTAATTGTATTACATGTAATTTTAACCAGGGTTGTTACAAGAAATTAATTCAAAGTTTCACTTGGGCTCTAATAGGTCCCCTGCAAAAAATCCTAGCTCATCTTTGAGCTAGCTACAGGCAAACATCCACATTTACTTGCATTATTGTTGTGTAATCTAAATCCTCCTCTAAAGGATGAACTATAGGTTTCTCCTCTACTCTACTCTGCTTTGTTCATCCCATTGTGCACTTCTTCCTCCTTATACAAGCGTCCCAACCTCCTGCTCTCAATACCCCAATCCTTTCTCCTTCTCTAATCTACTATCTACTGTAACTAACATCCAATCCATTGTTGTTTTCCCTTCTTTCGATGTCCTGGTCCACTACATGTTGTCACTTTGCCGATATTGTTGGATTTCTTTGATCTTATTGGGTTAGGGTCTTTAGCTACAAAATTTTTCCTTTGTCTCCCTTCTGTGCCTTCCGTTCTTTTGGGGCACAAGAAAAATGCAAGGTGCTAATTGGTTTGCGCAAGACCAACTAGTTACACTTGGTGGGGATCTTACAGAAGACTACCCATATATCTATCTTGGATCTCATTTTGGTGTTGCATACGCTAGATTGGGCTATAGCTCCCTTGGCACAATTTGTTGCATAATCTATAGCCAAGAAACCAGTGTTATTCTTGAAGTCGCAGGTTGGCAAGGCCCACAACCTCCCTCGGATGATAAGTTCGTCCACCTGGGATTCTCTCCATCACTGCTACCACCCATATGGAGATGGGTACCAGGTTTTTCTCAGCTAGTGCACATTATTGGAACACCCTCTTGGCTAGGGGGTGCACCAAAAAAGAAGAGAAAACTGAAAATACAAGAACAAACTAAATTTGACACATGGAAACCAACACAACTGCAAAACTACATGAAATTATACTCTAACATTGGAAACAACCCAGATAGTGTTGTCACCAATAGCGTTGTCACCGACAGTGTTGTCACCACTAGTGTTTTCACTACTAGTGTTGTCACCGCCAGTGTTGTCATTATGCACCGATAGTGTCGCGCACCGACAGTATAGTGCACCGATAGTGCTACAAACACAAAGTACACCATTGTTGTAAATAAAATTTGACACTACAAAATCACAATTGCTACATGAAATGACCCAAACAGTTGCAAATGGCTAAGTTTTGCTACTTCTAAGTAAACCCATTGAACCAAAATTATTCACATAATGTTTTTGTACTTTAAAACTGATTGGAGACACAAAAACTGGTTGTAAAAATGCACAGACAACAAAATAATATTGGCAACATAATCTATAGATAGCTGCATAAAACCAACAAGTTATAGTTCACAAGTTGTTGTACTAAACACATAGGAAATCACTACAGATCATAAGTATAAACACCTCCACAAACAACAACCAAGACCAACTATTTACACACAATATTGTTGCAAATAACTCATAACTTCTGAAAATAAATGTTTTTGAACTCACATATACGTCTGCTGCAAATAAAACCATTGCTGCACATAACCAAAAACTGTTGCAAGTACCAGGAAAAAGATAGAAATAAACACACAATACTGCAAATAAGAGACAACAAAATAAACTAGTAAACATCACATGGTTGTTGTAAATAACTTGTTGCAAATGAAGCATAAAACCATGAACCCAGATTCTTTTGCTAACTTGAACAAGAATTTACGTCATATGAAACCCTCCCTGTCATGGTGGCAGGGAAGCTGCGGTGCCTCCAAACCTATTACACACTCCAAAAATCACCTACGCAACCCTTTCACAACACAAAAGACAGCCCCCCAATCCTCTCCTACATGCTCTTCAAAAACCCATGTATAATCCCTAACCCTAATGCCATGAGGGATTATTCTAATATTTTTCTAAAAATGTCTTCCAACACCTTTTCCCTCCATGAAAAAATTGAATTTATTTCATTTACATCACATGTCATTTGCATTTTCATTTTGCATTTATATTTCATTTACATTTTATTTCCATTTCACATTTACATTTGGATTTTACAATTACATTTACATTAAATTTCCAAAATTAACTCAAAGTTGCACTTGCGGTCCAACACATATCACACCACAACTCATCTTTGCAAGCGATCTCATCCTCCTGAGTCAAATAACACATGCACATGCCTCCAATATCAAATGTGTAACATCATGACTTGACAGAGAAACTAGCCTACCAACATCGCATCCATCGCATGAAGCCAACTCATTCATTCCAAAGCACCTCTTGAGCAGTCCCAACAATCCATGACAAGTCACAAAAAGTCCATGATTTACAACCCACCATACAACAATTTTTTTCTCACTAGGTTCTTCACCGACCTGCTAGAACTCACAACCCCTCTCGCAATGTAGCCTGTTAAGACCATATCTCCATGTCCTCAACTAAAACCTCTGCTCCATGATCTAGACAATCTCAGCTCCCTCTGAGTTGCTTCGTTGTGCACACTCTAATCGATTTGCCCTTCAAAGTAGCTCTTATTCCATGTTGACCATGTCCATAGAACTCCAGCTATATGTCTATGTCTAAAATCATGATCATAAACACACTAAAATACCTCAACACTACTACTTTGCACAATGGAAAATACAAAACAATGAATCAACTAGTACATAAGACAATTTTTAACCCAACTTTTGTTATATTAAAAATCTTTAATTCAACAATATTAGGGCTCCCATACTAGGGATCATTTACCTTACAATAAACCCTAATAAAATACAAAAACTAGGGCTTGGTATCAACCACTATGATGGCCAATCTACCCTGAATAAAGTACAATTGACCTACTTGTTGATGTAGCGCTTCCACAACCCTTTCAGTCCACATACCTTGAACACATTTGCAGGTCCTTTGCCTCCCAATATACTAATCACTCCAGCTGACACTATCAATGATCATAGCTCCTTTTTTGTCACTAAACTTGGCCCAACACAAGTCTGCCCACTAACTGCTCCTTTTCTCCTTCAAGGACTCCAATACATAGGGTCTTCACCACTGCCACTTCTTACCTCTCTACTGCTCCAAATATGATAGACTTAGGGCTTGGAGTCTACCTTATTATCTTTGATTCAACATTTTGTCAATCACATAACTAGGGCACAATGACTAACCCTCTTGACTATTCTTAATCACCTCCAAAATCCATTCCTTATGGAATCACACATCTACCCACACACAGTGACAATTCTGCCTTTTTTCCATTGGACTAGGGCTCTACAAGTAGCTCTCTAACAACCCTCCAAGCACTATACACAAATTTTTATACTAATGTCCAAATGGTACCCTACATCACCTATCAAAACATCAACACGAAAAGAAAAACATACCTCTACTTAGGATGCCAACTTTTGCCCTATACTTCGTGACCTGTGCACTAAAATTCTAAGCTCCCGGCCCTCTGATTATGGCTTCTTGTAATAGCTACAGGACTACTTCAAATGCATCCAAATAACCCTCCAAGACTTGTGTTGTGTTGAAAATGCAACAAGATGATGGAGCTTAGTGGAAAGAAGTCGCCTTCACTAAGTGGGCCTGCAGGCTATTTTTGGTGCAAAGTCTATTTTTAGACTATGTATATTTTTAGACATATGGATCATGGTCTATGAGTTGCAGGATGATATTTTTGGATGATTGGTCATGTTGGTAAAAATATATGGACTTCTATTTTTAGACATATGGGCGGTTTCTATTTTTAGACTGCCAGGCTAAAAATAGAACAGTCGAATATTATTAGCTCATAATAATATTTGGACTATAAACATTATCTTATCCTCTTGGAGCACTTCAGTTTGAGCTACAGATGTGGCACATGTAGCTGTTAGAAGGAAATACGCTTTTCTTATGGGTCAGTTGAGCTATTGCATGGTGGACTTCAGTGAGAACTCAAGTGGTTGAGTTTGATGGAGTTGATTGAGCAGTTGATGGAGTTGTGTTCAGTTTGACTTGGTTGAACTAGTTGTATTTAGTTTAACTGCAAATACACTAGTGATGAGTGATGTGAATTAATTATTAATTAATTCACTAATTATTAACTCATAAAGCAACTAAAGAATACATCAGTTAACTCAGTGCATGGACGGTTCAGTGGAGACAGGTGTTAGAGGTTGAGATTGTTATCAGTTGTGACTATAGTTGTGCATGAGATTTGCACATGCATGGATGGAGATTTCCAATGAGGATTGCGCAGTACAAACTAAGTAAAAACAAGCTTGGAAAGTAATCCATTCTCATGCAGGATTGCGCAGTGGAGGCGGGAAAGTAGCGGAGGAGATTTGAACCTGTGATTGATTCAGATCTGAGCTAGTTTGTGTGTAACAGGTGGAGGTAGTACTGAGTACTTTCGAGGAGTATTGTACTATGTATTGTTACATGTTCTCAATCAATATAATATATAGATAGTTGGGGGCTTTCAGCTGTATGCTTTCCCCGTGATATACCGTGTTGATATGTGTGATTGATGCTTCAATGTGTGCATGCAATTATTTCTGAATACTGCAAATTGATGATCAATAGTAGAGGAGGTTATGTATTATGCATGCATTCCGTAAATAGTGTATAATCAAGATAATCTCTGTGAATAAGTGTCATATTATTCAAAATTTCTACATGTTGAACCTCCACTACATGTGTGTTATCCTTCAAGCAATGTGGCCACTCTTTTACTACCCTAACGTTGGTTACAGGAGCTTCATCCAACAACTTAACAAGGGCTTGGACCTTCCTCAACACACAGGGAAATCCTTGGCTTATTCACAGGAGAATCAAATCCAAAACTCATGCACAGAATAATCCTTAAACTCAGCTAACATCTGCCTAAACTTGGCTCATCCAAACACAAAAAATATACCAAAACAAATTGTCCTTCCTTCACTTGAATGTGCTCCTATAGGTTTGCGATTATATCAAAAGTATTTCTCCAATGATGTCTTGGATGTGGTGATCAAATGAACCTCCTTCTATTCTATTTATATGTTTCCTTGGTGCAATGACTAGTCCTCCAAAAGGAACCTTTCAAGCCAAGTTGACTTGAACATCATGTCAATTTTCCCATCTCATATAAAAAAAAATTATTTTCTTCATTTGATCAAAGCCTCCATGGTTACCTTAATTTCCCCTTACTCCATTAAGTGTGCTCCACTTACAATTATGATCAAATCATCAAAATATCCTCTCTATTTCATGCCCACAACTTTTGGTGCTAAACCCACTGCTTGGGTACTTCGCCCAAAAATCCCATGTGGGTCAACCATATTGCAAACCTTGTACCCTAGGGTGTTTGAGTACCTCCCAAGCTACACAAATACATTGGAACCTTGAAATGACTGGAATTATGACTTGTCTTTTAAATCTGGATCCAGGTCATTTTGTATTTTGCAAAGGTGCTCGACTCTTGGATGTCTTGGATATATAGATATTGAAATTTCATGGCCTGGATAAGGTAGTCTGATTGATGTAGATGTCTCCACAAGTCCATATGTTCCCAGCAATCCAAATGCCCCAGATTGAACTAGATGTCCTTCAAAAACTTCTCATACGCCAGATTTTTCACAAGTCCAGATGGATCTGGATTCCTAGATAAGTCTAGATGTCCTCGCACCCGTGGATGATTCCAGATTCTAGGATAATTTTGGATGTCCTACATACTTGGATGAGTCCAAATTCCTAGATAAGTTTGAATGTTCCAAATTTTCTAGTTGGCCTAGATATGCCCAGATGACTTCAAACCAAAAACTACTCAGTCGTGCCTTAACTTAAAAGGCCTTTTCTCCTTGATCCTTGGGATATTTTCTAAGTGTCATATACTGTTGGAAAGGTCTTTGAGAGGACCATCCAACGAAACACTTAGCTGTCTCATTTTAGCTAAGGCATTATGGAAAAAATTCCCTCAAAGCTTCAAAGTTATAATCTTTATTCTTGATTCACCAAGCTCCCCCTAAACTTGACACAACCAACTACCACCATGTTCATAACTCTTACTTAACATCAACAACACAAACAAACAATAATGAATCAACTTTGACATGAATGACAACACTTTTTGACATCAATGATAATACTTCTTTGACATCAATGACAACACTTTGCTCAACACAATCAAATTTTCTCCAATACACATTGTTTCTTGCAACAAAAGGACATATGTCTTATAAGACTGTAACAATTGCTAAAGGAATCACTGTTTGGAGTGCCCCCTCACCACCCCTCTGATGTTTAGTGAGAGGACCAACATTGGGAAACCCCTATACTAGGCCTGGTATCTATAAGTGCCCAAAAGAAACTGTAAAAATCAAGATTGTCATGTTATCTCATCCTTCTATTCCTCTTTTTAAGACCTATCATCTACTCAAATAAAATTCCCTTCATTAGGTTTGTCTTCCTTTCATGGGAACCTCTTCCTTTACTCGTGCCTCTTTATTGGAGGGCCGCTCACAAGCTAATCAACATTCTTGCATGGACCCTCTTCCTCTAGTGGGCAGTCATTCAATTGGGATTCCAATTCTCTCGCACTACCCAAAAACACTTGTCCTGTGGCCACTCTAGAAAGAGGTATGAGTATTTTTTCTATCACTGGGAATAGAACCCTAGAGAGGTAGCCAACCTTAGTGGTGGGTTTTTGAACTTATCTAAAGGTTGTTAGAATATTGGTTCCCCCCAATTTGTTCACCCACTAATTATGATGGCAACTCAAAAACTGGAATAATTTGTGGGGGAAATCCTTTAAAATCCCTAACTCCTGGAGAAAATTGAAAACATCCCTTTTCGAATAGAAGGTTCTTTCCTTGGTCTATGTAAAACATATTATTTAGAAAAAAAAATGGGCATAGATTTTAGATCTCTTGTATATGAACACTCCAAGGATTTTTTAAAAGGCTATGGGAGTGGCGTTTAGATCGAAGGATTTTCTATACTACAGTTTTTAGGATCTATGTATAATAAAAAAAATTAGAAGCCCTCATGGTGGGCCAAACTATTTCATAGAGGGATTTTTCCTTTGCGCTTGTAGATATGTTTCCAGGAGATCATGGGCCAAATTCACCAACTTGTTATCAGATCTTTGTCAATATACGCTTTGGGTAGTCACTACTCATTAGGGTTTACTCTTTAGATTTGGTTCGATATCTCAAGTTTTATTTAGAGCTCCGAGTGAGTATTCCCTCATGCATGCAACACCTTCTTTTTCAAGGTAAGCAATTGGTTGATGTTAATCCTTTCTCAATTTACAACATTTATAAAGATGCCACTATTTTCATAGTTCTTCTTCTACGAGGGGGGACTAGAGGTAAGGCTTTGTCCTCTCAGAATTTTTCTTATAAAGATGTTGTCCAAGCTCGACCCCCCCAAAGTCAAATCAAGCTCAAATGGTTCCTAACCCATTTTTGGTGGAAAAATCTAAGGAAGTTCCCTCCCTAGAAATATCTCACTCAGATTTTAGAGGATCTTCATCAGTTGTATTTAAAGGTAGAATTAATCTTCCATTTTAATGGATTATGGCCCCACACAGACAATCTCTACCAATGGATCCATACTATATGGACTAAGAATTGCAAGGTTATTTTCTGCTCAAAAGGATTCTTCAGTGTGTTATTTGTAGAACCGGAAGCTTATCAGGAAACTGTAACTAAAGGGCCTTGGTTTTGGGGTAATGCTAAACTATTTTTAACCCCTTGGTTCACATATTTTGACCCATCCACGGTTGTTATTACAAATATTTCAATATGGATCAGTATTCCTAATTTGCTAGCTCACTTGTGGCACTACTCAATATTCAAGGAATTGGAGACTCTTTGGTTTGTTATCTTACTATTGATGCCTCTCGTGGGCAGCTTAGTGTATACACCTATGGAAGAATTTGTGTTGAGATCAATATTAGTAAAGGGTTTCCATACCAAATCTATTTAAAAATTGGTGATTTTCGCTGGACCCAAGATCTAGATTATGACAACACTACTTTTCGTTGCAACTAATGCATCCAACAAACCACTTATAGAATTTTTTCTTAGTGTTTAACTCTAAATAGAAGCAGAGCATCCACAATTCCAAATCTAAAATATGGAAGCCCTGCAACCCTCCTCGGATGGAGGGCAAGGACGATGAAGAAGCTAATGATGAAATCCACTCGGGGGACAAGGTGCAAGACTCAACAGCTCCTGGCATGGACCATGCTCCTTCGGAAAGCACAGAGATATTGAATAATAATGCTTCTTTAGGTATATTGAAATGAGCTCATGAGTCGACTTCTTCAGAATCTGAGAAGGAAACTCCTTCAATGTGCAATAATTTGCAGATCACTTTGATCAAATTGCCTTTGGAAGGTTGGGTCAAGGTTTCGAAAAAGAAAGAACAGAAAGGTCACCATGATCAACCCAAATTTGAGTGATTCTCCTCTCTAGTTGTTTCTCATGTCCCTTTATGTCTACTTGGTTATTCTCGGTACCATTCGAGACTTTGATACTGTTAGTATAGGGAAAATTGTGTTAGAAAATGAGTCATCATGGCAAATGATGTAATTTTATTTATGTTTGATCAATAGAATTTTTAAACTTGCAAAAAAAATAAAAACAAAAAGAATTTTTTTTAAAAGAAAAAATAAAATAAATTTTAAAAATAAAAACAGCGAAAAAAATAAAAAGAACCAAAGAAAAAAATTTAAAGAAATTTAAAATAAAAATTTAAACAAAATTTTAAAAATTAAAGTAAATTAAAATCCGGAGAAATAAAAAATTTAAAAATAAAACCATCAAAAAACAAATTGGGAAAAAAGTAATAATTATAAATTTATATTAAAGAAGAAAAAACGTTATAACCAGTGGAAAAAAAAAGACAGATTAAAAATAATTATTAATAAATAAATAAAAAGTCATTAAATTGAAAAAAATAAAAATAAATAAATAAATAAATTATTAAAAAAATAAAAGTGAAAAAAGTAAATAATTTAAAACTAAAAATTAAAGATAAAAGAATTAAAACAAGACAAAAAAAATTGAAATTTAAGAATAAAAATTTAGAAAAAAAAGCAAATCAAAAAAAATGTAAAAGTAAAAAAATGAAAAGCTAAGTCAACGGGAGTCAAGGGCAATGCCCAACATCATCCCCAACCTGCACTATGTAGTTGTATAGGCGGTCAATAGCTTGTGTGGCTTTCGAGCGTACCACAAAGAGGGGACTCTCCCCTCCACGTTACAGATCCAACTTTCACGCAGGCTATCGACGGTCCATATGGCTACACAACAAGGGTCGAGAGTGATGCCCGACATCGCCCTCGACCCCTATTACTCATTTTTTCTTTTGGATTTTAATTTTTTCAAGTGTTTTATTTTACTTTTTTCCCCTAATATTTATTTATTTATTATTAATTTTGTTTTATTGATTTCTAATTTTTTTTTAATAAAAAAATTTAAACGTTTTCTTCCTTAAGATATTTAATTTTATTCATTTTATAACCTTTTTTTATAAAATTTCAAAAATACTTTAATTTAATTTCTTATATTTTTTAAATTTCATTAATAGTTTATTTTTAAATTATTTTAATTTGTTCTCCTTAATCGAGGTGAGAAACGTTGAGCACAGACTAATGAGATTTGTGCCATGGCCAGACCCATTATGATTAAGGACAGTGGGTGGCTGATTGACGAACCTTGCACATTTTCCTCCAACTGCAAGGTGGCAACACGTGTGATGGTCATTAATTGGGATAGTAGAAATCGAGGAGCCATCACCCTGTTGGGGTTCTATGCAAAGGTTAGAGCTTGGTCTAGAGGTATTGTTTCATGTTCCCCTGTCATCTCTAGGATGTTTGTGAAGGTAACTCAATAGGACCGCCACCCCTAGGTAGACGACTTCACCCTTCTTCTAAAGAATGAAGGTTGCATGTATGTTATTTATGAATGTTTCATGCAAGTACTTATCCTTGAGATCATAAACTATCTCAAAACTCATTGGAAGCGTGTCTATGAGATGATATATTAGGTCCATAAGGAAACTTTTCGTGAAATTTAGAAGGCAGGAATTATTTACTTTGATGGGTAGTTTGAATATAATAGAATTATTTCTCTTTGTTATGGCATTTTGCTCTCTAGAATGGGCATGCTTTTTGGGTTTGATCAGTGGAACACGGTTTGCACTTCTTGCATGGGGGATTTTGTGTATTATCTAGTTTCTGTGTTGTATTGGTTTCCTCGTATGAAAAAGGGAATCAGGAGAAAGGAAATTCATGAATGGATACTGGTTATTGTTCCAAGCCAGCTCGGGGAGCTATGGACTGCTGTGAGAGGCTTGTTTCGGCAATCCCAGTTCAATATTGTGATGAAAAATATGGTTTATAGGCTTTATGCTCATAGACATGGTGTATTTTGTTGTTGCAATTCTACAGGTTTGATCTCTCAATGTCTTTTTCAAGGCTCTATGCTAGGTCGTCCCCCTGATCTAACGGTCTTGGCATTTGATTTTGGTTTATTCTATCTTCTGTGTGTTCAGTAGAGCAACAAAATGGCATGCCCATCCTCCAACAGGGATAATGCAACAAGGGGAGGTCATAGGCAGAATCGGGGCAACACCTCCATTGGTGTAGGACAGAGGAACCGAGAAAGTCAGGCCCAGCCTTGACTGGCTAGGGGACGCGGCCACAGATCCACCTCAAACCTAACCCATGAAGCTACTCAGGCCAACACTCAACCCCAAATCCGTCAATTAATTTTTTTGTGGGACGCTAACTTAAATCAGCAGGCAAAAATAATTGATTTGGATATGGAGGAACGGAGGGAGCTTGTGTTGAACCCTGGTCATTCCAGAGGCAAGTCCTCCCAATTTAAATAGATTGTTTATCTCTATTGGTTAATGAAGAACATAGTGGCCAATGCCATGATGAAACCCTTTGCTCGCCCTTCCAAGACTGATTCAGAATTCCAGGAAATTCACAAGGAATTTCAACTCATTCAATCCCATATTCAACAACAGAGTGTCTACCTCAGCTACATAGAGAAGCACATTCCATGCCTCCCGCAGACTAAATTGCTAGGATCCAGTGCAAAAGATCCAGCGCACGTGGACTCATCTAACGAGTAATAGCATGACTTGCTTAGTTTATTTTTTAATTCTTGCTATGTATAAATGAAGGATTTATAGACTTTGTTGTTTTGTCTCAATTATCTGGTCACTAGGAGAATTAAGGACAATCATACATATATATCTATGACAGATAGTCTCAAACTATTTTGTTTTTGGACCGCTTATAATGTGGTAAGGTGGCCAACAAACCTAGTTTCCCAATGGGTAGGTTGAGGCCACCTTACCAAATGGATATGGATGTAATACCTGCTTGTTTTTGTTGAAAATGAATGAAAAGGATCTGCCAAGCTTACAAAAAAAATATCCTTTTAAATTATATATTTTATTATATCTATCTATATATATATATATATATATATATATAGAGAGAGAGAGAGAGATATATATATATATATATATATATATATATATATATATATATCTTTTTTTTAATATCTTAGTTTTATTTTGTATTTGAAGATTTAATTTCCAAAAAGTATAAAATTACATTCTACATATGCCTATATAAAACGTGCTTTCTGAAATATTTTCAATACTTTTGTTGTCAAATGGACAACCAAAACTAGTACTTTGGACCAACAATTTATCATACAAAATCTAAGAGTTTGTACTGTCAATCAAAATCTATAAAAAAAAACTTTGTTTCTAGAGTTTTAGATATCAAAACACCAACAAAAAAGATAAATCTATGAGATCATGAAATATTTAAAAGGAGAGGTATCATCAAAGTCCATATGAGATCTATGATAGAAGTCAGATCTATCATGGTCACGAAACTCTGAGATCATGATGACCCCCTGATCCAAGAGAAAGCCTTCTTTAGATAACTTATCTGTTGCATAATTTGTTTCCCCAGGGATGAGGTTGCATGGACGGATCTATAGAAGATGGCCTCACAACATGTTGGAACTGTATAACCAGCTCTGAACAATAAATATCCATCACCTGAGAAACCTGGGACGCTAAAAGTACTGGAGGAACAACATGCTTGCAAGTAGCTTGGGCTACCCCCTCGGAAACTGTAGGAGGTATAGATCTTCCAATGTTTGAGCCAAAACTAGTGCCTTTATGGTTCTTTTTCCCCATAGGAAGAACACAACGATCCACTAGATGGCCATAATTATGGCATCTTCTACACCCGAAGGGTACACCTTCATAATCTTGCTCTTGCATCCTAGTTTCCCCTCTTCCAATATGTTTTTCTTCAACAATGCCCTAGGGAAGGTCCAACATAACTAAAATCCATGTCATAGACTGGTCCCCCATGGACAAATAGGGGTAATCCACATCAAGGAAAGAGCCAAGGGTATTCCCAATGTCTTAAAAGATGAGAGTTCTAGAAATTAGAAGGCCTTCATAATCTATCTCTTGCATCCTAATTTCCCCTCTTCCAATATTTATTTATTCAACAATTCCCTAGCGAAGGTCCAACATAACTAAAATCCATGTCATAGATTGGTCCCCCGTGGACTAATAGGAGTAATCCACATCAAGGAAAGAGCCAAGGTTATTCCCAATGTCTTAAAAGACAATAGAGTTCCAGATATGAGAAGGTAGACCAGGTACCTAAAACCAAATAGGGATGGTGTCAATATGCTCTCGAGAAGCATCGAAGGTAGGAGACCAAAATTTGAAAATGATGGGAGTTGAGTCAATGGACCAAACCTGTGATGAAATCATCTTAGCCTCATCTGAATCTTCAAAGATCAGTTGAATCCAACCCTTAGCAAGAATAGTAGCCTTTGGGAGGACTTCACCTTAGGCTTAATAAAGCTTTCCACCCACTCAACAATGGTCTTTAAACAAAATTCCTAACCCCTTGCTCTGCCAAAGAGGGATTTTTCAAACAACAACACAATCATCTATATAGTAACACCCTCACCCAAAACCATATTAAGATTTGGAGCGGGCTTCATCTTGATGCACTTCTTCTTCTTCCTCCCCCCTCCAGAGAGATCGGAACTACTATTAGGTGAGGATATATTCATAGAACCCCCTAGTGGTCCTTCCCAACCAGACTCCTAAACATTCCCTTGTGAAACTTGCAAACCCTCAGTTTGCACCGCAAAAAAAATCTCTAGAACCAACACACGAAACAGTAAGAGCCAACTCCACCCCAATTTTCAAAAGCAAAAAAGAAGCAGGATTACATGTATGCAGAATCTCCTCTTGAAGCCCAAAATAAATTGATCCAACCCCTAGAAACCCCAAGTCCAATGAAGAAAACGAAGGCGCATGGAATGACTGTGATCCTAGGAGGAAATTTGTAACTAAATTGATTTGAATGGAAAATGTCATCAACCCATGCTATTCATCCACCTATGGAATTTACCCATGGTATTGTAAGTGGCATCCACCCATGGTATTGTAATTGACATCCACCCATGGTATTCGTTCACCCATGGTATTTGCCCATAGTATTGTGACATCCACCCATGGTATTCATTTACCCATGGAATTGACCCGTGGTATTGTGACATCCACCCATGGTATTCATTAACCCATGGAATTGACCCGTGGTATTGTGACATGCACCCATGGTATTCATTCACCCATGGAATTGACCCGTGGTATTGTTACTGAAAAATACTATAAGTAACAAGTTGCATTTTGTAAAAGGAAAGATAGTCCACCACAATGTAGTCCTTACAGTTATTATCTGTTTTGATAAAAAGTTTCTTTGTGATTTTGTTTATTGGGCATTCTCATCTTTTTATTCTGGCATTTCAATTTTTCAGATCTTGGGGCCTCCCCCCAAGATCTGGATCAGTAGTATCAGAGCCAAGTTACAATTCCATGGGAATGAGTGTTCCATGCATATTTCAGTTTCAATTTTTTGCAGCAATATTCAACGAACTTCAGGCACGCGCTGCGACCTCCAGAGAGCACTTTCTTGGGCCAAGCAGGAAGAATTTTTCTTTTTCATTTTTTTGAAGGAATATTTTTTTTGGGCGGCGAGTTTGAAGATCATATCTGAAACATTTGGTGCAATATTTACAAAAAAAATACTAGATTTGGATTCCTTGCGAAAATATACCAAAATTCAAAAAAAAAAAATCGGTCGAATCGAAGTCTGGATGAGGGAGATATCGCTGATTTAAAATCAGCTATGTTGTAGAATTTTTTTTGACGATAACTGGTGGACAGCAACTCTCCTATCATTTTTAAATTTTTTTATGCAGAATTTCAAAAAACATATTGTAGATCTAAGCTCCTCTTGAAAAATCACCCAATTTAAAAAAAAGGGTCGAATCGGAGTTCAGATGCGGGAGATATCACTGATTTAAACTCAACTATTGTTTTAGAACTTTTGTGACAGCGGAAAAATTGCAATATGAGATTCTAGAGTGTCCATATAAGGATTTCCAACACATGGGAAGATGCAAAATGGTCCTTCTACTTCTAAAAACAGGTTATAATAAATATTCTGAGTTATATTGACCGAGTTATGTCCATTTTAATTCTGGAGCAGCATTCGGAGTAGGTTTCCATTGGAGACATGCCCTCCCACCCCACTTTAGTAGGCACCTGCTTCACATTCATCAGTTTTAGCATAGCAACATTTAGCTTGGGTTATTTGGAGACATGCCCTCCCACCCCAGGCTATGTAGGCACCTTCTACTTCATCAACAACCAACATCATGGTTATGGGTCAACTGCACAAAATCCTTGTCATCGAATTCCATTTGCTAGGCCGCACACTGTTAGTATCACAGTTGGTCACAAGCATTACAGGGTATCTATATCATCAGATCTTTGCTTTTCATGGTTATGGGTCATCCACAAACCCACACTTCATCGAAGTCCATTTGTTGGGCCGCACACTATCAGTATCACAGTTGGTCACAAACATTACAAGGTATCTCTATCCTCGGATCTTCGTTCATCATGGTTATGGGTCATCCACAAACCCACACTTCATTGAAGTCCATTTGCTAGGTCGCACACTATCAGTATCACAGTTGGTCACAAGCATTACAGGGTATCTCTATCCTCGGACCTTCATTCATTATGGTTATGGGTTAACCACATGAAACCCTTCTCTTCAATGGGTCTTCATATTCAACAAAGGCTTCATAGGAGGGAACTTCACGCAATGGGGACCATTGCTTCTTAAGGAGGGAGGAATGATCCGAATGGAAAATGACATCAACCCATGGTATTCATCCACCCATGTTATTCATCCACCCATGGAATTTACCCATGGTATTGTAAGTGGCATCCACCCATGGTATTGTAAGTGACATCCACCCATGGTATTCGTTCACCCATGGTATTTGCCCATAGTATTGTGATATCCACCCATGGTATTCATTCACCCATGGAATTGACTCGTGGTATTGTGACATCCACCCATGGTATTCATTAACCCATGGAATTGACCCGTGGTATTGTGACATGCACCCATGGTATTTATTCACCCATGGAATCGACCTGTGGTATTGTAACTGAAAAATACTATAAGTAACAAGAACAATGTAAACTTTGAAACGAGCACTGATATTGTTACCCATTTCGTAGAGATAGCAAAAAAGTGACCCGATTTTGAAAAGGGGTGATGCAGAACACACATTTTTTTTAGAGCATAGTTTTTGGCACTTTAAATTTTTTTATGTACATTGCTTTTTAGAATGGTAGTGATTTTCATGCTGATTTTAAAAGTGGTAATTCTGCATCAGGTCCTTTTTTAAAAGACCTATTTTTTTACTTTAAATTTTCTAATGTATGAAATGTAAATAATTATTTTTTAAATTAATAATTTTTGAAGTGGTCTTCTCCTTCATATTTTCTTGTTTTTATTTTTATTTTTATTTTTTTTTGTAGTGAGGTTTTTATTGGTTTGCATATTTAAAGAAGAAGGTGGATATTTTGAATTTTTGATATTCTACATATTTATACATCATTAATTAATTTTTCAATCCACATGAAATAATTGTCTCTAAAAAACAATAATTTTTAACAATTGACATAAAAATAACCATTTTTAACATAAATATAACTAAAAAACTACACATTTTGATAATTTTTTGTAATTTTTTACTAGAATGACATGTCAAAATCACAATTTTTATAGGAAAATTTTAACTAAAAATGGTTAAATAATAGTTTTTTTTAATGAATTTTATGTCAAAAATATAATAATAATCACTGTTTTCTTCAAAAAGTAATGATTAACATAAAAATTAATGCGAAAATCACATAATACAAATATTGAACGCATAACAATCTTAATTGAGTGCTTATTCTTCTCATAAAATGTCAAAGTCAAAACATTACAAGTATAACTAATTAATAGTTACAAAAAATGAGCTTGATTTCCAAGCATAACTTAAATTTAATCAACAATGTCACGTAATCCAAACTCTTCGTCTTCTTGAGTTTCATGATCAGGAGCTCAAGACCAAGGGTCGAAAATGCTTGATTTTGAAAGCGATCAGAACTGGTTTGAACTTGAATGACCGGATAGGTCTCGTCCTCCTGATTCCAGCGCTATGAACGGTTCGAAAAATGGTCTTCGTATGGGGATGTTATGCCAAAAACAAAATCGCCTAATGACCCTTAATTTTTGAATATTTTTCAAAAAAACATAAAAAAAATATATTCTGCAAAATATTCCTTGAAATATTCCAGGGAATATTCCTTTTGGGCAGCGAATAGGAGGCCACCACGTGGCCCGGATGACGTCAGCAAGGGAAATGTTGGCGTATGTTAAAATTTGTGGAGGTGCGGAGGATCGAACCCGCGACCTCCCAATCACCATTGCAAATCTTTACAAACGCACCACAACTACGGTTCTTGTTATGTTTGTGGGGGAAGCGATATTTAAATGGTGTATTATGTTTGGTTAGGGCCGGAAGAGGGCCAGCCCCCATTCCATATGCCCTTAACCTATGAACCATGGGCCTAATGTAACAATCGGCGGTCAGTCCAAAAGTTTAACGGTTATATATTATGTGGTCACATTATGTTATAACGTGGAAAATTTGGGTTAACACAGTTCAATAAAGTGCTTGGCGCAAACTCCAAGGCAGACCACCCACAAAACCGTCGTTCCGAATGTTTGGTCACATGCATGCTAAAATTAGAGTTAACTACCAGTTAGCATGGCGGAAAATTTGGTGGAGTGCCAAATTTGGGCGGACCCGCCCTATTTGGCCTTCAACTAAAGTTAATTGAAGTTTTTCTAGGAAACTGGCAGTTCACTAAATGAGCCATAACTTTGGCTAGGAAAGTCCTTTTTGGACGAAATTTTTTTGATTTTGACTAATTAGATGATTCTGAAGCCATTGGCACAGGTTAGAGAGAAATCAAAGGTCGTTTGCAGGTGTTTTTGCTCTGTGGAAGTTCTAGGAGCCACTAGGGCCCAGCATTGTGAGAGTTGTATTGGGTTGCAAGTACCCATTGGAGGAGAACCAGTAGTCAATCCTGAAGGATTTGAGTGTTCTGAATCCATTTTTACAGTCTATTTCACCTGTAGAGGCTTGTATTCAGCTGTATAATCATTTTGAGCTTTTAATCAAAATGAGGACATGCCCATTTGGGAGCCTTGGACCCAGCAGATGTAGCCCAAGAGGGGTGAACTGCTTCATCAACTTCTTTTGCATCTGTGGTTGAGTTATTTTACAGAACAAATTTGTTTTTGTGTGTTAAACAGAAAAAGGAAATAATTCTACTATACTTAAATGGGTCATAAACAGCTGACAAATTCATTTGTTTTTAACTGCAAGACAAGTGCATCATGTTAACATGTATATTTATTGAATTTAATACCTTGCAAAGCATTTACAAGTAGTTTCAAATTCAGATCAAGTTGGTATCAAAGCTATGTTGTTGTTTCTTTGTATCAAAAGCAGTCAAACAAAATATAGATAGAGCCTATAATGAGCCAGGTAGCCTTTGAAATGCTCTTGTGATCTGATATTCACCCTATGAGTGACATCAGTTAAAGATTTTTTAAACAAAGGTATTACAGACTCATGTGCTGGTGTGTGTTCTGTGTTATTTAAGCAATGGATCGATCAGATTGCCAATACACAGACATTTCAATGGAAAGACAGCAGAGAAATACAGTAAGCGAACACAAAACACAAGAAGTTAATAAGGAGTTCACCCTATTCTCCAGGGCTACATCTCCAGTCCAGCTCTCAGTGGTGGCCTTATTTTATTGTGTCTTTAAGCAGAGAATTACAATGCAAGGACTCAAAGTGAGTTCTCCTGGCGCAGATTCACTTTGCAGGGTGGTTCTTGGATTTCCCAAGCCACTAGAGTGCATAGATTCTGTTTTTCCTACCAGCTTTGTGACCTACTGGTCTACAACAGAGAGAGCCCAATGTGGTGCTCAGTCTGGACAGATCCTCTCTGGGATGGCTTGAACCTCTCAAGCTCTTTGGTGCTCGATGCTGCCTTTGGTCAGCTCGGCCCTCTGTCTTCTTCTGCTTTTTCTTTACTGTCTTCTTCTTTGTGTGTTTCATCCTCCTCTCGAGATTCTAGTCTTTGTCTCTTTGACTCTCGATTGACTGTGTATTTTATCTCTGTTCATGGCTTTTAGGCCATTCATTCCAAGACTGTTCGGTTCCTCTTCCACCTCCGTTAATTCACCTTCTGCAACTGCGCTTGGAGTTCCCTATTCGGCGTCATCATCAGCACTCAGGGAGTGGCCACATGTCCTCCTCTAAATGGTGCCAGCCTACTTCATCAGTTCGTTTCTTCAGTTACGTCATGGATGAAGTCTTTCTCCACCATGGCAGTCAAACAGACTTCAAATCCTACTAAATCGTGGTTCATTCCTTTGTCGGTTCCACTTCCTCCATCGGGCGCAATCCAAGCCTTTTGATCTGGGTCCCCCAGATCCAACGCCATACACACGTTTCACGCGGTTGACTTGCTCGACCGATAGCATGCGATCAATGGCAGTTTTCTCTCACCTCCGCCTGCCACGCGTCAATTGTTGAGTGGAATCGCTCCGCTTTCCTCCAAAACTGCTTACCGTTTGAGGGCACCCCGATCAACCCCACCGGTTTCTAGAGCGCGGGTCCTGCCTTTGTCTTTTTAGCGCTTTTCACCTTTTCTCTCGCGGTTCTCCGGCTTCCCATGTGTTCGAGTGCTCGGGCTTCCCCCATTTCAGCCCTGTTCACCCAACGATGTGTGATTAGCACTAAGCGCTAATCGCACATCAAAAACCTCCTTATTTTCCCGATTCGGGCCTCCCAGGGGCTACTTTGGCCTCTCGCGTAGTCTCCATGGGCCTTGGTCAGTGTGCTTTGACCAAGGTCCTCGTCGTTCCACACTGGCTGCCATTGCCACTAGTTCAGGGTGTTTTTGATCGCTATTTTGGAATTTTTAGAAGTTTGTCTTGACCTGATACAGTCATGGTTCTTTGACAGACTTTTATGGATCCAATTCGTATCACAGCCTTCCCACTGAAAGAGATTTTGGACCACCAAAAGTTGGTTTTCAAGCATTGACTAAGTGAGGGTATTGTTTTCTCACTTGCCCCATCTCAATCCACTTTGCACTGCTCGGCTTTGAACCTTTGAGCCCAATTCTGAGGTACTCCACATCTCCCCTACGTGTCGTCCTCACCTTCCTGTCCAGCACTGTGTCTTCCTGCAATTCATTAAGATATTCAGGTAGCAGGTCATCAATAGAAGGCAATTGACTTTGCTCTTCAAGGTCCTCAATCATTGAAGGTTCAAACAGTCTCAAGCAATCTGCATTTACGACTGAGTAGATGTGCATGTAAGCTGGCAAATCAAGGCGAAAAGCATTTTCACCAATCTTCTCAAGTATCCTAAAAGGTCCATACCTGATAGGCTTTAGCTTTTTACCTTCACCTTGCATCCTGTCCTTGCTGATATACAGCCAGACTTGGTCTCCAACTTGAAAATTATGCTCCATCTGATGCTTATCATGCCTAGCCTTGTACTTGGCTTGGCTCTTTTCCAGTTGTTCCTGTACTGCCTGGTGGATCTCCTGGATCTATTCAATGAACCTAGTTGCCTTGTCCACATCACTGTGTCCATCAACCATGGTATCTTTACCAAAGACAAAATTCAAAGGAGACCTTGGTGTGAAACCAAAACAGGTCTCAAAAGGAGATCTCTGTGTAGAAGAGTGTTTTGCTCTGTTGTAAGCATGCTGCACATAACACAAGTGTTCATCCCAAAGCTTAGGATGTTTACTGCAATATCCTCTCAGTAATTGGATCACTGTCCTGTTAACTAATTCTATCTGGCCATTTGTTTGTGGATGAAAAGCTATGCTTTTCTTCAGTTTGGTGTCCATCATTTCCCACAGACTAGACCAAAACTTCCCCACAAATCAGGTGTCTCGATCAGATACAATGGAAGTGGGTAATCCAAAATGAACCCATACATGTTCAAAGAATAATTTTGCAATCTGTTCAGTTGTAATCTGTTTATTACAAGGTATCAAAATACACATTTTGCTGAACCTATCCACAACAACATATAAATAATCATGACCTTTCCTAGATTTAGGCAGTCCTCCAACAAAATCCATGGAAATACTTTCCCAAGGGTGAGAAGGAACTGGCAATGGAGTGTACAAGCCTAGTTTTCTGTTGTTGGGCTTGCTTTTAGCACACATAGCACACCCTCTTACATATCTAGAAACTGTCTCATTCATTTTCAGCCAATAGCAGAATCTTTGCAGCTATGCAACTATTTTACTTACCCCAAAGTGACCTGATATCATAGAAGTGTGCACGCTTCCCTAATTATCTTTACTCTCAGTTTCTGGAATGCAGAGTTTCCCACAATGGTATAAGAGTCAGCCCTTTATGTGATAGTCCAATTCTTCTACTCTTTTTCCTTGACTCAAAGTTGCATATACATCTTTAAAGTCCATATCCTGAGCATATTGTTCTATGTAGCTTTCATGTAGTACAGAATTATGCTTAAGTATGGTAGATGCATTTATAATGGGTCTAGATAACATGTCTGCAACCTTGTTATGTATGCCCTTTTTATATCTGATGACTAAATGAAACTATTGTAGAAAACCCATCCATCTGTAATGTCTTGATTGCTGCAACTTAGTTTGGGAGTGTAGATATTGAAGTGGTTGATGATCAGTATGTATTACTGTCTCTTTTCCCATTAAGTAATGTTTCCACTTTTTCACACTCTGAACTAATGCATACAATTCTTTATCATATGTAGGATAGTTAACTATTGCAGGATTAAAAGTCTCAGAATGATAACATATGGGTTTATCGTGCTGTGTCAACACTGCTCCCATGGCATAGTCACTGGCATTAGTTTGGATCTCGAATGGTCTTTGCAGATCTGGCAGTGCTAGTACAGGTGTTGTACTAATCTTTTCTTTCAAGGTGTCGAAGCCTCTTGATGTTTGCCTCCCCACTGAAACACCTTATTCAATCCTGTTAAAGCATGTAAGGGAGCTGCAATTGAGGAAAAGTTAGAAATGAACTTTCTCCAATATTGTGCTGCTCCTAAGAAGCTTCTCACTTCTGTAGCAGACCTGGGTTTAGGCCAGTTTACAATGGCTGCCACTTTAGAGGGATCTATTTTCAATTCACCTCCCCCTACTATATGACCCAAGTAGTTTAGAGATGTTTTGCCAAATTCACATTTTGAGAGTTTAACATAAAGTTTTTCTCTTTTCAAAACATCTAATGTCTGCTTAACCTACTTTAAATGTTCTTCCCACGTTTTACTAAAAATCATAATGTCATCCAGATACACAATAACAAAATCATCAAGAAAAGGTCTGAGTACATCATTCATTAATCTCGTGAAAGTAGCAGGAGAATTAGTTAAGCCAAAAGGCATAACTAGCTGTTCATACAATCCCTGCTTTGTTTTGAAAGTAGTCTTCCATGCATCTTGCTCTGCAACTCTAACCTGATGGTATCCACTGTACAAATCCAGCTTGGTGAAATAAACAGATTCCTTCAATTGATCTAAAAGATCATCTATGCAAGGAAGGGAATAACGATTTTTTATTGTTATCTTATTCAGTGCTCAGTAATCAATGCACATTCTCCACGAGCCATCTTTCTTTCTCACCAAAACGATTGGTGACCCACATGGTGATGTGCTAGGTCTGATGAAGCCTTTCTCGAGCAACTCCTACACCTGCTTCTTGATTTCAGCATTCTCTAAAGCAGACAACCTATACATCCCAATGTTAGGCAATGGTACATCTTGCTGCAAAATAATATCAGGTACTATTCCCTTTTTGGGTGGCAAACCTTTAGGTTCTTGAAACAAGACATCATACTCTGAAACAATCTTTTCTATATCAGCTTGTTGTTCAGCATTATAGCCCTCAAATACATTGGTTTTATCAGGTTTCTTTTCCTTTACAACCATCAATAAGAATTGTTTGCATGAATTTATCATTCTTTTCATCTGCCCTGAGTTTATGAGAGTATAATTATTCTTGAGCTTATGAGCTCTTACAAAGTATTTGATTCCATCTTTAACAAGTAGATACTTGTTCTCAGCTCTATAGAATATAGCCTTTCTATCATAAAAGTAAGGACTTCCTAAAACAATTCCACATATATCCAAAGGAATTATGTCTAACTCAACCTCATCTACAAATGTTGACACAAAAGAAAACTTGAGTTTGCACTGTCTAGTCACTTGTAGCTGTGCTTTATCATTCAACCATCCTAATGGGTATGGTTTCTTGTGAGGTGTAGTTGCTAATCCCAATTTCTTTACAATTGCTTCAGAAATTAGATTTACTTGTGAGCCACTATCAAACAAAGTATCAATCTTTTGATTTTTGGAAATAACTTGAATATGGAAAAGCTCATGTCTTTTTCTCTCATTTTCTTCATCAATAACAGATTGAGCAGAATTACTAGTAGATGCTTCAAAATTCTTACCTTTTATACCTGTGGCTACTATAGTTGTTTCATCTCCTGAGTCTGACCCCAAATCTTTCTGAATAGCTGCAGCAGTCTTCTTCTTCTTGCCCTCGGACTTCTTAGGTCTCAGCTCTGGATGCAGAATCCAACAATGCTCATCATCATGCCCCTCCTTTTTACAGTGAGTGCATGAAGCTTTGCTTTTCTGTGTAGTGTTAGCCTTCCTTGCTTTCCACTTCTGCTTTCTTTTCTCCTTGCTCTTGCTTACAGTGGGTTGGGATGGTCCCCCAACTTCTGGATTTCCATTCTTTCCTCTAGCTTCTAGATGAGTAGCTTGTATAGATACCTCATCTATACTAGTGGGATTAAACATGAGGATGGTATGCCTCATGTAGCTATGTAGACCACCAATGTACTTCAAAAGAGTCTCTGGTGAGTCTAGTGAAATACCCAACATCAATGCTCTCTTTCTGAATTCTTTAGTATACCCTTGCACACTTTGCCCTTTCAACTGTCGAAGAGTTTGCCAACTCATCATGGCTTGTTGCATGTAGGCCAATGGATAGAACTTCTTTTTGATTGCAGCAACAAATTCACTCCAGACAGAGATGGTCTTACCATGTCTTTTCATATCAGCTTGGGCTCTACCTTCCCACCAAACCAAGGCAATGCCTCCTAGGCATAGGCTTTCTAGTTGAATCTTACTCTTGTCTGAGTCTATGTTTTGTACCCTGCAATACACATCATTTTGTCTAATCCAATTGTCCAACTTTTCAGCATTTAGCTCCCCATCATATATAGGAAAATCAAATTTAACATCTAGCTTGATCAAAGATGCTTTCTTATTATGCACAGGGCTATTAGGAGGTGTGAGAAAGCTTTCCTCTTTCCCCTTTCCTTTGGAGTGGTCATGGAAGTGAGACTCATCTTCTTCTTTATCTTGTTTAGAACCTGATGAATCTTCAACCTTATGCTTTCTAAAGTCCCTATACATTTCTTCTACCATAGACTTTATAGCTAGGAAACTTTCTATGAATTGAGGGTCTGGCCCCACAGAACCTTCCTCTGACATTGTCTTCCGAGGATAGACTCTCCCAATTTCAGGATTAGTTTCCACCAACTCTCCTTCTCCTAATTTGAGCTTTGATCTAGTGAGCATTCACAACTAAACCAACACAAGCTTGTCTAACCTTACAACCTAGAGCTCTGATACCACTTGATCTGATATTCACCCTATGAGTGACATCAGTTAAAGATTTGTTAAACAAAGGTATTACAGACTCATGTGCTAGTGTGTGTTCTGTGTTATTTAAGCAACGAATCGATCAGATTGCCAATATACAGACATTTCAATGGAAAGACAGCAGAGAAATATAGTAAGCAGACACAAAACACAAGAAGTTAATAAGGATTTCACCCTATTCTCCAGGGCTACATCTCCAGTCCAGCTCTCAGTGGTGGCCTTATTTTATTGTGTCTTTAAGTAGAGAATTACAATGCAAGGACTCAAAGTGAGTTCTCCTGAAGCAAATTCGCTTGGCAGGGTGGTTCTTGGATTTCCCAAGCCACTGGAGTGCACAGACTCTGTTTTGCCTACCAGCTTTGTGACCTACTGGTCTACAATGGAGAGAGCCCAATGTGGTTCTCAGTCCGGACAGATCCTCTATGGGATGGCTTGAACCTCTCAAGCTCTTTGGTGCTCAATGCTGCTTTTGGTTAGCTCAACCCTTTGTCTTCTTCTGCTTTTTCTTTACTGTCTTCTTCTCTGTGTGTTCCATCCTCCTCTCGGGATTCTGGTCTCTATCTCTCTGACTCTCGATTGACTGTGTATTTTGTCTCTGTTCATGGCTTTTAGGCCATTCGTTCCAAGACTGTTCGGTTCCTCTTCTGCCTCCGTCGATTCACCTTCTGCAGCTGTGCTTGAAGTTCCCTGTTCGGCGTCATCATCAGCACTCAGGGAGTGGCCACATGTCCTCGTCTAAACAGCGCCAGCCTACTTCGTGGGTTCATTTCTTCAGTTACATCGTGGATGAAGTCTTTCTCCACCATGGCGGTCAAACGGACTTCAAATCCTACTAAATCACGGCTCATTCCTTCGTCGGTTCTGCTTCCTCCATCGGGCGCAATCTCCGCCATCCGATCTGGGTCCCCCAGATCCAACGCCATACACACATTTTGCGCAGTTGACTTGCTCGACCGATAGCGCGCGATCAACGGCGGTTTTCTCTCACCTCCACTTGCCACGCATCGATCGTTGAGTGGAATCACTCCGCTTTCCTCCAAAACCGCTTACCGTTTGAGGGCGCCCCGATCAATACCGCCGGTTTCCAGAGCGCGGGTCCCGCCTTTGTCTTTTTAGCACTTTTTTCCTTTTCGCCCATGGTTCGCCGGCTTCCCATGCATCCGAGTGCTCAAGCTTCCTCCATGTTACATAGTAATTTGTCACTGTCTTCATCCCAGTCTTCCTACTGTGTCATGAGTCCAAAGTCATTCATGCTCATGCTCTCTGATGTTGCCAAATGACCCACTTTGCCAAAGTTTCTGCATCATCGCGACTGTTTTCCAAATAAACGCACTGATGAGCGCTCCAAAATAGACCATACGCGCTGCCATCGCGGAAGTACACGTGATTCCCGCGATGGTCGAATTTCATGAGCCAGCGCGACTGTTGCTTTTATTTTCTTGCGATGACATGACCTTCTCCTTTATGAAGTAGAGATGTCAGCGCTCCATATCAGTTATTTACCTGCGATGATCCAGTTTGGGCGAGTTTGTTCTAACAGCCAGCCTTCTAGATGACTCCAGACCTGGTTGTTGGCCTTGTTTATGTCGCCCTCCCTTCTCTGGCATGGCTGTTTCGTCATTTGTGCTACCTTCCTTGGAGATAAGCTCATCTTCCCACCATTCATGGAGACTCCTTCTCCTATTTAAGCTTTCACCATTGCTATGAGCTGCTAGTTTTGGAATTCTTAGTCTTTGGAGTGTTGCTGATAGTATTGTGAGTTTGATAGGTAGCTGGTGTGATAAGTGTGGGATTGTTTGAGAGCTTGAGGAAGGTTGTGAAGTGCTTTTGATCTTTTGTGAAACTTGTGAGTGAGAGAGACTTGTATTGGGAGATCCATCTTCAAGGGTGAATGCTTGAGGAACATGTTGGCTGGACCCTCCTGAGAAGGCTTGTGACGTCAAGACCTAGGTTGTAAGCTTACTCTATTTCACATTTAATACAATCAATGATTTTTTCCTATGTCTCGTATGCAATGTACTAGATAGGTCATGATTTCTTGACTTTATGGGTAAATAGTTCTTTGTTGTATCCAGTTATGTGCTTTGTTGTATTTCCTTGCTTTGTTTCAGGTTGATTACTCATTAGGAGAAGGAAGCAGAAGCTGGAGCAGCACAACGGAACTCCATCGACCACCGGTTGAGGTAGGCCTCCAACTCGAACTATTTAAGGATAATTGTTGTTGATTTGTCCTTGTTTGTGACTAGACCCACTCTAGGGCTAGAGGGGTCGCCTCTGTCCACAGAGGGAACACTTTCCTACCTCACAAATTGGCGACTCCACTGGGGAGCTGGCCTTTGTCCCTTTTTGTTCATTCTTGCCTTGAGTTTTTGTTTCGGTCTCTTTTCAAAATTTTGGGGATTAGTTGTCTGTTTCTGGGTTTCCTGGCTTGGTCTGGGAGATGCTTTATTTGTTTAAAGATTGACTATTTTGGTTTGGGAGTTTTTGGCTCGACTGTGGCTGTTTTTGAACATCATCGCATTTTTTAATTTAACAGTCGCGCTGTCATCGCACAACCCTTTTTGTAATTTCCTGTCCATCGCGTTATTACACCTAACAGTCGCGACGGTTCTGTATATCGGACCATCGCGGAAAAGGCGTGTACTTCCGTGCTGACATCACATTGTTGCTACGCGTTGTTCTTTATCAGCGCTTTGTTGTTGTGTATTACCCACGCTGATTGCTGTAGAATTGAATTTCTTCAATTCTGCCTCCTGAATCTATTAGTCTTGCTAACCCCTGCTGTTCTCACTTGGTTGATGACTTGTTTTTCACTGTCTAGAGGTTGAAGCACTCTCTTGTGAGTTTTGTTGAGCGAATCTTGCCTTTTTGCTTTGTGACCTAGTTTTATTGTTCCAAGTTTGTTGGATCAACTTTGCTTGGTTGCTTGTTTGCAAAGATTTGTTTGCTGCTTGCTGTTGATTTGATTGAGCCTTCCCCTTTGCTTATTTTTGGTTGATTACCTAGTGATCATTGTTGAACCAATCTTGGCATTGTTTCGATTTCTCTTCACTACCCGGACATAGATTACAATTGTTTGGGGTCAACCGGTTTTCCACATTTGTTTGTTTCTTACTGATTTCTTTAGATTAAAGGCATCAAAATCAAAAATTGCATCTCATTTAGCATGCGAAAGTGAAAGAAAATTTGCATTTCAAGTTGCATATTGAAAAGCGAATGTCTAGATCTCTCATTAGTAGTATCCATGCATTTTAGGAATTGATGTCTGCTTGCATTAAGTGACTGTGTGTTGCCTTGGTTTTCTTGGTTTTGGAATGATCTCTCTACCCTCTCGTAGGTAGGTGTTCATCGAAGAAAAAGGATACTTCATTCATTTTAGCTGCATCCTAAGCTTTGAAATATACATACGGTAAGGCCTGAAAACTGAAACATAATCCAAGATCAACTTTAAAATGAACTGAATAAATCTAACAACGCATTGGAACATAACGCACACATTTAGAGGTCTAGGCTAGAGACGTGCTCCAGCGTCGTTAAACCTAGTCACTTTTGTTTCACTCAAGGTTGGGTGATTCCTCCTTCCGTGACTCAATAGTGGTCTAGTACGGATTTGAGCTCCCACGTACCATCGAGTATATGGGGAGACCCCACTAGGTTATCATCCTTTATCCATAGGAAGCCGTGTCTGCCGCCTTACAAGCCGTAACGCACCGAACACAGCATTCGGGAAGATTGACTGCCGTACGAAAAGTCCTTGGTTTTCATATGACTGCCAAGGTGTATATGCAGTTTTACGGATTTGTTTGGTAAACCTTTTTGCCTAGTTCTCCAGAGTAGTCACTTTCGTTCCTTTTCGGACTCCCTAAAAGAAAAGGTCCATCTGAGCACTTGTCACTTCAGGCTCATTAAATATTCAAAGGCGACTAGAGTCATCTTTTGTCCTTTTCTCGACTCTTTAAAAATGAAAAGGTCAAGTTTTGTTCCTGTGTCTTAAAATTTATTCGGCCACGATTCACATTTACCCGGTTAGATCTTGTTTGCGTTAGCTTGAGTAGGGTTCTTTCTCGTTAGTTTGCCTAGGATCTTTTGAAGTTGTCATCCTGGCGGAATCACCAATCCCGTCTCTCGTTCCAAGTGACCAAGGGTCTCCTTCCTCTGTTGCTCCTGAGGTACCGGTTGTGAGTGATACTCTCCCTGTTATTCCGAGTATCCAACTGATTAACTCTCGCGCTCCAGACGACGAGGCTTACGAAATTCACTGGAACCCCATTTGGGAGCCTTCTGAAGAAGATATCCCTCCTACTCCCCCTGGTGTCTCGGTTCCAATGTCTTCTTCTGATATGGAGGACATATCCCCTGTCACAAGTGAAGAATCCGTTGCGATGAGCGGTGAAATTCCCACCGCAACGGAAACTACACCTTTTCCTAGCACCCCTCTTGGTGTTACGTTGCCTTTACGCTACAAGGCGTTAAGGGATGTTATGTCTTCTAGGACTCCCTCTACGAGTTCTATATGGTCACACGCCGTCACTCTGACCTCGGAGTCCTTTATTCCACAAATTCACAATGTGTCTGTCACTTCCGTCCCGACTATTCCAACTATTTGTGTGGTGTCTTCAACCCCCGTTGTCAGTGCTGTTACTGCATCCTCAGTTGTGACCGCTGCTGCTGGGCCTTCCTCAGGGTCAGCTTACAGTGGCCCATCGGCATCCGTACCCAGAGTTGTTAATCCTGCGGTAAATGCCTCACCTTCTTCTGGTTCCATTCCAGCAGGGGGGGCATACGATCAGTATTTGCAAGCTGTCCAGAATCTAAGCTCACAAGGTCCGTTCCATTACTATGATCCCGTAGGACATCACCTTTATCTTACCGGATCCTTGCCATCTTAGCCTACCGTTGAGGTCTCAGTTCCATTATCCGTTGCTTGGGGCACCACCACTTATCATGGTGGCCAAGTATCGCCTGCACATCTTCAAGGACCGCCTAATCAAGGCCAACCGTCTTACGTGCAAACCTCTCAAGGGCAGCAGTATTACGGGCAGTCTTATCCAGGGCAACCTAGGGGCCCACAAGGACAACCCTTTCAGGGACAACCTTCGGCCTCTGGTGGTCCATCTTTTACCTATTTTGCTCAACCTTCTGGTAATCCGGGACAACCTTACATGCAACAAGGTCAACCTGGTGTCCAGCAAGGTTATCCTTCTGGGCAAGCTGGTCAACCTTACGTTCAGCAAGGCCAACCCGCTGTCCAGTATGGTCAAGCATCTGGGCAAGCTGGTCAACCTTACATTCAGCAAGGCCAACCCACTGTCCAGTATGGTCAAGCATCTGGGCAAGCTGGTCAACCTTACGTTCAGCAAGGCCAACCCACTGTCCAGTATGGTCAAGCATCTGGGCAAGTTGGTCAACCTTACGTTCAGCAAGGCCAACCCACTGTCTAGTATGGTCAAACATCTGGGCAGGTCGGTCAGCCTCAAATCCAATCAGGTCAACCAACTGCCCAGTCCGCTCAGCCATCCGGTCCGTCAGGACAACCCTCAGTTGTGCAAGGACAGCCCAATACCCAGCAAGCTCATCCTTCTGGGCAAGTGGGCCAACCTCAATCTCAACAAGGTCAACCTTCTGGCCAGATGGCTCAGCCTCAACTCTCTCAAGGACATCCTTCTGGGCCTGCCCAACCGGGCACTCAAATGATCGTTGCTTCTCAAGCTCAACCCGGTTTTCAGCCCCAGGCTGGGCCCCAGACCCAATCCGGTCTTCAGATGCAGGTTGGATTTCAATCCCAACCAGCCTATCAAACGCAGCCTACTTCTCAGGCTCAGTTTGGAGCCCAGCCACCTTATGGTTTCCAGCAATCCCAAGGGCAAACTCAATTTGCCCCGTACCAAAATTATCAACAAATGCAGGTGAGTCCTTATCAGAATTACCAGCAACAGTATGTTGCTCCTGCAGGTCAAGTTGGTAATCAATGGGGTGCTGGGGGGCAAATCCAGGGTCAGCCGTCCAGTTATGGCTATAACCCCTACGGGCAAAATCCCTATGGACAAAACCCTTCGGGGCCAAATCCGTCTGGACAAAATCAATGGGGGCAACCAACAACTGGTTGGAACCCTGGTGCTACCCCTTACCCGCGGCCACAGATGTCCTTCAATCCTCAGTTACCTTTCTTAGCAACATTGGAACTGCCAGATGTGTCCAAATTAACTAATGATCCTATCCTTCATAATCCATTCTGGCCACCAGTTCCAACCAAGATTCCCGGTGATTGTCCCAAATTCGATGGCAAAGCTGGAGAAGACCCCCAAGCCCACGTTATGACTTATCATCTTTGGTGTTCGTCAAATTCGTGGCTTGATGATTCAGTCCAGCTCCGCCTTTTTCAAAGGACTCTCACTGGCTCTGCTGCTAAGTGGTATATTGAGCTAGCTCGCGGATCCTTTCAAGATTTTAACTCGTTGGCAATGGCATTTTTAACTCATTTTCAGTTGCCAATCCGGTATGAGACAGGAACGCATCTCCTCACGTCTCTTAAACAGGATACGGCCACGCACATCTCCGATCATATACATGAATGGAGACGGCGTCGTCGTTTGATTAAGTTTTGGATTCCTGATCAGCTCCTGACCGATTGGTTTACAACCTCCTTTGTCCCTGCAATCGCACGGGACATCGCTATGGGGGCATGTGTAACTGAAGAGCAGGCTATTGCGTGTGCTCAGTACCTTGACTTGGTTTATTCCCAGTCCGGTACCCTATATGATTATTTGCCTGATGCCCCGAGGCCCGGAACTTCCAAAGCTCCACCAAAGCCATCTGTTGACGGTGTCATTGGATCTGTAAATCCGTCCTCTAAGAAATCTTCCGCGAACCCTGGGAAGCAAAAGTCGAATGCTTCGAATGAAAATACTTCTCAGGCTGTGTCTAATTCTGGTAATACTTCCGAGGTCAACACCGTCCAGTCCACCACGGCGGACAAAGCCTTGAAAGGAAAGAAGAAGGGAAAAGGAAAAAATAAAGCAGATCAACCTAAGCAGGATTCCCCTAAACCTCCACCTGAGGAAGGCACCAAACGCAAGCCCAAGTACCCTTGTCTTATCTGTGACGAGGATCACTATACCAAAGACTGCCCGAAGTGGTCTGAAGTTAGTCGTTTATTGAAAGGTGCTCTCGGGACTCCTGATGTGCTTAAAGAGCCTTTTCCCTCACAGCAAACGCAAATGGTGGCTGATCCATCTCAACCCTCTTCTTCCTTTGGTTCTCAAGTATTTATGGCTGGGATGATCCCCGTCCACATCAGTACTCGGGCAAAAGAGTATCCGTCACCTGCTGGGAAAGAGCCTGAGGTCCCCTCCAGCGCTCCTTCGTCTAGTTCTGGTCTGCTCCATATCGAGAGACCTAGCACTGAGACACCCATCCGACCCCCTCCAAAAGGTGTACTCCGGAAATCTTCTTACAACCCTAATGCTCGTGCTGCCCAACACTACAGCATCGTTGAGGATTTAGCTCAGGCTTCGTCTGCTATGTCCGCCTTAGAAGTACTCCAGAGCTGCCCCTCTCAGAGGAAGTCCTTGCTATCAGCCATCGGTGGCATAGACCCGGCCGACTCGGATCTGATTACTTTTGACCTGGAAAGCCATACACCGAGACTACCTCACCAAATTGCCTTCCTCATACAGGTCATTATCAACACCAAAACGATTCATCGTACAGTCATTGATGAAGGCACTTCAACTTGCATCATGTCTGTTGCCTATTGGAAGGATATTGGTTTTCGACACTGAGCCAGTCTCCTACAACCTTGGAAGCCTTTGATGGGAGAGAGTCTCGCCCTTATGGTATACTCCAACGTTTGCCCATTTCTTTGGAAGGGAAGACGGTCGAAGTGGAAGTTGAAGTTGTTGATGCTAATCTTACCTACAACCTCCTCCTCGGACGTAGCTGGACATACGCCATGCAAGCCATGGCTTCATCTCTTTTTCGTGTCATTCGTTTCCCTCATCAGGGGAAGATTGTCACCATAGACCAGCTCTCCTTCTTCGCCTCCTCTTCCGAAGGCAACATGCCTTTTGTGGAGCATACCTCCAAACCATATGAGAGTGTGGGAGCTGGACTTTTTAAAGATCCTGCCCTGATGGGTGTTTTTTCACTCCCACCTCCTAACGTCGCTCCTATTAATATGATTTCCATTCGCTCTGATCCGTGGGTTCTTCCCCCCGCTGATCAGATAGAATCTTGGGGCGATAAGATGCCATTGAGTCCTGCCGAGCTCAACTACATCGAAATCGTTGCTGCATCGGCTCCCCCTTCCGAACCTGCTCCTTCGAGCAGGGCTCCCGACTCGTACGTTCATTCCCCTTGGCTTGGAGATGACACTTCTTCGGATCCTTTAAAGGAAATATTTCCTTCTGATGAAGCCATTATCGAGACCATGTCTCTCGAGGAACCTCCTTGGTCTGATCATCACCATCGTTCCTCATTTCTCCCTGCCCATCGGGAAATGCTTACCTGTCTCGAGCGGTTTGCTCCTTGTCTCCCATCTCAACCCCTTCAAACACCTATTCAAGTTTATCAAGTGTCCTCTGAAGGAAATATGGGAAACATCACGCAGACCCAACCCATCAACATCTCTACGAAACCAGGGATTGTCGAGCATATTCATATTGGAGTCACTTGCACTCCGGAGGAAATTCAGCTCTATACCGATCTTTTTCGCGAATTTCATGATGTCTTTGCTTGGTCCTACGAAGAAATGCCTGGCATTGACCCTAGCATAGTGGTGCATGAGATACCTACGTATCTGGGTGCTAAGCCTGTTCGTCAACGTCTACGCCCCGTGCACCCCCGAAAGGCTGCAGCCATTAAAGCGGAAGTTGAAAAGCTTCTTAAGGCTGGTTTTATTTACCCCATCCCACTCACAGATTGGGTCTCCAATATCATCCCTGTGAATAAAAAACAGGGTACCATTCGAGTCTGTGTTGATTACTGTGACATTAACCGGGCCTGTCCTAAAGATAACTTCCCCACACCCTTCATTGATCAGCTCATTGATGAGTGTGCTGGGAGTGAAATGTATTCATTCATGGATGGTTTTTCTGGGTATAACCAGATCAATATTGCGCCCGCCGATCAGCACAAGACTGCCTTTATCTGTCCCTGGGGCACTTTCGCCTACAAAAAGCTCCCTTTCGGTTTGAAGAACGCCGGTGCTACCTTCCAACGTGCAATGTCCTATGCTTTCCATGAAATCCGTCACATTGTACAACCATACCTAGATGATCTACCAGCTCATTCAGTCAAACGCCAGGACCACCCCACTCATCTTCACGAAATCTTTCTCCGCTGTCGACACTACCGCATCAGGCTTAATCCTCACAAGTGTGTCTTCTGCGTTGAGTCAGGCAGACTGCTCGGGTTTATCGTCTCCTGAGAGGGCATCCGGTTGGATCCCCTTAAAGTTGAGGCTATTCTGAATCTTCCTCCCCCTGCTTCTTTGCAGCAATTGTAGAGCTTGCAGGGCAAAGCAAATTTTTTAAGATGATTCGTTCCGAACTATGCCGAAGTGGCTAAAGGCTTTACATGGTTATTGAAGCGAGATACCCCTTTTCATTGGGATTCCATCGCTCAAGAGTCCTTCGAGTGTCTCAAGGGTCTCCTTGTTTCTGCTCCATTGTTGCGTCCTCCGAATTATCATCGCAACTATACTCTGTATTTGGCCGCTGCCGATACCACTATCGGCATGGTTCTCGTTCAAGATGATGATGATGACACTGAGCATGTCATATATTACCTCAGCCACAATCTTTTAGATACGGAAACTCGATATGCTTACGTCGAGAAGTTGGCATTGGCCGCCGTTTGTGCCGTCCAACATTTCCGCCATTATATCTTGTTGCATACTACGACCATGGTTTCTGATTGCAACCCGATGACGTACATTTTGTCACGTCAGTTGCTGGGGGGCAAGTACTTGAAGTGGATCGTCATCCTCCAAGAGTTTGACTTGGAATTCACCACTGCCAAGTCTAAGAAATCCCTTATCTTTGTTGAGTTACTTTGCTCTTTGCCATCTCCTACCGCGCCCTCTTGGTCAGAGGACCATATCCCGGACGAAACTCTGTTCCTAATTAGCACCCTCGATCCCTGGTACGGGGATATCATTGTATATCTGCAGACGTCCTCTTTTCATCCCGCTGTGTCCAAGGATGCTCGGCGATGGATCCGTCATCAGTCTCAGCCCTACCGTATCATTGGGGACACCCTGTACTGTCTCGGCGCCGACTCCGTTCTCCGCCGATGTCTAACTTTCGAGGAAGCTGAGCGAGTTTTGAATGACTGCCATTCTGGCGCCTGTGGTGGTCACATGTCCGGATATGCTACTGCTCAAAAAATCCTCCACACCGGTTATTTCTGGCCCTCCATCTTTAAGGATTGCATTCTTGCCGTCCGCTCCTGTCACGAGTGCCAGATATACCAGCAGAAGATGCATGCGCCTCCCGCTCCATTGCACCCTGTTGTCACCATCGGCCCTTTTGCAAAATGGGGCATTGATTATACGACCTGTAACCCTCGCTCAGCCGGGGGGCATGGGTATATTATCGTTGCCGTCGATTACTTCACCAAATGGGCCGAGGCGATG
The DNA here is from genome assembly GCA_031772625.1 of Pinus tabuliformis. NCBI lineage: Eukaryota > Viridiplantae > Streptophyta > Pinopsida > Pinales > Pinaceae > Pinus > Pinus tabuliformis. Next base: position 993,226,577 of record CM062820.1, read on the forward strand.
CCCACATTAACTGAAGACGGTCACACAGCGGTGCAATTTTTGTTCAACCATGTTATTTCATGGTTCGGAGTCCCTCAGGCCATCGTCACGGATCACGGGAAGCATTTCCGTAATCACATGATGACCGAACTAACAACCCAGCTAGGCTTACAGCATGATAGTTCGACTCCATACTATCCTCAGGCCAATGGCCAAGTTGAAGCCGTCAACAAGGTTCTGGTTACGATGCTTCAACGTACCGTTGGCATGCATAAGTCTAATTGGCACTTGATGTTGTTCCCTGCCTTGTGGGCCTACCGAACCTCTGTGAAGGATGCCACCGGTTTCACTCCATTTCAATTAGTTTACGGACTGGAGGCTACCCTTCCTATCGAGTGCGAGATCCCTTCGTTAAAGTTGGCCGTCGAGTTACTTCCCAACACTACTTCGGTAGAAGAACGCCTTCTTTACCTAGAACGGCTGGACGAGACCCGTCGGCTAGCCTCTCTAGCTATCGAAGCATAGAAGAAGAGAGTGAAAACTCACTTCGATCATACTGTCCATCCTCATTCTTTTGTTGAGGGAGATTTAGTCCTGCTATATGATCAAGCGAATGATAAGCTGGGGGCAGGCAAACTCGAGCCCATGTGGCTAGGGCCTTATATTGTAAAGAGAGTTTTGCAGAAAGGGGCATATGAGCTAATTGACTACGAAGGGAATCCTCTCGATAAGCCCCGAAACGGGCTGTACTTGAAAAAGTACTATGCGTGAATTCCATGCACTTCGGTTTGTACATACGTGTGTTTTAGCAGGTGTGTGTGTGTGTGTGTGTTTTCATGTTTTTGGCTTGGTGTGAAGGCATGATTGCCGCTTATTGTGTCTTTTGCTTCTTGTGCAGATGTCTGGTGCACCTTACGTTGGTTTCACTGATGGTGCCTGCCGCAACACCCGCAACTTGTCTTCTGCGGCGTGGGTGATCTACGATCCTCATGGTGAGTTGATAGATCTTCAAGCTGTGTGTTTAGGTTGTACCACAAACAATGTCGCTGAATATAGTGTTGTGATTGAATTACTGGCCGAGGCGATTAATCTCAATATTCGTACATTGGTTGTGAACCTGGACTCTCAACTTGTCGTCCACCAGCTCAATGGGCGATATTCCATTAGAGACCATCGCATTTTAAGGTTGTATTTACGTGTTAAATTGTTAGAGAGGAATTTTGATTTCATTACATATCAGCATATTCCACGACGATTGAACACGTTATCTGATGCATTGGCTAATCATGTATTGGACAGACATTTGCGTAACATGTAATCAAAACATCATACAAGAAAGCATATAAAGCACAATAATAGACCATAGGAATATGTATGTATGTATATATATCGTGTGGCGCACCGAGGCGCTCAAAAATAAGTGTACATGTCTAAATAGAGTCTGCGTTCTCTGTACATCTGAGACACATGTCTCTCAAAAAATCACCAGCAGGAAATAAAAACCTAGGTGTCTACTGCGGCGGGTTGTGCTCCCTATAGTGCACAACCGCTCGTGCCACCCGCCTCAACAGGCGGTGCATCCTGGGTTCCACTCCTACTGTGTGGATCTGGGATGCTCTGGGGACCTCCTCGATCCCCATGTAATCCGGAATCCCTGCTAGCAGGCCCTCAAGGTTCTGGATCACTGTCTCCATCGTGTCATCTTCCGGAGGAGCTAGGGCTAGAGCTCCAACGCCCTGCGTGTCCCTCCGTGCCTCTGGAGCCAGTCCAAGGGGTCTCACCGGTCCTACATCTGCATACCATAGCGTTCGTCATTAGGACATGTACATGAAAAAATCAAAAACATCATAAAAATAAAAAATAAAAAAATGTGATCAAGTGTCTTACCACCATCATCCCACTGCTCTCTAGCAGGCAGCTGCATGTCAGGATCTCCGCGGAAGTCCATGCCGGCATACGGCCAATCCTCCATGAAGATTGTCTGTCGCTCCAGCCACTCTCGGAAAAATGTCCCCCACGCCACTGGTCGGCCGCCACCTCCTCGTGGCATGACGTGAGCCCATCGCGTGGCCCTCGTCTCACATGGCCTGGGTGTGTCCAAAGCCATGTCTTGCAACTGCAGTGCCGGCACCCGCTCCAGCATGAGTGGGAGTAAGATTGATCCATAACCAAACTGTTTCGTCTCTCCTCGACAACAGTTGGTTAGTTGCCTCTTCATGCTTGCTATTACTGCCCCTGCCCAGTTAAACATGGTGGGATTTAGACATTCGAGGGCCAGTCGGAGATGGGTCTTCGAGGCCTCATGTTGGGCTTGAGAGCCCACTACCCGTGTCACCATGAAAAGCATCGCACGAAGGATTATGTCCTCCACCATTGGGATTGCCACCTTTCCACTCCTTGACTTGCGTGCCTGTGGGCACACCTGAGCCATCAGCATATCTAAGGTATCACCCTCGGGTCGCTGCCCCTCCAGAATGGGCATCTCACCTCGACGAGACAGCTCGGTCAAAAAATAGATGTCTGTAGAATCGAACTCGATATCCCGGCCTCGGATGACAAATTTCCCATCTGTGGGATTCCAGGCCCTGATCAGTAGCTCCAGCAGGTCAGGTTGTGCCCGTAAGCGTGGAGTTAGGAAAAATTTGAGTAATCCACACCCCCGCAATGCGTTTTGGCACCCGGCATCGGCAAAAGCCGCTATATCATCGTTATCATGTGCGCGTTCTTGCCAGACGAACGCCATTATAACCCTGCATGACGAAAAACTCCATTAGCGCCCTATTTGCAAAGTCTTAAACGTGAATTTTATCAAAAAAATTGTCGTGCGGCATCATCGTGTCTGTTTTTAAATATACGCGATGATAATGGCCGCCTTTGTTATTTTTCCCGGGTCATCGCGGAAGTACATCACTTTTCCGCGATTATCCAGGCACGGTCTGTGTAAATTTTTATCGGTCATCGCAGACCTGATGGCGAAACCCGCGATGACCGAGAGCGGAATGTGAATTGAAAATCCGCCCAAATGAACACATCCCACCGTCAAATGCAGCAAAAAAGACATTAAATCAGAGCGCAGGCCAATGTGTGTCTACCTGGAACTGGTTTCGGGACGAATGATGCACGTACGGGGCTGAATTTCGTTCGCCAACCTCAATGCTCCAAGTCGCTCCACAATGGCTAAATGGTAACAATGGTAAAAAATTATGGTTTAACCTCCCTATTTATGGTAATTTTGTGAAATTAAATATTACATTTCATAAATGTTGGTTTTTCTCATGGTTTTTGCTATATGCATGGTCAAAATATGGTTTTTAACTATGTCCTTATACACATTGTTCATATTGTCTTGAACGGGTTTACGTGTGCAGTGTTCTTTGTGCAGGATCTCAGGTGGTGGAATTACAACAGTTTAATACGCACTTGATCCCGAAAAGTCATCTTTAAGCTCTTTTCCGACTTGAAACATGAAAAGATGGCCGAGTTTTCCTCTTGACTCGTTAAAAGAAACGAGAGGCGGTCGCCTTTAAGCTCTTTTTTTGACCGTTTAAACATAAAAAGATCACCGGGTTTTTGTCATTTCAGACTCGTTATTGGTTACAAAACAACGTGCTTCTGACCGCTTTTTTACTTTTTCGGGTCGAAGTTACTACTTACGAAAAGTACTCCTCGATCATAATGGTCGGGCGGTTCTTTCGAGTATTGTTTTATACTTTTTCGGGCTCGAGAGACACAACTCTACGAAAAAGGACCCCCTAGAGTTTTATTTTCCATGTCTTTTTCAAACTCTCTAAATATGAAAAAGACTCTGAGTTTCACCTATGTCGGACTCGTTAAACCCTGACGGCATTGGACTCGTCACCATGATGAGACTCGAGCTTCTCCTTCCTAGGGCTCGTTAAACTATTACTAGGTTGGGTTCGACAACAGGTTTATCATTGATTGTCTATGGCAGCTAGTCACTCTTGAACATCGACACTTTTGCTTTTTGTCAGGTTGGGACATCCATACATCATCATTTGGCCTTCCGCGGGTTTGGGTTATCATTCTAGCCTCATTTCATGCGATTCATGCCATCTCCTTCATGCCTCTGATCCATCTGTGCCTGAATGCTGCCACACCCCCTCCCGGAGTCGTGTCGCTGATATGTTCAAGAGTATAGTCCTCTGCAGTTTACACCCTCACCTTCTCCTCCGGTACTCTACTCCACCATCTACCACTTGTTCCTTATCTTTGTCATTGATGGGGGAAACATTATGGCCCTCCTGCGATGGATCGTCTCCTGTCGACATCAGCTCATTATCCAGTAGATTGACCTAGAGATCCCCTTTGGTACCTTAGAGCTTGCATGCCTCAATGGCAAGTTCTTCGCACCTGACGGTCAACTTTCATCATTGGTCGTCGATTGGGTGATTCCACGAGTGTTCGACTTCAATTCCTTTTTCACACTTCGTGGATTGTGCTGGACAGTACCTTGAGATCCATTAGCATTATTGGTGGTGTCTCTCGTGCTTGTTAATGGTTTTCATCATTGACCGGTAATCAAGCGATATTCTATCATGCTCGACCTCAGCACCTCTATTCGCATGTTAGGATTTGTACTATGATCGGATGGGTTCAAGACCCTGAACTCAGCTTACACATGTTCGGGCTACGTAGATTGGTTTTATGATTACATGACTCATTGATGGATGGCTGCGACCATACCTAAGTCTTCATGGATGGCTGCAACCATACCTTTATTATCATCATGGTCTCATTAGCTGGGTGGCTGCGTCCATACCACAGACCTATTTCGTATGTCTTTTGGATGGTTGTGTCCATGCCTAGACTACGTGTACTTCATTGTTAGGGATATCAGTTGTACTTGCATGCAGGTTCTTCGAGATGGTGTTCCAGTTTAGTCAGTTTCGTAAAGCATTTCACCCCTCCCACTCTCTCGGGCTTCATACTTTAGGGGGCATCTGTTACACAGTAATTTGTCACTGTCTTCATCCAAGTCTTCCTACTGTATCATGGGTCCAAATTCATTCATGCTCATGCTCTCTAATTTTTCCAAATGACCCACTTTGCCAAAGTTTCTGCATCATCGCGACTGTTTTCCAAATAAAAGCGCTGATGAGCGCTCCAAAACATACCATACGTGCTGTCATCGCGGAAGTACACGTGACTCCGGCGATGGTCGAATTTCATGAGCCAGCGCGACTGTTGCTGTTATTTTCTCGCGATGAAATGACCTTCTCCGTTATGAAGTAGCGATGTCAGCACTCCATATCAGTTATTTACCCACAATGATCCAGTTTGGGCGAGTTTGTTCTAACAGCCGGCCATCCAGATGACTCCAGACCTGGTTGTTGGCATTGTTTATGTCGCCCCCCCTTCTCTGGCATGGCTATTCCGTCATTTGTGCTACCTTCCTTGGAGATAAGCTCATCTTACCACCATTCATGGAGACTCCTTCTCCTATTTAAGCTTTCACCATTGCTATGAGCTGCTAGTTTTGGAATTCTTAGTCTTTGGAGTGTTGTTGATAGTATTGTGAGTTTGATAGGTAGCTGGTGTGAAAAGTGTGGGATTGTTTGAGAGCTTGAGGAAGGTTGTGAAGTGCTTTTGATCTTGTGTGAAACTTGTGAGTGAGAGAGACTTGTATTGGGAGATCCATCTTCAAGGGTGAATGCTTGAGGAACATGCTGGCTGGACCCTCCTGAGAAGGCTTGTGACGTCAAGACCTGGGTTGTAAGCTTACTCTATTTCATATTTAATACAATCAATGATGTTTTCCTATGTCTCGTATGCAATGTACTAGATAGCTCATGATTTCTTGACTTTATGGGTAAATAGTTCTTTGTTGTATCTGGTTACGTGCTTTGTTGTATTTCCTTGCTTTGTTTCAGGTTGATTACTCATTAGGAGAAGGAAGCGGAAGCTGGAGCAGCGCAACGGAACTCCATCGACCACCGGTTGAGGTAGGCCTCCAACTCGAACTATTTAAGGAGAATTGTTGTTGATTTGTCCTTGTTTGTGACTAGACCCACTCTAGGGCTAGAGGGGTTGCCTCTGTCCGCAGAGGGAACACTTTCCTGCCTCACACTCCATTTTGGCCCTGTTTGCCCAACGATAATCGCGCATCAAAAACCTCCTTATTTTCCCGATCCGGGCCTCCCGAGGGCTACTTCGGCCTCCCGCACAGTCTCCATGGGCCTTGGTCAGCGCACTTTGACTGAGGTCCTTGTCGTTCCACGCTGGCTGCCATTGCCACTGGTTCAGGGTGTTTTTGATCGCTGTTTTGGATTTTTTAGAAGTTTGTCCTGACCTGATACAGTCATGGTTCTTTGACAGACTTTTATGGATCCAATTCGGATCATCTTGCTATACAATTGCAAAGTAGATAAACACTCTTTTCAGTCAATCTCTGGTGTAGTTGTCTTTTGATTGTTTTTGTGCAAGGATATTTTGACTATCTTGCAAGTTTTGATCACAATAGCTTGATTGTATAGCTTGAAAGGTGTTTAAAGCAGTGTTGAAGATTGACTGCTTTACTATTCTGCAAACTGCATGTTGTTTGAGTTTGCTAAAGTTTGGGGATAGCTACTGATTAGCTAAGTCTTGGAGAAGACAGAAAGGAATAGCAAATATTTTCCTTACCCCAAAGGTCCTCAAAATCACTACAATAATTTCAATTGAGTTGATTTGCTGATGGCTGCTTGAACATGATGTTCACTTGATTTGTGTGTTGTTGGTTTCTTGAATGTGATCGTTGTAAAGACATCTGGGTAAAAAGCTTTGTCACTTGTTTTGAAAAGCTTTAAGCACATTGTTGAATTTAATTTGTTCATTGATATTATAATGACAACTTCATTAAGTGAAGATTTCTCCTTCACAAAGTTCTTCAATGAGGATATGAAGCGTGAATTCCTTATATTGAAGGATATGGTGCAGATCTTGTTTAAGGATAGAAGAGAAAGCACGGAGCTTCGTGAGAAATTATTGGCCATGAAGCAGGAGAAGGAATAAACTCTTCAAATATTGCATGATATGGAGTTGCAGCTTCATCAAGCCCAAGAGGCTTTGACTAAGAACATGCGTGAGAAAGAGGTAATCCATTCTGATTTATCTTCAGTTTCCTCTTTAGAAAGATGTGTTGGATCTTTCGAAAAGCATACAAGGGGAGTAGGATCCAAGTTAATGATTAAGATGGGTTATGAAGGCAAAGGATTAGGAAAGCATGCACGCATGATTGAACCCCTTTTTGTTGAGGAACGGCCCAAGAATCTTGGACTTGGTTATGTGCAATCTAATGGTGAAGACTCAAAAGCCATGAAGGCATGTGAGGCTAATTCAAAGAGAAATTTTGTTCCAAGTTCCATGAGGCAAATATGTCAAATTTGTTTCAAAGATGATTGCCATTGTTTGAAGCCTTTGTTGTAGCAAGAAGATGGTAGACATGCAGCTTATGGCAAGCATGCAATTTTAGGCAGTTTTCAAGACAAGAACAATGATGTTAGTCTGCAATTGAAAAATGGAGCCTCTACTAGTTCATCTCCTCATGGAGGAAAAAAGAATGAACATGCAAAGCAGCACAAGAGGTATATGTCTTCTCATGATCAATTTGATTGTGTTTCTGCAAGGCATGAAAATTTTACATGCTTTAATGGAAGAAAGTTTTCTTGTACATATTGTGGTCAATTTAACCATCATGTTTCGAGATGTTGGATGAGGAAGAAGGCATACAGGGAAAAAATGAAGAAAAGACTACCTTCAAAGAAGACGCATAAGATTTGCACTTTTTGCCAAAAGAAGGGACATGTTGTATCTCATTGTTGGACTTTACATCCAACTCGTTGTCCCACACACATGCAGCAGGATGACAAGAAGATTGGCGAAGGAGGAACCACAGATTCCATTATTGATGTGGAACGAGAAGTTTCATATGAGGCAAAATTGCAGCAACAAAAATCGCCATGGAAATGGCTTGGTGAGAAGTGGATGGACTTCTTGACACAGTAAGACGTACTCCTTTTGTACATATGTAAATTTCAGATGTATGCATGTATTCTATGCTGTAATATCTTGTTTGTTTTGAGCCACCTTAGATCATTGATCAAGGCAACATTGTTTAGTTTCATTCTGTAATTTTCTCGCCAGAAAATTTTTGTGTGAGTGCAAGAAAGACAGTTGTGGACAGGAGGACAAACGCATTCAGGAAGGGAAATGTCAATTTCTTTCCATTTGTGGTTCAAAGTCATTTTCCATGCAAAGCAAATGTTTGAAGGGCTGAAGAGAAGAGGATGTTCATTCTCTCATTGTCTGTACTACAGTTCAGTTCAGCATTTCAGTAAGCTTTTGGGGACCAAAAGCCTCTCATTTGGGAGGTGTGATCAGGAGCTCAAGACCAAGTGTCGAAAATGCTCAATTTTGAAAGTTATCAGAACTGGTTCGAACCTAAACGATCGAATAGGTCTCGTCTTCTTGATTTCGGTGCTACGAATGGTTCAAAAAATGGTCTTCGTATGGGGAAGTTATGCCAAAAACAAAATCGCCCAATGACCCTTAATTTTTGAATATTTTTCAAAAAAAAAATTAAAAAAGGAATATTTAGCAGAATATTCAAAGGAATATTCTTAAAAATATTCCCAAGAATATTCCCGAAATATTTCATGAAATATTCCTTTTGAGCAGCGAATAGGAGGCCACCACGTGGCCCGAATGATGTCAGCAAGGGAAATGTTGGCGTATGTTAAAATTTGTGTACGCGTGGAGAATCGAACCCACGACCTCCCAATCACCATTGCAAAGTTTTACCAATGCACCAAAACTACGGTTCTTGTTATGTTGGCGGGGGAAGTGATATTTAAATGGTGTATTATGTTTGGGCGGGGCTCGAAGGGGGCCAGCCCCCATTCCATATGCCCTTAACCTATGAACCGTGGGCCTAATGTAACAACTGGCAGTCAATCCAAAAGTTTAACGGTTATATATTATGTGGTCACATTATGTTATAACACGGAAAATTTGGGTTAACACACAGTTCAATAAAGGGCTTGGCGCAAACTCTGAGGCAGACCACCCACAAAACTGCCATTCTGAATGTTTGATCACATGCGCGCTAAAACTGGAGTTAACTTCTAGTTAGCATGGCAGAAAATTTGGCAGAGCGCCAAATTTGGGCGGTCCCGCCCTATTTGGCGGGCCTATCTGGCCTTCAACTAAAGTTAACTAGAGTTTTTCTAGGAAACTGGCAGTTCACTAAATGAGCCATAACTTTTTCTAGGAAAGTTCTTTTTGGACGAATTTTTATTTTTATTTTGACTAATCAGATGATTCTGAAACCATTGGCATAGGTTAGAGAGCAATCAGAGGTCGTTTGTAGGGTTTTTTGCTCCATGGAAGTTCTAGGAGCCACCAGGGCCCAACATTGTGAGAGCTGTATTGGGTTGCAGGTACCCATTGGAGGAGAACCAGTAGTCAATCCTAAAGGATTCGAGTGTTCTAAATCCATTTTTACAATCTATTTCGCCTATAGAGGCTTATATTCAGCTATACAATCATTTTGAGCTTTTAATCAAAATGAGGACATGCCCATTTGGGAGCCTTGGACCCAACAGATGTAGCCCAGGAGGGGTGAACTGCTTCATCAACTTCTTTTGCATCTGTGGTTGAGTTATTTTGCAGAAAAAATTCATTTTTGTGTGTTAAACAGAAAAAGGAAATAATTCTACTATACTTAAATGGGTCATAAACAGCTGAAAAATTCATTTGTTTTTAACTGCAAGACAAGTACATCATGTTAACATGTATATTTACTGAATTGAATACCTTGCAAAGCATTTACAAGTAGTTTCAAATTCAGATCATTTCATCATTGTCTTCTTGCACAATATTTTCTGCTTCATTTTTCTCATTTTCCTCTTCTAATGAATCTTTGATGTCTGCGAATCTCCCAATGTATGCCTTTCCAATCATTCCGTGTAATGGTGGTTGGGGATCCTTTGCCTTTTTTGCCACACGTGATTCACTAAGGTCCCCTTTCTTCAACCCAATTTCTTGCATTATATCTGGAAGAAATTGAAGAGCATTAATTCTTTGCTGAATAAAATTGCATTGCATTGGATCTTTTTCAATTGCAATGCAATTTCTTCCTTTTCGAAGGCAACTTGCTAGTGTTGTACCTAATTATCAAGCACAAAAGAAATAATGAAGTAAATTAGTACAATGACATATAAATTAAGAAATAACATATTGAAATTCAATTCCATATAATAAAACTTACCTGAGCCAGAAAATAAATCCAAAACCCAATCTCCTTCATTTGAACATATGTCTATAAGATAGTTAATCAATAACTATGGATTTTGATAAATGTTAACCATCTTTCATTTTGCTTCTTTCTCTTCATATGTTAGTTTTCTCACAACAACATCATAAGCCAGTATTTGGCTATGACTCTTTCCATCTACCCGATTAAAAATCATAGACATATAGCTATCATCTTTTGCCCAACTATCAATATGGACGAATTCACAATCATTTATAAATAGTTGATCTTCACGGTTAAGAAGATTTGACTTTTGCCTATAGCATGAAATAGTAAAAGTTCAATTAACTTGTACATAAATGAATTTTTTAACATTAATCAAATATACATTTTAAACGTCTTACCATGTAAGCTACATCTTTGAATTTGTTTTCCCTTGAAGCTTGACAATAACAATAACCCCGACTGCCCAACACCCTGCAGGGGTGGCGGGGTGATTCCAAGAATTGCCACGCCACCCCCGCGGGTCGTTGGGTGCCAGGGTGGGGCGGGGGGGGGGGATTCCTGGAATCACCCCGCCACCCCTGTGAGTCGTTGGGCCGCTAGGGTGGGGTGGAGGGCGGGGTGATTCATGGAATCACCCTACCATCCTCGAGGGTCGTTGGGCCGCCTGGGTGGGGCAGAGGGCGGGGTGATTCCCAAAATCACCACGCCACCCTTGCAGGCCATTGGGCCGCCGGGGTGGGGTGGAGGGCGGGGTGATTCCCGGAATCACCCTGCCACCCCTCCAGGAATCACCCCACCACCCCCGCGGGCCATTGGGCCGCCGAGGTGGGACGAAGGGCGGGGTAATTCTCAGAATCACCCTGCTACCCCCGCAGACCGTTGGGCCATTGGAGTGAGGCGGAGGGCGGGGTGATTCCTGGAATCACCCCGCTACCCCCACGGGCAGTTGGGCCGCCGGGGTGGGGCGAAGGGCAGGATGATTCCCGGAATCACCCCGCCACCCCCGCGGGCTGTTAGGTCGACGGGGTGGGGCAGAGGGTGGGGTGATTCGCAGAATCACCCCGCAGACCCCGCGAGCAGTTGGGCCGCTGGGGTGGGGCGGAGGACGGGGTGATTCCCGGAATCACCCCACCACCCTCGCGGGCCGTTGGGCCGTCGGGGTGGGGTGGAGAGCGGGGTGATTCCTAGAATCATCCCGCCACCCCTGCGAGCTGTTGGGCCGCCCGGGTGGGGAGAAGGGCAGGGTGATTCCCGGAATAACCCCGCCACCCCTGCAAGTCGTTGGCTCGCAAGGGTGGGGCGGAGGGCGGGGTGATTCCTGGAATCACCCCACCAACCCCGCGAGTCGTTGGGCAGCTAGGGTGGGGTGATTCCCGGAATCACCCTGCCACCCCTGCAAGCTGTTGGGCCGTCGGGGTGGGGTAGAGGGTGGGGTGATTCTTGGAATCAACCTGCCACCCCCGCGGGTCGTTGGGCTACCGGGGTGGGGCGGCAGGCAGCATGATTCCCGTAATCACCCCGCCACCCTTGCGGGCCATTGGGCCGCCGGGGTGGGGCGGATGGCAGGGTGATTCCCAAAATCACCCCGCCACCCCGGTAAGTCGTTGGGCTGCTGGTGTGGGGCAAAGGGTGGGGTCATTCCCAGAATTAACCTACCACCCTCGTGGGCTGTTGGGACATCGGAGTGGGGTGGAGGGCGGGGTGATTACCGAAATCACCTAGCCACCCCCGCAGGCCATTGGGCCGCCGGGGTGGGGCAGAGGGAGGGGTGATTCTCGGAATCACCCCGACACCCCCGTCACCCCCGCGAGACATTGGGCCGCCGGGGTGGGGTGGAGGTTAGGGTGATTCTCGGAATCACCCCACCACCCCCACGGGCCGTTGGGCCACCGAGGTGGGGCGGAGGGCGAGGTGATTCCCGAAATCACCCCACCACCCCCGTGGGCTGTTGGGCCGCCGGGTTAGGGCGTAGAGCGGGGTGATTCCCGGAATCACCCCGCCACCCTGTCGGGTTGTTGGCTCGGCAGGGTGGGGTGGAGGGTGGGGTGATTCCTAGAATCACCTTGCCACCCTCGCGGGCCGTTGGGCCGCCGGGGTGGGGCAGAGGGTGGGGTGATTCACGGAATCACCACGCCACCCCCACAGGCTATTGGACCGCCGGGGTGGGGCAAAGGGCAGGGTGATTCACGGAATCACCTCACCACCCCCGCGAGCCTTTCGGCCATCGACGTGTAGCAGAGGGCGGGGTGATTCCTGGAATCACCCAGCCACCCCTGCGAGTCGTTGGGCCGTCGGGTGGGGCAGAGGGCGGGATGATTCATGGAATCACCCTGACACCTGTTGAAAAGTGTGCAACAAGAAATGCTTGTTGAGAATGCAACAAGATGATGGAGCTTAGTGGAAAGGAGTCGCCTTCACTAAGTGGGCCCGCAGGAAATTTATGGCGCAAAGTCTATTTTTGGATCACAGCAGGAGTGATCACAGTAGGAGTGATTAGAGTCTATTTTTAGATTGCTAGTCAAAAATAGAAAAGTCAAATATTATTGTCTCATAATAATATTTAGACTATAAACTTTATCTTATTCTCTTGGAGCACTTCAGTTTGAGCTACAGATGTGGCACATGCAGTTGTCAGAAGGAAATACATTTTCTTATGTGTTAGTTGAGCTATTGCATGCAAGACATCAGTTAGAACTCAAGCAGTGAGTTCTGTGGAGTTGGATGAGCAGTTAATGGAGTTGTGTTCAATTTGACTTAGTTGAACTAGTTGTATTTAGTCTAACTGATCAATAGACTAAGTGATGAGTTGTGTGAATTAGTTATTAATTAATTCACTAATTATTAACTCATAATGCAACTGAAGAATACATCAGTTAACTCAGTGCATGTACAGTTCAGTGGAGACAGGTGTTAGAGGTTGAGATTGCTATCAGTTGTGCATGAGATTGTGCACATGCATGGGATTGAGTTATGCCAATGATCTCTACGTAGTGTGGGCCAATACCAAGTGAAATATAGCTTGTGCTCACGTGATTTACAGTGTGGGTGATTTTCACAAGGTAAATAGGAGTTTGGATCAGCCATTCTCATTCATTCTCTTGCAGGTATTGTGCAGTGGAGGCAGGCAAGCAGCGGAGGAGATTTGGAGATCAGATCTGAGCTGTATTATGTGTAACAGGTGGAGATAGTACTGAGTACTTGTGAGGAGTATTGTACTATGTTTGTTACATGTTCTCAATCAATATAATATACAGATAGTTGGGTTTTTTAGCGAGATGCTTTCCCCAGGAAATACTATATTAATATGTGTGATTGATGCTTCTATGTGCGCATGTTATTGTTTCTGCTTCTGCAAATTGATGATCAACGTAGAGGAGGTTATGTATTATTCATGTTTTCCGCAATAGTGTATAATCGGGATAATCTCTGTTGAATATGTGTTCATTATTCAAAATTTCTACATGGTATCGGAGCTAGATGATTTGTAGAAAAAGTTTCTACATGGTATCAAAGCTGGTTGATTTGTAGAAAAAGTTCTACAGGATATCAAAGCGAGGATTGATCATCATATCTATTATTCAGAAAGTGTTTACATTTTATTTCTTCAGGCAGAGTCTGTAATCAGGCCAGGTAGCTTTTGGATTCATCCTTCTTTTGGAAGGTGAGATATCCGGTGAATGCCCATACAGTCGATCTCTGTACAAGAAATACTTTGTTCTCATGAATTTTAGATCAGAAGCGGTTGAGTTTTGAGCTGGTGGAATGGCGCTCAAGGATAAACTCAGAAACATCAAAGATGAGAATGGAGATGCCACAGATTGTCCGCAGAAGAAGAAAAATAAGCAAGTTGTTGGATCTGCAGCGAGAGAGGCCTTAGCCTCGCAGTTTGAGCTGGATTTTTCGCTGATCGCATGCTTGGTATCAAGTGTGATGGGATCGGTATGGTTCTTGGATAGTGGTGCGTCTTCTCACATGACAGGAGATCGAGATTTGTTTTTTGATCTGGATGAGAAAGATCTTGGAGTGCACATCGAGATGAGCGATGATGGTAGATACAGTGCGACCGGTATCGGTACCATTTCCTTTGAGAGTGAGTCTCGTAAACCCTTCAGATTGAAGGAAGTGATGCATGTTCTAGGATTGAAGAAGAATCTTATCTCTGTGGTGATATTAGAAGACAAGGGATATGATGTTGTCTTCAATGAGGGAAGGGCTTTCCTGCGCAACAGGACAACTGGAGAAACCCGGAAGATAGGGGTTCGAGTCAGGAACCTTTATCAGTTGCATGTAGATGCATGTAAAGCCTTGAGTAGAAAGGCAACTGATGGAGACTTGGTGGTTGAGAGGGAGCGTATATTACCTCTCAACATGCAGAGCTAGAAGAAGTCTTAGACAATTGTGGAGGAGCCACGATTGGCGCAGCAGCTTCAGGAGGTTGTGGAGTAGCCACAACAAGGGAAGCTGAGAGGAGATCGAGTAGAGACATCTACTCATACAGAGACCTCCAATAGGGGGAAACTTTGAGCCAGGTGGGCTGAGGGATTGCATGCAGCCATATCTCCACGTAGGAGGTGGGGTGATGTGGATTGATCGTCCCAAGGAGGAGGGGCAGGATCCTTGAAGTACCCAACCTCTTGGATGAGACCTTGCTACGGGAACATCGATGTGGAGTAGCAGGAACTGACTGATTGGGTAGAGACAGATGCGGATGGAGTGGTAGAGAGAGCGACAGTGCAAGGAATCCTAGGATAGTGCATAGCATGCAGGCTGTAGCAATGCGAGAGGCACAAGTGTTTTGCACAGTGCTAGGTGGCACAGAGAAGTGTGCAATGGTGCGAGATGCATAGAGATGTTGCAGTAGTGTAGATGTCAGAGAGGGAGCACTTGTTAGCAGCAGGTAGAGCTTCAGCATAAGAGTATGTTCCTAGCCCAACAGAGTGGTCAGTTGGGAGCGTTTTTGTTCCAAGTGTTGTTGGAGCAAAGTGGAGCGGGCAGATGTGTTGCATGCAGAACATTCCAGAGTTACAGGATCGGGTTTGAGAGGAAGCCTTTCTTGTTGAGAGGGAGTGTTGAAAAGTGTGCAACAAGAAATGCTTGTTGAGAATGCAACAAGATGATGGAGCTTAGTGGAAAGGAGTCACCTTCACTAAGTGGGACCTTTTGGATCACAGCAGGAGTGATCAGAGTCTATTTTTAGACTGCTAGTCAAAAATAGAAAAGTCAAATATTATTGTCTCATAATAATATTTAGACTATAAACTTTATCTTATTCTCTTGGAGCACTTCAGTTTGAGCTACAGATGTGGCACATGCAGATGTCAGAAGGAAATACATTTTCTTATGTGTTAGTTGAGCTATTGCATGCAGGACATCAGTTAGAACTCAAGTAGTGAGTTCTGTGGAGTTGGATGAGCAGTTAATGGAGTTGTGTTCAGTTTGACTTAGTTGAACTAGTTGTATTTAGTCTAACTGATCAATAGACTAAGTGATGAGTTGTGTGAATTAGTTATTAAATAATTCACTAATTATTAACTCATAATGCAACTAAAGAATACATCAGTTAACTCAGTGCATGTACAGTTCAGTGGAGACAGGTGTTAGAGGTTGAGATTGCTATCAGTTGTGCATGAGATTGTGCACATGCATGGGATTGAGTTATGCAAATGATCTCTGCGTAGTGTGGGCCAATACCAAGTGAAATATAGCTTTTGATCACGTGATTTACAGTGTGGGTGATTTTCACAAGGTAAATAGGAGTTTGGATCAGCCATTCTCATTCATTCTCTTGCAGGTATTGTGCAGTGGAGGTAGGCAAGCAGCGAAGGAGATTTGGAGATCAGATCTGAGCTGTATTATGTGTAACAGGTGGAGATAGTACTGAGTACTTGTGCGGAGTATTGTACTATGTTTTTTACATGTTCTCAATCAATATAATATATAGATAGTTGGGGTTTTTAGCGAGATGCTTTCCCCGGGAAATACTATATTAATATGTGTGATTGATGCTTCTATGTGCGCATGTTATTGTTTCTACTTCTGCAAATTGATGATCAATGTAGAGGAGGTTATGTATTATGCATGTTTTCCACAATAGTGTATAATCAAGATAATCTTTGTTGAATATATGTTCATTATTCAAAATTTCTACAACACCCCCGCAAGCCGTTAGGCCGACGAGGTGGGGCGGAGGGCGGGGTGATTCCCGGAATCACCCTGTCACCCCCTCCGTTGTTGGGCCGCTGGGGTGGAGCGAAGGACGGGGTGATTCTCGGAATCACCCCACCGCCCCCTCAGGTCATTGGGCCGCTGGGGCGGAGGGCAGGGTGATTCCCGGAATCACCCCGCCACCCCTGCGGGCTGTTTGGTCGTCGGGGTGGGGTGGAGGGCAGGGTCATTCCTAGAATCACCTCACCACCCCCGCGAGCGGTTGGGCTGCCAAGGTGGGCCGAAGGGCGGGGTGATTCTCGGAATCACCCCGCCACCCATGCAGCTCATTGAGCTGCCAGGATGATTCCGGGAATCACCCTGCCCTCCGCCCCACCCCGACGGCCCAACGGCTCGTGGGGGTGGTGGGGTGATTTCGAGAATCACCCCACCCTCCACCCCACCATGGCAGCCCAACGGCCATCGAGGGTGGCAGGGTGATTCCCAGAATCGCCCCGCCACCCCCACGGGTCGTTGGGCTGCCAGGTTGGGGCAGAAGGTGGGATGATTCCCGGAATCACCCCGCCAGCCTTGCAGGCCATCGGGCCGCCGGGATGGGAAAGAGGTTGTCCACAGCCCTCCTCCCCACCCGGGAGGCTGAACGGCAGGAGGGGGTGGCGGGGTGATTTGCAGAATCACCCTGCCACCCCACGGGCTGTTGGGTCACCGGATTGGGGTGTAGGTTGTCTGCAGTTATCTGCCCCACCCAAGCGGCCCAACAGCTCGGGAGAGTGGCGGGGTGATTCCTTGAATAACTAGGAAACCCCTCAGAGAAACACCCCGCCACCCCCGCGGGCCATTGGGCCGTTGGGGTGGGGCAGAGGGAGGTGTGATTCGTGGAATCACCCCACCACCCTAGCAGGCCATTGGGCTGGAGTGGTGGGGCAGAGGTTGTCCGCAGCCCTCTGCCCCACCCCGACGGCTCAACAGCCCGCGAGGGTGGCAGGGTGATTCCCGAAATCACCACGCCACCCCCGCGGGCTGTTCGGCCGCCGGGGTGGGGCAAAGGGCAGGGTGATTCCTGGAATCACCCCACCAACCCTGCGGGCTGTTCGGTCGCCAGGGTGGGGCAAAGGGCGGGGTGATTCCCGGAATCACCCCACCAGCCCCACGGGCTGTTGGGTCGTCGAGGTGGGGTGGAGGCTATCTGCAACCCTCCACCCCACCACGGTGGCCCAACGGCTCACGAGTGTGGCGGGGTGATTGTTGAAATCACCCTGCCACCCCTGCGATTCGTTGGGCTACCGGGGTGGGTCGGAGGCTATCCGCAGCCCTTCGGGCCACCCTGATGGCCCGTGGTGGTGGCGAGGAGATTCCCGGAATTGCCCTGCCACCCGCTTGGGTCGTTGGGTCACCAAAGTGGGGTGGAGGGTGAGGTGATTCCCGGAATCACCCCGCCACCCGTGTAGGCCGTTAGGCCGCCGGGTTGGGTCGGAGCCTATCCGCAGCCCTCCGCCCCACCCCATCGCCGAGTTCGGGCGGAGCCTATCAGTAGCCATTGGCCCCACCCCAGCGGCCCAACGGCTCGTGGGGGTGGTGAGGAGATTCTCAGAATCACCCCGCCAGCCCGGTGGGTCGTTGGGCCACCAGGGTGGGGCGGAGTGCTGTCCATAGCCCTCCGCCACACACTAGAGGCCTAAAAGCCCGCGGGGGTGGCAGAGCGATTCCCGAATTGCCCTGCCACCCGCGTGGGCGGTCAGGCCGCCAAGGTGGGGCAGAGGCTGTCCACAACCCTTCGCCCCTCCCCAACGGCCTAACGACCCACGGGGGTGGTGAGGTGATTCCTGGAATGACCTCGCCACCCCCGCGGGCAGCTGGGCTGCCGAGGTGGGGTGGAGGTTGGGGTGATTCCCAGAATCACCCCGCCACCCCTGCGGACCGTTGGGCTACCAGGGAGGGGTGGAGGGTGGTGTGATTCCCAAAATAACCCCACCACCCCTGCAAGCCATTAGGCCGCCGGTGTGGGGCAGAGGGCTGGGTGATTCCCGGAATCACCTCGCCACCCCCGCAGGCCGTTGGGCCACCGGGGTTGGGCAGAGGGCTGGGTGATTCCCGGAATCACCCCACCACCCCCGCAGGTCGTTGGGCTGTCGGGGTGGGGCGACAGGTGGGGTGATTCTGTCGGGGTGGGGCGACAGGTGGGGTGATTCTTGGAATCACCCCACCACCCCCGCGGGCCAATGGGCCGCCGGGTCGTTGGGCCGCCGGTGTGGGGCAAAGGGCGGGGTCATTCCCAGAATTAACCCGCCACCCCCATGGGCTGTTGGGACATCAGAGTTGGGTGGAGGGCGAGGTGATTACTGGAATCACCTAGCCACCCTCGCGGGCCATTGGGCCGCCGGGGTGGGGCGGAGGGAGGGGTGATTCCAGGAATCACTCCGACACCCCTGTCACCCCCACGAGACATTGGGCCGTCGGGGTGGGGTGGAGGCCAGGGTGATTCTCGGAATCACCCCACCAACCCCACGGGTCGTTGGGCTGCCAAGGTGGGGCGGAGGGCGAGGTGATTCCCGAAATTACCCGACCACCCCCGTGGGCTGTTGGGCCGCCGGGTTAGGGCGTAGAGCGAAGTGATTCCCGGAATCACCCCGCCACCCTCTCAGGCTATTGGGTCAGCGGGGTGGGGTGGAGGGCGGGGTGATTCCTGGAATCACCTTGCCACTCTCGTGGGCCGTTGGGCCGCTGAGGTGGGGCAGAGGGTGGGGTGATTCACGGAATCACCACGCTAGCCCCGCGGGCTGTTGGACCGCCGAGGTGGGGCGAAGGGCAGGGTGATTCACGGAATCACCTCACCACCCCCGCGGGCCTTTGGGCCGCTGGCGTGTAGCAGAGGGCGGGGTGATTCCTAGAATCACCTAGCCACCCCCGCAGGCCATTGGGCCGTCGGGTGGGGCGGAGGGTGGGGTGATTCGTGGAATCACCCTGACACCCCCGTAGGCCGTTAGGCCGCCAGGGTGGGGCGGAGGGCGGGGTGATTCCCGGAATCACCCCGTCACCCCCGCGGGCTATTGGGCTATTGGGGTGGAGCGAAGGACGGGGTGATTCTCGGAATCACCCCGCTGCCCCCTCGGGTCGTTGGGCCGCTGGGGTGGGGCGGAGGGCGGGGTGATTCCCAGAATCACCCCACCACCCATGCGGCTCATTGGACCGCCAGGGTGATTCCAGGAATCACCCTGCCCTCCACTCACCCCGACGACACAACGGCTCGTGGGGGTGGTGGGGTGATTTCGAGAATCACCCCACCCTCCACCCCACCACGATGGCCTAATGGCCATCGAGGATGGCAGGGTGATTCCCAGAATTGCCCCGCCACCCCCACGGGTCGTTGGGCTGCCGAGCTGGGGTGAAAGGTGGGATGATTCTTGGAATCACCCCGCCAGCCTTGCAGGCCATCGGGCCATCAGGATGGGGTAGAGGCTGTCTGCAGCTCTCCTCCCCACTCGAGAGGCCAAACAGCAAGCGGGGGTGTCGGTGTGATTCCCAGAATCGCTCGCCACCCCCACGGGCTGTTGGGCCACCGGATTGGGGCGTAGGTTATCTGCAGTTGTCTACCCCACCCAAGTGGCCCAAAAGCTCGCGGGAGTGGCGGGGTGATTCCTGGAATCACCAGGCAACCCCCTCAGGCCTTTAGGCTGTCGGGGTGGGGTGGAGGGCGAGGTGATTCCCAGAAACACCCCGCCACCCCCGCGGGCCATTGGGCCTTCGGGGTGGGGCAGACGGTGGGTGATTCCTGGAATCTCCCCACCACCCTAGCAAGCCATTGGGTTGGAGTGGTGGGGCAGAGGTTTTCCACAGCCCTCTACCCCACCCTGACGGCTCAACAGCCCGCGGGGGTGGCAGGGTGATTCTTAAAATCACCACGCCACCCCCGTGGGTTGTTTGGCCACCGGGGTGGGGCAAAGGGTGGGGTGATTCCCGGAATCACCCCACCAGCCCCACGGGCTGTTCGGCCGCTGGGGTGGGGCAAAGGGCGGGGTGATTCCCGGAATCACCCCACCAGCCCCGCGGGCCATTGGGCCGTCGGAGTGGGGCAGAGGCTGTTCGCAGCCCTCCACCCCACCACGGTGGCCCAATAGCTCGTGGGTGTGGCAGGGTGATTTTCGAAATCACCCCGCCACCCTCACGGGTCGTTGGGCTACCGGGGTGGGCTGGAGGTTTTCCGCAGTCATGGGGGTGGCGAGGAGATTCCCGAAATTTCCCTGCCACCCGCTTGGGTCGTTGGGCCACCAAAGTGGGGTGGAGGGCGAGGTGATTCTCGGAATCACCCCACCACCCGCACAGGCCGTTGGGCCGCCGGGTTGGGGCGGAGCCTATCCGCAGCCCTCCGCCCCACCCCATCACCAGGTTCGAGCGGAGCCTATCAGTAGCCATTGGCCCCACCCCAATGGCCCAATGGCTCGTGGGGGTGGCAAGGAGATTCTCGGAATCACCCCGCCACCCCTGTGGGTCGTTGGGCCGCCGTGGTGGGGCGGAGTGCTATCCATAGCCCTTCGCCACACCCCAGCGGCCCAACAGCCCGCGGGGGTGGCAGGACGATTCCCGGAATCGTCCCGCCACCCCCATGGGCGATCGTGCCACCAAGGTGGGGTGGAGATTGTCCACAACTCTTCGCCCCACCCCGACGGCCTAACAACCCACGAGGGTGGTGGGGTGATTCCTGGAATGGCCTCGCCACCCCCGCGGGCAGCTGGGCTTCCGGGGTGGGGTGGAGGTTGGGGTGATTCCCGGAATCACCCCGCCACCCCTGTGGACCGTTGGGCTGCCGGGGTGGGGCGGAGGGTGGTGTGATTCCCGAAATAACCCCACCACCCCTGCAAGCCATTGGGCCACCGGTGTGGGACGGAGGGCTGGGTGATTCCCAGAATCACCCCGCCACCCCCGCGGGTTATTGGGCTGCCATGGTGGGGAGGAGGCCGGGGTGATTCACGGAATCACCCTAGCACCCCCGCAGGCCGTTGGGCCACTAGGGTGGGGTGGAGGGCGAGGTGATTCCTAGAATCACCCAACCACCTCTGCGGGCCTTTGAGTCGTCTAGGTGAGGCGGAGGGCGGGTTGATTCCGGGAATCACCGAACCACCCCTGCGGGTCATTGGGTCGCCGAGGTTGGGCGGAGGCAGGGTGATTCCTGGAATCACCCTGACACCCCTGCTGATAGTTGGGATGTCGGGGTGGGGCAGAGGGTGGTGTTATTCCTGGAATCGACGCGCCAACCCTGAGGGTCGTTGGGCCACCAGGGTGGGGCGGAGGGCGGGGTGATTCTCGGAATCATCCAGCCACCCCTGTGGGTCGTTGGGCGACTGGGGTGAGGCGGAGGGCGGGGTGATTCCCAGAATCACCCCGCCACCCCTGCGGGTCATTTGGCCGCCATGGTGGGGCAGAGGGAAGGGTCATTCCCAAAATCACCCCACCACCCCCACGAGTCATTGGGCTGCCAAGGTGGGGCAGAGGGTGGTGTGATTCCCAGAATCACTCCGCCACCCTCACAGGCTATTGTGCCGCCGAGGTGGGGCAGAGGGCGAGGTGATTCCCAAAATCACCCCAACACCACCGCGGGCTGTTGGGCCACCGACGTGGGTAGCCTCCACCCCACCCGGCAGCCCAATGGCCCAGGTGGTGGTGGGATGATTCCGGCCCCACCACCGCTAGCCTTTGCCCTAACTCGGCGGCCCAATGGCTCGCGAGGGTGGCGGGGTGATTTTTGGAATCCCCTTGCCACCCCCGTGGGCCGTTGGGCCAACGGGGTAGGGCGGAGGTTGTCCGCAGCCCTCCGCTCCACCCCGACAGCCCAACGGCCCATGGGTGTGGTGGGATGATTCCAAGGAATCATCTCGCCACCCCCGCGGGCCGGTGGGCCACCGAGGTGGGGCAGAGGGCTGTCCGCGGCCCTCCGCCCCATGCCAGTTTCCCAACGGCCCACGGGGGTGGCGGGGTTATTCCCGGAATCCGGGAAAGGGCGACATGCTGCGAACGCAATGAAATGAGCATGGGTGCTGCTACACGACGCGAGTTGAGGTGAACGGTTGGCAGGCGGTCGGCACGACGATGTGCTGCGACTGGGCAGAAGTGTGAACGAAGTGTTTGGGAGTTTGGTGAGCTACGAGTGGGCACCGATCAAGGCGACACACCGTAGGCACAGGCTGAATGAGATGAGTTTTGCTGAATGAGTTACGATGGGCAGAAGTATCCTTGGGCACTTTGAACGATGGTTCAGGTGGTCCGAACAGTGCACGCTGACTTGCATGATTTGACAGATATTGTACCAAGGAAACTTGGGGTTTCCTACAAAGACTCTAAAACTGAATATTTTGAGAAGTATTGTTATTATCAGGCAAACTCATATTTCAGGGATTTTCCCCTCCCGATTTATTATCTACTGTGCATTTATGTTAAAAGATAATAACAACGAATGATGTATGAAAGTTTCCGTTGTGTTAACGAAAGTGTACTTAGCAGTCGAAAAATAAACTAAGTATAGAAAGTATGCATAGTCCACAACCGCAAGTATTGTTAAAAAGAAAGTGGATGGTGGTGCTGAACCCTCGATCGTGCGGTTGGAAGATCACCACTAGGGTAGGGGTGTGACACCAGTGGCCCAACCACCCACTGGGGTGGCGGGGTGATTCCGGGGATCACCACCAGCCTCTACCCACCCCAGCAGACCAACGACTCATGGGGGTGGAGGGGTGATTCTAGGAATCACCCCACCACCCCCGTGGGCCGTTGAGCCGCCGGGGTGTGGCGGAGGGCTGCAGACAACCTCTGCCTCACCCTGTCGACCCAATGGCCCGCAGGGGTGGTGGGATGATTCCAAGAATTATCCCTCCACCCTCGCGGTCTGTAGGGCTGTTGAGGTGGGGCATATGGCTACGAATAGCCTCTGCCCCACCACGGCGGCCTAATAGCCCGCGGGGGTGGCGGGGTGATTCTGAGCCCCACCCCAATGGCCCTTGAGGGTGGCAGGGTGATTATTCCTAGAATCACCCTGCCACCCCCGCGGGCCGTTGGGTCGCCAAGCTGGGGTGGAGATTGTCCGTAGCCCTCTGCCCCACCCCAACGTCCCAACGGCCCAAGGGGGTGGCAGGGTGATTCTGGGAATCACCCCACCCTTTGCCCCACCTTGGTGGCCCAACAGCCCGCGGGGGTGGCCGGGTGATTCCGAGAATCACCCCCCCCTCCACCCCACCCCGGAATCCCAATGGCCCGCGAAGGTGGCAGGGTGATTCCCAGAATTTCCTCGCCACCCCCCAGGCCGTTGGGCTGTCGGGGTGAGGTGGAGGGCGGGATTATTCCCGGAATCACCCTACCACCCCTGCGGGCTGTTGGGCCACTAGGATGGGGAGGATGTTGTCCGCAGCCCTCCTCCCTACCCCCGCGGGTCGTTGGGCCACCTGGGTGGGGCGAAGAGTGTCCGCAGCCTTCCACCACACCCCGGCGGCCGAACGGTTCGTGGGGGTGGCAAGGTGATTCCCAAAATCCCCAGGCCACCACCGTGGTCCGTTGGGCCGTCTTGGTGCAGCGGAGGATGGGGTGATTCCCAGAATCACCCCACCACCTCCGCGGGCCATTGGGCTGTCGCGGTGGGGCAGAGGGCAGGGTGATTCCTGAAATCACCCCACCACCCCTGAGGGCCATTAGGTCGCCAAGGTGGGGCGGAGGTTGTCCACAGCCCACCGCCCTACCCCGGTGGCTCAATGGCCAGCGGTGGTGGCGAGGTGATTCTCGAAATCACCCTGCCACCCCCATGGGCCATTAGGCCGCCGGTGTCATGCCCCTGGGCTGACGGTAGTCTTTCAACCGCTCTTGGCGAGGTGCGGCACCACCGAACACTTTCTTTTCACCAATACTTATATTCGTGGACTACACCTAACCATATGTCCTACTTAGTTTGTGTTTCGCAACCAAGTATTATTAATGTTTCCTTTATACCAATGAACACCCATACACATTCATTATCATCAGCAATTATACAAGAGAACACAATTGCACAGTATAAAGGGAGGGGCAACTCCTTGAACAATGAGTCTGCCCGAATAATATTCTACACAATCTTTAATGTTACAAGATTTACAAGTATACTTGGGAAACACCAAGTTTCATACTTAGCCAAATTTACAACCTTGTCACACCTCCGTGTGACAACCAAGATTTCCTTGCCCAAGGCAGGCGGGCGCGCCCTCACACGAGCTGTCCTCCGCACTTCACAACCGAATCTTGTCTTCACCGTGCACACTTGCACGATGGCCGGGCGCTCACCCGAGTCACCCAAGAACCTATGTCAAGTCGTCACACAAACCAGGCACCCACACCTTCATTCAATCGTCAGGCGCTCCTTCGCACAACCCAGGAGCCACACCCGTGCACGCCCTTCTCCAACCGGTGGGCAACCTCTACCCACACCCTTAACCCAAAACCAAGATGTGCGTTTACCTCTGTGCGGCCTTGCCCAAGAACGGGTGCATCACCAAAACTACGCCTTCCTTCCTTGCTGCATCCACACCTTAAATCTGCGCACTTCTTCACATGATGAGTGAAGTCGTTTTGTTTGAGCGATGGTGGAAATGACCTCCACGCATCACCAATATATATGAGTGGCAAGGCAAGGTCATAGCTGCCCAGCCGACCTGCCCATGCCCTCAACTCCATCGCAATCTCTTCTAAACTTCATGTCAGCCTTCTTGCAAATGCCTACAACTATCGGTCGGCCTGCTACGTTTGTAAGTCAGCTCCGTGGGTGATCTTTCACACTCCCACGCATATATAAAACCGTCGCTCTCCCCTTCTACGCACTTGTATTATACCATAACAACTTCGCACTCCAAGTCGAGCTCGTTCCTTCGTTGTTTGTCATCGCACTTCATGCCGAAGCATGTGCAAGGACTACAGTTCCTTACATCCTCCTCCACCTGAAGTCGTTGTTTTCCTCGACAACATACCATCCTGGTAGCCATCCACCAAGATCAACAATGTCTATCTCATCCTCGATCCATGATGTCAACTCCTCCACATACTACAAACATCCTTGCAACATATGTAGAACTTCCATCTCCATCATGTGTCGTCCCATCCTGTGAACTGTCTTCCTTCCTGCTTGCCTGATGTCAACATCTCTCTGGTACACTGCTAGCCCTCATGACTTAAACTAGTCGGGTGATCAGTCCAACTGTCACGCTCAAATCATAAGAATGTCCATCCTTATGCCTTCACCAGTCTATCTCAGATTCTTCCACATTCCGGACTCACCAAGAATCTCTCCCATGCTCAGGTCCATGGAAACTCCATCCCATCTACAACATTTCATGATGCTTGATGTCAAGCCATCCCTGCACCATCTGCCATACCTACTCAACCTATTTTAAGGACTCACTTCCATGAGCAGCTAACAATGAACCCCATCTTCTATGTCATCTAAGAAGATGTGGAGGGAGTAGAGCCTGAAGGCTCCCCCTCACTAATCAACTCAATCCATCTGTCAGGATTCTCTATCTCCATCCTCTGTAGATAAGTGACCCAATCCTCCTCCCAGACATTCGGCCTCACATATGCCTCATCATCATCATCATCATCCTCAACCGCTTCTAGCCTTCTTGACAAATCCAAGATACTATCAGAAAGAGTCCTGATCACCAATGACTGTTTGGTAAGATTTGTCTCAACCATAGAAAACCGCTTACTCATGTCTTCCATCCATTTTTCATCCTCCATTTGCATCACTGCTAACTTACAATCAGGCTTTGTCACTCCAATGGTTGGAACACCAATGGGTACATCTTCCCTTCCATTGTAAATGTACAGCTTCTTCAAATGTGGAACAATCATAGCATCGAATTGTTTCAAGAATTCCATTCCCAGCACAACTTCGTAGTCATCTATCCACACTATAGTGAAGTTGACCTTCCCTGTCCACTCACCTAGTGTTGTGTCCACTTTTTCAGCTACACCAAGAACACTATCAGGAGGAGAATTGACTGTCTTCATCTGTGCCTTCACCAGTTCAAATTTCAGCCCAATTCTTCTCGCAGTATCTTCTCCCATGAAGTTGTGAGTAGCCCCACTATCCACCATAGTGAGTATATTAGCACCTCCAACCTTCATTCAAACATACTCCAAACTATTCCTCTCAGGATCTCTCTGAGAGACCACCTCCGTAGTAGCAGCAACACCTAGTATCTGCATCATCCCCACAGAAGCTTCTTCATTCTTCGCATTAGATTGTGCAATCGCAGCCACTTTCGGTCTAGAAGGACAATTATTCACCATATGTGGTCCAGCACATATCCAACACTTCAAGGCTTTCTTCATCTTCGATTTATCATCCGATTTCGAAGCATCATCCTTCTTCTCTTTCGGCTTATCGGACTTCTTCTTCCTGTCATCAGAAGTCTCATCATAATGCTCCACCAACCTGTCCATAGCAGCAAAATATTCCTCAAGTGTTCTAATCCTCAGCCTCTTCACTTCATTGCGTGCCCAAGGCTTCAACCCAATAATGAAGTTGAACACCTTGTCCCTCTCCGCCATGTCAGGAAGTTCCAAAACCGCACTTGCAAACTCCCGTTGATATGTCTGTAGGTTCCCTGTCTGCTTTATGAACTTAATCTTCATCCTTGCTTCCCACGTTTCATCCTGAGGACTGAAATGGGTCTGCAAAGCTTTCTTCATCTCGTCCCACAAAGTAATGTCACCATCACTGCCGTTGGCAATCTGATCCATCCTCCTTCGCCACCACATCTTAGCATCCTTGTCAAGAACTGAGCAGCTACCTTCACCTTTGTCTCATCATCAGATAGACCCAAGTGTTCCAAGTATTGCTCCATGTCCCATAGAAAGTTTCCAAGAGTCTTTCCACTCCTTGTACCATCATAAGATTCTGGTTCCTTTACTTTTACATGAGGCACTCCTCCACCTGAGTTATGCCTCACGGCCTTCTTCAACACCGCGATCTCATCTCTGGCTTCGTCAAGAGATATCTGCAAGTCCACGATCTCTGCAAGACCTCGGTCTCTTGCCTCCTCAACCTCCTTGACCCTTACTTCAAGTTGTGTACACATAAGATCAGTGTACTCGTGTTGAGTCTGGAGTTCCTCGAGCTCTTCCCTCATCTTCGAATTGGCCTCTTGATCCTTCTCGACCAAGTCCATCTTCTTAGTCCAGTAAGTCTCTAAGTCCTCCATCTTTTCCAACAACTTTTCAATGAGTGCCACAGTAGCATCCTTCGCACTATAACTAGACCCAACCTGAGATTCCCCTGTCATTTCTAACATCTTCCTTCTTCTTTGCGATCTAGTTTCGACCATCCAACAGCTTCACCAAGATGCCTGCAACTTAAACCAACCCTTGTTCCACTTGTATGTGAAACAACTTCCTTCACCTACAAGTACCTACTTCACTATCACCAACCATCAAGTGTATGTACACCTGCTTCACCCAGCTTCCTACAGGACTTCTCCAAGTCTTCAGACTAGCTCTGATACCAACTGTCACGCCCCTAGGCCGGCGGTAGTCTTTCAACTGCTCTTGGCGAGGTGCGGCACCACTGAACACTTTCTTTTCACCAATACTTATGCTCGTGGACTACGCCTAACCATATGTCCTACTTAGTTTGTGTTTCGTAACCAAGTATTATTAATGTTTCCTTTATACCAATGAACACCCATACACATTAATTATCATCAACAATTATACAAGAGAACACAATTGCACAGTATAAAGGGAGGGGCAACTCCCTAAAAAATGAGTCTGCCTGAATAATATATTAGACAATATTTAATGTTACAAGCTTTACAAGTATACTTGGGAAACACCAAGTTTCATACTTAGCCAAATTTACAACCTTGTCACACCTCCATGCGACAACCAAGATTTCCTTGCCCAAGGCAGGTGGGCACGCCCTCACACGAGCTGTCCTCCGCACTTCACAACCGAATCTTGTCTTCACCGTGCACACTTGCACGACGAGCAGGCGCTGACCCGAGTCACCCAAGAACCCGTGCCAAGTCGTCGCACAAACCAAGCGACCACGCCTTCGTTCAACCATCAGGTGCTCCTTCGCACAACCCAGGCGCCACACCCGTGCATGCCCTTCTCCAACCGGCGAGCGACCTCTACCCGTGCCCTTCACCCAAAACCAAGATGTGCGTTTACCTCCGTGTGGCCTTGCCCAAGAATGGGTGCATCACCAAAACTGTGCCTTCCTTCCTTGCTGTGTCCACACCTTAAATCTGCACACTTATTCACATGATGAGCGAAGTCGTTGTGTTAGAGCGATGGTGGAAATGACCTCCACACATCACCAATATATATGAGTGGCAAGGCAAGGTCATAGCTACCCAGCCAACTTGCCCACGCCCTCAACTCCATCGAAATCTCTTCTAAACTTCATGTCGGCCTTCTTGCAAACGCCTACAACCATCGGTCGGCCTGCTATGTTTGTAAGTCGGCTCTGTGGGTGATCCTTCACACTCCCACGCATATATAAAACCATCTCTCTCCCCTTCTACACACTTGTATTATACCATAACACCTTCGCACGCCAAGTCGAGCTCGTTCCTTCATCGTTTTTCATCACACTTCATGCTAGAGCGTGTGCAAGGACTGCAGGTCCTTACAGTTGGGGTGGGGCAGAGGGCGGAGTGATTCTCGGAATCACCCCATAACCCCCACGAGCCGTTGTGCTACCGGGGTGGGGCGTAAGTTGTCCGCAGCCCTCCGCCCCACCCCAGTGGCCCAACGGCCCGCGGGGGTGGCAGGGTGATTCCGGCAATCACCCAGCCACCCCCGCGGGCCTTTGGGCCACCGAGGTGGGCCGAAGGCTGTCTGCAGCCCGGCGCCCCACCCCGGCAGTCCATGGGGGTGGCAGGGTGATTCCCGGAATCACCCTACAGGCCATTGGGCCGCTAGTGTAAGGACCTCGAGCTGCAGATGCGGTTAGGCAAGGGCGTGCGGTGAGAAGGTGCGGATGAGTCAAACGAACAACAGCACATGCAAAGGAATCAAGTGTAAAATAACCAAGTGCGAAGTGTTTGGAGTTTATACCCATGGGCGGTCCCGGGCAACCTGACGGGGGGTGACTCGACGAGCGGGCAACCCAATGGGTGGGTAAAGCCAAATGCTGAACATGTGGGTGGGTCGGCCTACGGGCGAGCTGACCCATTCGAAAGTTAAAAGTATGGTCGACCAGGCGAATGGACACATGGTGGCAACCGTATATAGGTGTGGAGAACTCGTGGAGTTGGAGAGGCAAGCAAAGACATCAACAGACATTCAGGTGAAGAAGTGTGAGTTGGTGCTAAGGTTAAGGCATGGTGTAGGTGGTTGCAGGCCGAAGCATCCACGTCGAATGAAGGTGTGAAGTCATGTAGGCTGCAGGGCATGCCAGGGCACATGGGCAGCACACGGGTGAGTTTCGGGTAAGGCGACACGGGCGTGTTTGCCCGCCGAACGAAGGGCGGTTGGACTGAACGAGCTCATGCAGGGTGACCACCGGGTGGGAGTGCCTGGCATGGTGAAACGAAGTGTTGGGTTGTAAACAAGGTGCGACGAACATGCGAAGGTGCCCGAGTTGGGTGGCACGGTGACACGGGTAGCGGCGCCCGAGTTGGGCAAACGACACGATTGTTCGACGAGCCGAACAGAACGCGTTCAAGTGAATGTGCGGAGGCAAATGACAAGTTGGGCAAGAGTCGTGCGGTGACCATGTGGGCGCGCCAATGAGCTGGGCTAACCAAGTTGTGCTGGGTGAATGTAAAAATATTCTAAGTGTAAATTTGGGGTTTCCTCAAGATTGTAACTTATCCATATAGTATAATTGTGGGCAGACTCATTTCATGGAGTTGCCCCTCCCTTTATACTATTCTGCATTTATGGTTAATGCTATTTATGATGAATGTTAATGCTTTTCGTTGTGTTATAATGAAAACATATACTTGGTGAAATTGGAAAATTAACTAAGTATAGAAAGTAGGCGTAGTCCACGCTTGCAAGTATTGGTGAAAAGAAAGTGGTCGGTGGTGCCACTGATGAGCCCCAAAAATGGGTAACTTATTGGGCTCATTTTGCCTATTGTTCTCCATTAATCCACCATTTTTCATAGTTTATGTATGCTTTTGAAGTATGTTTATGTTAATTGAATGAATGAGAATAGTCACTTGACCATGAAGGCTAATATGTGTTTATTGCAGATTTTTGGACAACTTTTGGACCAAAGTCAAGCATTTATGAGCCATTTGACAGCCAAATACGAGGGGACAAGGCTGAGGATTCGTAGGAAGGGTGTCTCCTGCACTAAATGGCCCTTCCTCGAGTTCTCCACCATCAGCTCGGAGTTCAGCAGCCCACCAAAGTTGATTTACAAGGGCAGCTGAGCAGCTTTTGTGAAGTAGCTGTGTAGTTGCAGTTTTGAGCATCCGAGCCCCTTGAATTAAGGAGGGTTGTTGGAGGCCCTCGTAGTGCATAAGAAGGAAGGCTTCCAGCCTTCGTTTTTTACTTTTTGGGGCATTTGTATTTCGCACTATAGTGTTGCTTTGTTTCTCAGCCCATTTTGGAGCTTCTGTTGTAATACATTTTGGACATGGTTGTTTTTTGAGTAATGGAAACTAGTTTCATGTTGCATCAGTTCTGAGCTTCCTCTTAGGAGCCTGTAGCTCTTGGGGTTGGGCCCAACCCAAGTGCCAGGTCTTCCTCTGTGTACTGTTATATGTTTTGTTGTTTTCATCAAATAATTTTTGTTAGTAGATTAAAATCTTGCTTGGTTATCTAGGTCAGTTTTGATGCAATTGCTAGTGTTAGTTTCTCAGTTGCAAAAGTTGATACCAGATGTGATTACATGCTTAGATTCATTCTTGCTTGGTTTTCATAGGTTATTTCACATGATTTTCTACCAAGGGATTTCTGTTCATCATGGTTGCTAGTTCCTAGGTCAAATTAGGTTAGAATAGCTAGATACTTGGTTTACATGATCTTTGTTTGGTCAGTAGTAGAACACCTGAGAAAACCTCCCTACCTACCCTTCCTCCATCAGCACAACCTGCTCCATCCCCTAGCTCAGATTCTTGCCTTTCGTTTGCCACATTCCCTCACTTTGACCTAATTTCCTTATTTTTGTGCAACATTGCTCTGTTTACCCTTGAACAAATCCAGCCATCCTCATCACTTCTCAGCTCCAATTGCCAGGTCTTAGACCTCTTCACACCCTCATCCAGCCTCCATCTCCACTTCTCCACCTTTCTTCCACCTTCAACCCTCCAAAATATCCTTTCGGAACATCCTATAGAACATCCTGTAGAACCCCTGCAGACTTCCTGTAGAAGATCATGAGAGCGGTTTTTTGAGATCCGATCATTGTGAAACTCTCTGGAAGGGTGTTAGGGACCCCTTAGGCCCTCTTCTCACCTTCCCAACGTCCCGCAAGCACCCTCACCATTTCCTTCCATCCATTAACCTCTGCACAGTCAAAACAGTTAAGCACATGCATAATAATTCTACAAGATCACTCAAAAATACAAAAATATGTTATTTTTCAGATGTCACTACAAGAGTAGCTTAGTCACATGCATTCTGCATTTCTAGAAGTCAATGGAATCCATCTCCACTACTCCCATCTCTTTTCTTGCACCGGTAGGGTTAGTTGGTAAAATTAGGGTTTGCTAGGGTTTGCATTCCTTTTCCACTATCAACTTCTTTTTGCAAGTAGACTAGCCTCCTTTGAGTTCGCTTTCGTCCATCATAGTTAAAAGCTTCTTCTAATATCTCATAGAAGTTGGCTTTAGCTCCTAGCGGACTTGTGCCAACTGATCCAGTGACAGCCTGCGGCAAGAGCTAGTACTTGTGCATATAGCACCATCGCTTCCAAGTTTGTTACGAACTACCGGGTTGATAAAAGTAAAGAAGGGAGTCCCAGGAGTTGCAGCATTATTGCTTCAGTACTGGAGCCCACCATCTTTTTGGTGTCGTTGCCGGGGAAGCATCAGAGTATTCGTGATTGCTGCTTTTCTTCTATCTTCTACTTCAATTTTCTGCTAAGTAGTTTATTTCAGCAAGAGTAGAGTAGTTGTTTCATTTCCATTCAGCAATTTCATTTCCGCAAGAGTAGATTAGACATTTTCTGCTTTCATTTTATCTTAGCAAGCATAGATTAGATATTTCCTGCTTTCATAGATTAACATTTCAATTCGGCAATTTCAATTCTGCATTTTCATTTCAGCAAGATAGATTTTAGTTAGTTGCAGTTCAATCGCTTTCAGTTTTGCAGGTACAAACAAAAAAAACGCCAGAACTCCACCAAAAATATTCCATTTCATGCCTTGTAGGAATAGAGACAATACAGGGAAATTCTTACCCAACACCCCCACCACATCACTAAGTCACCCTTCTCTCTTCTTCGGCGGCAGTGATTCGGAAGAACCTATAGGTGAACCTCCAAAGATATGCGAAGATCCTATAACAGAAGAAGAGCAAGAAAACATCCCTATTGAGACCATGGCTGAACATAGAAACAGTGTAGAAAATGAGGAGAGAATAGAAGGTGCCTTTCCCATCCGAGAGACCACCGGGGACATAAAAATGAAAAACATAAGTCCCTCAGCTTTACCTCACTTCCATGGATTGACCATTGAAGACCCCGATACCTTCCTGTTTGAGTTTTCCGTTCTTTGTCGAACTTATGACTATGTAGAAGATGAGCAAAAGTTGAAACTCATTCCCTCTACCCTCAAGGATACAGCGCTACACTGGTTCATGGGGTTACATGGAAACAGTATCACAACTTGGGCTCAGATGCAGCAAGCCTTTAACAACAAATATCAGGACTACTGTAGGTCAAAGGAAACGAAGGGAGAGATCTTTTGGATGACCATGGGAAGTGATGAGTCTTTAGAAGACTATGAAGAAAGGTTCCAACTAAAAGGGCCAGGTGCACACTTGACCCCGAATCTCTGAAGCTGGTTCTACTCCGAGGAGTCCCTGAAGACCTTCTAGATACCCTCCATTTGCTAGCTGGAGGAGACATCTACCAAATACCTTATGAGGACATCAAGACTATGTTTAGAAACCACTCTAGGGTAGCCCGAAAAAGAGGTAGGGGGAATCCACTTTCAGCTAGTGCCACGTTCTCCAAGCATGAGTTTGCAAATCAGATGGAAGACCTCAAAAGTGAGATGAGACAGACCATTGCCATGCAACTGGATACCTTCCGAATCCAACAGAAGAAAGAGGAAGCGGAGAAGGCTTTGGCCATATTTTTTCCCAGATGTACAAGGAAGCATCCTAAGAATGAGTGTCCATTGCACTCGGTGGAGGTATGTTTCGTTTGTGAGGAAGACCACCCCACAAACCAGTGCCCAACCTTACCCGGACTTAAAGCCATGTACCAAGGGGCTGAAGGGGCCACTGAGCCACTCTACTTCCTCAACCAAAGGAGGCCGCATGGACCCAAAACTTACCAGCAGGGGATGCAAGGGACATCCCAAACTTATTACAACCCCAACTAATCCGCTCATATGCCTTCTTGGGGCCCCCCCGCTCATCCTTCCTGGTCTGCACCTCCTCCTTGGTCTTATCCATCTCAATACCATACTCAACTTGCTGCTCATTCGTTTCACTCTCATGTTCACCCACAACCTCAGGGGAATGCACCTCAACTAGGGTGGAGGCCCCAATACAACTCTCCTCCCACTCTTTTGCCTCCACTTCCTGCTCAACCACAACCATTACCTCCTGCTCCTCCAAGACAACCCCAGATGCCTGCTCAACTGAACCCGAACCCCAACAATAGACAGGCCCAACAGGTATACACTGGAGAGATGACATGCCCTACCTATGCTGTGGAGATTCAGGAGATCAACCTACGATCTGGAAAGGTCCTTCCAGATCACCAAACTTCTCCCCTGGAGGATGAGGAAGGGAAACAGGAAAGTGAACCTAAAGCCATTCCACCCTTTCCTAAGAGACTAACAGTAGCCACACAACCAAACCCAGAGGAGATTGAACTTCTAGGAGAACTTAAACAGTTGTGTGTGAAAATCCCACTTCTCCAGGCCATAAAAGATGTACCAATCTACAACAAATTGATTAAGGAGAAGTGTTTCAGGCACCCAAGCAGGCGCAAGAGAGATGCCCTGACTATCAATGTCATAGGACAACTGTCCGATCTGATGTTGGGGCAAATAATCTGTCCAAAATATTTGGATCCTGGGAGTCCTGTAGTTGATGTCCACATCAATGGCACCATAATCCCCCACACCCTGATCGATCTAGGGGCTGCCATTAATGTGATGACCAGGGACACTATGCTCAAACTCAACCTTCAGAGTTCCTTAAGAAAGACCTCGACAGTACTGCAGTTAGCAGACCACTCCACCGTGACTCCCGAAGGGATTGTGGAGGATGTCCTGGTCTCTGTTGATTCTTGGGAGTACCCTGCAGACTTTTTGGTCCTTTAGCCAAAGGCAAAACTCACTGGATACCCCCTCATTTTGGGAAGGCCTTGGTTAGCTACTGCGGATGCTTACATCAGTTGTCGAGCTGGGAGCATGACCATCAAGAATGGGCCTATGTCCAAACAGCTAGTCCTATATCCCCAGCTTATCCTTCTCTCCCTCTCAGGAGAAGAAGTTGTGTAGCCTATTGAACCGCCATTTGGATGCTTTCGCTTGGAGCTATAAGGAGATGAAAGGATTCCATCCATCGGTCTATACCCATCACATTTACATTAAAGAGGATTGTAAACCAGTCAAGCAGCCTCAGAGAATAATGAATCCAGCCCTTAAGGACATTGTTAAGGAAGAATTGCAAAAGTTGCTGGATGCGGGTTTCATCTACCCCATCTCGGACAGCGAATGGGTTTCTCCTCTGGTGCTTGTGCCCAAGAAAAATGGGAAGTGGAGAATCTGTGTAGATTATCGAGAACTCAATAAAGCCACCAAGAAGGACCATTTCCCTTTGCCTTTCATAGATCAAGTGCTAGATGGGTTGGCAGGGAAGAAGTTCTTTTCTTTCCTAGATGGGTTCAGCAGGTATAATCAGATCCAAATCAGCCTGGAAGACCAATATAAGACCACTTTCACTTGTCCATGGGGTACCTTTGCCTACCGGGTCCTTCCCTTTGGGCTATGCAACGCTCCTACCGCTTTCCAGAGAGCAGTGTTGAGCATATTTGCTGAGCTAGTTCATGATTCCGTAGAAATATATATGGATGACTTTACTCCTTATGGGTCCAACTTCCAAGAAGCATTGACTAACCTGGGAAAAGTTTTAACCAAGTGCATTGAAATGAACCTGTCCCTCAGTCCTGAAAAATGTGAATTCCTGATGATCAAAGGGACCGTGCTAGGTCATACAATCTCTCAGCAAGGATTACAAGTGGATCCTAACAAAATTGCTATCATCCAAAAGGTTCCACCCCCTCAAAAGGTAAGAGATGTTCGGAGTTTTCTAGGCTTAGCAGGATACTATAGAAGATTCATCAAAGATTTTAGTAAGCTAGCCTCGCCATTGTTTGGTCTTTTGGGGAAAGATGTTGAGTTTAAATGGACTGACAACTGCCAAGAGGCTCTGGATGAGTTGAAAGATAAGCTGGTAACTACCCCAATCCTGAGAGGTCCAAACTGGGCCCTACCTTTCCACATCCACACTGATGCCTCGAACAAAGCCATAGGGGCAGCCTTAGGACAAGTTGAAGAAAAGCTACCATATGCCATCTAATTTGTTAGCAAAAACCTGTCCAAGGCAGAATTAAACTATACTGTGACCGAGAAAGAGCTCCTAGTTGTAGTCCATTCCCTAAACAAGTTCAGACACTACATCACTGGTTATCAAACATTTTTACACACTGATCATGCTGCGATAAGGTATTTGATGAATAAACCTGATGTGAATGCTCGTATCATTAGATGGTTACTTTTATTGTAGCAATTTGACTTAACCATTGTTGACAAGCCAGGAAAGGAAAATGTTGTTGCTGATTTTCTGTCTAGATTAGATTTGCCTACAGGTGAAGAAGGGACGGTGGATGACCAGATGCCAGATGAACACCTGTTTGCTATTTCAGTACTCTCTCCATGGTTTGCTGATATAGCAAACTACTTGGTCTCAGCACAGTTCCCTCCACACCTATCCTCAAAAGAGAAGAGCAGAATTGTGAGGAAAAGTGCCCCCTTTACGTGGATTGGGGGCAACTTGTTCAAGCTCAACCCAGATCAGATCCTGAGGCGTTGTGTTAGGGAGGAGGAAGTTTTTTACAATCTCCTAACCTATCACGATGGACCTTGTGGAGGCCACTTTGCAGCAAAAAGGACTGCCTTCAAAATTCTACAGGCAGGCTACTATTGGCCCACTCTTCATCAAGATGTTAGAAGATACATCAGCCAATGTGACCAATGTCAAAGGATGGGGAAACCGACTCCGAGGGATGAAATGCCCCTCCAACCTCAAGTGACTTTCGAGCCATTTGAGAAGTGGGGCATGGATTTTGTGGGTCCTATCAACCCTCCCTTGAAGCAAAAGTCTTACATCATTGTGTGCATAGACTACCTAACAAAGTGGGCAAAAACAAAGGCAATCAAGGCAGCAACAGAAGAAAAAGTGGCTGAGTTTTTAAGGGAAAATATCTTCTACAAGTTTGGCTACCCAAGAGAATTAGTCACAGATCAAGGAAGTCAGGTCACCTCTAACATGATTGAAGACCTGCTCGCTCATCACAAGAACTTCCACCCCTTATCATCTGCAAGCAAATGGGCAGGTGGAAGTCACTAATAGGGCTTTAGAAGAAATTTTGACTAAGGTGGTGAGCAGCAGCAGAAAAGATTGGGCAGATCACTTGGTTGAGGCCACCTGGGCCTACAACACCACTTGGAAAACCACAACAGCTTTCACACCTTATGAGCTGGTCTATGGGAAGAAGGCTTTGTTGTCCATAAAGTTCGAGTACAACACATTAAGGTTGGTAGCTCAGCTGGACCTAGATCTCAGCCATGCACAACAGGAAAGGTTACTACAGCTGAATGGATTAGATGAACAGAGAATGCAGGCCCTCCTCCACTCAGAAGTAGTTCAACTCCAGAGAAAGATATGGCATGACCGGCACCTTAACGAAAAGCAATTTCAGCCAAGAGATTGGGCGCTGTTATATGACTCAAGACACAAGGATTTCAAAGGGAAGCTGAGGACAAGGTGGTTGGGACCATATGTAGTGGAGAAATGCAACGACAATGGTTCAGTCCTTATCAGAACCATTGATGAAGAAGCCATCCCCATGCTCGTCAACGAGCATCGATTGAAAATCTATAGGAATCCCCTTTCCAAGCAGGAGTTCATTGAAACTCTGGATAAATCAGTGCTGGTAGTGGAGTAGGGCCTTGTCTCTACTCCACCCACACCTTGATCGTCAAAAAGAAAAAGAAAAGGAAAAAACAGAAAAGAATAAAAAGATCCTTGGGTGAAAACCTCTTAGAGGTGCTCGAGGCAGACAGTGAGGGTGAAAACCTCCTGGAGGAGCCCTAGCTATCTCACCATAAAAAAAAAAAGAAAAAAAAAGAGAAGAGTTAAGCCTAATTTCTATTGAATAATTGCAGGTTGCAGGAAATACATTGTAGAATAGGGGGGCGTGCAAAACAAGGACAGAGGTCAGCACTAGGCTACAAACATCCCTCACACACACTCCCTCCATGACCACTACCCTTTCCTAAGATTTGATCACATTCAGGTTAAGATTTCACCTTCTACAGGAAGTTATGGGCCTTCTACAGGATGTTCTATGTCTTCTACAGGAAGATCTTTAGAACCTTCAGACAGGCCAAAATTGATCTTGGAAGAGAATCCGAAGGTTGGAATCTGTTTGTTAGGCCTACAACCACCCCTATTTACGTCCATCACCATTCATCACCCTGTTTCATCTCTTTATACCTCCATTGCCCCCACTCTATTATTTATTCCTACACAGTCAACCAAAAAAACATATAAAAATAAAAAATCCCCTATTTTCCTCATACCGCCAGCAAGAACTTTGAGTGACAACTCTAGTAGTGGTATTTCGCTCTCCCTACCTGTCAATCTCCATCTGGACTCCTCATCAGTCGAATCCCTCGTCAGCAATCTAGCCCTACTCGTTTAGCTTGCATCCCAGGAGGAGAAGGAGCTACAGGACATCCTACAGGAATCCTGTAGCAGCTGATCCCTCTGGAAGACATACTCTGGAGATGAGGACAGCCGAAACATAGCAAAGGAGACATGCAAAAGGCTCATCTTGAACGCGAAAACATCATCAGCAGCTGAAATCAAGCAAGACCTGAGCATGCAGCGACAGCAACCAATGGAATGGACTCCGAAACACGTGCATGCAGTGTCAACGAATGAAGGATTGGATTCCAAAACCCGTGCAGGAAGCAGCAGCAAACGAAGGAATGGTTCTGAGACCCGAAATCTGTATAACGCGGCCGTGACCACGCAGGTAAGTGCCTAAACTCATTCGTCAATTACATAAACTATATTTTAAGAGCTGCATGCCTATGGAAATGGTTGGATAGAATGGGATCGGTGGCCAGTCAACTGGCCACCCTCGGCCAGTTACATAGCCTCGTGGGATCCAAACAAGCTCAGTTACATTCAAAATTGCCGGCGAGACGTGTAGCCAACTCGTGTGGAGTGTCCACCCAGGGAGAAATCGTCGGGACTGACAGTGGTGGCGGCGGTTAATGGCAGAGGAGAGGTGATGGCGGCCAGAGACACGCAGAGAAATTATGGCCGTGACGTTGGATCAACGGTTCAGTCTGGCCACCTCACCCCCTCGCCACGAATTACGCCGCAGTTAAAAGATGCTCGGCTGAAACTCACACCACCCTCTGTTCATTTGCACTTGCAACGTCCTCGACTGAAGTACGCGTCCTCCACTTCAGAAACTATTAACCAGTCATCCACCACTGGTTTTTCTACCTGTTTTTGAGAATCTCCCATGTATCGGGCTCACTCAGAGGCACAGAGATATTCTACAGGAACCGAGAAGTCTTCTACAGGAAGGGTTCTACAGGAAACCCTGCACAGCCTTCCGGAGCAGAGAAGCCTGGGATTTTTCTTCATCAAATTTGGAGCTCCAAGTGAGGTAGGCTCGAAAAACTCTTTATGCATGGTGTGATTTGAAAAGGTGGTGAATTGAATGATATTAGAGTGGGGAATCAGAGAAAAAATCTGCCTAGGAATTGGAAGTAAAACGTTTGCCTATGTGTGCACTGGGTCTCTGAGTTGTTTTTGCATCCAGACTTTCCTCCACGATTCCTGTTTTTTTTTTTTTAAATTCTCCTGTAGGGAAGATCTGCAACTGTGGGGGCCAGCCTATGTATGAAGATTTTGAATTTGTATATCTGAATATGTGCTGGGAAGAAAAATTGATCTATGTACTCTGTCTGTAGAAACAAAATTCCTCCTTTCATAAACAGGCAGCCAAGTTCTGGGCAACAGGAGTCTTGAGAACCAGGGAATAGCTGCTAATTAATATTGATACCCGAGAAATCCCTTCTTGAGTTCAAGGGAAAAACCATAAAAAACATTCCTTTTTTTTATCAAAGCAAAAAGAAAAAAACACTCTCACCATGCTAGGGGGATTCATAAGGAAAGAACACTCGGACCCCAGCATGCTGCACGAGCATCCTGAGGTGGTGGACCTTTTCACCCGAGCCAATTGGATGTCATTTTTTGACAGAATTCGAGGTCATGACGAGGAGATAACAGAGGAATTTCTGATGTCCCTGAGACCTCAATCAAAGACACTGGCCACAGTAAGTCTTAGGGGTCTGACCCTAGAACTCACCCCTGAGCTCATCAGTCATGTAACTGGTCTACCATTAGGGCTCCCTTGGAGCAAAGAAGAGAGGCCATTGGGCCAATTTGCCAAGAAAACATTCTTCCTACCCGAGGAACATCCCGTAGAAGACAAGAACGGAGTTAGAAGAACCAGCTTGCCTCCTCTCTGGAGTGAGGTCAGCTTCCAAATTATGAAATACATTACATGTGAAGGGAGGTTTAGCATTGTCTTCAAGTTGCTGTGTGAACTAAGGCATGGGATTGATTC
Organism: Pinus tabuliformis; assembly: GCA_031772625.1. Taxonomy (NCBI): domain Eukaryota; kingdom Viridiplantae; phylum Streptophyta; class Pinopsida; order Pinales; family Pinaceae; genus Pinus; species Pinus tabuliformis. Next base: position 993,267,070 of record CM062820.1, read on the forward strand.
ACCCCCAGCCCAAAAACTGAGCATTCCCTATTTTCTTCTTCAGTCACTAATCGAATGTGGTACAAAATTGAATGAAGGGACCCCAGATCAGTTGGCCCATCATGGGCTCATCAAGCTACTAGTGGAAGATGCCCTGCACACCTACATTGTCCCCATATCTTGGGAAATCTTCCGAAACATGTCCCGGGATGATGATATTAGAATTCTGGCCGAAGACATCACCTCATCCAGTAGTGAGGAGGGAGAACACACTGAAGAATGGAAGAAAACCAATGGTGAAGGAACACAGGACATTCAAGCACAACAAGGACAGAAATAAAAAGAGGGAAAGGGCCAAATTGTTGAGCCTAAAACAGAGGAAGAAACAGTAGCACAAACACCAAGGGAAAAGAGAATGCAAAGGAGGGCAAAGAAGGTAGAAAAACCCCAAATGAAGGCTGTCACAGCCAAAGCAGGCACACAAAAACAAAAGGGAAAGACAGATCCCGAAATGGCCGCAATACAGACAGAAACAATTGACACAGGGACTTCTACAGGAAGCATGGAAAAAGAACAACAGAAGGAGAAATCACCTGAAATACTGGCAACGGAGGCAACAGCTGTGCTTTCCGCCTTAAGAACACCTCCAAAACAAAAAGGGAAGAGAAAGAGGCAAACCTCCATGTACTTTAAAGCAAGGAGGAGCACACGGATCAAAGTGGGCAAACCCCAGCCGCAGTCAAAGGAGCCAATTGTCATTGAGGACACAACACCTAAACCAAAAGAAGGGTCTCCTTCAAAGATATCCGTCACCTATGAACGAGGAAGCCCAAAAACTTCCACTTGGAAAGAAAGAATTGAGACAATGGACTCAAAGAGAGCTCTACAGGAAGCTAAGAAATCTCTATAGGAAACTCTGGTTAAGCTAAAAGAGACCGAGAAAATGGAGGAAAAGGCAACCAAACAATCACAAGAAGAAGAAAAGACAGAGGAAATATTGGAACCAAGCCCTCAACCTAGCTTGGGCTCATACTATAACCTGTTAGAAGCCGGGAAAATAATTCCCCAAAAATTTTTGGTGCCACTCTTCTTTGCACTAGAAGAAGAAAGAATTAGGACCCACACTTGGATGAGGATTGCCAAGTCCAAGGGTGTGGCAGACATAGGCCACCTGGAAGAAAAAATCAAGGAGTCAAGGGGAGAATTGGCCATGGTAAAGCATGTGGAAAGCAGTCGAAGGGCCCAACTACAAGAAGAGAACGAGCTACTGAAACAGCAGCTACGGCTACAGGAAAGTCATAAAGAAGACAGGGCCTCCATTCTAGGAGAACAACAGCAATAGGAAAAGCCTCCAGTAGACAAAGAAACCTTTGATGAACAACAGAAAGTGGACGGGCTGCAGGCTGAGGTTGAGGCGCTAACAAAACAGCTATAGGAAAAGGAATCACAGGCAGTAGAGGAAATACAATCTCTAAGGCAACAGGTACAAGAAAAGGAAGCCCAACTGGCCTGCATGGCCAGCTGGGTAGTAGAGGCCTTGCAGTGTAGGCAACCTACCAAGTCATATGCCTTATATCTCAAGGATCAATGGTTGCAGTTCTAGATTAACACCTTGGCCCAAAGGGGCACCATTCCATTTCAAAATTACCATCAATTCATGACTTTATGTGACAACAGCTCAACAGAAGATAAGGCCAAGCTATATGAATTCTATCTACACAACTTGGCCCTTCCAAACATGACTCTTTGGGACCCCAATGCTACATTGGGAGATGTACAACTTTTGGCCATGGCCTCTTGGTTAAATCATGAGGAAAAGAGGGCAGCAGAGATTCGGAATATTATGAACAGGGAGCTAAGTGAACCACTCATGATCAGGGCGGAACCAAAGGATACATCAGCTTTAATATATGCCCATCAAATCCTGGCCAACGACCCTTAGGTTTTACCAGATTACTTTGAACATCAAGCTCAAGCCATTGCTCACTTTGAGGACATGGAAAGACTATTGGGGGATAACTGCATTCATGCTTGCACAAGGAGGTGGAACGCACTGCCCCACAGTTTGAAAATAAGAGAATACCACTCCCCAACCAGGATGAGGGAGGCCTTAGCAAGGGTACCCCTCTATAAACAGTCAGTGCAAAATTTGCAAGCCAACTGGATCGGCCTAAAGTTCAGTCCTCCCTTGCTTTTAGGATTGCTGGAAGGAGTCAAAGAAGGAGAGGAACACAGGCAGTGGAAGGAAGTAGAAAGAAAAGAAGGATTTCACGACCAAGAAGAAGACATCACTTCAGAGGCTTGGGATGTGAGAGAGGCAGTCAAAGAAATCAAAGATGATGAGCTGGATTAGTTGCTCAGAGGATGAGCAACCCATTTAGCAGGGGGGTGATGATGAGCCCCAAAAATGGGTAACTTATTGGGCTCATTTTGCCTATTGTTCTCCATTAATCCACCATTTTTCATAGTTTATGTATGCTTTTGAAGTATGTTTATGTTAATTGAATGAATGAGAATAGTCACTTGACCATGAAGGCTAATATGTGTTTATTGCGGATTTTTGGACAACTTTTGGACCAAAGTCAAGCATTTATGAGCCATTTGACAGCCAAATACAAGGGGACAAGGCTGAGGATTCATAGGAAGGGTGTCTCCTGCACTAAATGGCCCTTCCTCGAGTTCTCCACCATCAGCTCAGAGTTCAGCAGCCCACCAAAGTTGATTTACAAGGGCCGTCGAGTAGCTTTTGTGAAGTAGTTGTGTACTTGCAGTTTTGAGCAGCGGAGCCCCTTGAATTAAGGAGGGTTGTTGGAGGCCCTCGTAGTGCATAAGAAGGAAGGCTTCCAGCCTTCATTTTTTTACTTTTTGGAGCATTTGTATTTCACACTATAGTGCTGCTTTGTTTCTCAACCCATTTTGGAGCTTCTGTTGTAATACATTTTGGACATGGTTGTTTATTGAGTAATGGAAACCAGTTTCATGTTGCATCAGTTCTGAGCTTCCTCTTAGGAGCCTGTAGCTCTTGGGGTTGGGCCCAACCCAAGTGCCAGGTCTTCCTCTGTGTACTGTTATATGTTTTGTTGTTTTCATCAAATAATTTCTATTAGTAGATTAAAATCTTGCTTGGTTATCTAGGTCAGTTTTGATGATTGGAAAAGCTTTCATGTTTCAGAGTGATTTGATAGGTTGGTAACAAGAAAGATCTTCGAAAAAGGCCATCAAGCAACCTTGGATCTCACCTCTCCCTCCTCGGGACCATGAGCTAAGACCACGGTGTCCTTGCTGCCAAAAAAACACTGTTCTTGCTTCTTCATGCAATTGCTAGTGTTAGTTTCTCAGTTGCAAAAGTTGATACTATATGTGATTACATGCTTAGATTCATTCTTGCTTGGTTTTCATAGGTTATTTCACATGATTTTCTACCAAGGGATTTCTGTTCATCATGGTTGCTATTTCCTAGGTCAAATTAAGTTAGAATAGCTAGATACTTGGTTTGCATGATCTTTGTTTGGTCAGTAGTAGAACACCCGAGAAAACCTCCCTGCCTACCCTTCCTCCATCAGCACAACCTGCTCCATCCCCTAGCTCAGATTCTTGCCTTTCGTTTGCCACATTCCCTCACTTTGACCTAATTTCCTTATTTTTGTGCAACATTGCTCTGTTTACCCTTGAACAAATCCAGCCATCCTCATCACTTCTCAGCTCCAATTGCTAGGTCTTAGACCTCTTCACACCCTCATCCAGCCTCCATCTCTACTTCTCCACCTTTCTTCCACCTTCAACCTTCCAAAATCTCCTTTCGGAACATCCTGTAGAACCCCTGCAGACTTCCTGTAGATGATCACGAGAGCGGTTTTTCGAGATCCGATCACTGTGAAACTCTCTAGAAGGGTGTTAGGGACCCATTAGGCCCTCTTCTCACCTTCCCAACATCCTGCAAGTACCCTCACCATTTCCTTCCATCCATCAACCTCTGCACAGTCAAAACAGTTAAGCACATGCATAATAATTCTACAAGATCACTCAAAAATACAAAAAGATGTCCTTTTTCAGATGTCACTGCAAGAGTAGCTTATTCACATGCATTCTGCATTTCTAGAAGTCAATGGCATCCATCTCCACTGCTCTCATCTCTTTTCTTGCACCGGTAGGGTTAGTTGGTAAAATTAGGGTTTTCTAGGGTTTGCATTCCTTTCCCATTTTCAGCTTCTTTCTGCAAGTAGACTAGCCTCCTTTGAGTTTTCTTTCTTCCATCATAGTTAAAAGATTCTTCTAAGAGCTCATAGAAGTTGGCTTCAGCTCCTAGCAGACTTGTGCCAGCTGATCCAGTGACAGCCTGCGGCAAGAGCTAGTACTTGTGCATATAGCACCGTTGCTTCCAAGTTTGTTACAAACTACCGGGTTGATAAAAGTAAAGAAGGGAGTCCTAGGAGTTGCAGCATTATTGCTGCAATACTAGAGCCCACTAGCCACACCTCCTATAGTGCGGTTGGAAGAGTACCACTAATGTAGGGGCATGACAGTTGGTATCAGAGCTTGATTCAATCGAACCAGACTCACGAAAGGAATCTGAAATGTGATTGAGATTGATAGTTTATGGTCCACACAAGATCGCAAAGAAGGCTGATGGCAGAGATGGCAGGGGAACCTCAGGTTGTGACAGGTGAATCTAGCCACAATGTAGGTGAAGCTTTCATGAACAGGGTATTGGAACGATTGGAGGAATGGGATTCTGATTGGACTTCGATGAAGGCCAAGATCATGAAGGATCGTGAAGGCAATACGAAGATGAAAGAAGAACTTGAAGAGCTCAAGGATCGATATGAGTATACAGAATGGAAGTATAAACAACTAGAAGAGGAAGTCAAGGAGATTGGGAAAGCAAGAGATTAAGGTTTGGTAGAAATCTTGAAATTGCAGCAAGCTCTTGACGAAGCTCAAGATGAGATCGTTGTTTTGAAGAAGGTCATGAGACATAGCTCAGGTGGAGGAGTGTCTCATGTGAAAGTCAAGGAACCGGATTCTTATGATGGTACAAGGAGTATGCAAGCTCTTGGAAAATTTCTATGGGACATGGAACAGTACTTGGAATGCTTGGGATTACCTGATGAGGAAACTAAGGTAAAAGTAGCTGCTCAGTTCTTGACGAAGGATGCTAAGATGTGGTGGCGAAGGAGGATGGATCAGATTGCCAATGGCAATGCTGATGACATAACTTCGTGGGATGACATGAAGAAGTCTTTGTAGACCCACTTCAGTCCACAGGATGAAACATGGGAGGCAAGGATGAAGATAAAATACATTAATCAAATGGGAAATCAGCAGGCATATTAGCGAGACTTTGCAAGTGCAGTTCTGGAACTTCCGGACATGGTGGAAAGGGACAAGGTGTTCAACTTTGTTATAGGGCTGAAACCTTTGGCATGGAATGAAGTGAAGATAAAGACACTTGAGGAAGCTTTTGCCACTGTAGATCGTTTGGTGGAGCATTATGATGAAGCTTCTGATGAGAAAAAGAAGAAGTTTGATAAGCCGAAAGAGAAAACTATGAAAGATGATGCTTCGAAATCATATGATAAGACAAAGACGAAGAAACCATTGAAGTGTTGGATATGTGAGGAACCACATATAGTGAAGAATTGTCCTTCAAGACCGAAAGTGGTTGTGATGGCACAGTCCAATACGAAGAAAGAAGAGACTTCTGTGGGGGTGATGCAGATTCTTGGAGCTGCAGCTGCTATGGAAGCGGTCTCATGAAGAGATCCGGAAAGGAATAGTTTGGAGTATGTTCGGATGAAGATTGGGAGTGCTGATGTGCTTACTATGGTGGATAGTGGCGCTACTCACAACTTCATGAGTGAGGATATTGCGAGAAGGATTGGGCTGAAATTTGTACCGGTGCAGGCACAAATAAAGACAGTGAATTCTCCTCCTGATTCCGTGATTGGTGTGGCTGAAAAGGTGGACACAACACTTGGTGAGTGGACTAGGAAAGTTGACTTCACTATAGTGTGGATTGATGACTATGAAGTTGTGCTGGGAATGGAATTTTTGAAACATTATGATGCAATGATTGTTCCACATTTGAAGAAGCTGTACATTTACGACGGAAGGGAAGATGTACCCATTGGTGTTCCAACCGTGGGAGTAACAAGACCCGAGTGTAAGTTGGCAGTGATGCAGATGGGGGATGAGAAGCGTATGGATGAGGTCTGTAAGCGGATGTCTGTTGCAGAGGCAAAGCTTATGGAACAGTCACAGGTTATCAAGACATTGTCAGATAGCATCTTGGATTTGTCTAGGAGGCTGGAGGCAGTAGAGGATGACGATGACGATGATGAGGAATATATGAGGCCGAATGTCCAGGTGGAGGATCGGGTCGCATATCTACAGAGGATGGAAGTGGAAGATCCAGACAGATGGATTGAGTTGATTAGTGAGGGAGAGCCTTCAGGCTCTGCTCCCTCCACATCTTCTTAGATGACTTAGAAGATGGGGCTCATTGTTAGCTGCTCATGGCAGTGAGTCCCTAAACATTTGAGCAGGCATCTAGGGGTGAGATGACACAGATTGATAGGTAGCTTGCAGTAGACAGTCATGGCGATGTATGGACGTGAGTTCTTGTGGAGGCGATGCATGGTTGGATTAGCTACCCAACTAATCACCGACATGAGGGGTACCAACGCATGATTCAGCAGAGCAGTGGCACATCTATGGCATGGAGACAGGTTGATAGTGTATACATCTGGATTACCCATATACACGATTGTGTGGATGATATCTTGGTGACGGATGGTTGCTGGGATGGATTATTGTCGAGGACGACAATGACTTCGGGTGGAGGAGGATGTAAGGACCTCGACCTACAGGTGAGGTTGGGTGAGGGCACGCGGTGAGAAGGTGCGGATGAGTCGAATGAACAGCAGCACACGCGAAGGAAACAAGTGTAAAATAACCAAATGTGAAGTGTTTGGAGTTTATACTCGTGGGCAGTCCCGGGCAAGCTGACGGGCAGGCGACCCGACGAGCGGGCAAGCTGACAGGTGGGTAAAGCCAAATGCTGAACGTGTGGGTGGGTTGGCCGACAGGCAAGCCAACCTATTCAAAAGTTAAAAGTATGGTCGACTAGGCAGATGGACGCACAGTGGCAACCGTATATATGTGTGGAGAACTTGTGGAGTTGGAGAGGCAAGCGAAGACATCAACGAACGTCAAACATTCAGGTGAAGAAGTGCGAGTTGGTGTTGAGTTTAAGGCGTGGTGCAAGTGGTTGCAGGCCTAGAACCCACACCGAATGAAGGTGTGAAGTCGTGCAGGCCGCAGGGCGTGCCAGGGTGCACGGGAAAAACACACGGGTGAGTTTCGGGCAAGCTGACACGGGAGTGTGCTCCCGCCAAATGAAGGGCAGTTGGACTAAATGAACTCATGCTGGGTGACCCGCGGGTGGGAGCGCCCAGTGAGGTGAAACGAAGTATTGGGTTGTAAATGAGGTGCGATGAACGTGCGAAGGTGCCCGAGTTGGGTGGCACGGTGACACGGGTAGCGGCGCCCGAGTTGGGTAAACAACATAATCGTTCGACAAGCTGAACGGAACACGTTCAGGTGAACGTGTGGAGGAAAACGACGAGTTGGGCAAGAGTCATGCGGCGATCATGTGGGTGCACCGATGAGCTGGGCTAATTGAGTTGTGTCGAGTGAATGTAAAAATATTCTAAGTGTAAATTTAGGGTTTCCTCAAGATTGTAACTTATACATATATTATAATTGTGGGTAGACTCATTACAGGGAGTTTCCCCTCCCTTTATACTGTTGTGCATTTATGGTTAATGCTGTTTATGGTGAATTTTAATGGTTTCCACAGTGTTATAATGAAAACATATACTTGGTGAAATTGGAAAATTAACTAAGTATAGAAAGTAGGCGTAGTCCACGATCGCAAGTATTGGTGAAACGAAAGTGGTCAACGATGCCACACCTCCTATAGTGCAGTTGGAAGAGTACCGCCAGTGTAGGGGCGTGACAACTTGGGGGGGTGGAGGTTGTCCGTAGCCCTCCGCCCCACCCCGGAGGCCCATCGGCTCGTGGGGGTGGCAGGGAGATTCCAGGAATCACCCCGCCACCCCCGTGGGCCATTAGGCCATCAGGGCGGGGCGGGGGGCTGTTCACAGCCCTCTGTCCCACCTAGGTGGCCCAACAGCCCGCAGGGGTGGCGGGGTGATTCTCGGAATCACCCAGCCACCCCCACAGGCTATCGGGCCACCGGAGTGGGGCAGAGGTTGTCCACGGCCCTTCGACCCACCCCGACTGTAAGGGCCTGCGGTCCGTGCAATGGGCAGGGCGACTCCACCGTGCGAAGGAGACATGAACGAATGCATGCGAAGTGTCTTGGAGACGAGTTTATATGATGTTGGGCGAGTTGAGAGGGCAGTCCCATGAGTTGGGCGGGCCGACCCTCCACTCGGGCGAAGGCAACATGTTGAACGAGTCGGCTTGGGCGTTGGGCGTGGGTCGGCTGGGTGACATAACCCGCCACCCGCCCATATATATTGGAGGGTGTTTGGAGGCAAACGACCATAATTCGATCATCACGAGTTCGATCAAAGGAGTTCTGCAGTGCATGGATGAGCCCGCATGACAGGCAGAACTTGAGTGAAAATCTTGTGTAGAAAAGTCGGGTGAGAAACTCAGGTGAGAAACTAGGGCAAAAAACGAAACTCGTGCAGAAAACTCGGGCGAGGTCGTCGGGCAGAACTCGGGTGAGGTCGTTCAGGTAGGACTCAGGCAAGGTCGTTCAGGTAGAACTTGGGTGAGGTTTTCGGGCAAGAAACTCGGGCGAGGTCGTTCAGGCGAACCGGGTGAGGTCGTTCGGGCAAGTCGGGTGAGGTCGTCAGGCGACCCGGCAGACGTCGTTCGGGCGACCCAGGTGAGGTCGTTGGGCGACTAGGGTGAAGTCATTCGAGCGAGCCGGGTGAAGTCGTGTGGTGACCCGGGTGAGGTTGTTCGGGCGAACCAGGTGAAGTCGTGTGGCGACCTGGGTGAAGTCGTGTGGTGACTCGGGTGAAGTTGTTCGGGTGAACGAGTTTGGGTGGACGTATGGATGGGCGGCCGGGCAAGGGTGCGCCGTGCACGCCGAAACGAAGAATCATGCAGATGGGCGACTTGGGTAGGGCGCGCCGTGCACAATGAAACGATGGAAACGGTGAAGTGTTGAGGTTGTGAACGAAGGTGTGACTCGTGCGGAGGCGCCCGTGTGTGGCGACTTGGTTACGACGAGGCGCGCCCAAGTTGGGCAAACAACACGATCGTGCGACGAGGTGAACGAAGGGTTGGTGAGTCGTGCGGTGACCGTGCGGAGGCGCCGACGAGCTAGGCAACCAAGTTTGCCAAAGTTGGAAATTTGGCTAAGTGTAAATTTGGGGTTTCCCAAGATTTAACTTGTACTTATAAAAGAAGATTATATATATTGATTCAGGCAGACTCATATTGCAGGGAGTTTCCCCTCCCTTTATACTATTGTGCATTTCTATTGTATAATGTTGTTTATGTGAATGTTATGGGCTTTCACTGTATAAAGGACAAATATAATACTTGGTAACGAAAAATAAACTAAGTATGGAATGTTAGGCATAGTCTACAATCGTAAGTATTGGTGAAAAGAAAACGGTTGGTAGTGCCGCACCTCGCTATAGTGTGGTTGGAAGAGTACTGCCAGTGTAGGGGCGTGACAGGTGGTATCAGAGCTGGTCCAAGTTTTGCAGGAAACTTGGTGAACTAAATCAAGGATTTGATTCTACAAAGACCAAAGACTTGGCAGGGAGCTCAAGTTTTGCAAGTGACAGGTGGAATATCAGGGTGATTCAGGTGAATGGTGAAACAGGTTTAGCAGAGGAGAAGCTTTGTGCTTGGGCCAAGCTGAACGACAAGGCATGGTAGGTTTGGAAGAATGTGAAGGGAAGCTCTTGCTTACCTTATACAGGTTGAAGCGGATGAAAGAAGAGAATCCCCGGATTCGAAAGGAACTTGAAGTCTTGGAAAGGAATGTTGAAGACGAACTTCTTCATCTTGGTTTGACAATGAAGCAAGATGAAGTTGCAGATTGTGCTAACAAGAAAGAGGAAGTCGTGATGATTGAGGATGTTGCAGATGTGACAACGATGGAGGATGAACTTGAGGATGATCAAGTTGGACCAAGATCGTGCAGTTTGCAGACATGGATGGATGGGGATACTCACATGGAGGAGCCTCATGATCATGATGATGATGTAAGTACTATTGATACTTGTGTTTCATTTGAGCATTTGGTATATGGATCATATGCAGGGAAGGGAAAAATCAGTTTGCCGATGCTAGGGAGGATCTTACCATGGATGTCTACAATGAGACCTTGTATGGAGAAGCAAGGATTGTTGATTGTTGTAGGACTTGTTGGGGTTGTTTGTGACCTTATGGTAGAAGGTACAAAGGCCCATGATAAGGGAGGAACATGATGATCATTACGGAGGATTGGGTCATGCTTTAGCCACATGAAGAATTGGCTAAGTGCCCGGCATGACTCATGGATAGATTGGAGGAGGGCACACACTTGAGGTACGATGATACTTGGGTGGACTTCTCATGGCCGAGACCAAGAGATAGTCTTGGTGGAACCTTTAGTGAGGGAGCTATGATGGAAGGGACCCGTGATGATGATTATATGGTTGGGTGACCGAGTTCACTTGACCAAAGATTGCAGACTTGGATGAGGATGACCGATTGTTGTGATGGGTCTACTTGGTTGGACTACATGGGCAACTAAGTCATGGACATCAGGTTGGAGACATGGAGCATGGCAGTCTATGCAAGGACATTAGGCAGGAGCACTTGTAGAGGTGTCACTTATGGGCATCCAATGAGGAGTGCCAAGGCAGGGATGTTATGCGGGTGGATTTGCTGGTGTGACATGGAGATGTTTTGGTTATGAGCCGATGGAGAGGTTGTGCACTCTTGTACAACAAGGCCATGGACTTGGATGGAGTTGTGAGCAGACTATGGAGCATTCCTACTACATGGAGAGCTAAGGCATCTTGCAAAGACCTTTGGGCCGAGACTTGTATGCTTGTTAGAGTGTTGATTGGAGATGACTCATGGAGCTCATGATGACATGAGGTTGTGACTTTTGGGGACTTCATATATGGTGGACTTGGAGACACTTTGGAGTGACAGAGTTACAACGATGATGATGCCTTGGTGGCAACACTTGGGCATGGGTTGAGCCGAGACTTAACCACTTTTGACACATGGGAGTTGATTGATCTATGATCATGGGCAGCACATGGATAGATGAGATAGGTGTATACTTGTTTCTATGGCAGACTTGAGGGATGGCACATACAGATATGATGGAGGTTTCCTCATGGACCTGTATGTGGCACATCAAGAGTCGAAGTTTGATGAGATGTTCTCTTCACCTTGAGGAGATGGATGTTTTGCATATGGATGATGATGTTGGACAGAAAACATCATGGACAGCATGTTGCAGATGAGATGAAGGCTACTTCATGGACCTGAGCATGGCTTATACTTATATGGAGATGGAATCTTGATCGAGTTGAGGATGTGACGAGATGTTCTTAGAAACAACTGATGGTGACATGAGGATGTGCATTCTCATGGTTTGAGCATGGTAGTTGGATTGATCACCCGACTAGCTCAGATTATGGGGCTCGAGCAGTGTGCAGAGATGTGTTAGCATCATGTTGGAGTATCATGGCAACGGTTCACATGATGACGACACATGATGAGGTTAACACGATATGTTGCAAGAAGCATGTAGCTTGAGATGGAGGGGCCAGCCTTCCACGATGGAGAGCAGCATGTGGAGATTGTGACAGGGTGATTGATGATCATGGATTGAGATGATCTTTCGATATATGACATACTGATGGAGTATATGCCTTGGTATGGATATCTTGGTGACAGGTGGTTGCCGGGATGAGATATTTTCGAGGACAATAATGATTTCAGGTGGGGAACGATGTAAGGACTTGCGGTCCGTGCGATGGGCAAGGCGACTCCACCGTGAGCATGAGACATGAACAAATGCATGCGAAGTGTCTTGGAGACGATTTTATACGATGTTGGGCGAGTTGAGAGGGTGGTCCCATGAGTTGGGCGGGTCTACCCTCCACTCGGGTGAAGGCAACATGTTGAACGAGTCAGCTTGGGCGTTGGGCATGGGTCGGCCGGGTGACATAACCCGCCACTTGCCCGTATATATTGGAGGGCATTTGGAGGCAAACGACCATCATTCGATCATCACGAGTTCGATCAAAGGAGTTCTACAGTGCGTGGATGAGCCCACACGACGGGCGGAACTCGGGTGAAAAACTTGTGCAGAAAAGTCGAGTGAGAAACTCGGGTGAGAAACTCAGGCGAAAAACTCGTGCAGAAAACTCGGGCGAAAAAATCATGCAGGAAACTCGTGGAGAAAAATCGGGTGAGGTCATCAGGTAGAACTCGGGTGAGGTTGTTTAGGTAAGACTCGGACGAGGTCGTTCAGGTAGAACTCGGGTGAGGTCATCGGGCAAGAAACTCGGGCGAGGTCGTTTGAGCGAACCGGGTGAGGTCGTTCGGGCGAGCCAGGTGAGGTCGTCGGGCGACCCAGGTGAAGTCGTTCAGGCGACCCGGGTGAGGTCGTTGGGCAACCCGGGTGAAGTCGTTCGGGCGAGCCGGGTGAAGTCGTGTGGCGACCCGGGTGAGGTCGTTCAGGCGAACTGGGTGAAGTCGTGTGGTGACCCGGGTGAAGTCATGTGGCGACTCGGGTGAAGTTTTTTGGGTGAACGAGTTTGGGTGGACGTACGGACGGGCGGCTGGGCGAGGGCATGCCATGCACGCCGAAACAAAGAATCGTGCGGACGGGTGACTTGGGTAGGGCGTGTCGTGCATGACGAAATGGTGGAAACAGTGAAGTGTTGAGGTTGTGAATGAAGGTGTGACTCGTGCAGAGGCACCCGTGTGTGGAGACTTGGTTACGATGAGGCACGCCCAAGTTGGGCAAATCACACGATCATGTGACGAGGTGAACGAAGGGTTGGTGAGTCGTGCGGTGACCGTGCGAAGGCGCCGACGAGCTGGGCAACTAAGTTTGCCGAAGTTGGAAATTTGGCTAAGTGTAAATTTGGGGTTTCCCAAGATTTAACTTGTACTTATAAAAGAAGATTATATATATTGATTCGGGCAGACTCATATTGTAGGGAGTTGCCCCTCCCTTTATACTGTTGTGCATTTCTATTGTATAATGTTGTTTATGTGAATGTTATGGGCTTTCACTGTATAAAGGACAAATATAATACTTGGTAACGAAAAATAAAATAAGTATGGAATGTTAGGCATAGTCTACAATCGTAAGTATTGGTGAAAAGAAAACGGTTGGTAGTGCCGCACCTCACTGTAGTGCAGTTGGAAGAGTACCGCCAGTGTAGGGGCATGACACCGGTGGCCCAATGGCCCGTGTGGGTGGCGGGGTGATTCCTGGAATCGCCCCACCACCCCCACGAGCCGTTGGGCCGCCAGTGTGGGGCGGAGGTCGGGGTGATTCCTGAAATCACCCCGCCACCCCTGCAGGTCGTTGCGCTGTCAGGCTAGGGCGGAGGGCGGGGTGATTTCGGGTGATTCCCAAAATCACCCCGCAACCTCCATGAGCCGTTGGGCTGTTGGTGTCACACCCCTACTCTGGCAGTAGTCTTTCAACCGCTCTATAGCGAGGTGCAGCACCACCGAACACTTTCTTTTCACCAATACTTATGTTCATGGACTACGCCTAACATTCGTACTTAGTTTATTTTTCGTTACCAATTATTATCTTTGTCCTTTATACAGATGAAAACCCATACACATTCATCATCAACAGCATTATACAATAGAAATGCACAATAGCATAAAGGGAGGGGCAACTCCCTGAAATATGAGTCTGCCCGAATCAATATATATAATTTTCACTTTTACAAAGTATAAGTTAAATCTTGGGAAACCCCAAATTCACACTTAGCCAAATTTCCAACTTCGTCGTGTCATTTTCCCAACTCGGGCGTGCCTCATCGTAACTGTGTCGCCTCACCCAGGTGCCCTCCACACGAGTCACACCTCCGTTTCACCAAACCGGCACTCCGTTTCGTCGTGCACGGCGCGCCCTACCTAGGTTGCCCATCCACACGTTCACTGTTTCATCGTGCATGGGGCGCCCTACCTAGGTCGGTCATCCGCATGTTTTGTCATGCACAGCTGCCCACCACACACTTCACTCGGCATTCACCCATTCAACTTGTCTCATCAGCGAGCGCACCCGTCGTGCCGCGTAGCCCAACTCACCGAACCATCCACCCGAATGCCTTCGTTCCACCATTCTGCCCAACCACCAACTCATCGTGCAAGCGCACCTGGTGTGCAGCCTTGCCAACTCATCATTTCATCCTGAACGTTGTCTCTTCGTTTAAGCTACCCATCGTGCGGGTTCATAACCTGTGGCTACCGCAGTCACACCTCCTTCGCACTTCGCTACAACTCCCAACTCACACTTCATCGAATGCTTGTTTGTTGGTTGAATGATTAATGCCTTTGCCTATCCACCGTGCCACTTATTCATATGGTTGGGTGGCGGGTTGTGCCACCTGACCAACCCATGTTTCACTGCCCGGCTGACTCACTTCATTTGCTATATGTTCGGTCGGCCCACCCAACTCGTGGGTGGCCGCACCCCTCCATCGCACTTTGGTTCAAGTCAGCCAGCAGGTCGAGCCCAGCTCGCCCACTATAAGTCTGCGAGCAACACTTTACCCACACATCTTCACTCATGTGTCTCGCCCGTTCTTTACCACAGCTCGCCTGTTTGCTTCACTCATCCGTTCGGTGGATGCACCCACCCGTCGCATAGACCGCAAGGCCTTACATCCTCCTCCACCTAAAATCATTGTCATCCTCGAAAATACCTCATCCTGGTAACCATCTGCCACCAAGATAACCCTCACATCCTTGGTCCATGATATCAACCAGTCCATACACTGCAAACATCCCTGCAACATATTAAAAACAACCATCTCCACCATGTGTCGTCCTGTCGTGAACTATCGTCAAGATACTCCAACATAATGCTGACACACCTCTGCACATTGTCGACCCCCATGACTCGAACTAGTCGGGTGATCAGTCCAACTGTCACGCTCGAACCATAAGAATGCACGTCCTTATGCCTACACTAGTCTTCTCTCAGACTTTGCCACATCTCAGACTCACCAATAATCTCCCCATGCTCAGGTCCATGGAAACTCCATCCCATCTGCAACATGTCATGATGCTAATGCCAAGCCATTCTTGCATCATCTATATGTCATACCTACTCAACCTGTTTAAAGGACTCACTGCCATGAGCAGCTAACAATGAGCCCTATCTTCTAAGTCATCTAAGAAGATGCGGAGGGAGTAGAGCCTGAAAGCTCACCCTCACTGATCAACTCAATCCATCTATTTGGATCTTCTATCTCCATCCTCTGTAGATATGCAAGCCGATCCTCCTCTTGGACATTCGGCCTCACATAAACATCATCATCATCATCGTCTTCCTCAACTTCCTCTAGCCTCCTAGACAAATCCAAGATACTATTGGATAGTGTCCTGATAACCTGTGATTGTTCCACAAGCTTTGCCTCAGCAGTAGACAACCGCTTACACACCTCATTCATACACTTCTCGTCCTCCATCTACATCACTGCCAACTTACACTCAGGTTTTGTCACACCAATGGTTGGAACACCAATTGGTACATATTCCCTTCCATCGTAAATGTACAGCTTCTTCAAATGTGGAACAATCATTGCATCATATTGTTTCAAGAATTCCATTCCCATCACAGCTTCATAGTCATCAATCCACACTATATTGAAGTCGACTTTCCTGGTCCACTCACCAAGTGTTGTGTCCACTCTTTCAGCAACACCAATCACGGAATCAAGAGGAGAATTCAATGTCTTCATTTATACCTTCATGGGTACAAACTTCAGCCCAATCCTTCTCGCAACATCCTCACTCATGAAGTTGTGAGTAGCCCCACTATCCACCATAGTGAGTACATCCACACTCCCAACCTTAATCCGAACATACTCCAAGTTGTTCCTTTCGGATCTCTTCGAGAGACCACTTCCGTAGCAACTACAGCTCAAAGAATCTGCATTACCCCCACAGAAGTTTCTTCTTTCTTCATATTAGACTGTGCCACTGCAGTCACTTTCGGTCGTGAAGGACAATTCTTCACCGTATGTGGTTCCGCACATATCCAACACTTCAATGGTTTCTTCGTCTTCGACTTATCATCTGATTTCGAAGCATCATCTTTTTTCTCTTTGGGTTTATCGAACTTCTTCTTTTTTCTCATTAGAAGTTTCGTCATAATGCTCCACCAAATGATCCATAGCAGCAAAAGCCTCCTCAAGTGTCTTAATCTTCTGCCTCTTCACTTCATTGCATGCCCAAGGTTTTAGCCCAATGATAAAGTTGAACACCTTGTCCCTTTCCGCCATGTCCGTAAGTTCCAGAACTGCACTTGCAAACTCTCACTGATATGCATGCAGACTTCCCGTTTGCTTCATGTACTTTATCTCCATCCTTGCTTCTCATGTTTCATCTTGAGGACTAAAGTGGGTCTGCAAAGCCTTCTTCATGTCATCCCACGAAGTTGTCATCATCTCTACCATTGGTAATCTGATCCATCCTCCTTCGCCACCACATCTTAGCATCCTTCGTCAGGAACTGAGCAACCACTTTCACTTTTGTCTCCTCATCAGGTAACCCCAAGCATTCCAAGTATTGCTCCATATCCCATAGAAAGTTACCAAGAGTCTTCGCACTTCTTTTACCATCATAAGATTCTGGTTCCTTGACTTTCACATGAGGCACTCCTCCACCTGAGTTATGTCTCACAGCCTTCTTCAACATCGCTATCTCATCCTTTGCTTCCTCAAGAGATTTCTGCAAGTTCAAGATTTCTGCCAAACCTTGGTCTCTTGCTTTCCCAATCTGCCTGACTTCTTCTTCAAGTTGTGTACACTTAAAGTCAATGTACTCATATCGGTCTCGGAGTTCATCAAATTCCTCTCTCATCTTCGCATTGCCTTCTTGATCTTTAAGGATCCCAGCCACTCTCGAAGTCCAGAAAGAATCCAATTCTTCCATTCTTTTCAATACCCGGCTCATGAAAGCTTCACCTGCATTGAAACTGGATTCACCTGTCACAATCTAAGGTTCTCCTTCCATTCCAGCCATTTTCTTCCTTTGTGATCTAGTATAGACCATCCACCATTCACCTGATTCCCTGCAAACTGAATCAGCTCTTGATCAATGATCAGCTTCTTTCACCTGCACTTTCCGAATCAGTTTCGACACCACTATCACTTCACCAAGTTTCCTGCAAAACTTGAACCAGCTTCACCATCTCTTCTGAAAATCCCCTTTGCATTTCACTAGCTCCGATACCACCTACATGATAGTGTAATGGGATCAACACTTCGTCATACACCAGCTCTGTTACCACCTGTCACGCCCCTACACTAGCAGTAGTCTTTCAACTGCTCTATAGTGAGGTGCGGCACCACCGAACACTTTCTTTTCACCAATACTTATGTTCATGGACTACACCTAACATTCGTACTTAGTTTATTTTTCATTACCAAGTATTATCTTTGTCCTTTATAAAGATGAAAACCAATACACATTCATCATCAACAACATTATACAATAGAAATGCACAATAGTATAAAGGGAGGGGAAACTCCTTGCAATATGAGTCTACCTGAATCAATATATATAATTTTCACTTTTACAAAGTATAAGTTAAATCTTGGGAAACCCCAAATTCACACTTAGCCAAATTTCCAACTTTGTTGTGTCGTTTTCCCAACTCAGGCATGCCTCATCGTAACCGTGTCACCTCACCCGGGTGCCCTCCGCACGAGTCACACCTCCGTTTCACCAAACCGGCACTCCTTCATTTCGTCGTGCATGGCACGCCCTACCCAGGTTGCCCGTCCGCATGTTCACCATTTCATCGTGCACGGTGCGCCCTACCCGGGTTGCCCGTCCGCACGTTTCGTCATGCATGGTTGCCCACTGCACACTTCACCTGGCATTCACCCGTCAACTTGTCTCGTCGGCGGGTGCACCCGTCGTGCTGCCTTGCCCAACTCACCGAACCGTCCACCCAAACGCCTTCGTTCCACCATTCTGCCCAACCACCAACTCATCGTGCAAGCGCACCTGGCATGTAGGCTTGCTGACTCGTCATTTCACCCTAAACGATGTCTCTTCATTCGAGCTACCCATCATGCGGGTTCATGACTTGTGGATACTGTAGTCATGCCTCCTTCGCACTTCACTGCAACTCCCAACTCGCACTTCACCGAATGCTTGTTCGTTGGTCGAATGATTGATGCCTTTGCCTATCCACCACACCACTTATTCATATGGTTAGGTGGCGGGTCGTGCCACCCAGCCGACCCATGTTTCACCGCCCGGCCGACTCACTTCGTTTGCTATATGTTCGGTCAGCCCACCCAACTCATGGGTGGCCGCACCCCTCCATCGCACTTTGGTTCAAGTCGGCCAGCGGGTCGAGCCCAGCTCGCCCGCTATAAGTTTGCAACCAAAACTTTGCCCACACATCTTCACTCATGTGTCTCACCCATTTTTTACCGCAGCTCACCTGTTTGCTTCGCTCATCCATTCGGTGGATGCGCCCACCCGTCGCATAGATCGCAGGGCCTTACAACTGGGGTGGGGCGGAGGGCGGGGTGATTCTCGAAATCACCACGCCACCCCCGCGGGCTGTTGGGTCACCAGGGTGGGTTGGAGGGCAGGGTGATTCCCGAATCACCTTGCCAGCCTTGCGTTCCATTGGGCCACCGGTGTAAGGCCCACGAGCTGCAGGCAAGTCGACGAGCGAACACGGAGGTTACGAGCTGAGGAGCAGCGCACGGTGGGGAGGAAACACGCGAGAAAAAGACTAAGTGTTGGTGGTTGTTTGGGTATATAGGCCGTGAGCGGTCCCAGTGGGCCGATAGGCGGGCGAGGCCAAACGGTGGAGACACAACACTTGGGTCGGTCGGTGGGCAGGCTGACCCATTCAGAAAGTTGAAATGGAGGAAACGATGGGTAGACCAAATAGAAGGACGCGATGGTCCAAGGTTGGGCGAGCCATATATATGGGATGACTTTGGCATGGGGCTAAGGCATTCTCGATCAAGCGATCAACCAAGCAATCAAACGCAGAAGTGGAAGTGCGAGGAGTTTGGGTCTGAAATAGAGGCGTAGTGTAGGCGGTTCGGCCGAAGCTCTCACGCCGAAACGAACATGCGAGCTGAGGTGCAGGTCGAGGGTGCCATAGGGCGAGCCAGGGCACACGTGTAGATGCACATGGGAGTCTGAACGGGTCATTCAAGAAGTCGTTCAGGAAGTCATTTGGAGGGCTGAACGAACGGTCATGTAGGGCTGAACGGACGATCGTGCAGGGCTGAATGAACGTGAAGGAAGTCGTTCAGTGGGTCGTTCGGAGGTCGTTTAGAGGGTCATTCGGAGGTCATGCAGAAGGTTGTTCAAGGTCATTCAGAGAACCGTTCGGGAGGTTTTTCGAGGGTGTGGCAGGGCGCCCACCCGAACGACACGAGTTGGTGAACGGAGGTTTGGGTGAAGTCTTGAATGGGTGCACGGTGAACGAATCGCCAGTAGACAAGTTGGACAAGTTGAACGAAATGTGTTCGGGTGAACGTGTGGAGGTAAACGACGAGTTGGGCAAGAGTCGTGCGGGTGACCATGTGGGCGCGCCAACGAGCTGGGCTAACTGAGTTGTGCCAAAGAATGTAAAAATATTATAAGTGTAAATTTGGGGTTTCCTCAAGATTTAACTTGTATATTGTAAACTGTTATTATTATTATTATTATTACGGGCAAACTCATCATAGGGAGTTGCCCCTCCCAGTTATATTGTTGTGTATTTCATGTTAATGTTGATTCATGGTGTAATGAAGTTAATACGATGAATGGTATAATGAAAGATATGCTTAGCTGTTGAAAAATAAACTAAGTATAGAAAGTTAGGCGTAGTCCACGATCGCAAGTATTGGTGAAAAGAAAGTGGTCGGTGGTGCCACACCTCCTATAGTGTGGTTGGAAGAATACCGCCAGTGTAGGGGCATGACAGGTGGTATCAGAGTTGATGAATGACGGGAAGCTAAATACTTGACATTCGTGATAGGTGATTCAGGTTTGCAAGGAAAGCAGATGGCAGAAATGGCAGAAGGACCTCAGGTTGTGACAAGTGAATCTGGCCATAATGCGGGAAAGGATTTTCTGAAAAAGGTATTGGAACAAATGGAGAAATGGAGTTCTGAATGGGCTTCGATGAAGGCCGAGAG
The DNA here is from genome assembly GCA_031772625.1 of Pinus tabuliformis. Classification (NCBI taxonomy): domain Eukaryota; kingdom Viridiplantae; phylum Streptophyta; class Pinopsida; order Pinales; family Pinaceae; genus Pinus; species Pinus tabuliformis. The sequence continues at coordinate 993,287,481 of CM062820.1, forward strand.
CATGCAGATGCAGAAAGGCTATGTGAAGATAAAGGAAGAACTTGAATAACTCAAGGACCAATACGAGTATACCAAATGGGAGTATACACAAAAGGAAGAATTTCTTGGTAAGAAGGTTGTTGTAATAGAGACGGATGAGCTCGACCACATTGATAGGCCTGGGGACTACTACTGAAACAATCAAGCAAATGTTCGGAGCCTTAGTTTGATAGAATAAGTCAATGGATACTTGATTGGGGCACTTGAGGAGAAAGTTGCAGAGTGCGATGAGGATGTTGCAGGAATGGCAATGATGGAGGAAGAACTTGAAATCATTCAGGTTGAACCAAGATCGTGCAGTTTACAGACATTGGTGGATGAGGAAACTCACATGGAGGAGCCTCATGATGAAGTAAGTACTTATACTTGTGTTTCAGTGAGACTTTTAGAAGATGAACCGTATGCAGGGAAGAGCAAAATCAATTTGTCGATGCAAGGGAGGATCTTACCATGGATGTCTATGAAGAGACCGTGTATGGAGAGGCAAGAATCATTGATTGTTGCAGGACTTGTTGGGGTTGTTTGTGACCTTACGGTAGAAGGTGCAAAGGCCCGTGACAAGGGAGGAACATGATAATCGTTGCGGAGGAATGGGTCATGCTTTAGCCATATGGAGAATTGGCTAAGTTCCCGGCATGACTCATGGACAGATTGGAGGAGGGCACACACTTGAGTATGGTGATACTTGGGTGGACTTCTCATGGTCGAGACCAAGAGGAAGTCTTGGTGGAACCTTCAGTGGGGGAGCCATGGTGGAAGAGACTCATATGATGATGATATGGTTGGGTGACCGAGTTCACTAGACTAGATTTGTAGACTTGGATGAGGATGACTTATTGTTGTGATGGGTCTACCTAATTAGACAACATGGGCAACTTGAGTCATGGACATCGAGTTGGAGACATGGAGCATGGCAGTCTTATGCAGAGACATTATGCAGGAGCACTTGTAGAGGTGTCACTTATGGACATCCAATGAGGAGTGCCAAGGCAGGGATGTTGTGCAGGTGGATTCGCTGGTGTGACATGGAGATGTTTTATCTATGAGCCGATGGGGATGTTTGCACTCTTGTACAACAAGGACATGGACTTGGTTGGATTTGTGAGTAGACAATGGAGCATTCCTACTACATGGAGATCCGAGGCATCTTGCAGAGACCTTTGGGCCGGATGTTGATTGGAGATGACTCATGGAGCTCATAAGGACATGATGTTGTGACTTTTGGGGACTTCATATACGGTGGACTTAGAGGATCTGATGCATTGAGGAGCTGAGGTTAGGGACTTTGATGTAGGATGGGGTGCATACTTTTGAGTACATGTATGGGTGTGCTTGAAAGAGTGACTTGATGTGGAGGATCGATATGAGACACTTTGGAGTGATGGAGTTACAATGATGATGATGCCTTGGTGGCAACACTTGGGCATGGGTTGAGCTGAGACACAACCACTTTTGGTACATGAGAGATGAGACAGGTGTATACTTGCTTCTGTGGCAGACTTGAGTGATGGCACATTGCAGATATGATGGAGGTTGCTTCGTGAACCTGGATGTGGCACATCGAGATTCAGAAGATGATCTCTTCATTTTGAGGAGATGAATGGTTTGCAGAGGGATGATGATGTTGGGATAGATGCGGCTGATTTCATGCAGCACATTGATACCAAACATCATGAGCAGCATATTGCAGATGAGATGAAGACTACTTCATGGACCTCGGCATGGCTTACTTAGATGGAGATGGATTCTTGATCGAGTTGATGTTGTGACAAGACTCTGAGAAATGACTGATGATGGCATGAGGATGTGCATTCTCATGGTTTGAGCGTGACAGTTGGATTAGCTACTCGAATAGTTCAAATCATGGGGTCTGGAGGTGTGCAGAGATATGTTAGCATTGTGTTGGAGTATCATGACAAGTTCACATGATGACAGTACATGATGAGGTCGACACGATATGTTGCAGTAAGCATGTAGCTTGAGTTGGAGGGACCAACCTTCCACAGTGGGAGCAGCATGTGGAGATTGCGACGGATGTGGTTGATGATCATGGATTGAGGAGACTTTCTGATGTATGACATACCAGTGGATTATATGCCTTGGTATGGGTATCTTGGTGACAGGTGGTTGCTGGGATGAGAGATTGTCGAGGACGACAATGACTTCAAGTGGGGGAGAATGTAAGGCCTACAAGTTGCAGCAACTCGACGAGCGAACACGAGGTGATGAGTTGAGGAGCAATGCACGGTGGGGAGGAAACACGCGAGAAAAGGACTAAGTGTTGGTGGTCGTTTGGGTATACAAGCCGTGAACGGTCCCGACGGGCAGGTGAGGCCAAATGATGGAGACACAAAACTTGGGTCGGCCGATGGGTAGGTCGACCCATTCAGAAAGTTGAAACGAAGGAAACGATAGGTTGGTCGAATAGAAGGACGCAACGGTCTAAGGTTGGGCGAGCCATATATATGGTATGACTTTGTCGTGGAGCTAAGGCATTTGATCAAGCGATCAACCAAGTAATCAAATGCAGAAGTGGAAGTGCGAGGAGTTTGGGTCTGAAATAGAGGCGTAGTGCGGGTGGTTTGGCCAAAGCAGTCATGCTGAAACGAACGTGTGAGCTGAGGTGCAGGTTGAGGGCGCCACAGGGCGAGAAAGGGTGCACGAGAAGATGCACACAGGAGTCTAAACGGGTCGTTCAAGAAGTCGTTTAGGAAGTAGTTCGGAGGGCTGAACGAACGATCGTGCAAGGCTGAATGGAGAATCGTGCAGGGCTCAACGGACGATTGTGCAGGGTTGAACGAACGTGCAGGAAGTTGTCCAGTGGGTCGTTTGGAGGTTGTTCAGAGGTTGTTCGAAGGTCGTGCAGACAGTTGTTCAACATCATTCGGAGGTCGTGCGGAAGGTTGTTCAAAGTCATTTAGAGGTTGTGCGGAAGGTTGTTCAAGGTTGTTCGAGAGGTCGTTCGAGGGCGTGGCAGGGTGCCCGCCTGGACGACACAAGTTGGTGAACGGTGGTTCAGGTGAAGTCTTGAACAGGTGCACAGTGAACGACTCGCCAGTAGACGAGTTGGACGAGTTGAACGAAATGCGTTCGAGTGAACGTACAGAGGCAAACAATGAGTTGGGCAAGAGTTGTGCGGGCGACCGTGTGGGCGCACCGACGAGCTGGGCTAACCGATTTGTGCGGAAGAATGTAAAAATATTCTAAGTGTAAATTTGGGATTTCCTCAAGATTTAACTTGTATATTGTAAACTGTTATTATTATTATTACGGGCATACTCATCATAGGGAGTTGCCCCTCCCAGTTATACTGTTGTCTATTTCATGTTAATGCTGATTCATGGTGTAATGAAGTCAATATGATGAATGGTATAACGAAAGATATGCTTAGCTATTGAAAAATAAACTAAGTATAGAAATTTAGGCGTAGTCCACGATCGCAAGCATTGGTGAAAAGAAAGTGGTCGGTGGTGCCACACCTCCTATAGTGTGGTTGGAAGAGTACCGCCAGTGTAGGGGCGTGACAACCGGGGTGGGGAAGAGGTGATTCTAGGAATCACCCCGCCACCCACGTAGGCCGTTGGGCCACTGGGGTGGGGCGGAGGGCGGGGTGATTCTCGGAATCACCCCGCTACCCCCCCAGGCCGTTGGGCCACCGCGGTGGGGTGTAGGGAGGGGTGATTCCCGGAAACACCCCTCCACCCCCGCAAGTCTTTGGGCCGTCGCGGTGGGGCAGAAGATGGTGTGATTCTCGGAATCACCCCGCCACCCCCGCGAGTCATTGGGCCGCCAGGGTGGGGCACAGGGTGGGGTGATTCTTGGAATCACCCTACCACCCCTGTGGGCCATTGGGCTACCGGAGTGGGGCGAAGGGTAGGGTGATTCTCGGAATCACCTCGCCACCCCCGCAGGCCGTTGGGCCGCTGGGGTGGCGCAGAGGGTGGGGTGATTCTTGGAATCATCCTACCACCCGCATAAGCCGTTGGGCCACTGAGATGGGGAAAAGGGCAGGGTGATTCCGGGAATCACCCCTCCACCCCCCGTGGGCCGTTGGGCCGCCACGGTGGGGCGGAGGGCAGGGTGATTCTGGGAATCACCCCTCCACCCCCACGGGTTGTTCGGCCACCGGGGTGGGGCGGAGGGCGGAGTGATTCCCAGAATCACCTCGCCACCCCCCGGGTCGTTTGGCCACAGGGGTGGGCCGGAGGGCGGGGTGATTCCCAGAATCACCCCGCTACCCCCACGGGCAGTTTGGCTGCCAGGGTGGGGTGGAAGGTGGTGTGATTCCTTGAATCACCCTGCCACCCCCGCGAGCCGTTGGGCCGCCGGGGTGGGGCAGAGGGCAAGGTGATTCCCGGAATCACATTTCCACCCCCGCAGGCCGTTGGGCCGCTAGTGTCACGCCCCTACCCTGGCGATGGTCTTTCAACTGCACGATCGGGGTGTGACACCACCAACCACTTTCTTTTTAACAATACTTGCGATCATGGACTACGCCTACTCCTATACTTAGTTTATTTTTCAACTGATAAGTATAACTTTCATTAACACAGCAGAAACATTCACATTAAATTCATAAACACATTATCATTATTTAACACAAGTGCACAGCGGTATAACTGGGAGGGGCAACTCCCTGCAAATATGAGTCTTCCCGAATGATAATACTTCAATTTTTACAATTTTACACCAAGACTGCACCACCGTGTAGCTTCAGCTCTTTACCGGGCAAAGGCGCCCCTCGAGATGCCATGCCAACCTTCGTTCGCCTTTTCATACAAACCCCTCCGCACGAACCCTTCGTTTACCGGCACCCAGCTCGTCATGTCACCCTGCACGCACCCACCGTTTGACTGAACAACTCGTCGAACTATCGTTCAACCCGTGTCGCCTTGCCCGACTCCTCCAACTTGTTGTCACATCGTTTCACCAACTCGGGCGCCTGTTCAACCGACTCACCAACCACCGAGTTCAACGTGCCACCATTGTTTTACTTTGCCCGGGCGTTCACCTCAACTCGCCCGTCGTTTCGACCTACCCGGACGTTCACCCTCGCCCGTTGTTTCATTCTTCCCAAGTGCGTCCACCGTTTGCCCGCTCGTCGTTCCACCGGGCGCGTTCACCCCGACTCGCCCATCGCCGTTTCACGGGCGCGTTCACCGCGAGCCGCCCAACCGTCATTCATCGGGCGTGTTTACCATGACACACCAACTCACCGACCTGCCAGACGCGTTCACCACAACCCACCAACTCTTCGACCCACCGGCGCCATTGCCCGAGCTCGCCCTCAAGTGCCCTCGTTCAAGCCTGCCCAGCAACTACAGTTTTCACCCGACGCTCCCGTGTGTGCTCGCTCGACTGACCTGCACCCTCCACGTTCAGCCTGACCCGTCACCCAAGCCCATTGCTATCTATTTTGCTAAGCCCTACGGCCTACCCATCTGCGGTCACCCACCAAACGCCAATCCTTGTTGCGGCTAGGGTGCTTCGGCCTTAGATCTGCCTACACCTTCACCAATCCTTCAAACGCCTCCTCTTGGCTTGCCCTTGGACTCTCCTATGGAGCTCGCACTTGCCTAAGATGAGTTGTAGAATTCTCTGCCTTCCTCTCCTCTCACCCACGTTTATTTATACATCGTCTTGCCATTGTGGGGGCATCGGCCCATGGCCCAGCCAACCCACCATTTGGCTGTTTTGGCTAATTCTCACGTTGGCCATGGTGAGGGTGCCCACACCCGGGACCGCCCTACGATATAAGTTTTCCCACGAACTTTCTCCAACACTTAGTCGTTTTTATGACAAACGACCTTCGCATTTTCTCCATTTCAGCCGGCTCATCACACCATGCGGGTGCGCCCAACTTGCCGGTTACTCTAGCTTGTTGCCCTCTCGCCCATCGTGCACCCAATGCCAATCTCAGGGGCATTACATCTTCCCCCACTCAAAGTATTTGTCATCCTTGACAAATCTTCATCCCAGTAACCATCCGTCACTAAGATAAACATCCAAACAACCATGTATATGGGTAATCCATATGTCCATTGTTCAACCTGCCTCATGCCATAGATATTCCATTGCTCTGCAAGGAATCATGTGTTGGTACCCCTCATGTTGGTGATTAGTTGGGTAGCTAATCCAACTATGCATCGCCTCCACAAGAACTCATGCCCCTACATCGTCATGATTGTCCATTGCATGCTACATGTCAATCTATGTCATCTCACCCCTAGATGCCTGCTCAAAGTGTTTGGAGACTCACTACCATGAGCACCTAACAATGAGCCTCATCCTCTAGGATAGTCTAAGTAGATGAGAAGGGAGAAGAGCCTGAAGGCTCTCCCTCACTAATCAACTCAATCCACCTATCTGGATTCTCCACTTCCATCCTCTGCAAGTATGCCTCCCGATCCTCCATCTGAACATTCGACCTCACATACTCTTCGTCATCATCATCCTCCACTACTTCCAGCCTCTTAGATAGATCCAAGATGCTATCTGGAAATGATCTGATAACCTGTAACTGTTCCATAAGCTTTGCCTCTGCAACAGACAATTGCTTATAGATCTCTTCATCTCGCTTCTCATTCTCCATATTCATCGTTGTCAGCTTACATTCAGGATTAGTTACTCCCAAGGTTGGAACACCAATAGGTACATCCTCTCATCCGTCGTAAATGTATAGTTTCTTCATATGGGGAAAAATCATCGCATCAAATTACTTCATAAATTCTATCAGCCTCATAGTCATCAATCCACACCACAGTGAAATCGATTTTCCCTATCCATTCACCAAGTGTCACATCCACTCTTTCAGACACACCAATCACAAAATCTGGAGGAGAATTCACTATCTTCATTTGTGCCTGCACTGGTACAAACTTCAACCCAATCCTTCTCCCAGTATCCTCACTCATAAATTTGTGTGTTGCGCCACTATCCACCATAGTAAGCATGGCAGCACTCCCAACCTTCATTTCGACATACTCAAATTTGTTTCTTTCCAGGCCTCTCCTTGAGACAGCTTCCATAGCCACCGCAGCTCCTAGGATCTGCATAACCCCTACGAAAGTTTCTTCTTTCTTCTTCGCATTGTGTTGGCTTGTTGGGGCCTGACCCAGGTTCAGAAATGTTTAGCCAAAAAAATCCTACACTACCAGCCCTTTCGGCAATAGCCCGCGGAGCACAAACTGAAGTCTCACCCGAGGTAGTAGGGGAGGGTGCTGGAACCAGGTTTCCGCACCCTAGGGATGTCTTGATGGGGACTGGACGGGTCGCGAACAGATTTGAGCACTCGCTCTATTCTACTCAGCTGTCAGGCCTTTGCGTAGCTCAGCAACGAGGCACTTCTCAGATTCTTATTATTAAAGTATTTTATTATAGATCAGATCTAATTCTTAAGTCTTCAATCAAGCATCTAACATTTATAACCAGTGCGCGTAATCATAATTCCTAAAGACAGGCATAAACTCATAGATCATAACAGATGCATAAACCAGAATGTAAATAGATCTGCAATATTTCAGAACCAACTTATCTTTATTAATGTCTTTGTTTCAGTACAATCCACTTCCTGCCCTGCGCACACAGTTGTAGGGGTCCACGCACACAGCTGCGGACTCTACCAGGCCTCCACGCACACAGCTGTGGAGCCTCTATCTAACTACTAACACCCACGACTCGGACTTACAGACTCAGAGTGAATATTGCTTTCACAAACCCATAATACATCAGATCTTTCCAAAAAGCTACCTTCTACCCTTAGAGCCTCGCTCTATTTATACATTCCCATGGTCCGCGGACCATGGGCAGGCCGACTCACTTTTTATTATTTTACATTATTTTCGGGTAGACAACCCTTTGACTCGACCTATTACAGTTCACGCTCTGCACACTTCGCGGAACTTTTACAATATCATTACCCTAAATTATGGGCTTTAAGCCCCAAAACTGTTACGCGGGGCCTCCACTACCCAACAGGCCCCCAACACAATCATCGTGACTCGTCCTGAGTCACTCGTTGGTGTGGCGATACGCGCTACCAAGGCTTCACGGTCCACCATCCCTATGAGTGACGCACTACGTTCTGTTGCTTCCTCCTAGTCTCTTGCAACTCTTCTTCAAGCTCCTGCTCCATTGCCTCTACTAATTCGTGCAACCGATGATGCTCATTTTGCTTTGCTCAGTTAACAAAGAGCACCCCCTCATAGGATTTTAGCTCAAGCTGGGGTGCCGCATGCGGGGACTCTTCAGGTCCAAGCAACAAATCTCCAATTTCCGGTCCATGATATGCACTGTCTGGTGCAGCTTGTGTTGCATTTTTGCAAGAAAGATGTTGTTGTCCGCAAGATCCCAACCTTCAAGGTGCATCAGAGATGAACTGTTAACTGCAATTCCATCATTTGTCTCAATATTCATGGTCTTTTCCTTATCTTTCGTGGGTCATCGGTCAGCCCGTGGTTTAGGCAGCGGCATCCAGACCAGTTCTACTTCATGTCTAAGAATTTCTGATACATCTCCTACTGTTAGTGTGGGATTTTGTGCAGCATCCGCGGCCGTCGACATCACACTATCCAGAAGGTCCTACATCTCCATTGACCATATTACAACCCTTGGGCTTACTCCCTTAGCGTCGATGATCAACAATGTCATACCAGTGGGAAGGCACAATAGCTCACTTCTCTCGATACCACAGAGTGTTTGGTGGCTGCCCCCCTGTGATTTATAGACGTGTTGAAATTCAAATTCATTTGTTCCCTCCTTTTCTGGCACTTTAACGTTACATCTACGGTAGATCGTTCTAGATTTGGCTCATACTTTGTATCTTAATTGCCTGTCGCCCACTCCTTTTCGCCATAGCTCAGACATCTTGTCATGAACAGTGACAACAACGGTCACCTCCATGTTTATCCACGCAGCAGCGCAGCCCCTTCTACGCAACCGCGACCCTTGTGACATACCGATTCTACGCGCACCCTCGTTGTTGCGCAACTCCCTTACAGACTGCTTTATCGTCCCGCACTCTCTTTCAACTGTCTGGAGCAGTGAGACTGTACTTCGGTCAGTTAGTCAGGTAGCCAGCCCACCCATGTAGAGCTTCAGGTGACTGCCATTTACTCTTCCTGGGAAGGGCTCTCCATTAAGCTTGCCGAGCTGGACCGCGCCTCCATCTGTGACTTCCTTGACTACATATGGTCCCAACCAATGCATCCGGATTTTTCCAGGAAATTTCTCAAACTTGCTGTCATACAGCAATACTAAATCATTTTCTTTGAACGTACACAACTTGATATGGCAATCATGCCAAGCCTTTTCGCACTGCTTCTGTACCTGCTGATGGAATCCTGCCAGAAACCATTCCTCCTCGAGTTCTTCCAGTTGCGCGAGCCTCTCTCCAAGGCCCCGTGGTCTGCAATACCTATCATTGCTGCTATTTGCAAACTGGGTACAATGTATTCCATCGGCATGACGACATCTGTGCTATAGACTAACTGGAAAGGTGTCTGACCCGTCAACTTCTTTCATGTGGTTCGGTACACCCATAACACAACAAGTATGTGCAAATCCCAATTGTTTCACTGCGCATTACATACCTTGGTCAATGCAGTCTCCAAAATCTTGTTGAAAGCTTCGACAGTCCCATTCGTTTGCGAATGGTATGGCATACTCTGCTGATGATATATCTAGAATTCCTCAGTGAGCACGCTGATAGTTTCATTCAGGAAGTGCATTCCATGGTCGCTCATTAGAATTTTCGGGCATCCAAACCGCATCAACACATTCTCGAACAAAAATTTCGCAGCTGTAGCAGCCATGCAGTCCTTAACCGGCTGTGCTTCTGCCCATCTCGTCAAGTATTCTATCACGGTGATGATATAGTGCGCGCCCATCTTTCCTTGAGATGTGATAGGGCCCACAAAGTTGATTGCCCATTTTTCGAACGGTTGCAGCGTCATCTGTGGATGGAGCGGCATTTCATCCCTCCGCAATGGTTTCCCAGTCCGTTGACATACATCACAGGCCCAACAGTATGCTTTTGAGTCTTGATGTAGAGTTGGCCACCATAGTCCAGGGCGAAGAATCTTCTATGTTGTTGCGCATCCCGCATAATGTCCTCTTGCAACCCCCACATGTGCTTCTGCAAGGATCTGTCCTCGCTCAAATTTAGGTACATACCTTCGTAATATTTCATCGTTTCCCATTTTGTAGAGGTGCCCCGCGATAACAGTAAAATCCATCGTGCGTATCACCAATTCTTTCCTCTACTGAATTTAATAGCCCTGCGGCGCGGTTCCTGTGGTTAAGAAGTGGATGATATCCTCGAAATGATCATCTGTGACACACACTACATAGAGCTGTGCATTAGGTAGTCCTTCCTCCAAATTTGTTGGTTCCTCACCATTCTCAATTCGCGAGAGGTGATCTGGACCTGTGTTTAGGCGTCCCGGCTTCACAATGACCTCGAAGTCATATTCTTGAAACAATAACAACCATCTACAAATGTGCCCCCCCAACACAGGCTTATTCACTAAGTATTTCAACGCAGAATGATCAGTATACATCTTAAAGTGCCCACTGAGTAGATAGTGGCGGTATTTCTGGAGCGCATATACCATCGCCAACCCCTCACGCTCAGTAGTGGAGTAGTTCTTTTCAACTTTGGACAATCGTCGACTTGCGAACGTGATCGGGTGATCAATTCCTTCCGCTCCTTCTTGCATGAGTACAGCGCCCAGTGCGATACACGACGCATCAACATGGACATGAAATTCGATGTCCCATTTTGGGAAAACCAAAATGGGAGCGGACGCCATTTTTTCCTTGAGAATCTCCAGACTTTTCTTACAATCGTCATTCCAAAAATATGTAGCGTCTTTATTCAATAATTATTCCATTGGTGCCGTGATTTGTGCATAGCCCTTAATAAACTTACGATAGTAGCCAGTGTGTCCCAACGTGGTGCGGAGTTGCTTGACACTACGCAGCGCTTGCTGATTGAGTATGACAGAAATCTTCATCGAGTCCACCATCAGGCCTTGTCTGCAGACCACATGGCCGAGCAAGTTCCCAAAGGGGACGAGGAAAGTACACTTCTTTAGATTTAGCTCAATCTGGAGTCCTCTCCAACAATGCCAAAGAATCCTCTCTCCAACAATGCCAAAGAACGACGCTGCCCTGGGTGGCCAGCCCACAGTGAGTCATGGCACTCCTTCAAAAGGTGCCTCCTGAGCCTAGATGACTTTGGAACATGGAGTCGGTTTCCAAAGAACAAGAATCCATCTCGGAGAAATAACTTTCGTGTCTTCCCTTCCTTTATCTGCTTCACTATATTCTGCGCTTGAGTATCGGTCTCAACACTTTCCTTGAGCTTATTCTGCATCTCTTCCGACATCTGAACTCGGCTCCTACTCCTTGTTGCCTGGTCTTCCCCTTCCAATGCTGCAAGTTGTCCCTTCCTGCTAAGGGCATCTACTACCGCATTGAGTCTCCCCGGTCTATACTCAATAGTCATGTCGAATTCTGCCAAGAAGTCCTGCCAACGAGCTTGCTTTGCAGAAAGCTTCGGTTGTGATGCAAAATAACTTGCTGCAATGTTGTCCGTCTTGACAACAAACGGCTTCCCAATAAGGTAATGCCTCCACACATGAAGACAGTGAATGATCGTAGTCATCTCCTTCTCATGGACTAGATACCTTCGTTCTCTATCGTTCAACTTCTGACTCTCATATGCCACCGGATGCCCATCCTGCACAAGAACCCCTCCTATGGAAAAATCTGAAGCATCTGTGTGTACCTCAAACGGTCGCTCGAAGTCCGGCAACTTCAGTATCGGTGTTGTAACCATCCTCTTCTTCAAATCATCAAATGCCACCTGACATTTATCCATCCAACTCCATCTCTTGTCTTTCTTCAACAGGTCTGTCAGTGATGATGTTACCTTGGAGTACCCCTCTACAAACTTCCGTTGGTAGTTGGTCATGCCCAAAAACACCCTCATATCATGGACATTCTTTGGTTCAACCCAGTCCTCGATCGTCTTCACTCTGCTCAGCTCCATCCGTATGTACCCTTGACCCACTATATGTCCAAGGAACGGAATCTCGGTCTAAGCAAACACACACTTAGACTTCTTCAAGTACAACTGATTTTCCTTCAGTGCCTCAAACACCATCACCAAGTGCTTCTTATGATCCTCCATGTTGTCACTGTACACCACTATATCGTCCAAGTATACTACTACGAACGAATCCAAGTATGGACGTAGAACATCATTCATCAAAGTGCAAAACGTAGCAGGAGCATTGCACAACCCGAATGGCATAACAAGGAATTCAAAGCAACCATACCTTGTCACTATCGCAGTCTTTTTTTCGTCTCCTTCAGCTATCCACACCTGATAATACCCATGCCTCAAGTCTAGCTTGGAAAACACTCGGGCCTTCGCAAGCTTGTCGAAGCAATCAACAGCCAATGGCAAAGGATACCTGTTCTTCATCATCTGCTTGTTAAGAGCACAGTAATCACAGCACATCCGTAGCTCATTCGAATCCTTCTTTTGCTGGAACAATACCAGAGCTCCATAGGGGGACCTTGAAGGTCTGATGAAACCTGCATCAGTTAACTCCTTTAACTGTCGTTTCAATTCCTCCAACTCAGGTCCTGACAACCGATAAGGTGCTTTAGCCGGAGGTTGCTTCCCTGGCTCAAGCTCTATGCTATGGTCCACTGCACGCCTTGGTGGAAGTTTCTTTGGTAGCTCATCAAGCATCAAATCTGCATATTTGGCCAATACCTCATAAATCTCAGCTGGAACAGGCATCCCCACTCCATCACCTTTGACTCCCTTGAACATCACCGCATATGTCTCCATATCTGACTCCTTCATAGCCTTCTCCAAACTCAGTGCAGAAACATGCTACACCTTGACTTCCCGCCTTTGCCTATGAGTGGGCAAAGTCCAAGTTTGTAACTATCCAACCAGCAACACCTCATCATAGAAGGGGACAACAATTGCCTTGTTTCCCTTCAAGAAATCTTCCCCCATTATCATATCAAAGTCATTCATCTCCATCACTGTGAAGTCCAACTGACCTTTCTAGTCTTTTATCTGCACAGGCACTTCGTGTGCCAAACCTGCCACTTTAGCTCTAGAGTTCACCGCCTTGACTTCCACATTCGATGGGAAGATCATCAGTCCAACCTCTCTTGCTAACTGTGTCATCATGAAGTTATGAGTGGCCCCTGTGTCCACCAGAGCTTGAATGGTCTTGCCATGAACCATCAAGTCTACGAAACCCAGACTGTTAATCCATAATTTCTCCATAACTTTTCCCTGCATACATGGTTGTTCTCTGCAAGTAGCTCTGATACCATCTGTCACGCCCCCAATTCTTTTTTCGTTAATTGGCAACCGTGTGGCACCGCCTAAGTAGCTAACATGTTCCATTGTTAAGTTACTTTGCGAACTATGCCTAACATTCATCATCTTTCATTAACAATATTAATGTGCAGAATCCATTAACATCATAACATATAACCATAAACATTAAACACAGCAGAGAGGACACCATCATATGCAATAATACTCTTTTATTATGAGTTTATGAGAAAATAGATGACCGGGAGCAAAAGCTCCACCGGCGTTACAATCGTGTCATTTGCCACTGGGCGCCCACCTCGTGCACACCTTGCACAGTGGTCGCACCTACAATCCACACTTAACCGATTCCCAAGCTTGCCTAACTCGGCATGCATGGGCACCCTCACCCAAGTCACCCGCCACCCTCGGTTGGTCCATTCAGCTTACCCAACTCGTTCATGAGTCGGGCGAGCGCGCCCTCGTGCGGCCCTCCACCCAACTCCCCTTCACCCGAGTCATTTACACTTGCCGGGCGAGCGTGCCTTCATGCGGCCCTCCACCCGAACTTCGCACAACCCGTTCGCTGAACTCCGCCAAGTCTCATGTTGGTCTGCCCGACGAGCGGGATCATGAACTGCACCTACGGTTCTGCGCCACGCTTCTCACCTCACACTTCCACTTCGACTTCTAAACTTGTTTGACGAGCGAATTATGTGATGATTTCCACCAAGTCTCACCCGCCTATATGTATGGTGAGTGGCGGGGGTCGTGCCACTCGGCCGACCCTCCGTCTCATCCTTCGGCCGATTTGTTCTACATGTGAAATCTAACCGAGAGGCGGGTCAACTCACCCAGATCATGGGACTGCCCCCTCATGTTAGCCCAACACATGTTTCCTCACCTGGTCAGCCCACGGTACAAGTCTATGACTCACCTACGTATAAGTGTGCGACGCACCTCACCAACATATAATGTCTCACCCATTTCGGTCACTCTTCTTCAGTTTGTTCAACTCGCCGAGTTTGTGGGCGCGCTCGTGCAACCACGGAGTTGCAGGGTGTTACACCTCATGTCGATGATTAGTTGGGTAGCTAATCCAACCATGCATCACCTCCACAAGAACTCATGCCCCTACATCGTCATTACTGTCCACTGCATACTACCTATCAATCTGTGTCATCTCACCTCTAGATGCCTACTCAAAATGTTTGGAGACTCACTGCCATGAGAAGCTAACAATGAGCCTCATCCTCCGTGATAGTCTAAGTAGATGAGGAGGGAGCAGAGCCTGAAGGCTCTCCCTCACTAATCAACTCAATCCACCTATCCGGATCCTCCGCTTCCATCCTCTGCAAGTATGCCTCCCGATCCTCCATCTGAACATTCGACCTCACATACTCTTCGTCATCGTCATCCTCCACTACTTCCAGCCTCTTAGATAGATCCAAGATGCTATCTGACAATGATTTGACAACCTGTGACTGTTCCATAAGCTTTGCCTCTACAGCAGACAATCGCTTACAGATCTCTTCATCTCGCTTCTCATTCTCCATATTCATCGCTATCAGCTTACGTTCGGGCTTAGTTACTCCCAATGTTGGAACACCAATAGGTACATCCTCTCGTCTGTTGTAAATGTACAGTTTCTTCATATGGGGGGCAATCATCGCATCAAATTGCTTCATAAATTCTATGCCCGGTATAGCCTCATAGTCATCTATCCGCACCACAGTGAAATCGACTTTCCCTGTCCATTCACCAAGTGTCACATCCACTCTTTCAGCCACACCAATCACAGAATCTAGAGGAGAATTCATTGTCTTCATTTGTTCCTGCACTGGTACAAACTTCAGCCCAATCCTTCTCGCAGTATCCTCACTCATAAAGTTTTGAGTTGCGCCACTATCCACCATAGTAAGCACAGCAACACTCCCAACCTTCATTTCGACATACTCCAATTTGTTTCTTTCCAGGTCTCTCCTTAAGACAGCTTCCATAGCCACTGCATCTCCTAGGATATGCATACCCCTGACAAAAGTTTCTTCTTTCTTCTTCACATTGGACTGTGCCAAGGCAACCACCTTTGGTCTTGAAGGACAATTCTTCACCATGTGTGGTTCATCACATATCCAACACTTCAACGGTTTCTTTGTCTTCGCCTTGTCATTTGATCTCAAAGTCTCCTCTTTCGTAGTCTTTCCTTTCAGTTTGTCATACTTATTCTTCTTCTCATAGGAACCCTCATCATAGTGTTCCACCAAACGATCCACAGCAACAAATGCCTCCTCAAGTGTCTTAATCTTTTGTCACTTCACTTCATTCTGTGCCCAAGGTTTCAAACCTATGATAAAGTTGAACACCTTGTCCCTTTCCGCTATGTCTAGAAGTTCCAAAACTACACTTGAGAACTCTCGTTGATATGCCTGCAGACTTCCCATTTGCTTTATATATTTTATCTTCATCCTTGCATCCCATGTTTCGTCTTGTGGACTGAAGTGGGTTTGCAAAGCCTTCTTCATGTCATCCCACGAAGTTATGTCTTCAGCATTTCCATTGGCAATCTGATCCATCCTCCTTCGCCACCACATCTTAGCATCTTTTGTCAAGAATTGAGCAACTACCTTCACTTTGGTTTCGTCATCGGATAATCCCAAATGCTCCAAGTACGGTTCCATATCCCATAGAAAGTTACCAAGAGTTTTCGCACTCCTCGTCTCGTCATAAGAATCCGGTTCTTTGACTTTGACATGAGCCACACCTCCACCTGAGTTGTGTCTCACAACCCTCTTCAAAACTGCAATCTCATTCAGAGCATCGTCAAGAGCTTGCTGCAATTTCAAGATTTCAACCAAACCTTGATCTCTTGCTTTACCAATCTTCTTGACTTCTTCTTCCGTTTGTGTATACTTCCATTCAGTATACTCGCACTGAACCTTGAGGTCTTCAAGTTCCTCCTTCACCTTCGCATAGCCTTCATGAACCTGCATGTTCTCGGCCTTCATCGAAGCCATATCGGAACCCAATTCTTCCATACGATCCAATACCCTGTGAATGAAAGCTTCTCTAGCATCTTGGCTAGATTCACCCATCATAACCTGAGGTTCTTCCGCCATTGCCGCCATCTGCTTCCTTTGTGATCTAGTGTAGACCATAAACTTCAATTTGAATCACCTGATAGATTTCTTCGTCACGTATTGGCCTCTGAATCAACCTGTCACATAGTGAAGTTGTGCTTCAACTCGTTCTCTAAATCAGGGCTCCGATACCAACTGTCACGCCCCTACCCTGGCGGTGGTCTTTCAACCACACGATCGGGGGTGCAGCACCACCAACCACTTTCTTTTTAACAATACTTGTGATCGTGGACTACGCCTACTCCTATACTTAGTTTATTTTTCAACTATTAAGTATAATTTTCATTAACACAGCGAAAACATTCACATTAACTTCATAAACACATTATCATTATTTAACACAAGTGCACAACAGAATAACTTGGGAGGGGCAACTCCCTGCAAATATGAGTCTGCCCGAAATAATGATAATACTTCAATTTTTACAATTTTACACCAAGTCTACACCACCATGCAACTTCGGCTTTTTACCAGGCAAAGACGCCCCTGGAGCTGCCTTGCCAACCTTCGTTCGCCTTGTCGCACAAACCCTTTGTTTCGTCGTGCATGGCACGCCCTACCCAGGTTGCCCGTCCGCATGTTCACCATTTCATCGTGCACGGTGCGCCCTACCTGGGTCGCCTGTCCGCACGTTTCGTCATGCATGGTTGCCCACTGCACACTTCACCTGGCATTCACCCGTCAACTTGTCTCGTCGGCGGGTGCACCCGTCGTGCTACCTTTCCCAACTCACCGAACCGTCCACCCGAATGCCTTCATTCCACCATTCTGCCCAACCACCAACTCATCCTGCAAGCGCACCTGGCATGTAGCCTTGCTGACTCGTCATTTCACCCTAAACGATGTCTCTTCATTCGAGCTACCCATCGTGCGGGTTCATGACTTGTGGATACCGCAGTCATGCCTCCTTCGCACTTCACTGCAACTCCCAACTCGCACTTCACCGAATGCTTGTTCATTGGTCGAATGATTGATGCCTTTGCCTATCCACCACACCACTTATTCATATGGTTGGGTGGCGGGTCGTGCCACCCAGCCGACCCATGTTTCACCGCCCGGCCGACTCACTTCGTTTGCTATATGTTCGGTCAGCCCACCCAACTCGTGGGTGGCCGCACCCCTCCATCGCACTTTGGTTCAAGTCGGCCAGCGGGTCGAGCCCAGCTCGCCCGCTATAAGTTTGCAACCAAAACTTCGCCCACACATCTTCACTCATGTGTCTCACCCATTTTTGACCGCAGCTCACCTGTTTGCTTCGCTCATCCGTTCAGTGGATGCGCCCACCCGTCGCATAAGTCGCAGGGCCTTACAACTGGGGTGGGGCGGAGGGCGGGGTGATTCTCGAAATCACCACGCCACCCCCGCGGGCCGTTGGGTCGCCAGGGTGGGGTGGAGGGTGGGGTGATTCCCGGAATCACCTTGCCAGCCTTGCGTTCCATTGGGCCACCGGTGTAAGGCCCACGAGTTGCAGGCAAGTCGGCGAGCGAACACGGAGGTTACGAGCTGAGGAGCAGCGCACAGTGGGGAAGAAACACGTGAGAAAAAGACTAAGTGTTGGTGGTTGTTTGGGTATATAGGCCGTGAGCGGTCCCGGTGGGCCGATAGGCGGGCGAGGCCAAACGGTGGAGACACAACACTTGGGTCGGCCGGTGGGCAGGCCGACCCATTCAGAATGTTGAAATGGAGGAAACGATGGGTCGACCAAATAGAAGGACGCAATGGTCCAAGGTTTGGCGAGCCATATATATGGGATGACTTTGGCATGGGGCTAAGGCATTCTCGATCAAGCGATCAACCAAGCAATCAAACGTAGAAGTGGAAGTGCGAGGAGTTTGGGTCTGAAATAAAGGCATAGTGCAGGCGGTTCGGCCGAAGCTCTCACGCCGAAACGAACATGCGAGCTGAGGTGCAGGTCGAGGGTGCCATAGGGCGAGCTAGGGCACACGTGTAGATGCACATGGGAGTCTGAACGAGTCATTCAAGAAGTCGTTCAGGAAGTCATTTGGAGGGCTGAACGAACGGTCGTGTAGGGCTGAACGGACGATCGTGCAGGGCTGAATGAACGTGAAGGAAGTCGTTCAGTGGGTCGTTCGGAGGTCGTTTAGAGGGTCATTCAGAGGTCATGCAGAAGGTTGTTCAAGGTCATTCAGAGAACCGTTCGGGAGGTTTTTCGAGGTCGTGGCAGGGCGCCCACCCGAACGACACGAGTTGGTGAACGGAGGTTTGGGTGAAGTCTTGAATGGGTGCACGGTGAACGAATCGCCGATAGACAAGTTGGACAAGTTGAACGAAATGTGTTCGGGTGAACGTGTGGAGGCAAACGACGAGTTGGGCAAGAGTCGTGTGGGTGACCATGTGGGCACGCCAACGAGCTGGGCTAACTGAGTTGTGCCAAAGAATGTAAAAATATTATAAGTGTAAATTTGGGGTTTCCTCAAGATTTAACTTGTATATTGTAAACTGTTATTATTATTATTATTATTACGGGCAGACTCATCATAGGGAGTTGCCCCTCCCAGTTATATTGTTGTGTATTTCATGTTAATGTTGATTCATGTGTAATGAAGTTAATACGATGAATGGTATAATGAAAGATATGCTTAGCTGTTGAAAAATAAACTAAGTATAGAAAGTAGGCGTAGTCCACGATCGCAAGTATTGGTGAAAAGAAAGTGGTCGGTGGTGCCACACCTCCTATAGTGTGGTTGGAAGAGTACCGCCAGTGTAGGGGCGTGACAGATGGTATCAGAGTTGATGAATGACGGGAAGCTAAATACTTGACATTCGTGATAGGTGATTCAGGTTTGCAAGGAAAGCAGATGGCAGAAATGGCAGAAGGACCTCAGGTTGTGACAAGTGAATCTGGCCATAATGCGGGAAAGGATTTTCTGAAAAAGGTATTGGAACAAATGGAGAAATGGAGTTCTGAATGGGCTTCGACGAAGGCCGAGAGCATGCAGATGCAGAAGGGCTGTGTGAAGATAAAGGAAGAACTTGAATAACTCAAGGACCAATACGAGTATACCAAATGGGAGTATACACAAAAGGAAGAATTTCTTGGTAAGAAGGTTGTTGTAATAGAGCAGGATGAGCTCGACCACATTGATAGGCTTGGGGACTACTACTGAAACAATCAGGCAAATGTTCGGAGGCTTAGTTTGATAGAATAAGTCAATGGATACTTGATTGGGGCACTTGCGGAGAAAGTTGCAGAGTGCGATGAGGATGTTGCAGGAATGGCAATGATGGAGGAAGAACTTGAAATCATTCAGGTTGAACCAAGATCGTGCAGTTTGCAGACATTGGTGGATGAGGAAACTCACATGGAGGAGCCTCATGATGAAGTAAGTACTTATACTTGTGTTTCAGTGAGACTTTTGGAAGATGAACCGTATGCAGGGAAGAGCAAAATCAATTTGTCGATGCAAGGGAGGATCTTACCATGGATGTCTATGAAGAGACCGTGTATGGAGAGGCAAGAATCATTGATTGTTGCAGGACTTGTTGGGGTTGTTTGTGACCTTATGGTAGAAGGTGCAAAGGCCCGTGACAAGGGAGGAACATGATGATCGTTGCGGAGGAATGGGTCATGCTTTAGCCATATGGAGAATTGGCTAAGTTCCCGGCATGACTCATGGACAGATTGGAGGAGGGCACACACTTGAGTATGGTGATACTTGGGTGGACTTCTCATGGTCGAGACCAAGAGGAAGTCTTGGTGGAACCTTCAGTGGGGGAGCCATGGTGGAAGAGACTCATATGATGATGATATGGTTGGGTGACTGAGTTCACTAGACTAGATTTGTAGACTTGGATGAGGATGACTGATTGTTGTGATGGGTCTACCTAATTAGACAACATGGGCAACTTGAGTCATGGACATCGAGTTGGAGACATGGAGCATGGCAGTCTTATGCAGAGACATTATGCAGGAGCACTTGTAGAGGTGTCACTTATGGACATCCAATGAGGAGTGCCAAGGCAGGGATGTTGTGCAGGTGGATTCGCTGGTGTGACATGGAGATGTTTTATCTATGAGCCGATGGGGATGTTTGCACTCTTGTACAACAAGGACATGGACTTGGTTGGATTTGTGAGTAGACAATGGAGCATTCCTACTACATGGAGATCTGAGGCATCTTGCAGAGACCTTTGGGCCAGATGTTGATTGGAGATGACTCATGGAGCTCATAAGGACGTGATGTTGTGACTTTTGGGGACTTCATATACGGTGGAATTAGAGGATCTGATGCATTGAGGAGCTGAGGTTAGGGACTTTGATGCAGGATGGGGTGCATACTTTTGAGTACATGTATGGGTGTGCTTGAAAGAGTGACTTGATGTGGAGGATCGATATGAGACACTTTGGAGTGATGGAGTTACAATGATGATGATGCCTTGGTGGCAACACTTGGGCATGGGTTGAGCCGAGACGCAACCACTTTTGGTACATGAGAGATGAGACAGGTGTATACTTGCTTCTGTGGCAGACTTGAGTGATGGCACATTGCAGATATGATGGAGGTTGCTTCGTGAACCTGGATGTGGCACATCGAGATTCAGAAGATGATCTCTTCATTTTGAGGAGATGAATGGTTTGCAGAGGGATGATGATGTTGGGATAGATGCGGCTGATTTCATGCAGCACATTGATACCAAACATCATGAGCAGCATATTGCAGATGAGATGAATACTACTTCATGGACCTCGGCATGGCTTACTTAGATGGAGATGGATTCTTGATCGAGTTGATGTTGTGACAAGACTCTGAGAAATGACTGATGATGGCATGAGGATGTGCATTCTCATGGTTTGAGCGTGACAGTTGGATTAGCTACTCGAATAGTTCAAATCATGGGGTCTGGAGGTGTGCAGAGATATGTTAGCATTGTGTTGGAGTATCATGACAAGTTCACATGATGACAGTACATGATGAGGTCGACACGATATGTTGCAGTAAACATGTAGCTTGAGTTGGAGGGACCAGCCTTCCACAGTGGGAGCAGCATGTGGAGATTGCGACGGATGTCGTTGATGATCATGGATTGAGGAGACTTTCTGATGTATGACATACCAGTGGAATATATGCCTTGGTATGGGTATATTGGTGACAGGTGGTTGCTGGGATGAGAGATTGTCGAGGACGACAATGACTTCAAGTGGGGGAGAATGTAAGGCCTACAAGCTGCAGGCAACTCGACGAGCAAACACGAAGGTGATGAGTTGAGGAGCAATGCACGGTGGGGAGGAAACACGCGAGAAAAAGACTAAGTGTTGGTGGTCGTTTGGGTATATAGGCCGTGAGCGGTCCCGGCGGGCCGACGGGCAGGTGAGGCCAAATGATGGAGACACAAAACTTGGGTCGGCCGATGGGTAGGTCGACCCATTCAGAAAGTTGAAACGAAGGAAACGATAGGTTGGCCGAATAGAAGGACGCAACAGTCTAAGGTTGGGCGAGCCATATATATGGTATGACTTTGTCGTGGAGCTAAGGCATTTGATCAAGCGATCAACCAAGTAATCAAATGCAGAAGTGGAAGTGCGAGGAGTTTGGGTCTGAAATATAGGTGTAGTGCGGGTGGTTTGGCCAAAGCAGTCACGCTGAAATGAACGTGTGAGCTGAGGTGCAGGTTGAGGGCGCCACAGGGCGAGCAAGGGTGCACGAGAAGATGCACACAGGAGTCTAAACGGATCGTTCAAGAAGTCGTTTAGGAAGTAGTTCGGAGGGCTGAACGAACGATCGTGCAAGGCTGAATGGAGAATCGTGCAAGGCTCAACGGACGATTGTGCAGGGTTGAACGAACGTGCAGGAAGTTGTCCAGTGGGTCGTTTGGAGGTTGTTCAGAGGTCGTGCGGACGGTTGTTCAACATCATTCGGAGGTCGTGCGGAAGGTTGTTCAAAGTCATTTAGAGGTTGTGCGGAAGGTTGTTCAAGGTTGTTCGAGAGGTCGTTCGAGGGCGTGGCAGGGTGCCCGCCTGGACGACACAAGTTGGTGAACGGTGGTTCAGGTGAAGTCTTGAACGGGTGCACAGTGAACGACTCGCCAGTAGACGAGTTGGACGAGTTGAACGAAATGCGTTTGAGTGAACGTACAGAGGCAAACAATGAGTTGGGCAAGAGTTGTGCGGGCGACCGTGTGGGCGCACCGACGAGCTGGGCTAACCGATTTGTGCGGAAGAATGTAAAAATATTCTAAGTGTAAATTTGGGATTTCCTCAAGATTTAACTTGTATATTGTAAACTGTTATTATTATTATTACGGGCATACTCATCATAGGGAGTTGCCCCTCCCAGTTATACTGTTGTCTATTTCATGTTAATGCTGATTCATGGTGTAATGAAGTCAATATGATGAATGGTATAACGAAAGATATGCTTAGCTATTGAAAAATAAACTAAGTATAGAAATTTAGGCGTAGTCCACGATCGCAAGCATTGGTGAAAAGAAAGTGGTCGGTGGTGCAGCACCTCCTATAGTGTGGTTGGAAGAGTACCGCCAGTGTAGGGGCATGACAACCGGGGTGGGGAAGAGGTGATTCTAGGAATCACCCCGCCACCCACGTAGGCCGTTGGGCCACTGGGGTGGGGCGGAGGGCGGGGTGATTCCCGGAATCACCCCGCTACCCCCCCAGGCCATTGGGCCACCGCGGTGGGGTGTAGGGAGGGGAGATTCCCGGAAACACCCCTCCACCCCCGCAAGTCGTTGGGCCATCGCGGTGGGGCAGAAGATGGTGTGATTCTCGGAATCACCCCGCCACCCCGGCGAGTCATTGGGCCGCCAGGGTGGGGCACAGGGTGGGGTGATTCTTGGAATCACCCTACCACCCCCGTGGGCCATTGGGCTACCGGAGTGGGGCGAAGGGTAGGGTGATTCTCAGAATCACCTCGCCACCCCCGCAGGCCGTTGGGCCGCTGGGGTGGCGCAGAGGGTGGGGTGATTCTTGGAATCATCCTACCACCCGCATAAGCCGTTGGGCCACTGAGATGGGGAAAAGGGTAGGGTGATTACGGGAATCACCCCTCCACCCCCCGTGGGCCGTTGGGCCGCCACGGTGGGGCGGAGGGCAGGGTGATTCTGGGAATCACCCCTCCACCCCCGCGGGCTGTTCGGCCACCAGGGTGGGGCGGAGGGCGGAGTGATTCCCAGAATCACCTCGCCACCCCCCCGGGTCGTTTGGCCACAGGGGTGGGCCGGAGGGCGGGGTGATTCCCAGAATCACCCCGCTACCCCCACGGGTAGTTTGGCTGCCAGGGTGGGGTGGAAGGTGGTGTGATTCCTTGAATCACCCTGCCACCCCCGCGAGCCGTTGGGCCGCCGGGGTGGGGCAGAGGGCAAGGTGATTCCCGGAATCACATTGCCACCCCCGCAAGCCGTTGGGCCGCTAGTGTCACGCCCCTACCCTGGCGATGGTCTTTCAACTGCACGATCGGGGTGTGACACCACCAACCACTTTCTTTTTAACAATACTTGCGATCATGGACTATGCCTACTCCTATACTTAGTTTATTTTTCAACTGATAAGTATAAATTTCATTAACACAGCGGAAACATTCACATTAAATTCATAAACACATTATCATTATTTAACACAAGTACACAGCGGTATAACTGGGAGGGGCAACTCCCTGCAAATATGAGTCTTCCCAAATGATAATACTTCAATTTTTACGATTTTACACCAAGACTGCACCACCGTGTAGCTTCAGCTCTTTACCGGGCAAAGGCGCCCCTCGAGATGCCATGCCAACCTTCGTTCACCTTTTCATACAAACCCCTCCGCACGAACCCTTCGTTTACCGGCACCCAGCTCGTCATGTCGCCCTGCACGCACCCACCGTTTGACTGAACAACTCGTCGAACTATCGTTCAACTCGTCCGCCTACCGTGTCGCCTTGCCTGACTCCTCCAACTTGTCGTCACATCGTTTCACCAACTCGGGCACCTGTTCAACCGACTCACCAACCACCGAGTTCAACGTGCCACCGTTTTTTTACTTTGCCCGGGCGTTCACCTCAACTCGCCCATCGTTTCGACCTACCCGGACGTTCACCCTCGCCCATTGTTTCATTCTTCCCAAGTGCGTCCACCGTTTGCCCACTCGTCGTTCCACCGGGCGCGTTCACCCCGACTCGCCCATCGCCGTTTCACGGGCGCGTTCACCGCGACCCGCCCAACCGTCATTCATCGGGCTTGTTTACCATGACACACCAACTCACCGACCTGCCAGACGCGTTCACCACAACCCACCAACTCTTCGATCCACCGGCGCCATTGCCCGAGCTCGCCCTCAAGTGCCCTCGTTCAAGCCTGCCCAACAACTACAGTTTTCACCCGACGCTCCCGTGTGTGCTCGCCCGACTGACCTGCACCCTCCACGTTCAGCCTGACCCGTCACCCGAGCCCATTGCTATCTATTTTGCTAAGCCCTACGGCCTACCCATCTGCGGTCACCCACCAAACGCCAATCCTTGTTGCGGCTAGGGTGCTTCGGCCTTAGATCCGCCTACACCTTCACCAATCCTTCAAACTCCTCCTCTTGGCTTGCCCTTGGACTCTCCTATGGAGCTCGCACTTGCCTAAGATGAGTTGTTGAATTCTCTGCCTTCCTCTCCTCTCACCCACGTTTATTTATACATCGTCTTGCCATTGTGGGGGCATCGGCCCATGGCCCAGCCAACCCACCATTTGGCTGTTTTGGCTAATTCTCACGTCGGCCATGGTGAGGGTGCCCACACCCGGGACCGCCCTACCATATAAGTTTTCCCACGAACTTTCTCCAACACTTAGTCATTTTTATGACAAACGACCTTCGCATTTTCTCCATTTCAGCCGGCTCATCACACCATGCGGGTGCGCCCAGCTTGCCGGTTACTCTAGCTTGTTGCCCTCTCGCCCATCGTGCACCCAATGCCAATCTCAGGGGCATTACATCTTCCCCCACTCAAAGTATTTGTCATCCTTGACAAATCTTCATCCCAGTAACCATCCGTCACTAAGATAAACATCCAAACAACCATGTATATGGGTAATCCATATGTCCATTGTTCAACCTGCCTCATGCCATAGATATTCCATTGCTCTGCAAGGAATCATGTGTTGGTACCCCTCATGTTGGTGATTAGTTGGGTAGCTAATCCAACTATGCATCGCCTCCACAAGAACTCATGCCCCTACATCATCATGATTGTCCATTGCATGCTACATGTCAATCTATGTCATCTCACCCCTAGATGCCTACTCAAAGTGTTTGGAGACTCACTACCATGAGTAGCTAACAATGAGCCTCATCCTCTAGGATAGTCTAAGTAGATGAGAAGGGAGAAGAGCCTGAAGGCTCTCCCTCACTAATCAACTCAATCCACCTATCTGGATTCTCCACTTCCATCCTCTGCAAGTATGCCTCCCGATCCTCCATCTGAACATTCGACCTCACATACTCTTCGTCATCATCATCCTCCACTACTTCCAGCCTCTTAGATAGATCCAAGATGCTATCTGGCAATGATCTGATAACCTGTAACTGTTCCATAAGCTTTGCCTCTGCAACAGACAATTGCTTATAGATCTCTTCATCTCGCTTCCCATTCTCCATATTCATCATTGTCAGCTTACATTCAGGCTTAGTTACTCCCAAGGTTGGAACACCAATAGGTACATCCTCTCATCCGTCGTAAATGTATAGTTTCTTCATATGGGGAAAAATCATCGCATCAAATTACTTCATAAATTCTATCAGCCTCATAGTCATCAATCCGCACCACAGTGAAATCGATTTTCCCTATCCATTCACCAAGTGTCACATCCACTCTTTCAGACACACCAATCACAAAATCTGGAGGAGAATTCACCATCTTCATTTGTGCCTGCACTGGTACAAACTTCAACCCAATCCTTCTCCCAGTATCCTCACTCATAAATTTGTGTGTTGCGCCACTATCCACCATAGTAAGCATGGCAGCACTCCCAACCTTCATTTCGACATACTCCAATTTGTTTCTTTCCAGGTCTCTCCTTGAGACAGCTTCCATAGCCACCGCAGCTCCTAGGATCTGCATAACCCCTACGAAAGTTTCTTCTTTCTTCTTCGCATTGTGTTGGCTTGTTGGGGCCTGACCCAAGTTCAGAAATGTTTAGCCAAACAAATCCTACACTACCAGCCCTTTCGGCAATAGCCCGCGGAGCACAAACTGAAGTCTCACCCGAGGTAGTAGGGGAGGGTGCTGGAACCAGGTTTCCGCACCCTAGGGATGTCTTGATGGGGACTGGACGGGTCGCGAACAGATTTGAGCACTCGCTCTATTCTACTCAGCTGTCAGGCCTTTGCGTAGCTCAGCAACGAGGCACTTCTCAGATTCTTATTATTAAAGTATTTTATTATAGATCAGATCTAATTCTTAAGTCTTCAATCAAGCATCTAACATTTATAACTAGTGCGCGTAATCATAATTCCTAAAGACAGGCATAAACTCATAGATCATAACAGATGCATAAACCAGAATGTAAATAGATCTGCAATATTTCATAACCAACTTATCTTTATTAATGTCTCAGTTTCAGTGCAATCCACTTCCTGCCCTGCGCACACAGTTGTAGGGGTCCACGCACACAGCTGCGGACTCTACCAGGCCTCCACGCACACAGCTGTGGAGCCTCTATCTAACTACTATCACCCACGACTCGGACTTACATACTCAGATTGAATATTGCTTTCACAAACCCATAATACATCGGATCTTTCCAAAAAGCTACCTTCTACCCTTAGAGGCTCTCTCTATTTATACATTCCCATGGTCCGCGGACCATGGGCAGGTCGACTCACTTTTTATTATTTTACATTATTTTCGGGTAGACGACCCTTTAACTCGACCTATTACAGTTCACGCTCTGCACACTTCGCGGAACCTTTACAATATCAATTCCCTAAATTATGGGCTTTAAGCCCCAAAACTGTTACGCGGGGCCTCCACTACCCAACAGCCCCCAACACAATCATCATGACTCGTCCTGAGTCACTCATTGGTGTGGCGATACGCTCTACCAAGGCTTCACGGTCCACCATCCCTATGAGTGACGCACTACGTTCTGTTGCTTCCTCCTAGTCTCTTGCAACTCTTCTTCAAGCTCCTGCTCCATTGCCTCTACTAATTCGTGCAACCGATGATGCTCATTCTGCTTTGCTCAGTTAACAAAGAGCACCCCCTCATAGGATTTTAGCTCAAGCTGGGGTGCCGCATGCGGGGACTCTTCAGGTCCAAGCAACAAATCTCCAATTTCCGGTCCATGATATGCACTGTCTGCTGCAACTTGTGTTGCATTTTTGCAAGAAAGATGTTGTTGTCCGCAAGATCCCAACCTTCAAGGTGCATCAGAGATGAACTGTTAACTGCAATTCCATCATTTGTCTCAATATTCATGGTCTTTTCCTTATCTTTCGTGGGTCATCGGTCAGCCCGTGGTTTAGGCAGCGCCATCCAGACCAGTTCTACTTCGTGTCTAAGAATTTCTGATATATCTCCTACTGTTAGTGTGGGATTTTGTGCAGCATCCGCGGCCGTCGACATCACACTATCCAGAAGGTCCTACATCTCCATTGACCATATTACAACCCCTGGGCTTACTCCCTTAGCGTCGATGATCAACAATGTCATACCAGTGGGAAGGCACAATAGCTCACTTCTCTCGATACCACAGACTGTTTGGTGGCTGCCCCCCTGTGATTTATAGACGTGTTGAAATTCAAATTCATTTGTTCCCTCCTTTTCTGGCACTTTAACGTTACATCTACGGTAGATCGTTCTAGATTTGGCTCATACTTTGTATCTTAATTGCCTATCGCCCACTCCTTTTCGCCATAGCTCAGACATCTTGTCATGAACAGTGACAACAACGGTCACCTCCATGTTTATCCATGCAGCAGCGCAGCCCCTTCTGCGCAACCGCGACCCTTGTGACATACCGATTCTACGCGCACCCTTGTTGTTGCGCAACTCCCTCACAGACTGCTTTATCGTCCCGCACTCTCTTTCAACTGTCTGGAGCAGTAAGAATGTACTTCGGTCAGTTAGTCAGGTATCCAGCCCACCCATGTAGAGCTTCAGGTGACTGCCATTTACTCTTCCTGGGAAGGGCTCTCCATTAAGCTTGCCGAGCTGGACCGCGCCTCCATCTGTGACTTCCCTGACTACATATGGTCCCAACCAATGCATCCGGATTTTTGCAGGAAATTTCTCAAACTTGCTGTCATATAGCAATACTAAATCGTTTTCTTTGAACGTACACAACTTGATATGGCAATCATGCCAAGCCTTTTCGCACTGCTTCTGTACCTGCTGATGGAATCCTACCAGAAACCATTCCTCCTCGAGTTCTTCCAGTTGTGCGAGCCTCTCCTCCAAGGCCCCGTGGTCTGCAATACCTATCATTGCTGCTATTTGCAAACTGGGTACAATGTATTCCATCGGCATGACGACATCTGTGCTATAGACTAACTGGAAAGGTGTCTGACCCGTCAACTTCTTTCATGTGGTTCGGTACACCCATAACACAACAAGTATGTGCAAATCCCAATTGTTTCACTGCGCATTACATACCTTGGTCAATGCAGTCTCCAAAATCTTGTTGAAAGCTTCGACAGTCCCATTCGTTTGCGGATGGTATGGCATACTCTGCTGATGATATATCTAGAATTCCTCAGTGAGCACGCTGATAGTTTCATTCAGGAAGTGCATTCCATGGTTGCTCATTAGAATTTTCGGGCATCCAAACCGCATCAACACATTCTCGAACAAAAATTTCGCAGCTGTAGCAGCCATGCAGTCCTTAACCGGCTGTGCTTCTGCCCATCTCGTCAAGTATTCTGTCACGGTGATGATATAGTGCGCGCCCATCTTTCCTTGAGATGTGATAGGGCCCACAAAGTTGATTGCCCATTTTTCGAACGGTTGCAGCGTCATCTGTGGATGGAGCGGCATTTCATCCCTCCGCAATGGTTTCCCAGTCCGTTGACATACATCACAGGCCCAACAGTATGCTTTTGAGTCTTGATGTAGAGTTGGCCACCATAGTCCAGCGCGAAGAATCTTCTATGTTGTTGCGCATCCCGCATAATGTCCTCCTGCAACCCCCACATGTGCTTCTGCAAGGATCTGTCCTCGCTCAAATTTAGGTACATACCTTCGTAATATTTCATCGTTTCCCATTTTGTAGAGGTGCCCCGCGATAACAGTAAAATCCATCGTGCGTATCACCAATTCTTTCCTCTACTGAATTGAATATCCCTGCGGCGCGGTCCCTGTGGTTAAGAAGTGGATGATATCCTCGAAGTGGTCATCTGTGACACGCACTACATAGAGCTGTGCATTGGGTAGTCCTTCCTCCAAATTTGTTGGTTCCTCACCATTCTCAATTCGCGAGAGGTGATCTGGACCTGTGTTTAGGCGTCCTGGCTTCACAATGACCTCGAAGTCATATTCTTGAAACAATAACAACCATCTACAAATGTGCCCCCCCAACACAGGCTTATTCACTAAGTATTTCAACGCAGAATGATCAGTATACATCTTAAAGTGCCCACCGAGTAGATAGTGGCGGTATTTCTGGAGCGCATATACCATCGCCAACCCCTCACGCTCAGTAGTGGAGTAGTTCTTTTCAACTTTGGACAATCGTCGACTTGCGAACGCGATCGGGTGATCAATTCCTTCCGCTCCTTCTTGCATGAGTACAGCGCCCAGTGCGATACACGACGCATCAACATGGACATGAAATTCGATGTCCCATTTTGGGAAAACCAAAATGGGAACGAACGCCATTTTTTCCTTGAGAATCTCCAGACTTTTCTTACAATCGTCATTCCAACAATATGTAGCATCTTTCTTCAATAATTATTCCATTGGTGCCGTGATTTGTGCATAGCCCTTAATAAACTTACGATAGTAGCCAGTGTGTCCCAACGTGGTGCGGAGTTGCTTGACACTACGCAGCGCTTGCTGATTGAGTATGAAAGAAATCTTCGTCGGGTCCACCATCAGGCCTTGTCTGCAGACCACATGGCCGAGCAAGTTCCCAAAGGGGACGAGGAAAGTACACTTCTTTAGATTTAGCTCAATCTGGAGTCCTCTCCAACAATGCCAAAGAATCCTCTCTCCAACAATGCCAAAGAACGACGTTGCCCTGGGTGGCCAGCCCACAGTGAGTCATGGCACTCCTTCAAAAGGTGCCTCCTGAGCCTAGATGACTTTGGAACATAGAGTCGGTTTCCAAAGAACAAGAATCCATCTCAGAGAAAGAACTTTCATGTCTTCCCCTCCTTTATCTGCTTCACTATATTCTGCGCTTGAGTATCGGTCTCAACACTTTCCTTGAGCTTATTCTGCATCTCTTCCGACATCTGAACTCGACTCCTACTCCTTGTTGCCCAGTCTTCCCCTTCCAATGCTGCAAGTTGTCCCTTCCTGCTAAGGGCATCTACTACCGCATTGAGTCTCCCCGGTCTATACTCAATAGTCATGTCGAATTCTGCCAAGAAGTCTTGCCAACGAGCTTGCTTTGCAGAAAGCTTCGGTTGTGATGCAAAATAACTTGCTGCAATGTTGTCCGTCTTGACAACAAACGGCTTCCCAATAAGGTAATGCCTCCACACATGAAGACAGTGAATGATCGTAGTCATCTCCTTCTCATGGACTAGATACCTTCGTTCTCTATCGTTCAAATTCTGACTCTCATACGATCATCTCCTTCTCATGGACTAGATACCTTCGTTCTCTATCGTTCAAATTCTGACTCTCATATGCCACCGGATGCCCATCCTGCGCAAGAACCCCTCCTATGGAAAAATCTGAAGCATCTGTGTGTACCTCAAACGGTCGCTCGAAGTCCGGCAACTTCAGTATCGGTGTTGTAACCATCCTCTTCTTCAAATCATCAAATGCCACCTGACATTTATCCATCCAACTCCATCTCTTGTCTTTCTTCAACAGGTCTGTCAGTGATGATGTTACCTTGGAGTACCCCTCTACAAACTTCCGTTGGTAGTTGGTCATGCCCAAAAACACCCTCATATCATGGACATTCTTTGGTTCAACCCAGTCCTCGATCGTCTTCACTCTGCTCAGCTCCATCTGTATGTACCCTTGACCCACTATATGTCCAAGGAACGGAATCTCGGTCTGAGCAAACACACACTTAGACTTCTTCAAGTACAACTGATTTTCCTTCAGTGCCTCAAACACCATCACCAAGTGCTTCTTATGATCCTCCATGTTGTCACTGTACACCACTATATCGTCCAAGTATACTACTACGAACGAATCCAAGTATGGACGTAGAACATCATTCATCAAAGTGCAAAACGTAGCAGGAGCATTGCACAACCCGAATGGCATAACAAGGAATTCAAAGCTACCATACCTTGTTACTATCGCAGTCTTTTTTTCATCTCCTTCAGCTATCCACACCTGATAATACCCATGCCTCAAGTCTAGCTTGGAAAACACTCGGGCCTTCGCAAGCTTGTCGAAGCAATCAGCAGCCAATGGCAAAGGATACCTGTTCTTCATCATCTGCTTGTTAAGAGCACAGTAATCACAGCACATCCGTAGCTCATTTGAATCCTTCTTTCGCTGGAACAATACCAGAGCTCCATAGGGGGACCTTGAAGGTCTGATGAAACCTGCATCAGTTAACTCCTTTAACTGTCGTTTCAATTCCTCCAACTCAGGTCCTGACAACCGATAAGGTGCTTTAGCCGGAGGTTGCTTCCCTGGCTCAAGCTCTATGCTATGGTCCACTGCACGCCTTGGTGGAAGTTTCTTTGGTAGCTCATCAAGCATCAAATCTGCATATTTGGCCAATATCTCATAAATCTCAGCTGGAACAGGCATCCCCACTCCATCACCTTTGACTCCCTTGAACATCACCGCATATGTCTCCATATCTGACTCCTTCATAACCTTCTCCAAACGCAGTGCAGAAACATGCTACACCTTGACTTCCCGCCTTTGCCTATGAGTGGGCAAAGTCAAAGTTTGTAACTATCCAACCAGCAACACCTCATCATAGAAGGGGACAACAATTGCCTTGTTTCCCTTCAAGAAATCTTCCCCCATTATCATATCAAAGTCATTCATCTCCATCACTGTGAATTCCAACTGACCTTTCTAGTCTTTTATTTGCACAGGGACTTCGTGTGCCAAACCTGCCACTTTAGCTCTAGAGTTCACCGCCTTGACTTCCACATTCGATGGGAAGATCATCAGTCCAACCTCTCTTGCTAACTGTGTCATCATGAAGTTATGAGTGGCCCCTGTGTCCACCAGAGCTTGAATGGTCTTGCCATGAACCATCAAGTCTACGAAACCCAGACTGTTAATCCATAATTTCTCCATAACTTTTCCCTGCATACATGGTTGTTCTCTGCAAGTAGCTCTGATACCATCTGTCACGGCCCCAATTCTTTTTTCGTTAATTGGCAACCGTGTGGCACCGCCTAAGTAGCTAACATGTTCCATTGTTAAGTTACTTTGCGAACTATGCCTAACATTCATCATCTTTCATTAACAATATTAATGTGCAGAATCCATTAACATCATAACATATAACCATAAACATTAAACACAGCAAAGAGGACACCATCATATGCAATAATACTCTTTTATTATGAGTTTATGAGAAAATAGATGACCGGGAGCAAAAGCTCCACCGGCGTTACAACCGTGTCATTTGCCACTGGGCGCCCACCTCGTGCACACCTTGCACAGTGGTCGCACCTACAATCCACACTTAACCGATTCCCAAGCTTGCCTAACTCGGCATGCATGGGCACCCTCACCCAAGTCACCCGCCGCCCTCGGTTGGTCCATTCAGCTTACCCAACTCGTTCATGAGTCGGGCGAGCGCGCCCTCGTGCGGCCCTCCACCCAACTCCCCTTCACCCGAGTCATTTACACTTGCCGGGCGGGCGTGCCTTCATGCGGCCCTCCACCCGAACTTCGCACAACCCGTTCGCCGAACTCTGCCAAGTCTCATGTTGGTCTGCCCGACGAGCGGGAGCATGAACTGCACCTACGGTTCTGCGCCACGCTTCTCACCTCACACTTCCACTTCGACTTCTAAACTTGTTTGACGAGCGAATTATGTGATGATTTCCACCAAGTCTCGCCCGCCTATATGTATGGTGAGTGGCGGGGGTCGTGCCACTCGGCCGACCCTCCATCTCATCCTTCGGCCGATTTGTTCTACATGTGAAATCTAACCGAGAGGCGGGTCGACTCACCCAGATCGTGGGACTGCCCCCTCATGTTAGCCCAACACATGTTTCCTCGCCTGGTCAGCCCACGGTACAAGTCTATGACTCACCTACGTATAAGTGTGCGACGCACCTCACCAACATATAATGTCTCACCCATTTCGGTCACTCTTCTTCAGTTTGTTCAACTCGCCGAGTTTGTGGGCGCGCTCGTGCAACCACGGAGCTGCAGGGTGTTACACCTCATGTCGATGATTAGTTGGGTAGCTAATCCAACCATGCATCACCTCCACAAGAACTCATGCCCCTACATCGTCATTACTGTCCACTGCATACTACCTATCAATCTGTGTCATCTCACCTCTAGATGCCTACTCAAAATGTTTGGAGACTCACTGCCATGAGAAGCTAACAATGAGCCTCATCCTCCGTGATAGTCTAAGTAGATGAGGAGGGAGCAGAGCCTGAAGGCTCTCCCTCACTAATCAACTCAATCCACCTATCCGGATCCTCCGCTTCCATCCTCTGCAAGTATGCCTCCCGATCCTTCATCTGAACATTCGACCTCACATACTCTTCGTCATCGTCATCCTCCACTACTTCCAGCCTCTTAGATAGATCCAAGATGCTATCTAAAAATGATTTGACAACCTGTGACTGTTCCATAAGCTTTGCCTCTATAGCAGACAATCGCTTACAGATCTCTTCATCTCGCTTCTCATTCTCCATATTCATCGCTATTAGCTTACGTTCGGGCTTAGTTACTCCCAATGTTGGAACACCAATAGGTACATCCTCTCGTCCGTTGTAAATGTACAGTTTCTTCATATGGGGGGCAATCATCGCATCAAATTGCTTCATAAATTCTATGCCCGGTATAGCCTCATAGTTATCTATCCGCACCACAGTGAAATCGACTTTCCCTGTCCATTCACCAAGTGTCACATCCACTCTTTCAGCCACACCAATCACAGAATCTAGAGGAGAATTCATTGTCTTCATTTGTTCCTGCACTGGTACAAACTTCAGCCCAATCCTTCTCGCAGTATCCTCACTCATAAGGTTTTGAGTTGCGCCACTATCCACCATAGTAAGCACGGCAACACTCCCAACCTTCATTTCGACATACTCCAATTTGTTTCTTTCCAGTCTCTCCTTAAGACAGCTTCCATAGCCACTGCATCTCCTAGGATATGCATACCCCTGACGAAAGTTTCTTCTTTCTTCTTCACATTGGACTGTGCCAAGGCAACCACCTTTGGTCTTGAAGGACAATTCTTCACCATGTGTGGTTCATCACATATCCAACACTTCAACGGTTTCTTTGTCTTCGCCTTGTCATTTGATCTCAAAGTCTCCTCTTTCGTAGTCTTTCCTTTCAGTTTGTCATACTTATTCTTCTTCTCATCGGAACCCTCATCATAGTGTTCCACCAAACGATCCACAGCAACAAATGCCTCCTCAAGTGTCTTAATCTTTTGTCCCTTCACTTCATTCTGTGCCCAAGGTTTCAAACCTATGATAAAGTTGAACACCTTGTCCCTTTCCGCTATGTCTAGAAGTTCCAAAACTACACTTGAGAACTCTTGTTGATATGCCCGCAGACTTCCCATTTGCTTTATATATTTTATCTTCATCCTTGCATCCCATGTTTCGTCTTGTGGACTGAAGTGGGTTTGCAAAGCCTTCTTCATGTCATCCCACGAAGCTATGTCTTCAGCATTTCCATTGGCAATCTGATCCATCCTCCTTCGCCACCACATCTTAGCATCTTTTGTCAAGAATTGAGCAACTACCTTCACTTTGGTTTCGTCATCGGATAATCCCAAATGCTCCAAGTACGGTTCCATATCCCATAGAAAGTTACCAAGATTTTTCTCACTCCTCGTCTCGTCATAAGAATCCGGTTCTTTGACTTTGACATGAGCCACACCTCCACCTGAGTTGTGTCTCACAACCCTCTTCAAAACTGCAATCTCATTCAGAGCATCGTCAAGAGCTTGCTGCAATTTCAAGATTTCAACCAAACCTTGATCTCTTGCTTTACCAATCTTCTTGACTTCTTCTTCCGTTTGTGTATACTTCCATTCAGTATACTCGCACTGAACCTTGAGGTCTTCAAGTTCCTCGTTCACCTTCGCATAGACTTCATGAACCTGCATGTTCTTGGCCTTCATCGAAGCCATATCGGAACCCAATTCTTCCATACGATCCAATACCCTGTGAATGAAAGCTTCTCTAGCATCTTGGCTAGATTCACCCGTCATAACCTGAGGTTCTTCCGCCATTGCCGCCATCTGCTTCCTTTGTGATCTAGTGTAGACCATAAACTTCAATTTGAATCACCTGATAGATTTCTTCGTCACGTATTGGCCTCTGAATCAACCTGTCACATAGTGAAGTTGTGCTTCAACTCGTTCTCTGAATTAGGGCTCCGATACCAACTGTCACGCCCCTACCCTGGCGGTGGTCTTTCAACCGCACGATCGGGGGTGCAGCACCACCAACCACTTTCTTTTTAACAATACTTGTGATCGTGGACTACGCCTACTCCTATACTTAGTTTATTTTTCAACTATTAAGTATAATTTTCATTAACACAGCGAAAACATTCACATTAACTTCATAAACACATTATCATTATTTAACACAAGTGCACAGCAGAATAACTTGGGAGGGGCAACTCCCTACAAATATGAGTCTGCCCGAAATAATGATAATACTTCAATTTTTACAATTTTACACCAAGTCTACACCACCATGCAACTTCAGCTTTTTACCAGGCAAAGACGCCCCTGGAGCTGCCTTGCCAACCTTCGTTCGCCTTGTCGCACGAGATCGTCGCACAAACCCTTGATTTACCGGCGCCCAGCTCGTCGTGTCACCCTGCATGCACACACCGTTCGACCGAACGATTCGTCGAACCATCGTTTAGCTCACCTACCTACCTCACCCGTCATTTCGACCTACCCGGGCCTTCACCCTCACTCGTTGTTTCGTTCTGCCCAAGCGCGCCCACCGTTCGCCCGCTCGTCGTTCCACCAAGCGCGTTCACCGTGACCTACCTATCGTCATTTCACTAGGCACGTTCACCGCAACCCACCCAACCGTCATTCATCAGGCGCATTTACCATGACACGCCAACTCGTCGACCTGTCGAGCACATTCACCATGACCCACCAACTCTTCGACCCACCAGTGCCCTTGCCCAAGCTCGCCCTCCAGCGCCCTCGTTCAAGCCTGCTCGTCGACTGTGGTTTTCACCCGATGCTCCCGTGTGCGCTCGCCCGACTGACCTGCACCCTCCACGTTCAACCTGACCCGTCACCGAGCCCGCTGCTCTCTGTTTTGCTGCACCCTGCGGCTTGCCCATCTGTGGTCACCCACCGAACGCTAATCCTTGTTGTGGCTAGGGTTGTCATGATGCTGGAGACGACGGTAATCTTTCCACCGCGCTTGGTGAGGTGTGGCACCACCGAACACTTTCTTTTCACCAATACTTATGTTCGTGGACTACGCCTAACCACTTATCCTACTTAGTTTGTGTTTCGCAACCAAGTATTATTAATGTTTCCTTTATACCAATGAACACCCATACACATTCATAGTAAGGTCCTGATAAGCCTGGTCAATCCTTCGACAATGCATATATTATATATTTCATTTCATCTCCCTTATTCATCAGAGTGGGCAAATCATTAGCAATTATAAATGAAGAACACAATTGCACATTATAAAGGGAGGGGCAACTCCCTGAACAATGAGTCTTCCCGAATAATATATTAGCAACTTTAAAAGTTTACAATGCTTTACAAGTATACTTGGAAACTCCAAGTTTCATACTTAGCCAATTTTACATCATCATCACACCTTCGTGTGATAGCCAAGATTTCCTTGCCCAAGTCGGGCGGACGCGCCCTCACACGAGCTGCCAACCAAACTTCACAACCAAACCTTGCCGACGAGCGGGCGACTTCACCCGAGTCACCCTTCTTTTACCTCCACACGGTGGGCAGGCGACCTCACCCGAGTCACCAAGACACCCACGCGTTTGCCTTTACCCGACGGGCGGGCGCTCACCCGAGTTGCCCAAGAACCCGTGCACAACCGCACAAGTGGCACCCACGCCTTCACCCGTGCACGCCTTTGTTCAACCAGCGGGCGCTCCTCGCCCTACGCCTGTTCACTCGATACCTCTGTGCGATAACTCGTGTAGCCTTGCCCAAGACTTGGGTGCATCTGGCTACACACCAACCTGCACCTTGTATCTATGCGAACTGCGCCTTATCCTTGATCGAAGTTGTAGTGTGATGCTCCAAATGAGCTCCACGCTATGTTTATTTATACCGTGCGCTGGGTGAGGTCTTGGCTACCCAGCCGACCTGCCCACGCCCTATACTCCATCGCAAACGCCCTCCAAACATCCATCAGCCTTCGTTCTAACGATCATAAGTATAGGTCGGCTCGTTCAAGTTTGTAAGTCGGCCCGTGGGTCGAGCCCACGCTCCCCACGCCTATATAAACCTTCGCTCTATCCTTCTACGCACATCATAACATATCTCCTCGCACATTGGTCGTAGAGCTGCCTTAACTCATTCGTTCAAGTTGCACTTCATGCCAGGAGTTCATGCCAAGGACTGCAAGTCCTTACATCCTCCTCCACCTAAAGTCGTTGTCATCCTCGACAACATACCATCCTGGTAGCCATCCACCAAGATCATCGTCAACAACTATCTCATCCTTGGTCCATGATGTCAACTCCTCCACATACTGCAAACATCCCTGCAACATATGTAGAACTTCCATCTCCATCATGCGTCGTCCCATCCTGTGAACTATCCTCCTTGTCTGCCTGATGCCAACATCTCTCCGTGCACTTCTGGACCCCATGTTTGAACTAGTTGGGTAGCTAATCCAACTGTCACACTCAAGCCATGAGAGTGAACATCCTTATGCCTTCACCAGTCTATCTAGGATTCTACCACATCTTGGACTCACCAAGAATCTCACCCATGCTCAGGTCCATGGAAACTCCATCCCATCTGCAACATGTCATGATGCTTGATGCCAAACCATCCCTGCACCATCTGCCATACCTACTCAACCTGTTTTAAGGACTCACTGCCATGAGCAACTAACAATGAGCCCCATCTTCTATGTCATCTAAGAAGATGTGGAGGGAGTAGAGCCTGAAGGCAGGCTCACCCTCACTAATCAACTCAATCCATCTGTCAGGATTCTCTATCTCCATCCTCTGTAGATAAGTGACCCGATCCTCTTCTCGGACATTCAACCTCACATATGCCTCCTCATCATCATCATCATCCTCAACCACTTCTAGCCTTCTTGAAAAATCCAAGATACTATCAGAAAGTGTCCTGATGACCAATGACTGCTCGGTAAGCTTTGTCTCAACCGTAGACAACCGCTTACTCATGTCTTCCATTCGCTTTTCATCCTCCATTTGCATCACTGCCAACTTACAATCAGGCTTTTTCACACCAATGGGTACATCTTCCCTTCCATCGTAAATGTACAGCTTCTTCAAATGTGGAACGATCATAGCATCAAATTGTTTCAAGAATTCCATCCCCAGCACAGCTTCATAGTCATCAATCCGCACTATAGTGAAGTCGACTTTCCCTTTCCACTCACCTAGCGTTGTGTCCACCTTTTCAGCTATACCAAGAACCGAATCAGGAGGAGAATTCACCGTCTTCATTTGTGCCTTCACCGGTACAAACTTCAGCCCAATCCTTCTCGTAGTATCTTCACCCATGAAGTTGTGAGTAGCCCCACTATCCACCATAGTGAGTATATCAACACCCCCAATCTTCATCCGAACATACTCCAAACTGTTCCTCTCAGGATCCCTCCGAGAGATCACCTTTGTAGCAGCAGCAGCACCAAGTATCTGCATCATCCCCACAGAAGCTTCTTCATTCTTCGCATTAGATTGTGCAATCGCAGCCACTTTCAGTCTAGAAGGACAATTATTCACCGTTTGTGGTTCAACACAGATCCAACACTTCAAGGCTTTCTTTGTCTTCGACTTATCATCCAATTTCGAAGCATCATCCTTCTTCTTTTCTTTCGGCTTATCGGACTTCTTCTTCCTATCATCATAAGTCTCATCATAATGCTCCACCAACCTGTCCACAGCAGCAAAAGCTTCCTCAAGTGCTTTTATCTTCTGCCTCTTCACTTCATTGCGTGCCCAAGGATTCAATCCAATAATGAAATTGAACACCTTGTCCCTCTTTTCCATGTCAGGAAGTTCCAGAGCCACACTTGCAAACTCCCGCTAATATGTCTGTAGGTTCCCTGTCTGCTTTATGAATTTAATCTTCATCCTTGCTTCCCACGTTTCATCCTAAGGACCGAAATGGGTCTGCAAAGCTTTCTTCATCTCGTCCCACGAAGTAATGTCACCAGCACTGCCATTGGAAATCTGATCCATCCTCCTTCGCCACCACATCTTAGCATCCTTTGTCAAGAACTAAGCAGCTACCTTCACCTTTGTCTCATCATCAGATAGACCCAAGCATTCCAAGTATTGCTCCATATCCCAGAGAAAGTTGCCAAGAGTTTTTGCACTCCTTGTACCATCATAAGATTCCGATTCTTTGACTTTCACATGAGGCACTCCTCCACCTGAGTTATGCCTTACAGCCTTCTTCAACACCGCGATCTCATCTCTGGCTTCGTCAAGATATTTCTGCAAGTCCACGATCTCTGCGAAGCCTCGGTCTCTTGCCTCTTCAATCTCCTTGACCCTTACTTCAAGTTGTGTACACATAAGATCAGTGTACTCATGTTGAGTCCGGAGTTCATTGAGCTCTTCCCTCATCTTCGAATTGGCCTCTTGATCCTTCTCGATCAAGTCCATCTTCTTAGTCCAGTAAGCCTCTAAGTCCTCCATCTTTTCCAACACTTTTTCAATGAATGCCATAGTAGCATCCTTCGCATCGTGACTAGACCCAACCTGAAATTCACCTGCCATTTTTAACAGTTTCCTTCTTCTTTGCGATCTAGTTTCCACCATTCAATAGCTTCACCAAGTTGCCTACAACCATGAACTAGCTCTTGTTCCACTTGTATGTGAAACAGCTTCCTTCACCTGCAAGTACCTGCTTCACCCAGCGTCCTACAAGACTCCTCCAAGTCTTCAGACTAGCTCTGATACCAACTGTCATGCCCCCAGGCCGGCGGTAGTCTTTCAACTGCGCTTGGCGAGGTGCGGCACCACTGAACACTTTCTTTTCACCAATACTTATGTTCATGGACTACGCCTAACCACTTATCCTACTTAGTTTGTGTTTCACAACCAATTATTATTAATGTTTCCTTTATACCAATGAACACCCATACACATTCATTATCATCAGCAATTATAAACGAAGAACACAATTGCACAGTATAAAGGGAAGGGCAACTCCCTGAACAATGAGTCTGCCTGAATAATATATTATGAAACTTTACATGTT
This sequence comes from Pinus tabuliformis, assembly GCA_031772625.1. Lineage (NCBI taxonomy): Eukaryota > Viridiplantae > Streptophyta > Pinopsida > Pinales > Pinaceae > Pinus > Pinus tabuliformis. Next base: position 993,328,746 of record CM062820.1, read on the forward strand.
TACAATGCTTTACAAGTATACTTGGAAACTCCAAGTTTCATACTTAGCCAATTTTACATCATCATCACACCTCTGTGTGATAGCCAAGATTTCCTTGCCCAAGTTGGGCGGGCGACCTCACCCGAGTCACCAAGACACCCACGCGTTTGCCTTTACCTGACGAGTAGGCGCTCACCCGAGCTGCCCAAGAACCCGTGCACAACCACACAACCGGCGCCCACGCCTTCACCCGTGCATGCCTTTGTTCAACCGGTGGGCGCTCCTCGCCCTACGCCTGTTCACCCGATACCTCCGTGCGATAACTCATGCAGCCTTGCCCAAGACTTGGGCGCATCCGGCTACACACCAACCTGCACCTTGTATCTATGCGAACTGCGCCTTATCCTTGATTGAAAGTTGTAGTGCAATGCTCCAAATGAGCTCCACGCTATGTTTATTTATACCGTGCGTTGGGCGAGGTCTTGGCTACCCAACCGACCTGCCCACACCCTATACTCCATCGCAAACGCCCTCCAAACATCCGTCGGCCTTCGTTCTAACGATCATAAGTATAGGTCGGCTCATTCAAGTTTGTAAGTCGGCCCGTGGGTTTAGCCCATGCTCCCCACGCCTATATAAACCTTCGCTCTATCCTTCTACGCACATCATAACATATCTCCTTGCACGTTGGTCGTAGAGCTGCCTTAACTCGTTCGTTCAAGTCGCACTTCATGCCGGGAGTTCGTGCCAAGGACTGCAGGTCCTGTGCTTCGACATTAGATCCTCCTACACCTTCACCAATCCTTCAAACTCCTCCTCTTGGCTCACCCTTGGACTCTCCTATGGAGCTCGCACTTGCCTAAGATGAGTTGTTGAATTCTTTGACTTCCTCTCCTCTCGCCCACGTTTACTTATACACTGTCTTGCCATTGTGGGGGGTGTTGGCCCATGCCCCAGCCGACCCACCATTTGGCTATTTTGGCTAATTCTCACGTCGGCCATGGTGAGGGCGCCCACACCTGGGACCGCCCCACCATATAAGTTCGCCCACGAACTTTCTCCAACACTTAGTTGTTTTTATGAAAAACAAACTTTGCGTTTTCTCCATTTCAGCAGGCTCGTCGCACCGTGTGGGCGCGCCTAGCTCGCCGCCCTCTCGCCCATCGTGCGCCCATCACCGATCTCTAGGGCATTATTGTCACGCCCCCACGCCGGCGGTAGTCTTTCAACCGCTCTTGGCGAGGTGCGGCACCACCGAACACTTTCTTTTCACCAATACTTATGTTCGTGGACTATGCCTAACCACTTATCCTACTTAGTTTGTGTTTCGCAACCAAGTAATTATTAATATTCCTTTATACCAATCAACACCCATACACATTCATTATCTTCAGCAATTATACAAAAGAACACAATTTCACAGTATAAAGGGAGGGGAAACTCACTAAACAATGAGTCTGCTCGAATAATATATTATACAGCTTTACAATGTTTACAAATCTTTACAAGTATACTTGGAAACACCAAGTTTCATACTTAGCCAATTTTACATTAAGGCCACACCTTCGTGTGCCAACCAAGTTCCTTGCCCAAGTTGGGCGGGCGCGTCCTCACACCGGACCACCAACCGCACTCCTCAACCAAACTTTGTTCACCTTGCATGACGGGCGGGCGACCTACCCGAGACACTCGAGTCACCTTCGTTTTCTCCTACACGGCGGGCGGGCGACCTCACCTGAGTCCCCGTTCACCTCCGCGTTTAGCCTTGCACGACGGGAGGTTGCTCACCCGAGCCACCCGAGACACCCGTTCAACATTCGGCGCCTTCACCCACGCCTTCACCCGAACACCGGGCAGCTCCACCTGCGCCCTTAACCGATGCGCCAGGCAACCTCCTACCCGCGCCTTCACCCAATACAAGTCTTATGTGATGTCATTGTGCGGCCTCACCCAAGGTTGGGCACATAGCGCTGCGCCTACCTCTTGCTACGGCTTCACCTACTTCGCACCTTTTCTTCGTATGTGATGAGAGCATTCGAATTGATGTCCAAATGATCCAACAATGCGTCCAACATATATGCTTCGTTGGGTGGTCGTGCCACCTCTCGGCCAACCTGCGTTCATGCTAACCGACGCCCTACACATCGCAACTCTTCGCCCGTTTTGTAAGTCGGCCTTCATCCAAGTTGCTCCACATGTAGGTCGGCCCGTGGGTTGAGCCAACGCTCCCCATGCCATATATAAACCTTTGCTTTACTTCCTCATGCGCATTATTAACTCGTCCTTCGCGCATTTCTATCCAAGCTCGTACTTCGGCCATGACTTCAACTCGTTCGTTCACCAAGTCAAGTCGCACCTCGTGCCGGTGGTTGTGTCAAGGACCGCAGGTCCTTACAGTTACAGCCAGGGTGGGGCGGAGGGTGGGTGATTCCTGGAATCCCCCCGCCACCCCCGCGGGTCGTTGGGCCTTTCGGGTGGGGCGGAGGGCAGGGTGATTCCTGGAATCACCCCGCCACCCCCGCGGGCCTTTGGGCCGCCAGTGTCACGCCCCCAATTCTTTTTTCGTTAAATTGGCCAGGTGCGGCACCGCCTAAGTAATTAACATTCACCATTGTTATCTTACTTTACGAACTACGACTTAACATTCATCATTATACATGAATAACATATTAATGTGCGGAATCCATTAATATCAAACATCAGCAATGTAGAACGACAAGAGAACAACATCACATGTAAAATCAATCTTTTATTATATGAGAGAATTTTTACAATGACCGGGAGTATAACTCAACCGGCGTTACACCCGAGTTGGGCGCCCACCCATGCAAGACCGCACGATGGTCTCACCACAACCCAACATACAATACAACCGAGTCACTTTGCCGAGTCAGGCGGGCGTGCCCGTGCACGACCCACCGCCCAAAACACAACCCAAACTCGTCCAAGTCGTTTGGCGGGCAGGTGCCTTAGAACGCCCTCCACCCGCACCTCAACCAAATGTGCAATCTCGTGTAGACTTGCCCGGCGGGCGGGCGCATAAGGATTTGCCTCTGCTGCAGCTCTACTACCTCTTCCTCACACTCTTCTTCGATTGTTGATCACCGAACTTGCGATGCTTCCAAATGCCACCATTCGCTCCCATGTATATACACTTGTGTGCGTGGAGGTCGCGCCCTCGGCCGACCCTCCGTTTATTCCACCAACTGCGTGCCCTCAAACATTATTGCGTCTTTGTGTGGGTCGGCCCACCCATGGCGTGGGACCGCCCACCAACATTGCCCACGTTTGCCTTTGCTCTTCGGTCAGCTTGTGGTGTGACGAGTTCCCCAACTCGCCTTATAAAACATGGAACGCCAACATCACCTATTTAACATACACTTCGTCCTTGGTCGCTCCACGCTCTATTTCATGCCTTAGTCGCTTCACACGGCGGGTGGAGGGCGCGCCCGGTTGCCTATCAACCACAGGGCGTTACATCCTCACCCACTCGAAATCATTGTCGCCCTCGACAATCCCGACTGCCTCAGTATCTTTCGTTCATACTTCGCAATCTTCTTCTTCCATCTCCAGAGTGAGTCCTCCAATTCCCAGCTTTCTTTCTCCAGTGCATTCTTCCATCTGACAAGATACTCCCGTTTCATGTGGCAACCAATCCCTGTAGTTCTGAAGCTCAAGATCTTCTCCAACTCCAAATGTCCATAATCGCGACTGGTCCTCTTGGCGGTTCAGCTCTCTCTAGATGATCAGCATCAAGTCTGCATCTCTTCAGCCGACTCATGTGAAAAACTGGATGCTTCATGTGCATATGGTGTGGAAGCTCCAGCTCGTAAGCAACTTCCCCCACTCTCTTCTTTACTCGGAATGGCCCCTCATACTTCCGTGTTAGCTTGTTCGTAGTCCCCTTAGGTACCTGAAACTGCTCCCCGGTTATCCTGAGAAACACCATATCTCCCACACTGAAGTGCACATCCCGTCTTCCCTTATCTGCCCATTTCTTCATTCTCCTTGCAGCTTCGTGCAAGCGCAATTGTGCCAGCTCCAAGGTCTCATCCCAAGCCTTCATGAACTTCTTCGCATTAGGGCTCCTCAAGAAACCTCCTATCACTACGGTATGCGGTGTGACTGGCATCTGTCCATTCACCAACTCAAATGGACTGTACCCCATCGCAGAACTCTTTTGAATGTTGTAGCTGAACTGAGCAACATCCAAGAGTTCAGGCCAATTCTTCTGATCAGCCATCACATAATGTCTCAAGTAGTCCTCCAGCAATGCGTTGATCCTCTCGGTCTGCCCATCTGTCTGCGGATGGTAACTCGAACTCATCAACAACTCTGTCCCGACTAACTTGAACAATGTAGTCCAAAATTTGCCTGTAAAACACGGATCTCGGTCCGACACGATGCTTAATGGCATCCCCCAATACTTCACTATGTTCTTGAAGAACAACTCTGCAGTCCGCTCGGCTCCACAAGGTATCTTTGTTGGAACAAAGACAGCATACTTGGAAAAACGATCAACCACGACCATAATCCCATTATACCCCTAAACCTGTGGCAACTGAGTGATGAAGTCCATCGAGACACTCATCCATGGTCTCTCAGGAATCGGTAAAGGTTGCAACAAACCTCCTTGCCTCTGAGTATCCGATTTGTCCTGCTGACAAATGATGCACGTATGTACATACTTCTCTACATCCTCCCGCATCTTCTCCCAAAAGAATCCTCTCTCCAACAATGCCAAAGAATGATGCATCCCTGGGTGGCCAGCCCATGGCGAGTCATGGCACTCCTTCAAAAGGTGCCTCCTGAGCCCAGATGACTTTGGAACATAGAGCCAATTTCCAAAGAACAAGAACCCATCTCGGAGAAAGAACTTCTGTGTCTTCCCCTCCTTCACCTGCTTCACTATAATCTACGCTTGAGTATCGGTCTCAACACTTTCCTTGATCTTATTTTGCATCTCTTCTGACATCTGAACTCGACTCCTACTCCTAGCTTCCCGGTCTTCTCCTTCCTCCAATGCTGCAAGTTGTCCCTTCCTACTAAGGGCATCTGCTACCGCATTGTGTCTTCTCAGTGTATACTCGATAGTCATGTCGAACTCTGCCAAGAAGTCCTGCCAACGAGCTTGCTTTGTAGAAAGCTTCAGTTGTGATGCAAAATAACTTGCTACAACGTTGTCAGTCTTGACAACAAACGGCTTCCCAATTAGGTAATGCCTCCACACATGTAAACAGTGAATGATTGCAGTCATCTCCTTCTCATGGACCGGATACCTCCATTCTCTATCCTGCAACTTCCGACTCTCATACGCCACCAGATGCCCATCTTGCATAAGAACCCCTCCTATGGCAAAATCTGAAGCATCAGTGTGTACCTCAAATGGTCTCTCGAAGTCAGGAAACTTCAGTATCGGTGCTGTAACCATCCTCCTCTTCAAATCATCAAAAGCCTTTTGACATTTATCCGTCCAATTCCACCTTTTGTCTTTCTTCAATAGGTCTGTCAATGATGATGTTACCTTGGAGTACCCCTCTACAAACTTTCATTGGTAGTTGGTCATGCCCAAAAACACCCTCATCTCATGGACATTCTTTGGTTCAACCCAGTCCTCGAGCGCCTTCACTCTACTCGGCTCCATCCGTATGTACCCTTGACCAACTATATGCCCAAGGAACGGAATCTTGGTCTGAGCGAACGCACACTTAGACTTCTTCAAGAACAACTGATTTTCCCTCAGTGCCTCGAACACCATCGCCAAGTGCTTCTTATGATCCTCCATGTTGTCACTGTACACCACTATATCGTCCAAGTACACTACTACGAACGAATCCAAGTATGGTCGTAGGACATCATTCATCAAAGTGCAAAACGTAGCAGGAGCATTGCACAACCCGAATGGCATAACAAGGAATTCAAAACTACCATACCTCGTTACTATCGCGGTCTTCTTCTCGTCTCCTTCAGTGATCCACACCTGATAATATCCATGCCTCAAGTCCAGCTTGGAAAACACTCAGACTTTCACAAGCTTGTCAAAGCAATTAGCAGCCAATGGCAAAGGATACATGTTCCTTACCGTCTGCTTGTTCATTGCACGATAATCACAGCACATCCGTAGCTCATTCGAATCCTTCTTCCACGGGAACAATACCAGAGCTCCATAGGGGGACCTTGAAGGTCTGATGAAACCTACATCAGTTAACTCCTTTAACTGCCATTTCAACTCCTCCAACTCAGGTCCTAACAACCGATAAGGTGCTTTCGCCGGGGGTTGCTTTCCTGGCTCAAGCTCAATGCTATGGTCCACTGCACTCCTTGGTGGAAGCTTCTTTGGTAGCTCATCAGGCATCAAATCCGCATATTTGGTCACTACCTCAGAAATCTCGGCTGGAACAGGCATCCCCACTCCATCAGCTTCGACATCCTTGAACATCACCGCATATGTCTCCATATCTGACTTCTTCATAGCCTTCTCTAAACTCAGTGCCGAAACATGCTACACCTTGACTTCCCTCCTTTGCCTATGAGTGGGCAAAGCTCAAGTTTGTGACTGTCCAACCAGCACCACCTCATCACAGAAGGGGACAACAATTGCCTTGTTTCCCTTCAAGAAATCTTGCCCCAATATCATATCGAAGTCGTTCATCTCCATCACTGTGAAGTCCAACTGACCCTTCCAGTCTTTTATCTGCACAGGCACTTCGTGTGCCAAACCCGCCACTTTAGCTCTAGAGTTCACCGCCTTGACTTCCACATTCGATGGGAAGATCATCAGTCCAACCTCTTTTGCTAACCGTGTCGTCATGAAGTTATGAGTGGCCCCCGTGTCCACCAGAGCTTGAATGGTCTTGCCATGAACCATCAAGTCCACGAAACCCAGACTGTTCATCCACGATTTCTCCATAACTTTTCCCTGCATACATGTCTGTTCTCTGCATTCATCAAGCAACGACTTCACCACCTGTGAACCTGCTCTGATACCACCTGTCACACCCCCAATTCTTTTTTCGTTAAATTGGCCGGGTGCGGCACCGCCTAAGTAATTAACATTCACCATTGTTATCTTACTTTACGAACTACGCCTTAACATTCATCATTATACATGAATAACATATTAATGTGAGGAATCCATTAATATCAAACATCAGCAATGTAGAATGACAAGAGAACAACATCACATGTAAAATCAATCTTTTATTATATGAGAGAATTTTTACAATGACCAGGAGTGTAACTCAACTGGCGTTACACCCGAGTTGGGTGCCCACCCGTGCAAGACTGCATGGTGGTCTCACCACAACCCAACATACAATACAACCGAGTCACTTTGCCGAGTCGGGCGGGCATGCCCGTGCACGACCCACCACCCAAAACACAACCCAAACTCTCCAAGTCGTTTGGCAGGCGGGCACCTTAGAATGCCCTCCACCTGCGCCTCAACCGAATGTGCAATCTCGTGTAGACTTGCCCGGCGGGCGGGCGCATAAGCCTATGCCTCTGCTACAGCTCTACTACCTCTTCCTCGCACTCTTCTTCGATTGTTGATCACCGAACTTGCGATACTTCCAAATGCCACCGTTCGCTCGCATGTATATACGCTTGTGTGCGTGGAGGTCGCGCCCTCGACCGACCCTCCGTTTATTCCACCAACTGCGCGCCCTCAAACATTATTGCGTCTTTGTGTGGGTCGACCCGCCCATGGCGTGGGACCGCCCACCAACATCGCCCACGTTTGCCTTCGCTCTTCGGTCGGCTTGTGGTGTGACAAGTTCCCCAACTCGCCTTATAAAACATGGAACGCCAACATCGCCTATGTAACATACACTTCGTCCTTGGTCGCTCCACGCTCTGTTTCATGCCTTAGTCGCTTCGCACGACGGGTGGAGGGCGCGCCCAGTTGCCTATCAACCGCAGGGCGTTACAGTCGGGGTGGGGCAGAGAGCGAGGTGATTCCCGAAATCACCCTGCCACCCCCGCGAGTCGTTGGGCCGCCGGGGTGGGGTGGAGGGCAGTGTGATTCCCAGAATCACCCCGCCACCCCCGCGAGCCATTGGGCCGCCCAGTTAGGGCGGAGGGCGGGGTGATTCTAGGAATCACCCCGCCACCCCCGCGGGCCGTTGGGCCGTCGGGGTGGGCCGGAAGGCGGGGTGATTCCTGGAATCACCCCGCCACCCCCGCGAGCCGTTGGGTCGCCGGGGTGGGGTGGAGGGTGGGGTGATTCCCGGAATCACCTCGCCACCCCTCGGGTCGTTGGGCCATCGGGGCGGGGCGGAAGGCGGAGTGATTCCTAAAATCACCTTGCCAACCCCGCGAGCCGTTGGGCCGCCGGGGTCAGGCAACGGGCAGGGTGATTCTCGGAATCACCCCGCCACGCCCGCGGGCTGTTGGGCCGCCGAGGTGTGATTCCCAGAATCACCCCGCCACGCCCGCGGGCCGTTGGGCGCCGGGGTGTGATTCCTGGAATCAACCCGCCACCCCCGCGAGCTATTTGGCCGCTGAGGTGGGGCAGAGGGCGAGGTGATTCCCGGAATCATCCCGCCACCCCCGCAAGCCGTTGGGTCGCTGGGGTGGGGCGGAGGGTGGGGTGATTCCCAGAATCACCCCGCGAGCCGTTGGGCCGCCTGGGTGGAGCGGAGGGTGGGGTGATTCCCGGAATCACTCCGCCACCCCCGCGGGCCGTTGGGCCACCGGAGTGGGGCAGAGGGCGGGGTGATTCTCGGAATCATCCCACCACCCCCGCGAGTCGTTGGGTCGCCGGGGTGGGGCGGAGGGCGGGGTGATTCCCGGAATCACCCCACCACCCTTGCAGGCCGTTGGGCCGCCAGGGTGGGGCAGAGGACGGGGTGATTCCCGGAATCACCCCGCCACCCCCGCAAGCCGTTGGGCCACCGGGGTGGGGCAGAGGGCAGGGTGATTCTCGAAATCACCCAGCCACCCCCGCAGGCCTTTGGGCAGCCAGGGTGGGGCGGAGGGCCGGGTGATTCCCAGAATCACCCCGCCACCCCCGCGAGCCATTGGGCCATCGTGGTGGGGCAGAGGGCGGGGCACCCCTGCAGGCTGTTGGGCCGCCAGGGTGGGGCGGAGGGCGAGGTGATTCCTGGAATCACCCTGCCACCCCCGTGGGCCGTTGGGCCGCCGGGGTGGGGCAGAGGGCGGGGTGATTCCCGGAATCACCCCACCACCCCCGCAGGCCGTTGGGCCGCCGGGGTGGGGCATAGGGCGGGATGATTCCTGGAATCACCCTGCTAACCCCATGGGTCGTTGGCCCTTCAAGGTGGGGTGGTGGGTGGGGTGATTCCCGGAATCACCCTGCCACCCCCACGAGCTGTTGGTCCACTAGCGTGGGGCGGAGGGGGGGCTGATTCCGGGAATCACCCCCCCACCCCCGCGGGCCGTTGGGTCGCTGGGGTGGGGCGGAGGCTGTCCGCAGCCCTCCGCCCCACCCCCGCAGGCCGTTGGGCCGCCGGGGTGGTGCGAAGGCTATCCACAGCCCTCCGCCCCACCCCGGCGGCCCAACAACCCGCGGGGGTGGCAGGGCGATTCCGGACAGCCCTCCGCTCCGCCAGTTGGCGAGATGATTCCGGGGTAATAGAATTTTAATGTATTTCAGATCCCATTATTTAATCAATATGGTCATTACTAAAACGAGTTGAATTTATACTTAGGAAAGAAAAATGTTATTCTACCAAAAACATTAGTGTGTTTTTTTCGTCATAAACAACTGTTTTTTGCACATAAAAATTCGGTTTTACTAACATTTTTTAAAAATGTTGAAAATTGACCCTAAAAAAAACCATCGTTCTAGTATCAACACTTTTCGTTTTCAGGGTGTTTTTTGCACGAAAAAATCATTTTCACTGCCATTTTTAAAACATGTTCAAAATTGACCCTAAAAAAAAGCCATCGTTCTAGTATACACACTTTTCGTTTTTAGCACTGTTTTTTATGTTTTTTCGGGGTTTTTTGGCGAGAGTTTCTGTTTTGAGTTTATAGTTCCCATTTCAAAGTTTACATTGTTCAAGTCGCATTTTGTAAAAGGACAGATAGTCCACCACAATGTAGTCCTTATAGTTATTATCTGTTTTAATAAAAAGTTTCTTTCTGATTTTGTTTATTGGGCATTCTCGTCTTTTTCTTCTAGCATTTTAATTTCTCAGATCTTGGGGCCTCCTCCCAAGATTTGGATCACAAATGAGGGTCTTAGGAGGGTGAGGGATAAGGAGTTTCAACAAAAATTTAAGATGATCCATGAAACTGGTCCCAAACCTCAGAGGGGAGGCTCAGGATCATCGGAAAACTTGTTCCAAGCACGAAGGAAGTGAAAAAATCACTATCCAAGTTAAAAATAACATCCTGACCCTCATAACCGCTAAGGGAAACTGTAGGAACTAGACACAGTGAACCCTGATCCATGTTATATACATATATATATATATATATATATATATATATTCTTATTTTTTTCAAATGCAATTTTTTTTTACATAAAGATTGTGTTTTTATTTTTTATTTTTTTTAATGTTAATTATTAAACAAAAATTAGTTATAACAAAAGAAAAAAACCATGTACTACAACTTTTGAATTTAGAGTCAATTTTATGTCTTTTATTTTCAAGGATGCGATGATGAAAGCCATATTGTCAATTAATTCGTAACTTTGACCACAAAAGTAAAATAAAATAAAATTTGTACAAACTTGAAAAATACTTAAAAAATCAAAGTTTGAAAAATATATATATATATGTTGTCAACAAACAAACAAACAAAAAAGAGGTAGACAAACTTTAAAAATGTTTAAAATTCAACATTTGCAAAAAAAAAATAGTAGACAAATTTGAAAAATGCTAAAAATATCAACATATAAATAAATAAAATAGATGTCAAGTCCCACTAGCACAACCGGTTGAGGATGGGCCTCGTTAGCGAGGTGAACCAGGATCAAACCTCATGGGGGGTGGTTGTGCCCTGTGCTATGGGGAGGAGACATGTTAAAAAATCCATTCAACTTAGGGTTGGGGTGGCCTAGGCTGGGTGCAATCCCCAAGTGACTTTGACAGATTAGATGCCCCTGGGTTGTGGCTCCTCAAGCCACAGGTCAAGCCTAGAGGATCACAAACAACTTGACAAACAAACAAACAAAAATAGACAAATTTAAAAAACACTTCAAAAATCAACATTTGAAAAAGAAAATGTTGATACTTTTAAGGTTAGAAGATTTGAAGTGTAAAAAAAAAAGAGGGTGATGTTGCGTCACCACTTTTCAAAATCAATGTGAAAACCATGATTTGATGCAACCCCTTATAAAACGAGAGCTCAGTAAAGTTCTCGTTAAGTTGGTAACATTGTTGAAAATGGCAATGAACCAAAGAAAGGATCGTTCGATACTCTTTGTAATCAATGTCGCAATTACCATAAGAATGCGACAACATGACGTGAATCCAATGCCAGCCACAAGTTTTAGCTTCTTCTCATCAGCCATTAAACACAAACACAACAACTTTATGAAATTTTAGGTTGCAGTCGTGATTTTGTGTTTTTTGATGGTTTTGCTACGGTCTTTTAGAATTACAACTCTTAAGAGACACCACATGCCATCTAAGATTATGGTTGAAAGGTTATTCCGTAGTTGTAACGGCAATAACGTTGCTAAATTGATCCATGAGGTAAAGTGAAGCTCTCTTCCCTGTCAACAAGAGGGTGTGATTTTCTTTTGTTAAAGATGGTGGTTTTGTTGTACACATATTGCTATGAATTTTCTAGTTATATGTAGATTTTCTTTGCATTGGAGTGATGAGTGAAAATAAATGAACCCAAAGCTTGGCTTTTAGGGGGTCAAGTACTTGTACTAGTTATCTTTTCTTCCACTCCACCCCAAATAAACGTGTTGTCCAAAACTCAAATCAAAGATCAAGGCCAAAAGTTAATTGTTTTGTTGAAAATGAGAACAAAAGATGAAATCAAACTTGACTTTTATAACAATGTAATGAACAAAGTTCATTTACTACATACATCTCCAACCTACAAAGCACAATAAGTCAAACCTCATAAATTATAAATAATATATATAATTGAATAAAATATGAGGTTTGATAAAATATGATTGGTACCATTTCATATGATTGCTTATATGCATTGCTTAGTTACTAGGGTGGAATGGCCATATCCCTTTGTTAGGTTAAATCTTTTAATTGTATTGTTATAAATTGTAAATATAACAAATGCTTTGCTTGGAGAATTTGTATGAGACAAGCTTGAAAAAAGATTAAGGTGGACTTGTTAGTGTTGATGCTAGTTTGGTATTGAGCCTTTTATAGGAAAGCAAGTGGCTACACCCTGACTCCACTACTCAAGGGGATTGATGAATCCTTCAATTTCCCATCAAATTTAAATGGAGATCATGAGTCATAATAAATCCTCTAATTTCATGTAGAATAGAAAACCTTTATGACTAGTTGCACCCTCAATTTTCCTATGTGAAGTCATGAGTTATGAAAAATCCCTCGATTTCCCTATGGAAAATCTTTATGAGTGACTTTGCCTTAAGCTACTCATAATGATTTCCCATAGGGAAATCAAGGATTACGAGTAGCATCGTATGATACCTTGTTAGGCCACCTAAAGCCGCTACAAAGATTTATTGACAGTTAGAACTAGCTTAGTGTGATGCCTTGCTAGGCCATATTTGTTGGTTAAGATTTGTTGTTGATGGTGAATGCCCTAGCCAAGGTTTGAATGCAAGCCACTCATAAAGATTTCCCATAGGGAAATTAAGCATTAGGAGTAGCTTGGTATGATGCCTTGCTATGTCACCTAATGCCGCTCACAAAGATTTCCTATAGGGAAATTGAGAGTTAGGACTGGCTTGGTGTGATGCCTTGCTAGGCCATATTTGTTGGTTAAGGTTTGTTGTTGATGGTGAATGCCTTAGCCAAGGTTTAATGCATTGAAGAGTCATAGCTTGCGATAAGTTTGAAGGACTATCTCATACCAACTTGTGATAAGCTGTTGATATGTACTCACAACTACATCCTTTTGCATATATGAAGTGTTGTTCGCTCTCCAACTTTATGTACTTGGGAATCTAATTTTCAGCATATGTACTCATGGTAATTGAATAGTTCATAGTGCTAGTTACGTATGCTGATTTAACACAACAATGAACAGAGTTTATTTTGTGATTTGTCAAGTAAATCAAGTAAATAGAAGCTAAGAGGGAATAATTGTGGCTATAATTGTTGTTTATAAGTAATTCTCAATTTTGTTATATGTTGGAGATTGTGTCCTCAAGGCTGGAAACATAGTTTCCTTGAAATCCATTTGTTTGGTGTTTACTTACTTGAATTGTCTTATGTGTTTAATTGGTAAAAAAAAAAATATATGCTCTTGTAATCTATATTTCAGATTTAGCCATAAAGGTGAAAGTTCATAGAAAAATAGATTTAGCAAATTTCATTTAAATTGAGTGAAATTTCTAAATTTGCACCAAGCACAGATCTTCAAAATTTCCACACAATTGATATGTGTGGTAACTTGAAAAATTAAAGGTTTTCTTTATCTTGGAAACCTCATTTGAGATCAGCGGTTGAGGACATGAATAGTTTGTACAACGAGTGCATGCAATTATGATTGATATGATGAAGGACAAGAATGATGTGAAACAGCTAATCTTAGGTCGAGCAAAAAGGAATTGCTTGAAATTTATGTCTCTATTACAATTTCCAAAAATGCAATACGAGGATAGGCAGTGGCCTATAGGAATGCACTAAGGTCTACTGAGAAGCTGATGTTTTCTTCCTATCCCAACCTACAGATGACCTCAAGAGGCTAACTCTCCCTAATGAGAAAGCCTTTCAAGAGCCTAGGTGGCTACAATCTCTGTGTGTTTGTTATGAAAGCAAAGTAGGTTTATGAAGCAAAGTAGGTTTGCACCCTATTCCTAACTCATCCTGTCCTTTCCATCCCTCGACATATTTGCAACTGAAGAAACACGGAGAAACAGAAATCGTTACTATTCAAGCATGAAAGCACATTATGAACTTGAACGAAAGTAAACCTACTTCAAGAACAGTTAAAATTATGAAATCTCTAGAGTATTGTGTATGAAACACTACAGATATTCCCCTCATAGCACAGTCACTTCGCCAAAAAAGTCACTGAAAATGGGTTCAATTTGCGAGAAAGAATATTAATCATCTAATTAGACTGTTTGACCACTAAGCCTCAAAGTGATAGGAATGTAGAAGTGTCTCTCTCGTTTTTTAGCTTAGCTTTACTGTTCGTGCAGATTGCTAAACTATACAAACCAGGGAGGCTAAATTAAAACAAAACTAAAATATGGTGTAAATCATAAATGCAAAACAGAAAATATAGCTCAAAAGTAGACAAAACAAAATATGAAACTTGATCAAGCATACATTCTAAGTCTAACAAAAATATCTTGACAACCTACTGAGAAGAGAAATGGTACCCTGTTGAAGTGGGATGATCATCCTTACCTAGACCAGATGAAAAATATTTCCGCTTGTTTATTGAAGGTCAAGCTGTAGCGTCTACATGTGCCAAGCTGAAAGCTCCTTGTGTCCACAAGAAGCTGGAGGAACCAATGGGCCTAAGTTGAGAAGTGTTGATTTTTCCTCGGCATTTCAGAATCAGGTTTATGTCTAAAACACAATCACAAACACACTAAAATGCCACAACACAAGCACTTTGCACAGCGGAAAATGTACAGCAGTGAATCAATGTAGTACACAAGAAATTTACACAACCCAAAACTTGTTATATTACAACTTTAATACAACAAACATAGGGCTCCCATACCAGGGATCATGGCCCTTGCAATTAGTCCTGATACAAGGAAAACTAGGGCTTGAGATCAAGAACATATGGTGCTCAATCTACCCTTGAACAAGACACACTTGACTTGCTCAAGAAGCGCTTACACCAGCCCTTTCAGTCCACTTGTCTTGAACACCTAGCAGGTCCTTTGCCACCTCTTCTATTGCTCACAAGTACTTTTGCTGCTCCAGAATTGCTAGTATCTTCAGCTGCTCAAAACTACCTCTCACAGTGGTCTATGCTCCTCCAAAGATCCCTGAACTTTGGCTTATCTTTGGCTTATCTAATCTGCCCACTAGCAACGTATGTCACAGGACACGTCCTTAGGGGTCCCATGTCCCATATTTCACGTGTCGGTCACAACACGACCCATAAAATGTGTCTGACACATTTTTTAACGTGTCTTAAAATCAGGACACGTGTTTGGGCTGTGTCAGACACATGCCCTAAGATGTCCTGATTTTAGGACATGTGTCCCACTAAAATCCCAAAGTAAAAAGCATTGTGTTTTGAATTCTTTTTATTTTTTCTATCAATTTCGTTTTTGTTCGTTAGGTGTTAGCCAACATGGATCTTAATGACCCAATGCTAGAGCCAGTCACTTTTGATCACGAGTCTTTTGAGGGGTCATCCTCCACACCAACAAATGCAGCAAGAGATCTTGGATTGGGCATAGAGGAGGATGGAATAGAGTTAGATGGCAGTGGTAGTTGATGGTGATTATGACATGGAGGAGGACTTGGACTATTGATAGAGTTGTGACTAGAGTCATGACCAGTACCACTGACAAGCTATGATATTCCTACCTATTTTGTATCTACTTATTTTGTATTTTCTAGTGGAATTCCCTCGATATCTGTGTAATACATTTTGATTTTGATGACTTAATGAAAAATCTGCATTTATGGTTTTAATATCTAAGTTGTACTTCTAAATTTCTAGTTTTATCATGATATTTCTAAATTTCTAGTTTCTTATGTGCTTTGAACAATAGTTAATAATATGAAGTTTGAACATTGAACTGTGAACATCACTGATGTAGTAAATTAATAAACTAACTAGTTCTAAAATTGTGAGTACTAAATTAGTAAATTAGTAAATAGATATCATCACGATTCATATCTATAGATGTTCTAATTTCTAAAAAATATGGATCAGGCACTATATATACATTGATGATATCTATCTAGTAAATTATATATATATATATGTGTGTGTGTGTGTCCCCCGTGTCCTGTTTCTGAGGTTGTTGTGTCTCGTGTCAAATACTCGTATTTACTGTCCTCGTGTCATGTGACTTAGCTAGTAACCTTCTTGCTGCTCCAAGTAAGACTGCTCTTGGGGTCTTTACTAGCTGCCCACTTACAGACCTCTTGCTGCTCCCAGGACATCTGAATCTAGGGCACACGAACCAGCTCTCACACTATCTCTTTGCTGCTCCAAAGATAACAGAACTTAGGGCTTGAGAAGTCTGCCACCTAACAGGGATATTGCTCCACCAATACCACAGTACTTGGGCTTATTAACACGCTGTCCAATCAGCTTATTGAACAGACCTTATACATCAATCAACCTTCAGCACTTCTCCAATGATTCCGTCCACAACTTCACTTCATGACAGCCCCTCTCTCCCTTCAGCGTACCACCCTACATTCTGTCCACTTGCATGCACTCTTCTGTCCACACTTGAGGGTATTTCGGCCCCTTTCTTGGATCTGACCTCCCACAGACCTAGTGCGCACAAACGGAGGCACTGCGGCCCTTAAAACAGAGATAATCTTGCTCCACTAGAGTCTCGGCCCTCTCCTCTATACCCAGAAACAGAGTGCAGTTCAACAGGTCATTAGGACAGACTTTAGGGCTAATCTAGGGTGACTGTTCATGCATAGAAATAGCCCTAGTCTAGGGCACGAACCACAGAGAGAAATACCTCCAAAACCTTGCGCAGAAAAGGCCTACTTGAGGGCTGAGTATCACAGAGACAACTTCCTCTTCCTGGGCTAAACTCGACCTTCTATTGCAGACTTAGACAAACCATAATGTGCTCCAGCTCGTCCTCCTTAAGGCTCTGCGACTACCTGAGATTTTCGCTCTTCCTTTAGGACAGTAATCACATGAGAATGCTTGCTTGGATGCTTTTCAACAAACTTATCTTCACTCCTTATAGTGTTCCTTGGTGGTGTCTTTTCTCACAAAGGGTCATGACATATAACCAAGCCGGCTGCCGACCTAAGCCATCTTGCTTGAACACCAATTTCTTAAGGAATCAAAATTATTTTCGTTTATCTTTCACTACATCATCGAAGCCCTAGCAGCCCCTTAGCCCATCAAGGGTGCCCCTCATGCTTTCAATGAATAAACTATCATTTTTCAACTTGGTCTTGTGCCCACAACTTTGTGTACAGAACCCATCACTTGGATACATTGCCCACAAAGCTTCATTTATATGGGTCAACACCTCACAAGCCCAGTACCCCAGGGGTTGTGAGAGTACCTCCCAAGCTACACATTTCAACAACAAGAAATCAGAATACTATGGCTAAGGAATGATGGAAAAAGTGTCTAAAATGGCTTTATGATTCACTAGAGATTGCTACCAGACTCATAGGTGGGCACAATGCTGAGACTTACTCAGTATTTGATCAAACATGAATTCAATTAAGACGGCGTACCCTTTGCACAGCCATTTAACTTGAAAAGGTGCCATTACTTATGGCCATGTGTAATTCCTCGTATATTCACTAGACCACACTAAGCAGCATCTGTAAAACCTAGGGCAATAGGCCTTCGCTTTAAAATTCCTTATACTCACAAACATTAAAAAAAATAAAAATCAGAGGAAAGATAATACAAACAAAACTTCCAAATGTGGAAGAAGAAAAGGATGTTAACCTTGGAAGTAGAAGCAATCTTGGGCAATCCAAAGGTTGACAGAGAAAGGGAAATTAGTCCTGAAACCAGAAGTAACCTTGAGCAAACAGCAAAACAGCTTTGCTAAAAAGGTTATTCCTGTGTACTTAATCAAGAGGGGGCAATCGGCCCTTGAAGAAACCTTATTTGAGCTAAAAATCTATATTTAGAATTTAAATCGTTAATCATTCACAATGATTTAAGAGCAAAGAAATTTTTAAAGGGAGGAGACTTGAATAAACACCTTCACGAAGTTATTTCAAGTGGTGACTCGTCAAACAATCTGTCCAACTTTGTACAGATTTTTTTCAGTTGTGACTGTGATATATCACCTAGAAGGAAAGCTTTTCTCCTACAAAGAAAGCATGAACCTGTTTATTGACTTCAATCCAACTACATCCAGGTTTCTTTTTTATGCCTCTATTCTTCATCATTCTTCGTACCTTTTCAATGTCACTCCACCTGCCAACTGCAGCATAAATGTTTGAGATAAGCACATAAGGTGCATCGTTTTCAGGGTATAACTCAAAAAGGCGCTCTGCCACACGTTGTCCTAGTTCTATATTGTTATGTATTCTACAACCGCCAAGCAAACAAATCAACACAACAGCATCAGGTGTTATTGGCATTTTGTTGATAAAGTCATGCGCTTCATGCAGACGCCCAGCACGGCAAAGAAGGTCAACCATGCATTTATAGTGTTGCATTGTAGGTGTTATGTCATAATATTCACTCATGCAGGTGAAGTATTGATAGCCCTCCTCCACTAGACCTGCATGATTGCATGCAGACAAAACACTCACAAAGCTGACATGGTTGGGTTTGATGCTAGAGTTTATCATTTGTTCAAAGAGTTTGAGGGCCTCCTTGCCACAGCCGTGCATGGCATACCCTCCAATCATAGAATTCCATGAGATGAGGTCTCTACGATTCAATTTGTCAAATAGTTTGCTTGCCTTCTCTATGCTACCACATTTTGCATACATGTCTATCAGAGCATTCACCACAAGGGAATCAGATTGATATCCAGTTGAAATTACTTTTTCATGGATTTCGAAACCCTGCTGCAAAGCTGCCAAATTTGCACACACTGGAAGAATAATGGCAAGAGTTCTTGAATCCGGTGTCACGCCTTCCAATTGCATTTGTTGAAAAATCTTCAAGGCGTCCTCACCATGCCCGTTCTGTGCAAACCCTGCAATAATTGCATTCCATGATATCACATTTTGCTGAGGCATTTCCTTGAAGAGTTTCAGGGCTTCATTAACAAGCCCATTCTCAGCATATCCTGTAATCATTACATTCCAGGAGACCAGATCTCGCCGATGCATCATGCCAAACAAGCACTGTGCCTTTTCAATGCTTCCACATTGTGCATACATTTCTACAAGGGCAGTCATCACAAATAGATCAGACTGAAATCCACTTATTACTATTTTTCTATGGATCTCCATACCTAGTTTCAAGTCCACCAATTGGGCACATCCTAGGAGTCCACTGGCAAAGGTTTTTGAGTCTGGCTGCATACCAGCCAATTGCATTTGCCGAAAAAGCCTCAGGCTCTTTTCACCATGCTCGTTCTGTGCAAGCCCTGCAACCATAGCATTCCATGAAGCCACATTCCTATGAGGCATTTCCTTGAAGAGTTTCATGGCCTCATCAATGAGCCCATTTTGTACAAATCCTGCAACCATTGCTGTCCAGGAGACAACATTTCGCTGATGCATTCTGTCAAATATTTGACTTGCCTTCTCTATACTCCTACATTTTGCGTACATGTCAATCAGGGCATTACCCATCACCAACAGATCTGACTGAAATCCACTTCTAATTATTAATGAATGGATCTCCATGCCCGGTTGCAGCGCTGCCAAGTCAGCACATGCTGGCAGAATACTAATCAAAGTTTTTGAGTCTGGCTTTATACCCGCCAATTGCATTTGTTTGAAAAATCCCAGGGCTTCCTCGGCATGTCCATTCTGTGCAAATCCCGCAATCATTGCATTCCATGTGACCACATTTCGCTGAGGCATTCCCTTGAAGAGTTTCAGGGCCTCGTCAACAAGCCCGTCGTAGGCGTATCCTGCAATCATGGTTGTCCAGGAGACACCATCTCGTTGGTGCATTTTGTCAAACAACTTGCGTGCTTTAGGTATGTTTCTACATTTTGCATACATGTCTGTTAGTGCATTCACCACAACAACATCACACTGATGTCCACTTGCAATTATTCTTTC
Organism: Pinus tabuliformis; assembly: GCA_031772625.1. NCBI lineage: Eukaryota > Viridiplantae > Streptophyta > Pinopsida > Pinales > Pinaceae > Pinus > Pinus tabuliformis. The sequence goes on from CM062820.1 coordinate 993,348,713, forward strand.
ATGGATCTCCACACCCTGTTGCAGAGATGCCAAGTTAGCACAGGCTGGAAGAATACTGGCAAAGATGAATTCATCAGGTTGGAGACCTGTTCTTTGCATTTGACGAAATAATGTCAATGCCTCTTCAGCAGGGCCATGCCTTGCATAAGCTGCAATCATGACAGTCCATGAGCACACATCTCTTTCAGTCATTTGGTCGAAAACTCTGCGAGCGTCCATCACACTTCCACACTTGACATACATGTTGAGTAATGTATTGTGTGAAAGTATGTCTTCTGTGAATCCTCTCCGCTCCATGTGAGAGTGGATGAGTTTTCCCTGTGGTAAATTTCTCTTCTTGATGCAGACCTGCAAGAGATGAACATATATGGAAGAGTGAAGAGGGCTTTGAATAAAATACAAAGAATGGACGGCCTCTTCCAAACAGCCCTGCTTACAAAGTGTTGTAACATAATCCAGAGATGTAGCCATTGAAGTGGTAGTGGTGGACAGCCTAAGTTGAAGGCAAAACAAAGGTTCCACATGCAGTAATATCATCCTGGTTCTCTCATAGCTCAAAGCCTGTAACATTGGTTTCTGTTTTCTGACTGGTTAGTTTTTCAAATTGAAATCAAGAGCGGTAGCAGAGGTGTAAAGCCATTTTACTCACAGCTCAACCCATTGGAGGTTGGTTGCAGATGAGCTGTGATTTTGTTTTTCAATCCATTTTCTTCCAGCCCCACTGTATATTTTAGAATGGGCTAGATAAATATCGTCAGCCTTTGGCCGCCAGAGAGGTTTATCACTCCTCGCACAGTACATATCCGGTTGCCAGAAATAAATCCGGGCCATCATGACTTATTCCTGGTATGGCGCTTTTGCGATCATTATATACATAAAAAAATTGTTCCTTACTCTGTTTTAGTTGGTAAGATATTTATCATTGCCTTTGTAATAGTCGAAGAGTTTTATGCTTATTATGATGTTTTATATTAACTAAATATATATTTTATATTTGGTAAATTTTTAATTATTAAGATTTTATTTTTATTTTTTTTGGTGGAGAAATTTGAAATTTTTTTAGTTTGTAAAATATTTTTTAAAATCTTATACCGCAGAGACATGGCAAGTTCAAAACCATAAATTAGGCATAAATTATAAAATATAAACCTTAATTCCAATGCACAACCAATATTTTTTTTTATAAAATTGAAGGGTTTATAGGAAGGATTTCAACATACCAATAAGACATGTTTTCTCCATAAATTCAAAGAAAAGTGTCACTTCCATCGCATGCCCAATATAAGACATGTTTTCTCCATAAACTTAAAGAGAAGTCTCACTTCCATCGCATGCCCAATAGTTTTTTTTGGACAAATTATAAAAGTTTTGGGTGGGGATTTTGAGCAATTTCTAGTTAGTGAGGTTCATAAACTAAACCTTATGCTTAACCTTGTTCTAGACACTGAGTCTTAAGATTTGGGGTTTTTGTAGAAGAGTTTTATATTCTATGAAAACCCTCATGATTAAGGTTTTTCATGTATTATCATAGGATTCTTGACCAAGTAAATTTGGTTTTGAAAATAGTGTTTGCATCATGCAGAGAAAATCCACATTATGGTAGAGTGCTCGTGTTGCTTCATTGTCAACTATATACAATTCAAGTACCATTGCATAAGATTAATTTTGGAAGATGGACAAGTCAAGTCAAAAAATATACACATAACCCAAAATCCTACATACATGTTAACGAAGGCAATAACCAAGGAGAAACAGAGTTCCCCTTCTCTGTTAGTAGATCCAGAGCAAGAGGAACTTTGTTTCTCTTGCTCTAATCTGTTGTTAGATCCACAAAGAGAAAGCAACTCTGCTTTGTTGTTAGATCCAGTACCCCCTGACCAACTAAAGTGATATGACAATCTGAGATCTAGAGCAATGTGTGCTCCACACCCACAAATGCCTCTTGTTGATGCACCGCAAAAAAAACCACTAGCCTAGATGATCCTATCTCCCTTAAGTTGCATATTCTTCTTTTTGGTTTTAGAGACCACGGACCAATCACCTAGAAATATTTCACTAACTTCAAACTTGTGCGTCGCGCTTGAGGGGCATTCTCATAAAAAAATTTGCATTCCTGCTCCACCAAATACCCCAATCAATGTAAAAAGGGAGCACCCTAAATACCTGTTGTCCCTCGGTCCATTTTGCAAGACAATTATCAATGGATGAGCAGTCCACCTCTTCTTGAATGTGTGGTATAGATAACACCTCGTTTTACATGGATACCGCAAATGGGAAAGTGAGAAAAAGATGGACCACCTCTTCCATCGCACCACCACACATATAGAAAATGCCTGGTCCCTAAATATGTCTTCTAATGAGATTCTCCCACGTAAGTATACAATTATGCAGAACTAGCCACATGAAGCACTTAAGTTTTAAAGGGATCTCCCAACGCCATGCTTGTTGCAACCAAACTATCAAGTCATGAACGACATGTCCCTTAGTTATGTACAAATATAAGTCTTTTACCATAATTTGTCATGTTGATATACATCCACACCAGGACAGAGTGTCGTCCTTTTCAATCAATTATATACCCGCATGTTGAATCTAGCCTCTGTATCTATCCCATTCATCCATCAAAGCCTCTAGGAGATAAAGGTCTCTAGATTTTGGCCAACCAGAGGAAATTTGTATGGAACTACAATGGTTATCCAACTGGTTGAACGTGTAAATGCCCTTATGATTAACAAAATATATGATGGGAGCAGCAGAGAGTAGGTGAATGTTTTCCATACCTTTAATAGCAGTGAGGCCAACTCCAATCTTATCTCCCCAAAATACTTACCATCGTAAATTTCCCACCAGCCACAATTTCTCCTTCATCGGGCTACACAAAATCTGTGATGTTTTAGTGTTTTCAAGAGCCCCTGCATCTATCCATTCTTCAAGAGACTGATTCTTTAGGTATTTTTCTCGAAAAAATTGATTCCGTAAGCCTTGGCCTCAGAAGGCTCTCCATAGATTTTTGGCTAATAGGGTGAAATTAAAACCTTCAGTGGCTCTAATTCCCATGCCCCCTTTGCACACATCCTAAGCTATGACCTCTATTCGAACCAAATGTATCTTCTTTTGTGTACCAACACCAACCTAGAGGAAATTTACAATTACCTTATCAATTCTTTTGGTGACTTCCTTCGGAATTTGTATAGGTACATCCAATCTACTAAATGATTTGAATTTAAACAGGAACACAACAAATTACAGATATAACCATAAATACAAAGACGCAACAGAAATGACACTTTATTTCATTAATATCAAATACTGAAATATGCTTATAGTTACAAACATAACGGAAATAAGATTAGCTTAGGCGATGGTAGATTATCTCTGAGAGATGTGGCGGCTACATGCCTCTGAACTGTGTTACAATGAGGCTCCATGTTACACAACATTTTGTCACTGTCCCTATACTCCCCGTTCCATGATCCTGGAGGACCTCTACAGTGAACCCTACATGCTTTCCCTTCATGAAGAAACTCCCATTGTGTCCCTCTTCATGAGCAGAACAATTCCCTTTTGCATCATTTCCCAAAAATCTTTTGTTTTTCCTAGTTTACAAGACCGGCGCTAATGACCTTTGTTCTCCTCGCACCAATATGCAGGGATTAGAACTGTCCTTAGTGCCGACCGGAGCAACTGAGCTTTGTTCCAGTCGCATCGATCCTCTTTTTGAAAATTTTTTAAATAAGGAGCTGAAGCTTCCAACACTAGAAGCTTCATAACGGAAGTCTGGTAGATGGTTGGGCTGGATGGAGTCGAGGATGTCAGTTTGGGCTTCTTTCCCCTATAAGGATGGAACTACCTCAAGAGATAAGACCTTCTCCCATGAGAAGAGGAACCATCTTCCATCCATTCATGCTATATAAACCTCCTTTTTCCCAAGCAGAAGCTAGTGTTAATGTTGGTGTGCTAGTGCTAATTAAGTTTGGAGTAAACAACAAGCTATTCATAGTTGTAGCTCTCTAGTTGTGTGTGAGGGAGAAGTGTGAATTTGGTTTAGTGTGAAGACTAAAGGGAAGAGCCTTAAAACTATCATTGTTGAGGCCATCATGGAATGCTAACGGAAGTGTGTGGGAACTTGGTTTTGTCGGAGGAGAACAACAATGTCAAGACAATGGTTGTAATCTCTTCTTGATTTAATATATATGCAACTATCAATTGATTTCCTACATAATGTGTCATCTCACATGTTTATGGCTTAATGCTTCTTGACTTGTTAAGTAGGTTGAATTACAATTCGTTTGTTATCACAATTGTTGTTTGTTGTTGTTTACTTGTTTCAGGTGTTCGAAGAAGGAAATGGGAGATAGTTGGAGCAAGCAAGCAAGGCCATCACCAAATGGGATAAGCATACTAAGAGGTAGGCCCTCTTAATTGGTTCTAACCTAAGGAAATCTTCCATAGAATGTCTTGTTTGTGGCTAGACCTGCTATCGGGCTAGAGGAATTGTTTGTGTCCACACTTAGAATTTTACTTCACCACAAATTGGTGACTCTGTTAGGGATTTGGTCCTTTTGTTTGTTTGCTTGGAATTTCATGGTTTTGTGTGAACTTTTCTAGTTTCGTCACTTCCCTTTAGTTTTGTCTGCTTTGCTTTGCTTACTACTCTAGTTTTGAAATTCATAGTAGCAAGTCTAGTCCCAACTTTTGAAATTTTTTATTTTTTCTTTGCATTCTCGCTCAGCACGCTTATTTTGCTGACAGTCACACCGATCAGCGCGATATGCCGAGAAACAGTTGCGTCGACCCCCTTCTGGCACTTGTTGTTAGTTAGGTAGTCACGCCAATGCCTACAAGTGAATATTTGGGTTCACCCCAGATCTTGGCCAGTGTGTTTTTCTCTCATGATTTCTACCCTGTTAGTTGTTCAGACCGTCTTCTCCTTGACTAGAAAGCTTCTTTTCATTTGGTTTATTTTCTTGTTGATTTGCCATCTTTTCTCTTGATTTCTTGGGTCATTGGATGGTTAGTGGCACTAGGGCATCTAGATTGTCATGCATTTAGCTGATTGTGAACTCAGTAAATCAAGTTGTTGGTGCATTTACTCCTTGCATTTCGGTTATGGTCCTTCTACGGCTTTGACCTCCATTACACAAGTTTGAAAAGTTTTCATTTGCTTGTCTAAACGTCTCTTTTCTGGCATAGATCACATTGCTTGTCTTGTTTTTGGTAAAGTCGTTGTGTCATTAGTTTGAAAGAGATTCTCTTTTCGTGTTTTTCATTTGCTTGAGAATCGATTGTCTCGAAACTTTTTCATTGAAGTGTTTTATGAGAAATTCATTTTGTCATTTCATGAAAAGTACCAAATTCTAGTTTGCTGCATCAATATGTTACAGTAGTTAGTATTATTGAAGACTAGGATTGCATTGGCATTTGAAAAGGAAAAAGAATTCTCTTTACTTTTGAAAGCACTGTTCAAGTGTACTTGTTAGGAAATTAGGAATTGGAATGTATTTTTCATTAGTTTATTTTCTCGAAAAGTGAAGTAGTGAAAGATCATTTTTCTTTTGGTTGCTTGGTTGTTTGCATTTGAGTGTGTTTTCTACTCTCTCTAGTGTAGACTGTTATCACTCAGAACTTTTCCTGAAAAGTTTTCGAAGAAGGAAAGGACAGAGGTAACCACAAACCAACTTTTAAGCATAGGCTCTAGCCAACCTATGGCTCAGAGAGGGCTCTCTCTATATGATTTAGCTTTGTTTGCTGGGATTTTAGGCTAGTTCTAAAGGTTCAGGGGGTTTTTGATTTGTATTGAAGGTTGGATGGTGGAATCCTTAAAACAGATGGATAGAATGATGTCTTTGGACCATTGGGCTATGGAGTCAAAGAAGGGCAGTAGAACTGGAATTAACTCACTAAAGGGAGTGTTCAAAGGGCAAGCTAGTAGAGTAAAGTGCAGGTCTTTGGGCCAGATGGGTGAAATGGTCTTAACCAGGGTGAGAGAGCAATTAAGAATTCTCAGACCGGGATTAAAATGAGGAACAGAGGATAATCATGAACAAAGGGAAATTAAGAATCCTTTGCTATAGATTACAGGGGGACAACCTAAACTAAGGAGCAATCAAGAATTCCTTAACTTAGATAATCAGTAGAAAACATTTAAATGCATAATAGTTAAAACAGAGTGCAGTGAAGAAAATTCTGAGATATCATTCCATATTATAGCATTTAGATATAGAAATACATTAAAGATTGTGAAAAAACTTTGAGAAAGATAACAACACAAAAGAAAATACTTGTCTGCACTTCGCTCTACACATGAATCTTGTGAAATGTCTGGTCTTTATTCATTAATTCAGCTTGCCAATCAGTGATACAATAGCTTACAGTCTTTTGATCAAAAGGTCTATAGAAATGTCTAAGAATCCACCCCACACACTTCGAATTGTGAAGTATTTATACAAAAATTATTACAAAATATCTCAAAACAAACTTGAGATTTAATCTAGGAAATACAAAATATCTTCTTGCAAGAAGATAGAGACAACTATTGAACTGTTTCATGTTGTCCCTTTTATTGTGGTACTGCTGGCTTTTATGGTTGGATTTGTAGCCCTTTATGTTGGCTTGTTGTTGTGGTCTTTTACGCTAGAATCTTCTTTAACTTTTATCTTTCACCTGATACTCTTTGACACTGATACACTTTGGCATGCTGACCTGTTTTCATCTATTTACCTGGCTGTTCTACTTTTACTGTGTAATAACTTTTTTACTGTAAATTTCTTACAGTAAATCGGTCATCTTTTCCCACCATTCAGCATCAGGTAACTTGACATTTATCATTCGCTTATATATCTCATTAGCCTCGGTATACTTGGACAAATTGGGTTTGGTGATGAACAAGTGTTTTATCGCATGCTGGAGAAAAAACAAGTTCTCAAATGTATTATACAAAACTTTTCCTATTGGCAGTGCTTTTATTGCTGAAGTGCTAGCTTGTTCTTTATCCAATTGCCTAAGTCTATTATCATAGTCCAGCTGTGTCATAAGTCTGTCATTAATGACCAAGGGACTGGGCAATCCTTTTTCCCTCAAAATTTGGAATTTAGCCATGAATCTATCAATGGCTACCTACATGTTCTGGCACTTTTCTTCCAAGTTTAGCATCAGGTTTCTCTTGGAAAGGACCTTCCTTATTTCCAAATGGTTTTAGTCTTGTCTCCTATATCTAGCTCATGAAGCTCGTACCTATTTTTGTTGTTAAGGAAGTGGATGAATCTATTGGCATCCTCAAGCATATCACCCAATTCCTCCTTGACCTTTTGAATAGCTACTGTAGCTATCTTTATCAATTCTGTCTGCTCAAAAATAATTTGAATAGATGGCCAAATATCCTTGACGGAGTTAATGATATTGGTCCATAATAGTTCCTTGGCTTGTCCAAGGCGTTTCTCCAATGTTAGGTCTTTCTCCATAGCTTTGACTCTTTCACTCATCCTATTGGCCTTTTGTGCCTCTTCCTTTTGCATAATTTGGGAAAGTTTGTAGTCAGTTTCTAAACTTTCCACCTTTTCTTTCAGTCTGTTCATTTCTGTAGCCTGAATAGACATCTCTTCCATGGCTCTGACCAACTCTGCTACTTTTTCTCCTGATGCACCTACTGTTGTAGACTCTGTTGTGACTGGCAATGTTGTGGCAGGTGGAGTTGTAGGTGCTAGTGAAGCTGCCAGTGTGGAAGGGACTGCAGTAGATATTGTAGGGATGACATTTGTAGAAGTTGTGGCAATGTCAGTTTGTTTTAATTGGATCAAGCTATCCAATTCTTTCTCTGTCTCTCTTAGTTGATCATTAAGTTTTAGGACCAAGTCCATCAACTCTTCATGTCTGGTTTGGCTCTCTAAGACTTCAAGTGTTTGAGGATGTTGCAGCTGAGGTATCTTCAATTGCTTCTTAAGTGCAGCAATATCATCGTTTTTCTTATTTATGAGTTGCTCGGTAGCCTTTATATCTTTGAGATCATATGTCAACTCAATAACTAATTCTTCCAAAAAATTAATCCTTGTATCCTTGGCCTGTGAGGAGGCCTTCTCCAACTGAAACTGTGCCGAGATGTTGTTTAATGAGTTTTGTAGCTAATGGGCAGCTATGGCTTTACCTGTAAGGGTGGAGTATATCATCTCTCCAGCCTGTTTATGTAGTTCTATCTGGTCTATAGGATGAATATCCCTTGCCAATACTTCAAAGTCAACCCTCTTGAAATCTGAAGATGTCTTGGGCATGGAAAATTGTAGAGCTGTAACTAGGGTCTCTCACACCGCTAATTATTCCACATTAATAAGTCAATCCGGGAACGTTTTGTTATTGCAAGAAGTAGCTCAATCCGAGGCTATTTGTCCGAGTAATGCTTAGTAGTACAGTGGGTTGAGAAGATCAAAGGAAAACAGATGCTAAGCTGTAACGAAACCAAAAGATAGAATCACACAAAACAGTTGATCAGTCAAGGGTACGGAATCGATAACCCTTCCCTCTAGAAACTGATTAAAGAAGAGGAATTAGAGCATGGACTTATAGGTCTGGGAGCTAAGCAGCGTCTTGCTGAGGCTCACTACAGCCGTAGGCCTTCTCTCACACCAAAACAACAAAGGCAGGTAAATAAGTCAGCGGAAAGTAACATGGAACAGCAAAATGGAAATGGGACAGCAATAAATGGAACAGCAATAATCAAATGGAACAACAATCCGTAAGGATTTATGAAACAACAACCATCACCTGTATGTACATGTTCTACATTAATATAGCAATCTGAGAGTATTGAATGATACGACTATGTTTCTAAACAGAATGACGCTACTCTCAAATCCCACAAATATTGTTTAACATAAATCCAATGACAGTAACATTCCTACCAGTACTCTGTTACAGAAATGGCTGAATAAAGATACAATTCGACCCTGTGTAAATCCAATTATACAGTGCAGAGTCTTTATATAGAGAAATCATTCATTCATTAAACGTAACAGAGCATAGCGCATCATATAAAGAATTCATCAGACTGCTAAGTAATAAAGATAAACAAACCACACACAAATCACCGTATAATGATACAAAAGCAAGTGTCCTTTGAAGCCGGGCCCTTAGCTGCCAATGGTACACTGCCTTAGATTACTCCAGACGCAGAGACGGAATAAACACCAAGTCTTTTATATTAATCGCATTCACAAGAGTATAACAAAATCAGGTCTCAGTGAGACGCAATGATTAAAGTTTGTTCTGGAGCTGTAAAATTACAAAACAGTCGTCCTTTGCTTAATGATGTTGTGCCATTATATAAAAGAAATGACGGAGATATCTAGATAATCAGAGATAAGTAAAGCAGCGATCCCTCAGGATCGAAGATCCTGAGGGATTCGCTAATCGTTCAACCCTTCTTGCGTTCGCTGAGCCGGTATCCCGCATTCTTTTCCTGGACTATTCAATTCCGATTTTGCTTGATCGTGTCCGCATCCGGTTCCCTACTGGAGGAACAACAGTTATTTTTCCTCTGCTTCTCGCTTTTGGGCGGGAACTCCTTACTCGCATGTCTTTCTGCATAGAAAACGTCAATTATTAGCACTTGAGCTTCCTTCGTCTATTTTTGCACATTTTATCAAAATCCTTTATCTTCTTTGAATTCCTAATGCAGAAAAGGTTACAATTGTTATTGAAAAACCACTAGATTGCTTGTCAAAAGCATACCTTCCAGGTGCTCCACACACCCCCCTGCTTACCCTGTTTCATGGCCTCATGAAAACATTGTAGTTGACATGCAAGGCGGTGAGAGAATAGGCTGGAGAAGGGATCTCGTGAGGAGGCTGACAACCGTGATGAGCAACTAGATTATCAAAGAACTGATCTATTTGATCTGCAGGCATCTCATACAAGGCCTGATATCCGGGTGCAGGGTGCCAAATAATTGGACTGCGAAATCGATACCCTAACCAGGATGGCCCTGCTTGCAGAATCCGTTCCCCATAAAGGTTCAATCGGCTGGCAGCCAGCTCAAAATTCTCATATTTGAATGGTTCCCTGAGCTGGATGCTTGGACTAGAGGTCCGGTATCGAAATTTTGCAGCATCGAGGGCAAGATCTTTAATAGTCAGGAAATATTCCAGACCATTTCGGATCAAGTCTTCGTGCATGGGTCCTATTATCTCAATGACACCTGGGATCCTCATAAGACTCCTATGCTCTCTCCATAGCGTCACTGGGTCTCTAGGTTCAGCTCGTATCCACAAGTCTAGGCTATTTTCTTGTCTCTGAAAGGTGTTATAAGCTCTGAGCCATTTCATCTGATTAACCCCAAATGAGATGAAGGCTTGGAATTGTATATCGCCAACAAAAGGGCCAGGATTTAAATCAGTTTCCTGGTCTAGCACAAGGTTGTGCAAGTAAAACTCGCACAATAACCTTTGAACCTTAACCCCATAATGCTTGCAACAGTCTATAAAGTCATTAACAGTGTTGATGTGGATAGGTGCTCCTGCCCTAACGGCTTTTATTTTCAATCTCAAATATCTTTCAAGCAAAAATAAAGCATAATTTTTAGCAGGGGCCCTACAAGTCAAAACGTCATTATATAAGGAACACACAGTGTCCATCTGCTTAACAACACTATCTAATCGACGAGTTACCTTAGCAACCTTTTCTTGTTCCTTCTGCCACCCCTCAAAGGCTTGGCTTTCGGATTGACTAATACTCCGAAGTTGCTGTTGTAATTCTTCATATTTCTCCCGGGGGATTGCTTGCTCTCTGAGTTGTTCAGCTTCTTGTTGGGCTTGCTTCATCATCCTGTGCAAGTTTCTCGTTTTTGGATCCTTGTTCCATTGAGCCGTAGAGGCCGGGAATTTTGCCTGCAACTTTTTATTGCGCTGTTTAGAGTTCAGAACCCGAATAACCCCTGAGGGTGGTGCCTCTGTTTGGGTCTCCTTATTCTCTTTCTCCTTCTTGACACGAATGAAAGGCTGCTGAGGTCCCCCTGCCATTGGAACATCTTGCTGCTCTTCTCCCTTAATTGGAATGTCAGTTTGTTCTCCAGGGTCAGATGGAACAGCAGTCTGTTCCTCTATGTTATTTGGAACAGCACCCTGTTCCTCATCAACATTTGGAACAACAGACTGTTCCTCGGCAGTAGGTCTCCTGATGGGGTTTCGACCAACAAAACGGGTTCTTGTCCTCAGGGTTTTTGCTGTAGTGGCCCTCCTCCTTTTCCTTGAGGTCCTTTGTATTCTCAAATCGGCTTTCAGAATTCGAATTTGCTGCCGGAGCCTGGCTATAGTGCCCAACAACCTCTGCTGTTTCTTTCTTAATTTCTTAATCTCCTTTGCCTCGGCAGAGGGTTTGACCCTTAAGCCCGCTCCTTCTTCATCTGGGATATCTTCCGGCGTCCTGGGGACAGACTGTCCCTGATTGTTGTCTTCAATTTCATTATCATAACCAGGCGGGTTTTCTTCTCCTGCCTTTTCTGCATGTGCTTCCTCGGGTAGTTCTTCTTCTGCGGGACTGTCAGGGACGCCTGCTGTGCTGGAGGGCTGGCCATATTCCCCCATATTGGCCAGAACTGCTGCCAATTCCTCCTCACCTACAGGGTCCTGCAACGGGCTACCCCCTGGCTGTGCTATTTCTTCTTCTTGATTGCCCTGCTCGGTAACCCCTTCTTCCTCAGAGTGCTCATTTTCTTGATTGTTCTGTTCGGTGGCCCTTTCTTCCTCAGAGTGCTCATCTTCTTGGTTGCTCTGTTCGATACCCATTTCTTCCCCTTCTGGCTGGCCAGTCCTGGGCCCTGATTGCTCCACATTTCCTTCGGAAGGTCCTCCTTCTGGTTCTGGAGGTTCGTCCGCAATTTCAATTGGCTGGGCCGTTGTTTCCTGAATTCTTTCCAACCTTCCTCGTATCCGGGCCAGCCGAGCTGACTTCCTTGGTCTCTCAGGTAGGTCGGGTGTGCCAGCAGGTTCTCTGGGTTCCTCTGGTCGTTCTGGCGTATCGGAAGGTTGTTTCCGTTTTGAAGCGGCATGTCTTTCTGTTGCTGACTTCTTGCGTTTCTCTAATCGTTCCGGCGTACTAGAGGACTGTTCAGGTTTTGGGGGTGGTGCAGCCGATCCTCCTTCGACTATTGCGATTAGTTCCTCCCAAGTGCTTTGCTGTTGAGTGAGACTGTGGCTCACTATCAACCGAATCAGCCCATGGTGGCTAACGACTGCATCTATGTGCTGGGCCTTCTTCAGGCTTTGGGCCGCGTCATGTAGTAGCGAATTTAAAAGTGCAGGGAGATTTACAGAACATTTTCCTTTTAAAACAGCTAAAAGTTTCAGGTGACGAGGTCTTACCACGTCTTTTCTCCCTTCGCAGGTGATATAACTTTGTACTATCTTCGCTAGCTCGGTCCAGGGTTCCCCTAATGTTGCCGGCAGAACTCCTTTCCCTTTGACTGTCAGGCTTTGGCCTTCGTCCTGAAAAATTTCCATAGCTTTTTGTAATCTTTCCTTCTTCGGCGTCCATATGGGTCCAACAGCTGGTAATCCTGAAACTTCTGCGATGATATCCTCTGTAACCGCTATCCGCTTTCCTCCTACTATGGAGTAATTTTCCTGCAAATTCTGCAGGAATTCCAATGCCACGGCTTCATTTGATTCTTGCAGGCGGCTGAAGTAATTCAACCATCCTACGTTTTCCAGGATTTTGCGAGCAGCAGCGGAAACTGTCAGCTTGTGAGGTTCGCTTCGGACCGTCTTTCCGCCCATGATTCTACTCAGAAATGGAACAGCAACTGCTTGCGGTGTTTGCGACGCAGAGAGGGTGATCACCGATCATGCAACTAAAAAAAATCGTGGATGGCAATTTCCGTAGAATGGAAGCATCATACCGTTAAACCATGTCATTCCTTCGTACATTGTCTCGCCCGAATGGTGTGCAGCCACGTAATCATGGAGTAATGAGATTACCTTCCCCCCTCGCGATCTGATAGGCTGTCCCCAGCCGTCAAAGAGAGGAGCAGCAGCCAATTTGGAGGTCCAATCATAGAGTACAACATATGAAATTATGCCATGTTTTAGAAAAACAACGAAATGCCGAAACCGAGGCAAAAAGGTAGATCGCGTTTTGCATAAGAGCCTGCGTGATATATTGAGGAGCTAGGGGATGGGACGTCTGTCAAGCGTACGAAGTCTTCAGTGGTCACCGTCAGTTCCGTTGCCATGATTGGTGGTAATAAATATTCATGCGATATATACATTGGGTGTGACATATGATCTTTGCAAAGGATAAGAGACAGAAAAATTTAATATCATACCTGTTGGTGTAATTATTACGACTTCTATGCCATTAACAGAGCTCTGCTGCCAACAGGTGTTCATAACCTTGGCAGAGTTGTTTATTTCACCCTCCGGAACCATAATCCTTTGTGTATATTCTGAAGAGTGCTTTGTCAAAATGCAGGCCATTATGCTGGCTTGGTAACCAGATAGCCATAATGCCATTCACAAGGTAGGCGCGAAACGTGGTCAGGCCGGCTCGCGATGAGACCCCCTGTTCCAAGGTTTGCTTGTTAATTTACCTTCGGACCATATCCCTGGTGTGGTGGCCGTTATGGGAATGCCACTTCGCTTCCGTCCTTATGATCATGGTAGGCCGGCTCTTAATGAGACCTCCTATCCTGCATTTGACAATTTTCATATTTTGTTTTTGTTTTCTTTTGCAGAGCACCTTCTCTTGTTTATTTTCACATAAGGGTGGTTCCGCACTCCTTAAGAGCGAGGAATGGAGGAAAAAGTCTTACGATCCCAACAGATAGATATAAATCGTTCGTTCTTATTCCTAAGTAATGATCAAGAAAGATTTTTAGGGGAATCGTCATGATAAAGATCACCAACCAGGGTACCGGTAAATGACAATGACAGCGAAGATGAAAAGTTCACGTTCCTCCTCTTGTCCTGTTATACATACTGGCTTCATAGTGATAGCGATTTATGATGTGCTGATTTCGGTATATCATGGTTTTATGTTCACCGCATAAGTTCATTGCTGTATCTACAAGATTGAAGAGAATATGGAGGCAAAGCATCTTCCATAAGGGCGAAAACATGTCGATGGCATTCCTGAGAGAAGAATTCATTCGTAGGATACCATCTCTTTGAGAGGAACAACGGAAAATCGCAAATGCTGTCCCCTTTTGAGAAAGGAACAGCGAAGATACTCAAATGCTGTTTCTTTTGAAAAGGAACAGCAGACACACTCAAGTGCTGTTCCTTTTCGCAAAGGAACAGCAAAGACACACAAGGGCTGTTCCTTCTGAAAAGGAACAGCAAAATCACACAAGTGCTGTTCCTTTTTGCAAAGGAACAGCAAAAGACACAAGTGTTGTTCCTTTTCGCAAAGGAACAACGAAAACATGCAAGTGCTGTTCCTTTTCGCAAAGGAACAACAAAAACACACAAGTGCTGTTCCTTTTCGCAAAGGAACAGCAAAAACACACAAGTGTTGTTCCTTTTCGCAAAGGAACAGCAAAAAACACAAGTGTTGTTCCTTTTCAAAAAGGAACAGCAAAAACACACAAGTGCTGTTCCTTTTCGCAAAGGAACAGCAAAAACACAAGTGCTGTTCCTTTTTGCAAAGGAACAGCAAAAACACAAGTGTTGTTCCTTTTTGCAAAGGAACAGCAAAAACACAAGTGCTGTTCCTTTTCAAAGGAACAGCAAAAACACTTGGAATACAAGCAAAAAAATCAAGAAACATATATACAAGATATTATGTACAAGTTATAAAAATGAATTTCTTAAATTATAGGTGAGGAAGATTTCGCTTCCTCTCCTAAGATTTCCATATCAGTATCTTGTCGTAGCTGCTGACAGAAGGATTCCCGAGTGAGTGGCTTTCGATAAAGGCGAACTCGGTGGCCATTTACTTTGAATGCATATCCAGAACCGTCAATTGTGATCAGGGTAAGGGTCCCATTGTCATGTACCTTCTGGATTTCGTATGGTCCTAACCATCGAGTCTGTAGTTTCCCCGGGAAGTCCTGAAACCGAGAGTCGTATAACAGAGCCCAGTCTCCTTCATGAAAGACTTTATTCTTGATAAGTGCATCATGCCATTTAGCTCGCTGTTGTTGAATTAATGCTGTATTCTGTAATGCAGAGAGCCTGATTTCGTCCAATTCATTAATCTGCTGTAATCGATTGATTTGTGCCTCACTCAGATCTAGGCCGACTTCCTGTGCCGTTCGTAGCGTTCGGATTTCGAATTCTATGGGGAAAATTGGCTGCTTTCCAAACACTAATTGATAAGGTGAATAGCCTGTAGTACTTCTCCATGTGGTTCTGTAGGCCCACAGTGCCTCAGGTAGTCGAGTGGCCCAATCACGCCTATGCGATGCAATGGTCTTTGTTAAAATTGATTCTATTACCTTATTACTACTCTCTACTTGCCCATTTGCCTGCGGATGGTATGGGGTAGTGATCTTATGTTGGACATGGTAATTGTTAAGTGTTGCAGCTAATTTATTTCCAACAAATTGTGGTCCACCATCGGTGATTAGTTCCCTCGGAAGTCCATAACGTACAAACAAATGGAACAAGAATTGTATCACAGAGTCTTCTGTAGCCCTAGGTAATGATTCGGCCTCGACCCATTTAGTAACATAGTCTGTCGCCACCAGAATGTATGTCCTCTGATTTGATGATGGATTGATGGGCCCAACGAAGTCCAGAGCCCATCGTTCAAATGGCTCAATGACCAATTGTGGTCTCAGAGGCATTTCATCGGCTTGGCCAGGTTTTCCTGCTCGTTGGCAGCTGTCACAGGCTTGTGCAAATTTTTTCGCATCCTTGAAAATTGTAGGCCAATAGTATCCCGTCTGCAATACTTTATGTGTTGTTCTTTTTTCAGCGAAATGTCCCCCGCATGGCCCGTCGTGGCAAGCTTTTAGAATGTCGAAGATTTCGTCTTCTCGAATACACCTTCTGATTTGCATGTCTGCCCCTGTATGGAACAAATGGCCTCCAATCCATGAAAACCGAGTGCTCTTCTGAACAATCTGCTTGCGTTCCTGAGGGGTTAAGTGTTTTGGTAGCTTACCGACTGCAAGGTAATTGGCGACATCAGCATACCAGGGTGTTCGAACAGCAACAACAAACAGGTGCTCGTCAGGAAATTGATCTTCCACTGTTGCTGTTTCAATTGCTTTCGGTATTCGTGAGAGGAAATCAGCTACAGGGTTCTCCTTGCCAGGTCGATCCTTAATTGTAATGTCGAACTCCTGCAATAAGATCAACCATCTCGTTATTCTAGCTTTCGTAACAGGTTTATTTGCCAAATATTTGATAGCGGAATGATCTGTATATAACACAACGGGATAGCCTGTGATATAATGTCTAAATTTGTTAACAGCATGTATTACAGCCAGGAATTCCTTTTCAGTAACAGTATAATTGAGTTCGGCAGAGGATAAATTTTTGCTGATATAGTAGATAGCGTATGGTCTCTTATCCTCTTCTTGCCCTAGGACTGCACCAATTGCTGTGTCCGAGGCATCAGATGAGATTTGAAATGGCAAATTCCAGTTGGGTCCTCGAAGGACTGGGGCTGTTGATAGAAGCTTCTTCAATTCCTTAAAAGCCTGGTCGCATTTTTCTGTCCACAAGAAATCAACATTGCCAGTTAAAGCATATAGAGGTGCAGCAATACGTGAGTAATGTTCTATAAATCGTCTGTAATACCCAGAAAAGCCAAGAAAACTGCGTACCTCCGTTTGAGTAGTGGGGGTAGGAATAAGCAAAAGAATCTGGATTTTAGCCGGGTCTACCTGGATGCCGGCTGCTGAGATATAGTGCCCTAGAATGAGCCCTTCTGTCATCATCATGTAACACTTTTCGTGACTCAGACAAAGTCTGGTAGCGATACAACGTTGTAGGACTTTTTCCAGGGTATCTAGAGCTGGGTCAAAATCATCTCCATATGGTGTAAAGTCGTCCATATACACTTCAAGTCCGTCGTTTATAAGATCTGCGAAGATACTAAGGACAGCCCGTTGGAATGTAGCAGGGGCATTACATAGGCCGAAGGGCAAGACTCGATAGGCAAACGTTCCCCAAGGGCAAGTAAAGGTAGTTTTATCCTGGTCTTCAGGGGCGATTTGGATTTGGTTATATCCGCTGAAGCCGTCCAGGAAAGAAAAGAATTTCTTTCCTGCCAAAGTGTCCAATACTTGATCTATAAATGGGAGAGGGAAGTGATCCTTCTGCGTGGCCTTATTTAACTCCCTGTAATCTACGCAAATCCTCCATTTTCCATTTTTCTTGGGTACCACCACCAGGGGAGAGACCCACTTACTGTCGGAGATGGGATAAATAAAATTAACATCTAGAAGTTTCTGAAGTTCGGCTTTTACTACCTCTTTTAGATGGGGGTTCAGTCTTCTTTGCGGCTGACGAACAGGTTTTGCATCTTTTTCTATGTAGATGTGGTGGGTGCATAATTGGGGATCGATCCCTTTCATGTCAGGGTAATCCCACGCAAATGCTCCTTGATATTTTCGTAACAGATTTACAAGTTTTGCTTCTTGGTCTGGTGTAAGGTTGGCGTTGATATTTAGGGCCTTACCAGGTTCAATTTCCACTACTTTACTATTGGCAACAACAGTCACTGGTATTGTTTGGTCATGTGCGTCTTTCAAAGGGTCTTCCTCTAGCTCACTATCAAATGCTGCCTCTATCATAAAACACTGTGTGTGAGATCTAGATTCAGTTTGACTAATGAAGTTATTGATGGCATCATCTTCTATTTGATCTTTAAAATCTAAAGCCTTCTGTACAGTCAATGGGGATCTGATATTGTTAGTAAGGTATGACACAGGATACTGATTGGTTTTGATCATTGACAGGCTTGGCTGTGCTGGAGGATATAGAACTAGATTTTTAACATCTGGTCCTTTAGTTATAGTCATGTTTCCCTGCCGGCAACCAATGTAGGCATCGGCAGTAGCAAGCCAAGGTCTTCCTAATATTAGCGGATGTCCATCCAGTCGGGTTTTTGGGTTAATTATCAGGAAATCAGTTGGATATTCCCAGGAGTCTACAGAAACCATGACATCGTATAGAGTGCCTTCTGGTCGAACTACAGATCGATCTGCCAATTCCAACAAAGTAGAAGTAGGTTCTACTGATGTGATGCCAAGTTTTTGGCAGGTAGAGGTTGTCAAAATATTGATTGCAGCTCCTAGATCAACTAAAGCGTTAGTCAGGGTTTGGCCATAGATTTGGACAGTCACAATTGGATTTCCGGGATCTTCGTATTTGATAGGTGCCTCTTTTCCCGATAATAAATCAGATAAAGTGCCGACTACTTGGACTCTTGGGTTAGTGGTTGTATTCCTCCTTGATTTTTTTATGCACAGTTCTTTTATAGTTTTTGCGTAT
The DNA here is from genome assembly GCA_031772625.1 of Pinus tabuliformis. Lineage (NCBI taxonomy): Eukaryota > Viridiplantae > Streptophyta > Pinopsida > Pinales > Pinaceae > Pinus > Pinus tabuliformis. The sequence goes on from CM062820.1 coordinate 993,367,144, forward strand.
ATGGGAATATCTTGAATGGCTTGGAGGAATGGAATTTTTATGTACAGGTTTTGTAACTCTCCCAGAATGTCAAAGTCTGGTTGTTGTACTGGTCGTGGTATGACTAATCGTTCCGGGAAAGGAGGAGAGGATGTATTTGTTTGTTGATGGGTCTGTTCTTTATTTACACCCTCTTGTTGTGGTGGTTGTTCTATTGGTAACTGATCTTCAATGTGAACTGTTTTGTCTCCCTCTGTTTCTATGATACGTCCAGATCGTAACTGAAGGTCATTGCACTCCCTTAGGTCAAGTCCAGTTTCTGATGTTTCTATAATTTGGAGGGATTGGACTGGTCTATTATTAGGATTGGGATTGGGTTGGGCTGGGAGTTGCGGCCTTAGATTAGACTGGGGGTTCTGTTGTAAGGCTGGCAGAGTCGGTTGAGGGAGTGGAATAGTTCCTGTTGACTGATATGTCGATCTTGGCCAATTTGTCTGCCAGGGCGAACTTTGTGAAGTAGGGGGAATCCATTGCGGAGGGTATGAGTTATTCTGCCAATATGGTGGGGTGTAAGGAAAATTTGGCCATCCGAATTGGCTTGTCTGATTCATCCATGGGTTTGGAGAAGGAAACGGCTGTGACGACCAATTCGGGACTGGGGGTGTAGATTGGTTTTGCCACATACCATATTGCTGAGCATTATACTGCGGAGGCTGAAAAGAAGAGGTCGGGTCAGAAAACATACCAGATTGCCTAGGTTGCCATTGGCGACGTTGGTTAACAAAGTATGCTGGTTCTGATTCTTCTTCTGCTTCCTTGTATACTGCCTTCAATCCAGGAAGTGAGGGGCAGCTCTCAGTAAGGTGGTCTTTCGTACAGATAGCACATGTTTGAACTGTATCTAGCGGACATTCCTTGTGGCTGTGTTTTCTTCTGCATCGGGGGCAGAAAATTGCCAGATTTTGCTCCGCCTCCATTTGCTTTTGTTTAGCCTGCACAATATCAAGCTGAGTAGTTAATGTCCCCAGAATATCAGTTTTAAAATTTTCTAATAAATTCCCTAGTTCTACACGTGTTACCCCTTCTGTTGATATTTTGTTGTCTTTAACAAACCTATCATATTCTGTTGATTTTATCCTTGTGCTGCCTCTTGAACTCCTGATGCATAAATTAATGATATCAGCAAAATTCTCTTGGTAAATATCCCCTTTTCCCATGATATTCAATGTTTCAATCCACTGCTCTTTCATTCCCCTAATCAATGCAGTTTTCAACACATTATCGGGCAGAGGTAGTGATGCATAGGGGGATCTCTGTAAATTATACTGGAAACGTTCTACGTATTCTTCCAAAGTTTCATTTGGTCTGGCCGTCATTTGGAAAATTTCATCTTTTAGCTCTCCCGACCTACAATAATCCTGATATTTTTTAAGAAAGGATTCTTTCATTTGCTCCCAGTTGTTTATGACTCCACCACCTAAACCCATGAACCATCTCAGAGCTGCTCCTTTTAAAGTGGAGGGGAACAGCTTTAATTTCTGGGGGTCAGTGGTGTAATCGTACCCTCTACATAGCACATCGAATTCAAATAAAAATGCATCGGGGTCTTCTGATGTAAGTCCATGAAACGTCGGGATGTGTTGAAGAGGTATTGCTTTCATGGGTGCATTTGCAGCAGAATCTACTATAGGATATTGCAATGTAGAAGTTTGAGCATTTGGCTGATTCTGTGCCATTGGATCAAATATGTGCCAATATCCTTCCGGAATTTCTAGGAGGGTATTCCTAGGTTGAGAAGGGACGGCCTTGGCAGGAACTGTTTTAATGACACTTCCCTTATCTAGGATTTCTGTCTGAGGGAATGGGGTGCCTTCAAGGTTAACTTTGGCCGCGCTCCCCCTGTCTGGGCTGTTTAACAATTGGATTATCCTAGAAGGAGACCTTGGTTCCTCTATTTCCCCTGTTTCCCCTTCTCCTTCACAAAGATTGCTTAAATTCCCTTCTTGCAGCCGTTCTGACACAGAATTTTCAATTTCTTGGAAGTCCTGTTCATCAGTCCGACTGTGCACCTCAGCGTAGGCTCCAGATGGTGATGCTGTAGCCTGAAGGGAGCTAGTAGGCTGCTTAGAATGAGTCTTTCTGAGGCCTACTGACGGCTGAGATTCAGTTTTCTTATAGATTTCGTCTATGAAGGTTGTTCGGCCAAGGGTCACCGGTCCTTTGGCTTTTTCAGGTTTGACTGGAGGTTTGATATTTTTTTCTAGCTTTTTCTGCTTAGTCATGCACTCTAAAAACTACTAAATCCTATTCAACCAGCAATTCTGCTAAGAGAGCGGACGGTGGAGCAGGGCTTTTACATGCTCCGTACGCAGGTTCTTACCTTCCGTTTTTAAAATCCAACTCCCCCCTAGCAGCTTTTGTGCACTACTCTGTAAAGGGCAAATGGCTATACTCCTTCCCCGGCAACGACGCCAAAATGTAGAGCTGTAACTAGGGTCTCTCACACCGCTAATTATTCCACATTAATAAGTCAATCCGGGAACGTTTTGTTATTGCAAGAAGTAGCTCAATCCGAGGCTATTTGTCCGAGTAATGCTTAGTAGTACAGTGGGTTGAGAAGATCAAAGGAAAACAGATGCTAAGCTGTAACGAAACCAAAAGATAGAATCACACAAAACAGTTGATCAGTCAAGGGTACGGAATCGATAACCCTTCCCTCTAGAAACTGATTAAAGAAGAGGAATTAGAGCATGGACTTATAGGTCTGGGAGCTAAGCAGCGTCTTGCTGAGGCTCACTACAGCCATAGGCCTTCTCTCACACCAAAACAACAAAGGCAGGTAAATAAGTCAGCGGAAAGTAACATGGAACAACAAAATGGAAATGGGACAGCAATAAATGGAACAGCAGTAAAATGGAACAGCAATCCGTAAGGATTTATGAAACAACAACCATCACCTGTATGTACATGTTCTACATTAATATAGCAATCTGAGAGTATTGAATGATACGACTATGTTTCTAAACAGAATGACGCTACTCTCAAATCCCACAAATATTGTTTAACATAAATCCAATGACAGTAACATTCCTACCAGTACTCTGTTACAGAAATGGCTGAATAAAGATACAATTCGACCCTGTGTAAATCCAATTATACAGTGCAGAGTCTTTATATAGAGAAATCATTCATTCATTAAACGTAACAGAGCATAGCGCATCATATAAAGAATTCATCAGACTGCTAAGTAATAAAGATAAACAAACCACACACAAATCACCGTATAATGATACAAAAGCAAGTGTCCTTCGGAGCCGGGCCCTTAGCTGCCAATGGTACACTGCCTTAGATTACTCCAGACGCAGAGACGGAATAAACACCAAGTCTTTTATATTAATCGCATTCACAAGAGTATAACAAAATCAGGTCTCAGTGAGACGCAATGATTAAAGTTTGTTCTGGAGCTGTAAAATTACAAAACAGTCGTCCTTTGCTTAATGATGCTGTGCCATTATATAAAAGAAATGACGGAGATATCTAGATAATCAGAGATAAGTAAAGCAGCGATCCCTCAGGATCGAAGATCCTGAGGGATTCGCTAATCGTTCAACCCTTCTTGCGTTCGCTGAGCCGGTATCCCGCATTCTTTTCCTGGACTATTCAATTCCGATTTTGCTTGATCGTGTCCGCATCCGGTTCCCTACTGGAGGAACAACAGTTATTTTTCCTCTGCTTCTCGCTTTTGGGTAGGAACTCCTTACTCGCATGTCTTTCTGCATAGAAAACATCAATTATTAGCACTTGAGCTTCCTTCGTCTATTTTTGCACATTTTATCAAAATCCTTTATCTTCTTTGAATTCCTAATGCAGAAAAGGTTACAATTGTTATTGAAAAACCACTAGATTGCTTGTCAAAAGCATACCTTCCAGGTGCTCCACACATGGCTCTGACCAACTCTGCTACTTTTTCTCCTGATGCACCTGCTGTTGTAGACTTTGTTGTGACTGGCAATGTTGTGGCAGGTGGAGTTGTAGGTGCTAGTGAAGCTGCCAGTGTGGAAGGGACTGCAATAGATATTGTAGGGATGACATTTGTAGAAGTTGTGGCAATGTCAGTTTGTTTTAATTGGATCAAGTTATCCAATTCTTTCTCTGTCTCTCTTAGTTGATCATTAAGTTTTAGGACCAAGTCCATCAACTCTTCATGTCTGGTTTGGCTCTCTAAGACTTCAAGTGTTTGAGGATGTTGCAGCTGAGGTATCTTCAATTGCTTCTTAAGTGCAGCAATATCATCATTTTTCTTATTTATGAGTTGCTCGGTAGCCTTTATATCTTTGAGATCATATGTCAACTCAATAACTAATTCTTCCAAAAAATTAATCCTTGTATCCTTGGCCTGTGAGGAGGCCTTCTCCAACTGAAACTGTGCCGAGATGTTGTTTAATGAGTTTTGTAGCTGATGGGCAGCTATGGCTTTACCTGTAAGGGTGGAGTATATCATCTCTCCAGCCTGTTTATGTAGTTCTATCTGGTCTATAGGATGAATATCCCTTGCCAATACTTCAAAGTCAACCCTCTTGAAATCTGAAGATGTCTTGGGCATGGAAAATTTTAGGGGCGAATTTTCGCCCTTAGGCGAAATTAAGGGGTTTTAAATTTTTAGTGGGTGAATATTTTGTATCATAGTACATTTTTACATCGACTCAAATTTATTTTATAAAAAAATTTGGTATGGAGGTTAGCCCACTTTATTTTAAGGGAGAGGGTAAAAAAGGTAAATTTAGCCCTTGAAATTAGGAGTTACAACTTTCCTTTCACCCTAATTTTCAAGAATAGGTTTTATTTAAGTGAATCCTATGGGCCAAATACCATATTTATAAAATAGGTATGGTAAATTAATAAAAATATAAATAAATGAGAGGTATGGTAAATAAATAAAACATTTTTTATATTTACTCCATAAGTCACCTTATATACATGCAAGGGTGTAAACAAATAAAAATATAAATAAAGTGGAGGTATGGTAAATAAATAAAACCTATTTTTATACTTACTCAAAAGGTATGGTAAATAAATAAAAATATAAATAAACTAGAGGTATGGTAAATAAATAAAACCTCTTTTTGTATTTAGTCCATAACCCTCTTTCTATTTATGAAGGCTCAAAAAAGAGGTTTTATTTAAGTGAATCCTATGGGCCAAATACAATATTTGTAAAAGAGGTATGGTAAATTAATAAAAATATTATTAAACGAGAGGTATGGTAAATAAATAAAACATTTTTTTATATTTACTCCATAAGTCACCTTATATTTAAGAACACTCAAAAAATGCGTTATATTTAGGTGAAACCTATGGGCAAAATACTATGGGCCAAATACCATGGGCTAGATTATTATTAATACCATGCAAAAAAACATTATTAACCCTAATATTAGTATTAATAAAAATAAAAATGGCACATGGTATTGACCCATGTAATTCACGTGGAATGTATCCTATTTAAAGGAGGGAATTAAACCAGCATAGATCCATGTTTACTCTGGATCTACTAAGCCCCGAGAAGGATCAAATATCGTGATATGAAAACTAGCATAGAGTGAAAAAATATTTGATCCCTCTCGGGGCTTGGTGGATCAAGAGTAAAAATGGATGTTGTAATTTAATGTATGTTAAACATTTTAACTGGTTAAAATAAAAAATAAAATAAAAATCAATTATTAATTTTATTAATTTTTATCAATTACTAATAGTAATTTTTAAGCTCCAGGTTTATGATAACCCATGGTATTGACCCATGGTAATATCATGGTATTCATGTGAGCATAGACTATTTAAAGGGGAAATTCTATCATCTTAGATCCATCTTAATTCTGGGTCTACCAAGTGCTCAGAGGGACAAATAGATTTCATCCCTCTAAGAGTGGTAGATGTGGAGTTAAGATGGATATAGATTGGTTTTTATGATAATGAAGATATTATATAGACTTAGGAAATTATATTGTAAAAACATCTTAAGGTGAATGGTTAAAGCTACATTTAGTCATTTCACAAAATTTAGTAAAAAATACCAATATCTCCATTAATATTGGTTTTTCTGATTTAACAAAAAAAATTCAAAACAGTGAAACCTTTTCACTCTTTCCCTTGCAGAAGATTTCCCACCATTTTTCAAACATTCTCAATATGATATCTGTACTGATGTTGGATTAGTTGTTTGAAAAATAAGTTTGTTTGTACAACCTTTCATCTTCTGTGCTATTCTTAGTTTGTCCTAATGATCTGTAAGGGTTGGAGCCACTGCACCATATTTTCCTAAAAGGTGGAGATTGTTCACCAAAAAGGAAATTAATCTACATGTTACAACGTTGTTAAAAAATGGGAGACGTATGAGGGTAGTGAATTATGCTAATAAGCAATTTAGATTGGGAGAGACGTAATTAAATTTTATTATTTAATTGAAGATTTCCAATTAAAATAATAATAAATCTACATTTATATATTCATATATGTAGAAATTTGAATAATATAACACTTATTCACAGATATTATCCTGATTATACACTATTTGCGGAATGCATGCATAATACATAACCTCCTCTACCATTGATCATCAATTTTCGGAATTAAAAACACTTGCATGCGCACATTGAAACATCAATCACACATATCAACACAGTATGTAATGGGGAAAGCATACAGCTGAAAACCCCCAACTATCTGTATATTATAATGATAGAGAACATGTAACAATACATAGTACAATACTCCTCACAAGTACTCAGTACTATCTCCACATGCTACACACAAAACTAGCTCAGGTCTGAACAAGTCACGGGTTCAAATCTCCTCCACTGTTTTGCCTGCCTCTACTGCGCAATCCAAGTTGAGAATAGATCAGATCCAAGTTCGAATTCCCTTTGGCATGTACTGCGCAATCCTCATTGGCAATCTCAATCAATGATTGTGCAAATCTCATGCACAGCTATAGTCACAACTGATAGTAGTCTCACCCTTTCACCCACCTCTAACACTTGTCTCCATTGAACTGTCCATGCACTGAGTTAACTGATGTATTCTTTAGTTGATTTATGAGTTAATAATTAGTGAATTAATTAATAATTAATTCACATCACTCATCACTAGTGTATTTGGCAGTTAGACTAAATACAACTAGTTCAACTAAGTCAATCTGAACACAACTCCATCAACTCCTCATTCAACTCCACCAAACTCAATCACTTGAGTTCTAACTGAAGTCCATCATGCAATAGCTCAACTAACCCATAGGAAAAGCGTATTTCCTTCTGGCAGTTGCTTGTGCCACATCCGTAGCTCGAACTGAAGTGCTGCAAGAGGATAAGATAATGTTTATAGTCCAAATATTATTAAGAGCTAATAATATTCGACTGTTCTATTTTTTTGACTGGCAGTCTAAAAGTAGACTCCGCCCATATGTCTAAAAATAGAGGTCCATCTATTTTTACCAACATGACCAATCATCCATAAATAGCATCCTGCAACTCATAGACCATGATCCATATGTCTAAAAATAGACTTTGCGCCAAAAATAGCCTGCGGGCCCACTTAGTGAAGGTCACTTCTTTTCACTAAGCTCCATCATCTTGTTGCATTTTCAATAATATATTGATTGGAAGGCTTCTCACAATAGTCACTTCTTTCAATTAGATCCCCTTCAAGCCTTTGGGATACCTAATACTTTCTTATATAATATAGTTGGGGCTTGCTACTTGTTGGCGTGTTGGGGTAAACAAACTTGATGTGTTTTTTTTATCTCGCAGTTGGAGTCTATGGAATAAGAAAGAAATTTGATAACTTGAAAAAAGTGGTAGCTTGACAAAAGTTGTAGAGAAAAGATTTATCAACACCTACAAGAACTTTGTTGTGGAATATTATCAAAACTAATAGAAGGATATGAAAGAGTGTATTGTAAGAACCTTGACAAACACGGCCACTGAAACTTGGAACATTGTTTGTAGGAAGAGAAAATTATGTTTCTTTTTTCCAAACATGTATGTTAGTATATTACAATTTAATGAATATGTTTTCTTATTATCATATATGGTTTCATACTTTAACAAAACACTCACCAAGACTTCACAATGTTTTATTATTCGGTAAAAGATTTGTCAAGATCTTACAAGATTTTATAATTCAGTGAATGATTCTCCATCACTGTACAAGATAATATAATCTGGTGAGAGATTCACCAAAAAAATTATATATACATATTATATTATTGATAAAATTGCCTCCCATTTTTCGTATGTATCATGGGGATTAGCCCATTTATTATACATATAAATTTAGGGTGGTTCTTAAAATTTTCCCTGGTCTTGGGCTGCTGTGTTGTAGGTTTGATAAAGGACATTTGAAGTTTTCCCTCCTTGATGTCAAAAGTTGACATCAGTCTTGTCTGATTTGTGGGAGTGAATTTTAGATATTGTGCATAAGTCTGGGCTTTGAGCTGCTCATTCCTCATTTTGATTTCTTTATATCTGTCCTTTATGTCTTGGTCCTTGTCAGCAGGCCTACTGAATGAAGACACTTCCACACTTAGCTTCCTTTCCAACATCTGAGTCTGTGATGTGGATGGCTCTTGTATGTCTCTAGATGGAGTTGTGGGCCTGCTTCTGTCTACCTCTATGTTGGTCACCTGTGTTGATCCTTCTGTATCTTCCTGTTCAGAGGCAAGATTGAGCCTTTGCCTCTTGCTATGACTTGTTTCCTGCTGCAGATTAGAGGTGTCCATTCCTGAAGTGGAAGCTCCCTCTCTGTTTCTTTTTGGATTTTTCTCCTCATTCTAAGGAGTCTGCATGATAAGAGGGGTACTCATGGTGGCTTCTTGTTGTCCTGGTACCTGCAAAAATGAGCTCTCATCAAGTTGCCTTTCTAAATCAATCAAGGTATTCTCAATGTCTACCTTTGTACTATCTCTATCTATAAGAGTGTTCTCCAACCACTCAGATTGATTGGCATAGGCTTCTATTTCAGGTATGGGGTGATGAATGTAAGGCCCCAATTTGGCCTTTTTCCTAAGTCTGGTCATGAATCCCTGAGGGTCATATCTCCACATGAAACTCTTTTGGAATTTCATTTCTTGCAATATGTAATTTGCTTCCTCCCCTGCTTCTCTTGAATTACAGATGAAAGGGCCCAATTGATCTTTGACTCTGAACTGGGTTTTCTTCTTGGCTGAAACAAAATTTACTTCATCTGAGTTCATTATTTTCCTATAATACTCCAAAGAAAATAACCTCATGGGGAGGTATTTGGGTAGTTTATATGGTGCAAGCTGGCACCCATAGATCCTTATCTCTGTGTGGTTTTGGTACAGGTACCAATCTCCTACTTTGGTTTGTTTGGATAGCTGGAGGACCCTTTTTATTTCTGGACTTATCCTAGGTGGAGGATTTCTTGTAAGCATAGCCATGACTAGATGTACAAAAGAATCTATAAAATTTGAATAAGTGTATGGTGATCCAAATTTGTGGAATAATGGGGTCCAAAAAATGACAGACCTAGGCTGGCCCTTGGTATCAAGCTTCTGGAGAGTGAAAGGAAATCTGTCTGGTTGGTAATATAGGAACATATGATAGAGGATAGATGAGTACTTAAACACTCTTTCATTGCTCATTCTAGTAAACTGCTCATGCATCCTATCAGCTATAAACTCAACATAATTGTACAAAAAAACAAGAGGGTGTCCTGGGGTATAAATGAACATGAAGGCAAGTATAAGCTCATTAATGTATTCACTTGTAGTGTAGCCCAAAATGCATGATATCATGGTCACAATCTGTTTGCCCCTTGTAGAGAAAATGGCTGACATATATGGAGGGGTATCTTTAGGAATATCTTTTTCTTCCACAATGAAAGTTTGGAGTAATTGGGCCAATCTGGATGGATTTAACTTGGTGTATTGGTCTATTAGATCCTCAATTGAGAGTGGGGTTAGATTGGGTCCTAGTTGAAAATTTCATTTATGGATTTAGCTGTGATGGTAAACAAAACCTTCTGGTCATGAGAAATTATAGTTCTATGACTAGGGACGTAGCATGCATGACACATGTGGACAATTTCTAGGAAGTCATGTACTTGGGGGAACTGATATCGGGGTAAATTGGACTCCCAAAGGCCATTGCCATCTGAATGGTTTAGGTAGTTGTCTCTGCTCAAGTAATGAATTTTGAGCAGGAGCTTTGATGCACTGGTATCTTTTATTTGGAAGTCCTTGTCAGCTAGGGGAAGGTGGTCTAGGTCCAAATGTGGAGTTGTCACAGGTCGGACGTCCATGGCAATAGGGGCAGCCATTATTCAGTTCTTGTGGATTTGAATTAGGCGCTGGGGGTTTGAATGGAAATTGGGAAATTTCAAAGGGTTTTGGCCACAGGTGTTTTTAAATTTAAGGTAATTTTCAATTAATTTGACTTAATGAAAATACTTAACAGGCCGAATTTTTCCAAATGTGAATAGGGAGTGGTATTCTATGGTGAAATACTTGAAATTGGGTGAATTGGCTTCAAATTGATGGTTCGCGGCAGCTGCAGAGGTTTGTATGGTTCTAGTACAGACTGGGAGGTTAGTTGGGTTGTTTGCAGTGTCTTCTAGAGCGAATTTGGAGGTATGTTGGTCAATTCGGCATTTGCATAAGTTGCAAAGGTTTTCACAGTGTTACAGAGAAAATGTGTGAAAAGGGCGAAAAGAGGGCTTTTCGGCCTTTTATAGAAAATCAATTTCTTTTTGGCGGGTTCATTCGCAAATGAACAGTTGGTGGTTTTTTTCGGTTAATCAGGGAAGCGATATTGGAGGGTCGTCGCACCGCTTTTGTGGTGTGGGTGGTATTCAGGAGGGGTCACCCAATGTGCTGCAACATTTGACATGTAGCAATAGGGGGGTTAGGAAAAACCACTTTATCGGGCGGGTAAAGATTGGTGATCGGGCCCGGCCGATATGGTTGTGGAGCATTGGATGAAGCGGATGTTGATCGGACGACAATCGAGCAAGGGAAACACGCGGGTTATAAAGCTTGGGTTTAGGGAGGGGCCCAATGCTTTAAACCTCGGCGGTATGGGATTAGTTTAGGAATTAATCCTGGGTTAAGTGATCGGGCGGGGCTTAATGGCGGGATTAATAACTTTTGTCATGGTATAGGGTAAAGTGTATAGTTTTCATAAAAACTAAGGGATTGGGTTATTTATATAAAGGAATTAATTAATATACGGGAAAAGGGTAATTGTAGGGGGAATTATATAATAATTTTAGAAATTAATATAAAATCTAATGGGCAGAGTGGGTTTTTCCTAAGTAAAAAAGGTAAAACATAACATTTCTGCGCACTTTGCTTTATACCTAGGATAAAGTATTTTTTGTGGGTTTTTTGAATAAAATAGAATTTGCATGGTGGTCTTTACTTTCCCTAGGAAAATGAAGTTTTTCCTTAGGAAAAGGGATTTCATTGAGCTAATGAGGGGAAATGAAGGGAGATGAATTTTATGAAGGGGATTCTAACACTTTTTGTCCATAAGTCATCAAGTCGAGGGTCCAGTCCCTCCAAAAGTCAGAGAAATGCTCTGAGCCTCTTTGACTTGTAGGATTTAAAGTACTAGAACTTATTTATGGGAAATTAGTAAGTAAAGGGGTGAAATGACTGAGGGGATGTTAAATAAACCAAGTTGTAAACCATTGTCCTTGCTTTGTTTACTGCTTATGCACATTTGAAAGATGTATTTAAACATGACATAAGTGCTTTTGTGTAATCACTTGATATTTCTGCAACCTTTCTTCTACTTACCCATTTACTCACCCTACCATTTTTTCTTCATTTTATTTGGGTGCATTTAGGCTAGCAAACCCTTATCAATTCTTTTTCTTTTACAAAGTAGACTATCTAATTCTAACCTTATATCATCCAAGGGCTCAGATTAAACTGATGAGCTCCTTTTATTTTCTCTACCTATCTAATGATCTGCCAAGATTAAATTGTTTGGTCAGATTTTATTCTCTAACTATAAACATAAAATTCAAAGCATGGTATAATCAAGATTAAACAGTTTGATTTCCATGGATTGTGGCATGAATAACAAGCTGCACACAATCATTATTATGCATAAAAGTAAATAGTAGTGGCATTTTGACTTGCACACTTTCATGGTCTCTTTGTTTTTGGGGTTCATATATTTTCATTTTTTGACCTTTTCTTATTCTTTTTGTCCTTTGATTATTCTTTTAGGACATACCCTCTTTACATTTTTTAACTTTTTAATATGGAAAACATTTGCAGAAAACAAAGGTATGTACAATATTACAAGGCTTAACCTTAGTCATTCAAAATTATGACTCCTATTGGTATAGGAACCTAACAATGGCTCCACTTGGGGATGGCATTTTCTAGTGAAATGTCAAGAACTTTAAAGATCAATGGCCTTTGAATTGTTGTTGACATTACCTTGCAAAGTGTTCCTCTATGCATCTGCATTATTGATACTTATGATAATGAATCTTTCAAAGCTTAGGGCCTTCTCTTCGGGCTTCAACTTCAAAAATCACCATCCAATCCAAACTAGACTTTTGAAAATAGAATATGTACACATGGGAAATGAAAATTAGTAACTAGGTTCAAAGTAGTGTTTTAGCATTCGACCATTCACTGGCCCACCTTCTGCTTCTGTACCATCAAGTTCTCTCAGGAAGAAAGAATTATTTCCTTTGTAAGCATAGATGACATAGGGACCTTTCCATAGGAAATTAAATTTCCCATGTTTACCTTTGTCTTCCCTCCTTGAATCCCACTTGCGCAACTTGTCACCAAGGTAGAAATCTTCAGCCTTGGTCCTCTTATCAAAAATCTTTTTAACGCTTTCTTACACAACTTGAGACCTGTTACAGACTTCTTCTTTGGTTTGTTGTAGATGAATGGTTTGGTTGATTCTTCTTTGGATACTATTTGGTTCAACCTGCAATTCTTGAAGTATCTTCATTACTGGTAATCCCAAAGAGGATGGAAAGACAACTTCCATCCCATAAACTAGTTGATAGGGAGAAGTACCAATTGATTTCTTAGTAGTCAATCTGTCTGCCCATAAGGCATTGACTAGCTTTTTATTCTAAGTTTTCTTATTGTCCTCTAGTAACTTCTTGATGATGTTTACCAGGCTTTTGTTTGAGGATTCTGCCAGTCCATTTCCTTGAGGGTAATAGGCTGTAGAATGGCCTAAGGTGATATGATACTTATTGCAGAAATCTATCATTCTTTTGGATTTAAAGGTTGCTGCATTATTAGTAATGAGCTTAGTTGGACATCCAAATCTTGATAGAATATTGGTTTCAAGGAAGGTTATGATAACAATGTATGTGGCTTGCCTTGAAGGTATGGCCTCTATCCATTTTGTGAAGTAGTATGTGGCTGTGAGGATCCATTTGTGTTGGGCAGAGGAGGGTGGGTGAATTTCACCAATGAAGTCTAAACCCCATTGTTGAAAAGGTATTTCTGCAGAGATTGGCTTGAGGGGTAAAGGTAAAAGCTTTTTCTTCCCCTCAAAAATTTGACATTTGTGACAGGAGGTCACATATTTTTTGACATCAGAAAACAAGGTAGGCCAGTAGAAACCAGCTCTAAGGATTTTATCTGCAGTGGTCTTCTAGTAAAGGTGTCCTCCACAGTCACCTGCATGAAATTCTTGCAAAACTCTGTCAGATTCATCTTTTAATAAGCAATTAAGAAGAATACCTTCATGATCTCTCCAAAACAGAGCATTGTCTAATATACAAAATTTCAAGGATTTCATCTTCAAAAACCTGCTTTTAGTCCTAGATAATTTAGGAGGAGCTTGTAAGTTCTGTAAAACATAAATAATATCAGCATACCAAGGTGATTCAATAAAGGCCTGGCTGATTAGTGGAGTCGCCATCTCCTCTCCATCATCTATTGCTGCAATAAAGTTTATATCCAAGGCCTGACAGTTTGATTCAGCCATGAGCTTGGCTAAACCTTGGCCCTTGATTAACTTAGTAGGTTTGATTTCTATATCATACTCTAAAATAGTAGCAATCCACTTTCCCCTCTTTCCATCAGGACCATCCTGAGTTAGGATGTCTTTGACTACTGAATTTGGAACGTAGGCTACTATATGAGAATATAAGATGTATACCCTGAAGTCCTTAATGGCTTTGACTAAAGCCAATGCTTGTTTTTCCATTATATTGTATTTCAAGGGGGCATCTCTCAGGGCTTTGCTAAAGAAAGCAATGGGTTGTTCATAGCCCTGGTCATTTTTCTGCAATAGAACTGCAGCTATTGTGTGCTCAGAAGCAAAGGAAAACAAGATGAAATCTCTGTCAAATTTTGGACTGATTAACACAGGTGTTTTAGTTAAGGCCAATTTAATGTCTTCAAAGGATTTTTTAGCCTCAACAATCCATTTTATGGTCGAATCCTTTTTCAGCATATTGTTTAGTGATCTAATTAATTCTACCAGATTAGATATAAATCTTCTAAGAAAATTAATTTTTCCTAAAAAAGCTTGTAACTCTCTAATGTTCCTTGGGTGTTGTATTTGCAAGATGGCTTCAATTCTTGTAGGGTCTATTCTTATACCATCTTTTGAAATTATGTGACCTAACAACTTTCCTTCTTCTAACCCAAACAAAGACTTTTTAGGGTTCAAGGAGATTCCGAATTTCCTGCATTTAATAAAAACTTGTCTTAGATGATCCAAATGTTGATTGTTAGATTTTGAAAATACAGTGATATCATCTAGATATATCACAAGGAAATCATGAATTTCTTTTGCAAAGGCTATATCCATAGCCCTCTGGAAAGTGGCTCCTGCATTCATTAGCCCAAAAGGCATTTTCACATACATAAATGTGCCCCATGGAGTAGTAAAGGAAGTTTTGGGTTGGTCATATGTATGAACCAAGATTTGATTGTAACTAGAAAACCCATCCAACAATGAGATTCTGGTTGATCCAACTACCCTCTGTAAAATGTGATCCATTTTGGGGAGGGGGTAATTGTCTTTTAGTGACACTTTATTGAGGTTTCTAAGATCCACACAGAGTCTGATCTGACCAGTTTTCTTTCTAGTTGGCACCAAGTTTTAGACCCAATCAGAAAATCTGATTGGTGCAATTATTTTGGCATCATACATCCTCTGAATTTCTTTTTCAATTGCAGGTAATAAGACATGATTAATCCTTCTAAGTTTTTGTTTGAAAGACTTTTGATTTTCTTTAATGGGAATTATGTGCTAGATGATGTTGGTGTCATAGGATTTTAGGTCCTCATAACTCCAAGCAAAAACATCCTTAAATCCTTTCAACAACTCAATGTATTTTACTTTTTCAGTTGGAGGTAATGATTTTGAAAGTTTGATCAGTTTAGGATTTTCATTGGTGCCTATATTACATTCCTCTATATTAGACCTTAATGGTTCCATTTTAGGTTTCCTAGGAACATCATCAGAATCGAATAAATCTTCCAAAGGGGTTAATCCCTTTGGTAAGAAGTTATCCTTGAGATTAATTACTTTAGTTTCTTCATTAATTATTTCATCAATCTCAATTTTCTCTAAGTTATCTAAATCTGATTTAGTAAATTTAGTTGGATGGACTCTATCTAGTTCATCACCTTCTATCTCGTTTATTTCTATCTTATCCTTATTGTCAGGATCTATGGAGGTATCAGTATCTATATTATTATTTACAAACTCTTCTTCTGAAAGTAAAAAGTTATTTATCTGTTTGTCATTAGAAAATATTTTCCAATTCTTCAAATTGTCAGGAATTGCAGGTCTGTGCCTAACTTCAGCAATGTATTGATGGTTATGTTGGAAGGGTAATTTGAAAGTGCTGGAAAACATTGCTAAACTATGGGCTTGCATATTGTGTTTTCTAGGGATTACTGCAAGCTTTGTTTCTAGTGTCAAGTATTTCTACAATAGTTCCCCTATAACAACTTAATCTAGGGTCCTTTGTCATATATACAACATCAATTTGTTTTATAATTAGTTCAGAGTCTCCCATGACAGAAACTCTTTTAGCTCCTAGATTCCTAACTAACTTAAGACTTAAAATTAAAGCTTCATACTCGGCCATATTATTGGTACATTTAAAATTCAATCTATACGTATGGACTTCTAAGTGATTATTCTCCAAATTATATATCCACACTCCTGCTTCTGCTCCTAACTTATTTACTGATCCATAAAATTCTAAATGCCATAATATCTCATGCTCATAATTTTCACTATTTGATGCAACAAACTTTTCATCACTTACAACAATTTGACCATCTTGTTCATTGGAAAGTTATGAAGTTTGGTTAGTTTCATTTTGTGTAGAAACTACAATTTCTTTTGGTTCTGTATTAATACCGTCTGAAATTTATTCTTGTGTTTGATCAACATTATACACAATAAAAGAATCGATATCTGAGTGTATGGAGTAGATGGGAAATTCTTGAGGCCGATCCTGGCTACTTACCATATATTTAATTAAGGTTTCTCGGTATAGTTTCTTAGGTTGTCCAAAAACATAGATTGTTGCATATGACATATGTAGTTGTAAGGATCCTTGAAGTTTGGCTCCCCATGATCTGGATAACAACATGCCATACTTTGGTGAGATGTCAACAACTAAAATATCCATAAGGATGCTTTTGGCAGGATATTGGACTAAAGTAACACACAGGTCTTTAATCAACCCTAGACACTTTACTTGACTAGAGTCAAATGAGAATAAGTCTTTGTAAGGCCTTGTAATGTCTAGGTTTAATTTCTCCATTACTGATTTGGGCATTAAGTTGTGAGAGGCCCCAGAATCCAACATTGCATTGTGTAGAATTTTGTCATGGATACTAAGGCTAATGTAAAAAGGTGGAACTCCTCCTTCTAATGGTTTTCCATTAACATCTGGACCAAATATGAGTTTTGGTTGGTCATCAAACAAGTTGATAGAATCCTCATTTTCAACAATGTTTAAGGTCTGGTTTATCTGTGATTTGTAAGTTTCATTCTTGATTAGTTCTGTTAAAGGGACTGAAATCTTAAGCTTTGCTATCTCTGCTCCCAGATTGAATGGCAAAGAAACTTTTTCTGTTTGAAGGTTTTGGATTTTTGAAGCAGGGATCTGAGTAGACTTGTCTTCTTTTCCTTTATTGGGGATCTCCTTATGTGGATTTTCAGATCTGGTGTTTTGAGTTTTGTCCACTGGTTCCTTAGGTGGAATTGAGGTGGATGGTTGATCAGCAGAAGGTTGATCAGAGGTTATATCTACAATGGTGGGACCAGAAGGATTTGGGTTCTGCCTAGGGAGAATTTGGAGGATCTTTGAAACAAGGGCTTCTTTTATTTTCTTAGGTTGACTTTGCATTGTTTTCTTGGTTTGGTCAGGGACATCAACATTCTTTCTGCTTCTTAGATTATACTGTTTATGTACTTCAAAAATGGCAGAATCATATCCCTGTTTGTAATCAAATGACTCTCCAGATTGGATTTGTAATTGCTACAACATATGCAGTTCCTGCTCATCTTGGGTCAGAAAAACAGTGTCCTCATCATTTATTCCCATTAAGTTGATTTGTGTATCTTGTTCTAGATCTTCAGGATGGGATGTTTCTGCATAATTTTCTTGAAAATGAGGCCTAATGTTATGATCCAGTCTATTTTCCCCAATGTTTTGATTTTGGTTTTTTCTAAAATTCGGGTTCCTAACTGGAGGTGCTTGTTGGTTATCCCATTGGGGTTTCCTTTCTATGTTATCTATTCTATCCATTAGTCTTTCCATACTTTTGGCTAAACTATCTATTTTGAGGTCAGATGGTGAAGTTTCATCCTTAGTAGTTCCTCTTTTTTCATTTCTAACTCTAGCCCTCTTAGCTAATAAATTAACTTCAACACTAACAGCTACACTTTGCATTTCTTCTAATGTTGGGGGGTTTCTTTCCCTAAGTTGGTATGCCATATCTGTGTCAAAACCATCAGGGAACTTTATTAATGCTAAGTCAGGTGGGGGTCTAAGATTAATTGGGATGGCGTTATATATACTATTGAATCTAGTGCAGTAATATTGAACAATTTCATTAGGTCCCCTTCTAATGTTCTCATATTCTGAAAGGATTTGCAAGGGATTCTTTTTCTTTTCCCATATATTCAAAAATTGCTGATGAAATGATTCTAAACTATCAATACTATTAATAGGCAATGCTCTAAACCATTTCCTAACATCACCAGCTAAAGTCTGGGCAAAGAGTCTCATTTGAACATTATCTGTGTCAATTTCGTGCAACTCAAAGTAATATGTTATCTTGTTGACATGTTGTTGTGCAATGTAATGTCCTGTGCCATCAAATTGAACAATTTTACTTTGGTAGTCTGTTGGCATAGCACCAAGTTGGGCAGGTAAAACAAGAGGAGTATATCTATTTTCCATGGCTGTAAGCTGGGAGGGGTTAAGATGTGGATGAAGAATGGATGAAGAACCAAGACTAGTAGGTGATGAAGGGGAGATGATAGGTTGGTGAGGAGAGTAGGTACAAATGGAGGTGAAGAATGTACTTCAAGTGGTATTATTGATGAAGCTGAAGGGAACAATGGTGAACTTAAAGTAATAGATGATTGTTCAGAAAGCTCAGGGGCTATGGAAGTATTAATGGATAATTGTGGAGATTTCAGGATGTATTCATCAATGGATTTGTTGGCCTGTTGAACTTCAAGGTCTACAATAAAGTCAGGATCTATAACAGTTTCACTGAGTGCATTTTCGGATTTTGTTCTAAATAATGACTATTCAAATGGCACATCAAAGGGAAGTTCTTCTAAAAATAACCACTCATCAGGACATGAATTAGCTTTAACTAATGGTATCTGGCTAACTGAACTTTCTTCTTTTTTGGATTTTCTTGAAATTAGGTTGGGATTATCAACTACTGGGGCAGGATTTGGGTCTAGATTAGCCCTAGTAAAATGAGTCTTCCTGGAAGCTAGAATTTCAAAATTTTTAGTTGTTTTTATGAGATTTTTTCAAGAAACTTCTGACTAATGACTTTAAGAGGCTTAGAATGAATATTTAGGATTTTCTTAAAGCTTTATTAAGATTGATGATTTGAATTCCCCAGTGTGGTCGCCACTATGTTATCACACAGAAATTTTCCCTAGAAGTTTCCGAAGAAGGAAAGGACTGAGGTAACCACAAACCAACTTTTAAGCATAGGCTCTAGCCAACCTATGGCTCAGAAAGGGCTCTCTCTATATGATTTATCTTTGTTTACTAGGATTTTAGGCTAGTTCCGAAGGTTCAGGGGTTTTTTGATTTGTATTAAAGGTTGGATGGTGGAATCCTTAAGACAGATGGATAGAATGATGTCTTTGGACCATTGGGCTATGGAGTCAAAGAAGGGCAGCAGAACTGGAATTAACTCACTAAAGGGAGTGTTCAAAGGGCAAGCTAGCAAAGTAAAGTGCAGGACTTTGGGCCAGATGGGTGAAATTGTCTTAACCAGGGTGAGAGAGCAATTAAGAATTCTCAGACCGGGATTAAAATGAGGAACAGAGGATAATCATGAACAAAGCGCAACTAAGAATCCTTTGCTATAAATTACAGGGGGACAACCTAAACTGAGGAGCAATCAAGAATTCCTTAACTTAGATAATCAATAGAAAACATTTAAATGCATAATAGTTAAAACAAAGTGCAGTAAGCAAATTTTGAGATATCATTCCATATTATAGCATTCAGATATAGAAATACATTAAAGATTGTGAAAAAACTTTGAGAAAGATAACAACGCAAAATAAAATACTTGTCTGCACTTTGCTCTACACATGAATCCTGTGAAATGTCTGGTCTTTATTCATTAATCCAGCTTGTTGGTCCAGTCAGTGATACAATAGCTTACAGTCTTTTGATCAAAAGGTCTATAGAAATGTCTAAGAATCCACCTCACATACTTTGAATTGTGAAGCATTTATACAAAAATGATTACAAAATATCTCAAAAAAAACTTGAGATTTAATCTAGGAAATACAGGAAGATAGAGATAGCTATTGAACTGTTTCATGCTGTCCCTTTTATTGTGGTACTGCTGTCTTTTATGGTTGGATTTGTAGCCCTTTATGATGGCTTCCTGTTGTGGTCTTTTACACTGGAATCTTCTTTAACTTTTATCTTTCACCTGATACTCTTTAACACTGATACACTTTGGCATGTTGACCTGTTTTCATCTGTTTACCTGGCTATTCTATTTTTACTGTGTAGTAACTTTTTTACTGTAATTTTCTTACAGTAAATCAGTCATCTTTTCCCACCATTCAGCATTAGGTAACTTGACATTTATCATTCGCTTATATCTCTCATCAGCCTCAGTATACTTGGAAAAATTGGGCTTGGTGATGAACAAGTGTTTTATCTCATGTTGGAGAAAAAACAAGTTCTCAAATGTATTATACAAAACTTTGCGTGTTGGCAGTGCTTTTATTGCTAAAGTGCTAGCTTGTTCTTTAGCCAATTGCCTGAGTCTATTATCATAGTCTAGCTGTGTCATAAGTTTGTCATTAATGACCAAGGGACTGGGCAATCCTTTCTCCCTTAAAATTTGGAATTTAGCCATGAATCTATCAATGGCTACCTGCATGTTCTGGCACTTTTCTTCCAAGTTTAGCCTCAGGTTTCTCTTGGAAAGGACCTTCCTTATTTCCAAAATGGTTTCAGTCCTATCTTCTATATCTAGCTCATGAAGCTCATACCTATTTTTGCTGTTAAGGAAGTGGATGAGTCTATTGGCATCCTCAGGCATGTAACCCAATTCTTCCTTAACCTTTTGGATAGCTACTGTAGCTATCTTTATCAATTTTGTCTACTCAAAAATAACTTGGATAGATGGCCAGATATCCTTGACGGAGTCAATGATATTGGCCCATAACAGTTCCTTGGCTTGCCCAAGGGGTTTCTCTAATGTTAGGTCTTTCTCCATAGCTTTGACTCTTTCACTCATCCTACTGGCCTTTTGTGCCTCTTCCTTATGCATAATTTGGGCAAGTTTGTAGTCAGTTTCTAAAGTTGCCACCTTTTCTTTCAGTCTGTTCATTTTTGTAGCCTGAATAGACATCTCTTCCATGGCTCTAACCAACTCTGCTGCTTTTTCTCCTGATGCACCTGCTGTTGTAGACTTTGTTGTGACTGGCAATGCTGTGGCAGGTGGAGCTGTAGGTGCTAGTGAAGCTGTTAGTGTGGAAGGGACTATAGTAGATACTGTAGGGATGACATTTATAGAAGTTGTGGCAATGTCAGTTTGTTTTAATTGGATCAAGCTATCCAATTCTTTCTCCATCTCTCTTAGTTGATCATTAAGTTTTAGGACCAAGTCCATCAACTCTTCATGTCTGGTTTGGATCTCTAAGACTTCAAGTGTTTGAGGATGTTGTAGCTGAGGTATCTTCAATTGCTTCTTAAGTGCAACAATATCATCGTTTTTCTTCTTTATGAGCTGCTCGGTAGCCTTTATATCTTTGGGATCATGTCCCAACTCAATAACTAAGTCTTCCAAAGACTTAATCCTTGTATCCTTGGCATCTGAGGAGGCCTTGTTACACAGTAGTTTGTCACTGCCTTCCTGTCAGTCACCCTGCTGTGCCAATCACTAAGCTTCATGCCTGCTGAACTGGCCCAAAAACCCATTTTCCTAAAGTTCTATTCATCAGCGCGTCTGTTTGCGAAATACCCGCGATGACTGGCGCTCCATAGTGTATTCCGTGCGCTGCCAGCTCGGAAGGACATCACTTTCCCGCGCTGGTCGCCAGCGCGCCTTTCCCGTGTTCTTCCGCGCTGACATGACTGTCCCAGTTATGTAGACGTGGCGACATCGCGTCAGTTGCCTCATAATCCGCGTTGATCCAGTTTGGGCGAATTTGTTCAAACAGCCAGCCTTCCAGATCACTCCAGGCTTGGTTGTTAGCTTTGTGAATGTCGACTCCCTTCTATGGCATGACTGCTCGACCCTTTGCAACAACCTTTCCCTCAAAGATAAGCTCATCCTTCCACCCTTTTAGGAGGCTCCTTCTCCTACATATACTTCCACCATTACCATGAGCAGTTAGTTAGACATAGCTTGGATTGTATAGAGCTTATAGTGCTCAGATTGCTGCTACTATAGGTATTTGGTGTGCTAGGTGTGGAAGTGATTGATTGCTTAGGGAAGGTTGTTTTGTGTTGCTTGTGTGTGAGAGAGAGTTGTTTGTCTTGGGAGAATCATCCTCAAAGGTGAATGCTTGAGATAAATGCTGACTGGCCCCTCCTGAGAAGGTTACCGACGTCAGAACATTTGGTTGTACTCTTCTCTATTCTGATTAATAATAGATGACTGCTATTATTGTTCCATTCTCATTTGTACTTGCAATGGTTAAATGTGAATTACATCTTTTCTGACCGATGTATGGTTGCTTTTACTAGATTTCACGCTTGCGTTTGTTTCCTCTTCGTGTGTGCAGGTATCTATTCGCGGAGATCGCGGAGGATCGTGATCAGCCAAAACGAAGGAGCGAAGGCAACATCTCTTCATCAAACGACAGCGCTGGAATCCAAGTAGGTGCTCTTTACCTCTTGTTTAATTGTAATTAGGAACATGCATAGTAGCATTGTTTGATTGTTGCTAGACCCTTGCTGGGCTAGTAGGGATCGCCTCTATCCGTAGAGGGGATTTACCTCTCCAACAATTTGGCGACTTCGCTGGGGATCAGCCTTTTTGTCTCTTGAGTCCACTTTTGTGTTTGACTTTGATTGGTCTCTTTTTCCGAGATTCTGGGATTGTCTCTCTGCTTATAAACTTTCTGGGTACATCTGGGAAGTGTCTTGATTGTTAGAAGGCTTTTGCTTTTGGTTTGGGAAGTTTTTGCTTTGGCTTTGCTTGTTTTTTATCCTCAGCGCGTTTTAATTCAGAACAGTCGCGCTGACATCGCGCCCCTGTTCCTTTGGTATCCTTTTCATCGCACCTTTACGTCTAACAGTCGCGCTGACCTCGTTTTTAGAGACAACGCGCTTTATTCGTGTCCTTCCGCGCTGACATCGCATCCCCGCTTCTTTGTGATCTGTGTCATCACGTCTGTGTGGTTTCTTTCCGCGCTGACCTCGTTTTTCTGAGACAGCGCGCTTTATCCTTGTCCTTCCGCGCTGACGTCGCAAAGTTGCTACAGGCCTCCTCCTGTCAGCGCCGAGTTGCTGAAGGCTACCCGCGCTGGTCCTGTAAAATTCACTTTTTACCAATTTAGCCTCCTGAACCTCTTGCTTTGACTATCCCTTCTTCTCTCCACCTGCTTTGTGACTTGCTTTTCACTGTCTGAACTCTGAACTCCTTGATTGCGAAGTCTGGATCCATAGAGTTCCGCTTTTGCTTAGTTTTGGCTTTACGAATACCTTCCCTTTTGCTTTCGCTGCTTGGTTTGTGTTTACACCGTCACTTTTTCGATTGCTGAATGGTTTTGAGTCTCTAATTGACTGGTTGTAACTCTCATCCTTCGGGTGTTTGCCCTTTTCTGTTGATTTTGCACTCTAGCCCTAGGGTATCTAGTGGCCGTGTGTGTGTCAAGCCTTCCGTGGGGATTTTGTTTTCTTGTTTGACCAGCCAACTTCAGATTTGTTGAGTGCACTTGTTCAGTGATTGTTGGAGTGTCTTTGGTTGTGTTTCCGTGCAATTTCTCGCTTTCCCCCTTGTTTCAATCCTTGCTTGTCTTGCCGAGCTTAGATCACATAGCTCGTGCAGAACTTAGTTTTCCTTTTGATTTGGGAATCTTTGTTGAGTGTTTTGGGAACTTTGTGTGCTTTCATTAGGCAATTGCATTTTGCTTGGTGTTCTGGTTCCTCCAAATTATTTTAGATGCTTTGTGTCACTGAAAGAAAATCAAACTAGTGGCTTTGCTTTTAAAAATTGAAAAGGAAAAGAATGTTTCATTGATTTGCATTTTCAAAAGAAAAAGTTTCCTTTCCTCGCTTTTAGTTGCATTAGGCTGTTTGATTGATTGTGTTCGTTTTGTTTGATTGAAATCTCTTTACCCTTCTATAGCTAGAATTCATCGAACAAAATGATTATCTTTGACATGTAGTTTGCATCTAGGTAATTGTGAGAGAACATACGATAGGACCTGAAATCGAAATCTCAAGATCAACTATAAAATGAACCGAATGAATCTAAAAACGCATTGGAACTAAACGCAAATATCTAGAGGTCTAGGTTAGAGACGTGTTCCGGCGTCTTTAAACATAGTCACTGTTGTTTCACATTACGGTTGGGTGATTCATCCTTCTGTGACTCGATAGTGGTCTAACACGGACTGTGCTCCCACGTACCGTCGCGTATATAGGGAGACCCCACTAGGCTTTTATCCTTGATCCATAGGAAGCCGAGTCTGCCGCCTTGTGAACCGTAACGCACCGAACACAGCATTCGGGAAGATTGACTGCAGTACGGAAAATCCTTGGTTCTCATACGATTGCTGAGGTGTATAAGCAGTTTTACGGGTCGCTTGGTAAACCTTTTACCTAGAATCTCCAGAGCAGTCACTTTTGATCCTTTTCGGACTCCCTAAATGAAAAGGTGCCTGTGAGCATCTTGTCACTTCGTGCTCATTAAACATTCGAAGGAGACTGGAGTCATCTTTTCGTCCTTTTCTCGACTCTTGAAATATGAAAAGGTCAAGTTTGGTTCCTGTGTTTTAAAATTTATTCGGCCACGATAACATCACCTGGTTAGATCTTGTGTGCGTTAGCTTGAGTAGGTTTCGTTTTCGTTTGCAATGGCAACTCTTCCAGGGTTCACTAACCCAGGTTCCCCTCCTGATGGGAATCCAG
This sequence comes from Pinus tabuliformis, assembly GCA_031772625.1. Lineage (NCBI taxonomy): Eukaryota > Viridiplantae > Streptophyta > Pinopsida > Pinales > Pinaceae > Pinus > Pinus tabuliformis. The sequence goes on from CM062820.1 coordinate 993,391,981, forward strand.
GTCATTTCCCTCCTCTCGGGAATGTTGGTGCTCCGTATATGGCGACGTTGTCCCTACCAGGGTTAACTGTCGGGTTGCCTGTGTGGTTGTTTTCAACCTCTTTGGTCCCTACCGTATCGGCTGTTAGTCCATCAGTCCCTCCACCTGAACAACATCGTGTTGATCCTAAGGTGGATCTCTCCCCTTCGACACCTTCTTCTACATCTTCCTCTTCTACTTCGCCTGGTGAAAGTCTTGATTCGACTAGTCAGGTGACTAAGAAGAAGAAGAAGAAGACCAAGAAGAAGAAGTCCCTTAAGGGCGAGGCTTTAAGCACAACTGTTATTCCCTCAAGTATACCTGAAGTCGGGTCACCTTCTGCTCCTCCGCGGAAGGTCAAGTTTCCTTGTCGGTTATGCAAGGACGACCATCTGCTTCGTGATTGTCCTGGCATTCCCAGGGTATTAGAAGTCTGGTCTTACGATCCGACCCGCCCTTCATCGTCCACTAACGATCATGGCGATGCTACCCCATCAATTGGGAATGGTAAAGGCAAAGGGAAGCTTCGAATCCCCTGTCAACTTTGTGAAGGCAAACATCCCCTTCACCTTTGTCCACTCATGGATAAAGCCTCTGCTGTGTTGGAAAGTCTTGCTGCTCCTCCGAATCCATTTCCCGCTGGTTATCAACGTCTTTCCACGGCTGTAGATCGCGCCCCTGTTGACAAAGAGATTGCTTCAGATTCCTCTCTTGTCCAGCCCCCTCTTCCCGAAACCGGCTGTTCCCAGCGCATCCCAGACCCGTCATCGGTCGGACAGAGTATTGACTCGAGTTCGCCACTCGCTCACTATGTTCCGGAAGAGCAAAATTCTCATGTTCTTCTCGTCTCGTCAAATTCTCCTGAGCTTGATAATGGTTTTTCCACCTCAATCTCTCCGGAGAATTCTGATTCGTTTCCTTGTGAGCAGGGGGGCAACCATATGGTTCCCCCACCAAGTAGTTCGGTCATTTCCTTCGATTGGAGTCGTTTGACTTCCCCTCCCCTTCCATCCCATGTGCCTTGCTGGGTCAGCGCCTATGCTGCCCAAATGGCGCTGCCCGGCACTGTGTTGGATGAAGGCGCATCGGTTAGTCTTATGCCCGTTACTACTTGGCAAGCTTTGGGTTCCCCATCGCTTGTACCTGTCGCACCGAATCTCACTGCCTTTGACGGAGGAACGAGTCAACCATTAGGGATCCTTCCACAGTTTCCTATTACTTTGGGAGGCAAGACCGTCTATATAGACGTCTCGGTTACCCAAGGTTCTTTAGACTTCAGTCTTCTCCTCGGTCGTGACTATGTGTATGCCATGGGAGCCCTTGTTTCTTCACTTTTCCGTGTGGTTTGCTTTCCACACGATGGAAGAATAGTGACGATCGATCAATTATCGTTCGTTCGTCCACAAGCCCCTCCGGCGCACTCATCCTTCCCTCCTGGTTTTCATCCACAAGTTGCATCTGCCTCACCGCAAATCAACTACGTGGCCACCTACCCCGTGCTCTTACCCAGTGATGACACCATCGTGCATAGTGTCCTGGGGGCATTAGGTCCTGATTTCCAAGATGTCGGCCTTCCCTCCGGAGCCACTTTCTTGGGGGCCTCCACTTCCCATTCATTATGATGAAGTCTGGATCGGAGCATAGTTCCTTTCCAGTGTCAAGCTCCTTAAAAAATGAAACTAGGTGTCGGAGCATAGTTCTTGATCTTGTGTCAAGCTCGTTAAAAAATGAAACAAGGGTTATGAGGATAGTTCTTTTACTGTGTCAACCTCATTAAAAAATGAAACACCTCCCTTTCCAAATCGAGTCTTTGATTAAGATCTCGTAAAATACAAGTCGAGTCTTTCATCGATCTCGAGAGTGAATCTTCATTCCATCCACTTTGTTGAATGCAATGAAGCTTGGGGGGCATGTACCTCGATTTGCGTCATTATGCTGGGGGCATGCAAACTTATAACAAGCATAGTTTTTCGTTTCAAGCTTGTGTAAACATGAAACCGAATCCAAGCAAAGTTCTCCACGGTTCAAGCTTGTGTAAAAATGAACCCATACCCGATTTACATCTCGTGATTGCCATTTTTATCCGCTGAATTCTGTTAGATGAGCCTTGGTTGTTTTCATTCCATCGCCACCATCTCTTTGGCCGATCATATGCTTTCACTTGGTTGTTTTACCTTTCCTGAGGGACCGCATTTATGAGTGGTTTTGATTAGCCAGCCTCTTGACCATTACATGTTTTGAGCAGTTCCACCATTTCCGGAACCAGTTGCTACCCTTTACACCACTCGTTCCTCTAGGACGAGTCGCCTTTAAGCTCTTTTCTGACTCGTAAAATATGAAAAGATTGCCGAGTATTTTTCCCTTTTTGACTCGTTAAAAAGAATAAAAATGGAGGTCTGCTTTCAGCTCTTTTCCGACTGTTTAAAGATGAAAAGGCCGAGTCCCCTCTTGACTCGTTAAAAGGAATGAGAGGCGGTCGCCTTTAAAGCTCTTTTTTCGACCGTTTTAACTTAAAAAAGATTGCCGGGTGTTTGTCGTTTCGCACTCGTTATTGGTTCCAAAACGACGTACTTCTGACCGCTTTTTTACTTTTTCGGGTCGAAGTCACTATTCACGAAAAGTACTCCTCGATCATACTGGTCGGGCAGTTCTTTCGGGCATTGTTTTATACCTTTTCGGGCTCGAGAGACACAACTGTACGAAAAAGGACCCCCCTGGAGTCTCCTTTTCCGCTGTCTTTTCAGACTCTCTAAACAAGAAAAGATGCCGAGTTTTTCCTTTGTCAGGCTCGTTAAACACTTGATGACATCGGGCATTGTCGAAATGACACTCTTCAAGCATATGCTATCCCCTTCAAGCTTGTCGTCCAAAAATAACCGGGGTACTTGCCAGAAATGGTGGGGAAACTGGAGCCGTAATCATAGTTGCGTCGGCAGTATGTCGCTCTTGAACATGGCACTCTTCTGCTTCGTGTCTGGGTGGGCCCATCTCATCTTGTTTTTCACTGGCCTCCGTGGGTTTGGGTTATCCTATTTGGCCTCTCATTTGCTCATTGCCATCATCACTATACCCTTTGCTCATTTGATGTCAAATACTGCCAAACCCGCTACAGTGCCGTCGATATGTTCAAGGGAAGTTGACCTCTGCAATAATACAACCTCATCTGCTATCTCACACAAATCATTTTTCCTCTGTCTCGCGTCGATGATGTGGGAAACATTATGGCCCACCTTCGATCAAGGTCACTTCCTGTCGACTTCAGCTCATTATCCGGGAAGGTGACTTAGAGACTCCCTTCAGGTGCCTTAGAGCCTGCATGCCTCAATGGCGGGTTCTTCGTGTTCGACGCGAGGTTTACATCATTGGCCTCCGATCGAATGATTCCGTGGGTGTTCGACACCAGCTCATTGATTCACATGCCGCGGATTGTACCTATAGTACCTTGAGGGCCATTGTCATTATTGGTGGTACCTCTCGCGTCTGTTAACAGTTTTCATCATTGACTGGTAATCAGACAATGTTCATGCATGTTCGACTTCAACCCATATATTCACATGCTTGAACTTGTACTTTGTTCGGATCAGGACGGAGCGCAAGACCCTGGATCCCTGTCTGTTATGGTCCAGGTTGCGATTTTGTGGATGATCATTACATGACTCATTGATGGATGGCTGCGCCCATACCTGAGTCGTCATGGATGGCTGCGACCATACCTTATCATTATTATGGTCTCTTTAGTTGGGTGGCTGCGTCCATTCCAACAGACCTTTTCGCATGTCTTTTTGGATGGCTGCGCCCATGCCTAGACTGCATGTACTTGATTATCAGAGATATTTCGGTCCTTCCTGGTGGTGTTCCAGTTCGGCGTGTGTTGTAAAGCATTTCACCCCTCCCACTCTCTCGGTCTTCATGCTTTAGGGGGCATCTGTTAAACAGTAATTTGTCACTGCCTTCCTGTCAGTCACCCTGCTGTGCCAATCACTAAGCTTCATGCCTGCTGAACTAGCCCAAAAACCCATTTTCCTAAAGTTCTATTCATCAGCGCGTCTGTTTGCGAAATACCCGCGATGACTGGCGCTCCATAGTGTATTCCGTGCGCTGCCAGCTCAGAAGGACATCACTTTCCCGCACTGGTCGCCAGCGCGCCTTTCCCGTGTTCTTCTGCGCTGACATGACTGTCCCAGTTATGTAGAAGCGGCGACATTGCGTCAGTTGCCTCATAATCCGCGCTGATCCAGTTTGGGCGAATTTGTTCAAACAGCCAGCCTTCCAGATCACTCCAGGCTTGGTTGTTAGCTTTGTGAATGTCGACTCCCTTCTATGGCATGACTGCTCGACCCTTTGCAACAACCTTTCCCTCAAAGATAAGCTCATCCTTCCACCCTTTTAGGAGGCTCCTTCTCCTACATATACTTCCACCATTACCATGAGCAGTTAGTTAGATATAGCTTGGATTGTATAGAGCTTATAGTGCTCAGATTGCTGCTACTATAGGTATTTGGTGTGCTAGGTGTGGAAGTGATTGATTGCTTAGGGAAGGTTGTTTTGTGTTGCTTGTGTGTGAGAGAGAGTTGTTTGTCTTGGGAGAATCATCCTCAAAGGTGAATGCTTGAGATACATGCTGACTGGCCCCTCCTGAGAAGGTTACCGATGTCAGAACATTTGGTTGTACTCTTCTCTATTCTGATTAATAATAGATGACTGCTATTATTGTTCCATTCTCATTTGTACTTGCAATGGTTAAATGTGAATTACATCTTTTCTAACCGATGTATGGTTGCTTTTACTAGATTTCACGCTTGCGTTTGTTTCCTCTTCGTGTGTGCAGGTATCTATTCACGGAGATCGCGGAGGATCGTGATCAGCCAAAACGAAGGAGCGAAGGCAACATCTCTTCGTTAAACGACAGCGCTGGAATCCAAGTAGGTGCTCTTTACCTCTTGTTTAATTGTAATTAGGAACATGCATAGCAGCATTGTTTGATTGTTGCTAGACCCTTGCTGGGCTAGTAGGGATCGCCTCTATTCGTAGAGGGGATTTACCTCTCCAACAGGCCTTCTCCAACTGAATCTGTGTTGATATGTTGTTCAATGAGTTTTGTAGCTGATGAGCAGCTATGTCTTTACCTGTAAAGGTGGAGTATATCATCTCTCCAGCATGTTTATGCAGTTCTATCTGGTTTATGGGATGAATATCCCTTGCCAATACTTCAATGTCAACCCTTTTGAAATCTGAAGATGTCTTGGGCTACTGTGCTATAGGTTTGATAAAGGACATTTGAAGTTTCCTCCTTAATGTCAAAAGTTGACATCAGTCTTGTCTGATTTGTGGGAGTGAGTTTAAGATATTGTGCATAAGTCTGGGCTTTGAGCTTCTCATTCCTCATTTTGATTTCTTTATATCTATCCTTTATGTCTTGGTCCTTGTCAGCAAGCCTACTGAACGAAGACACTTCCACACTTAGCTGCCTTTCCAACATCTGAGTCTGTGATGTGGATGGATCTTGTATGTCTCCAGATGGAGTTGTGGGCCTGCTTCTATCTACCTTTGTGTTGGTCACCTGTGCTGATCCTTCTGTATCTTCTTGTTCAGAGGTAGGATTGAGCCTTTGCCTCTTGCTGTGACTTGTTTCCTGCTGCAGATTAGAGGTGTCCATTCCTGAAGTGGAAGCTCCCTCTCTGTTTCTTTTCGGATTTTTCTCCTCATTCTGAGGAGTCTGCATGATAAGAGGGGTACTCATGGTGGCTTCTTGCTATCTTGGTACCTGCAGAAATGAGCTCTCATCAAGTTGCCTCTCTAAATCAATCAAGGTATTCTCAATGTCTACCTTTGTATTATCTCTATCTATAAGAGTGTGTTGGGCATGGAATCCCCCCACAGCATGTTTTGGGGATCAAAGCCCAAGTTTTGAGTATTATTGTTGTAAAGACTTCGTGAATTGCGGGCGTGGAGTGCAAATTATATGTTAGAGTCATAGGATTGTCCACTCTAAGTTTTGAATGTAGTGTCAGCCTACCCATGGTCTGCGGGCCATGGGATTGTATAAATAGAGCGAGGCTCTAAGTTGTAAAGATAATCAGAGATACATGGAGAAATGAATGGATTCTAGAAGATAGCGAGCATAGAGTAAAAGTCTAAGTGCTTTGGGTCGTAGTAGTAGGAAGAGGCCCTGCAACTGAGTGCGCAAAGGCCTAGTAGAGTCTGTAGCTAAGTGCGTGTACCCCTGCAGCTAAGTGCGTAGGGCGGAGTCAAGTTTGTAACCAAGAAAGAAGAATAATAAAGAGAAGTTTGATTCCAAATCTTGTGTATCTATTCTTGTGCTATTTCCTGTTTAATCATATTGTTTTCTTTATCGCACGCACTTATATGAATGCTAAACACTGTTAAATATAACTAGACACATATTGATAAGCTAAGTGATCGACTAATATCGGGTTAATAGTAAGGAATTGGGTAATAACACGGATTGGGCCCTGAGTAGGGCTACGCGAAGACAACATCGTAGGCCACGAAGTACTGATAGGTGCGTGTAGCGACGTGCGCACAGGGTCAAACTGCGGACCACCGAAAATCATCAAACATCTCTAGGGTGCAGAAACCTGGTTCTAGTACCCTCCCATACTACTTCGGGTGAGACCTCAGTCTGCACTCCGTGGACTGTTGCCGAAAGGGCCAGTAATACTGGGATTTGTTTGGCTAAATCACTTCTAAACTTGGGTCAGGCCCCTACAAGCCAACAAATGGCTTCGTTGCCAGGACCAGGATCTACATAAGGGATGTCTGATGTCGTGTCACTGGAATCCAACAAAGAAAGAAATTGAAGGGTGGTTGGACAAGAAGATTCACGAGTTTGCGGCGCAGGAAAACAGGAATCCGCAAGTAGTGGTTGGAGCGCTACTTATATACGGAAATCCATGAAATTTTCTTTGCATCTTTTCCTTGTGAGCTGTGTGAGTGGATCACGAAGCTAACAGATAGTCAGGGAAGGTGCAGGCTCGATAAACCAATCATGTGGACTTTGGAATTAGTGCGCAGATTAGAAGCATTAGAAGATAAGATCGCGCGGGTTGTGGATCATTGGCTCGATCGAATTATAGGAGGATTTATCACTGAGTTCGCTGTAGATACGACCATCAGCTACAGTGAGGCGGAACGACGCTTCCTCAAAGGACTGCGAGGTAAGTATATTAAATCTTTGAATACTTGGATTAAGATGCTATTGTGTGAAAAGTGGGTTATGCGAATAAATTAATGTTTGGGACTACGCGAAGTGGGAAGATCTACAGAAACAGAAGTGGTGAAGAGTTAGAAACTAGTCCCTTAATTTCACCCTCATGGGAAAGCGAGGAAGAGCTCGTGAAAGTTTCTCCGAGAAGCACGATCAGTCTGATAAGGCAATGGATTCCGCGCTTACCACCTCCACCTACATCACCACCCGTCTCACCATCTTCGCCTCCATCTCCACCCACCCCACCGCCGCCACCACCACAGTTTAGTATGGCGAGTGCGATCAAACTACCAGTATTCAGAGGAGTAGGGAATGAAGATCCAGACCAATTCTGGTTCGTGGTAAGAGCAGTATGGGAAGCACAAGGAGTCATGGATGACAATATAAAAAAGGCTACGTTGGTAAGCGCATTGCAGGATCACGCATTAACATGGTACATTAAGCATTCTAATGACCATCCAAACGTAGGAATCACAGAAATCCAGGCTGCGCTGAATAGGGAATTTAGCAGGCCAAATTCGGAGACACAATCAATTATTGGGTTTAAGGAGATCGCGATACTCCCGGGCGAGACCCCCTGGGATTTGGACCAAAGATTGAAGAGTATGATTTGCAAAGCCAACATGACTTTAACAGATGGACAACACTGTGCATGGTTTGTAACATCATTAACACCACATTTAAGGACGTCGTTGTCACAAAAAAATATTTCCACCCAGGCCGAAGCCTTGGAGATGGCAATGAGATTGCATGAGACCCCTATACAAGATACTGGTCTGGGAGTCCAACAAATCCACGTGCAACTGCAAAATTTGTGTCTGGAAATGCAGAGTTTGAAATAGGACATGACACCTTGGCCAGAGGCGCACTAGGAGGTATGGTGCATAAAATGCAAAGGCCATGGGCATGACAAGGACCATTGTCCAGTATTCGTGAATTACTTGGGAGGAGGAGGGCTGATGCCATTAAGACCTGAGGCACAAGTAGGACCAAGCATGGTGCTTGCATTATGGTGCGTGATTTGTCAAATAGGAGGAAAACACATTATGGATCATTGCCATCTATTGAAGAAGTATACACAGACGTCCCAGCAATTGTTTTGTAATTTTTGTAGGTCGGTAGGCCATGATGAACGCACTTGCAGAAGATACAAACTAATGATGGATCAGACTCCTGCCTACAAGGTACAAATTGAAACACAAGCCCTCAACCAAAACGTAGGCATGGCGCGCATTGGATTTCAGGGGCGTGGACGAGGTCAAGGTGGAATGGGACGAGGTCAAGGTGGAATGGGACGAGGAAGGGGTCGCAGACAACTAATTTTCTACAATTGTGGAGGGTCCAGACACTATGCCTGCGATTATACTAATCCGACAAGAACATCATGTTTGTACTGTACTCAGTTTGATCATGAGGCAGAAGACTTCCCTTCCTTAATAGCGAGGCTGCGCGAAAAAGGGGTACTCTAGCCTCCCCCAACTCAAAATTTGCAAAAAATGAGGTCTAAGCTGCGCGAAGAAGACCCGAATGTAAACATAGTGCTCATAAGCGGTATCACCACCGGAGATGATAAAGGTAAGCAGCCAGAAGAAAGTGCGTGGGTTCACAAGGCTCCTACAAAGGAACCTGAATTTGATTTGGAGTGCGTGAAGGAGATGTTCATGGAAGCTAAGAAGAGCTTCACAGAGGCCTCCACTTCAAGTAGTAAGGATCAATTAGAACCAGGGATGGATCCTTCAATGCTCACTACCTTTTTGGAGACATGCATGAAACTGTTGCGTGAAAACAAGGCAGTAAAAGGACTATCAACATTTAGAGATAGTCTTGATGATGGATACTTGTTGGGATTTGAAACGTTGACAGAATATGGTTATTACTGTGGGTTCTCCGGTAACTAACTCAAAAGGACTATAGGAACTTATCACTAGGTGTGCGGGGTTAGGAGAACTGCGTGTGGTCTGGAAACTTGGAAAGCATGCACTACGCACAGGAAGGGAAATGAGGTTGACTGCGCAAATAAGCGAGTATGAAATGGATCAGGTAATCCTGGATCTTGGATCGGACGCAAATGTACTGCCGAAACAAACATGGGAATGCATGGATAGACCCACACAACAATGGTCTCCTGTTCAATTGCGAATGGCAAACCAGCAGAAGATCCTCCCCATGGGGAGATTGCAAAGGATAACGGTGGATATTGAAGGTGCGAGCGCGTTGGCGGATTTTGAAGTGATAGATATTGTTGACAACATCAATCCCTATCCTGCACTACTAGGAATAGACTGGGCCACTGATATGAATGGAGTCATAAATCTGAAGAAGCGTAAAATGATTTTTGAGAAAAAGTCACTACGCATAGTAGTACCACTAGATCCAGCCGAAGGAGCGCGATACATTGAACCGGTACGCGACGATGATGGTGATGATGATCTCGATTGTATCTACAAGATAACTGCGCGAGCACAGGATTGGGTGAATCCAACAGTAGATGGTAGAATTTTGTGGGAGCGTGAAAATTCCTGCACTTCGGATTCGAACGAGGAAACAGAACGATGGAAGAACCAGTTACACGAGGTAACCACGCTTAATTGCAACATGATGATTAGATCACTGCGCTGCGTGACAACAGAGGTAAGGGATCTGCCTATGTATGACGGGTTGACAGCGGTGGATGAATTCTTGGACAAATTTGAAAGGGTAGTGCTAGAACAATAGTGGTTCAATGCTCTGAAATGGGCACTGTACGCGACGCCCGCAAGGTGGTGGGGTACACATCAGGGAAGTTTTGAGGATTGATGCGGATGCAGAAGGATGATGCGCCTACGATTTGGGAAACCATAGAAGCAGCTAGTAGACAAGTATGACAGACAGGATGATCCATGTACACACCTCGCGAAATGGACCAGGGTCTATAGGGAAGAGCCACAACCTGAATTGGTACATTTATTCTATCATACCCTAGATGTCATACCCATGAATAGGTATACTGAGACGGACCTCCGTCATGGTACGAGCGAATGGGATATATTGCACGAGGGATTTCTGTTAACTTTCACATTCGAAGATCGTTTGTGGGATACTATTGATGATGCGTTGCAGGCAATAGAAGCAGCTATTTTCAAAACACCCCAAGAGCCCATAGAAGTACTCCAGCCAGAATGGGCGACACAGCTGAGCTGCGTGCTAGAGTGTTACAACGTAAATGTTGAGGAGGATGATGAGGACCCATGAAATATCAACATTCTAGAAATAGAAGGCTGTCGCAAGGTTCGAGGACCATTGATTAAGGATCCCGACATCACCGTGCCACTAAAAACAAAGCAGGTCAACATTGGAACGGAGGCAGAGCCAAAGTACGCAACGCTTGGAGACTATTGGGATGATGCCACGGTGGATAAGGTCGTTGAGTTACTCCGCGAATACCAAGACTTGTTCCTGACCAAAATTACAGACTTAAAAGGGATCGTTGGTGACTCAGGAATGATGAAGATCACCCTAAAACCCGACGCAAAGTCGGTTAAGCAGCGACCTTACCGCTTGAATCCGAAATATAAGAAAAATGTCCGCGAAGAATTAGACAAAATGCTCACAGCCGGATTTATTGAGCCAGTGGAAGAATTCGATTGGGTGAGTCCTATGGTAGTATAAGAGAAAACGCAAAAGGGCGAAATCAGAATATGTGTAGACCTCAGAAAGCTAAATGATGCCTGTGTACACAATCCCTTCCCGACACCGTTCATAGATGAAGTAATGGAAAATGTTGGCGGCTAGGAAGCATACTCATTCATGGATGGGTTCTCAGGGTACCATCAGATCAAGATCGCACCGGAAGACAGGAGAAAAACAACCTTCACGATAGAATGGGGTTACTTTCAATACACCGTTATAGCGTTTAGACTAAAGAACGCGCCAGCCATCTTTTCACGCATCATTGTGGCTACGTTCAAAGAATACATCCACAAGTTCTTGAAGGTCTATCTAAATGATTGGACTGTCTTTGGATTAGTTAAGCACCATGTAGCAAGTTTACACTTGATGCTGGATACTTGCCATCGACACTAGATTGCACTGAACCTTAAGAAGTGCGCATTCCTCGTCCCCTTTAGAAACCTGCTAGGACATGTGGTTTGCAAACAAGGACTGATGGTGGACCCTGTGAAGATTGCTATTATTCTAAACTTGGAAGCACCGTGAAGTGTTAAACAACTGCGCATTACCTTGGGGCATACAGGGTACTATAGGAAGTTCATTAAAAGTTATGCCCAAATAATAGCGTCGATGGAAAATCTATTGAAAAAGGATGTTACATATTGCTGGAATGATGATTGCATGAAGAGTTTGGATGTCCTGAAGGGGAAATTGGCCTCCACTCCAATCCTAGTCTTCCCAAAATGGGATGTGGAGTTTCATGTACATGTTGATGCGTCGTGTATTGCGCTGGGAGCAGTACTCACACAGGAGGGTGTGGAGGGCGTGGATCACCCGATCGCGTTTGCAAGTCGAAGATTGTCTAAAGTAGAAAATAACTATTCCACCACCGAGCGTGAGGGGTTAGCGATGGTGTACGTGCTCCAAAAATACCGACACTATTTACTCGGAGGACATTTTAAGATGTATACCGACCATTCCACGCTGAAATACCTGGTCAATAAGCCTGTGTTGGGGGGGCGCATATGCAGGTGGCTGTTATTGTTCTAGGAATATGATTTCGAGGTCATAGTCAAACCGGGATGCCTGAACATAGGACCAGATCATTTATCATGCATTGAGACGGGTGAGGAACCCACTAATATGGAGGAAGGATTACCTGATGCACAACTTTTTGTGGTGCGTGTCGCGGATGGGCACTTCGAAGATATAATCTAGTTTTTGACAACAGGAATTGTGCCGAAGGAATATTCCATCCAATAGAAGAAGGAATTGGTGGTGCGTGCAACGGATTTTTTTGTCATCGCAGGGCACCTATACAAAATGGGAAATGATGAGATCTTACGAAGATACGTACCTGAATTTGAAAGAAGTCAGATCCTCGCAGAAGCACATGGGGGCACTGCAGGAGGACACTATGCAGGATGAGCAATTGCACAAAAGATTCTCCACGTAGGATTGTGGTGGCCAACCCTGCACTAGGATTCGAAAGCGCATTGTAAGGGCTGCGATATATGTCAAAGGACTAGAAAACCATCACGGAGGGATGAGATGCCATTAAATCCACAGATGACACTACAACCATTTCAGAAATGGGCAATCAACTTTGTAGGACCGATCAAACCTCAGGGAAAGATGGGCACACACTACATCATAAACGAAACAGAGTATCTAACACAATGGGCAAAAGCGCAATCGATGAAAGACTGCATGGCTGCTATGGTTGCGAAGTTTTTGTTCGAAAATGTGTTAACCCGCTTTGGGTGTCCAAAAATCTTAATGAGTTATCGCGGAACACATTTCCTGAATGACACCATTAGCGCGCTCATAGAAGAATTCCAGGTATATCATCAGAATAGTACACCATATCACCCACAAGCGAATGGGACAGTAGAAGCATTCAACAAAATACTGGAAACCGCGTTGACCAAAGTGTGCAACGCGCAGCGAAGCAATTGGGACTTGCACGTCCCTGCAGTACTATGGGCTTACAAAACAACATGCAAGAAACTAACGGGACAAACCCCTTTCCGGTTAGTCTATGGCGTGGAAGCTGTCATGCCAATGGAATATATCGTACCTAGTCTACGAATAACAACACTCACAGGGATGATGGACCGTGAAGCTCTAGAAGAAAGACTTGCACAATTGGAAGAACTTGAGGAGGAACGGTTCTTGGCAGGGTTTCATCAACAAGTTCAGAAACAACGTGAAAAATCTTGGCATGATTGCCATATTAAGTTGCGCACATTCAAAGTAAATGACTTAGTATTGCTATATGATAGTAAGTTTGAAAAATTTCCGGGCAAATTCAAAATGCATTGGCTAGGACCATATGTGGTTAAGGAAATCACAGACGGGGGCGCGGTCCAGCTTGTCAAATTAAATGGAGAACCCTTCCCAGGCAAAGTGAACGGCAGCTACTTGAAGCCTTACAAAGGTGGGCTGACTATCTGAGTAGCCGACAGTAGTACAGTCTTCGCGCTCAAGAAAGCCAGATAGGGGCGCGGGACTATAAATACATATCAGTATGACTTTATGGGAACAGTCCAGTTACAAAGGGTTCAGAAGCAAGAATGCAATAGGTTCAACAGGCAGCAACTCAGTGCGTTGCCGACATTCAGGCCGTTCGGGACCAGCTGGAGGGACTCTGTACCAAGATCACCGCGCCGACAGAGTGAGTTGAGGACGAGTCACGATTTTTGTGTTGAGGGCCTGTTGGGCATGGAATCCCCCCACAACATGTTTTGGGGCTCAAAGCCCAAGTTTTGAGTATTATTGTTGTAAAGAATCTGCGAATTACGGGCGCGGGGCGCGAATTATATGTTAGAGTCATAGGATTGTCCACCCTAAGTTTTGAATGTAGTGTCGGCCTACCCATGGTCCGCGGACCATGGGATTGTATAAATAGAGCGAGGCTCTAAGTTGTAAAGAAAATTAGAGATACATGGAGAAACGAATGGAGTCTAGAAGATAGCGAGCATAGAGTAAAGGTCTAAGTGCTTTGGGTCATAGTAGTAGGAAGAGGCTCTACAGCTGAGTGCGCAGAGGCCTAGTAGAGTCTGTAGCTGAGTGCGCGGACCCCTGCAACTGAGTGCGCAGGGCGGAGTCGAGTCTGTAACCAAGGAAGAAGAATAATAAAGAGAAGTTTGATTCCAAATCTTGTGTATTTGTTCCTGTGCTATTTCCTGTTTAATCATATTATTTTCTTTATCGCACGCAATTATATCAATGTTGAACACTATTAAATATAACTAGACACATACTGATAAACTAAGTGATTGACTAATATTGGGTTAATAGTAAGGAATTGGGTAATAACACGGATTGGGCCCCGAGTAGGGCTACGCAAAGACAACATCCCAGACTGCGAAGTACTGTAAGGTGCGTGTAGCGACGTGTGTGCAGGGTCAAACCACGGACCATCGTAAATCATCAGACCTCTCTAGGGTGCGGAAACCCGGTCCTAGCACCCTCCCATACTACTTCGGGTGAGACCTCAGTCTGTGCTTCGTGGACTGTTGCCGAAAGGGCTAGTAGTATCGGGATTTGTTTGGCTAAATCACCTCTGAACCTGGGTTAGGCCCCTACAAGCCAACATAGTGTTCTCCAACCACTTAGATTGATTGGCATAAGATTCTATTTCAGGTATGGGGTGATGAATGTAAGGCCCCAATTTGGCCTTTTTCCTAAGTCTGGTCATGAATCCCTAAGGGTCATATCTCCACATGAAACTCTTTTGGAATTTAATTTCTTGCAATATACGATCTACTTCCTCCCCTGCTTCTCTTGAATTACAGATGAAAGGGCCCAATTGATCTTTGACTCTGAACTGGGTTTTCTTCTTGGTTGAAACAAAATTTACTTCATTTGAGTTCATTATTTGCCTATAATACTCCAAAGAAAATAACCTCATAGGGAGGTATTTGGGTAGTTTATATGATGCAAGATGGCACCCATAGATCCTTATCTCTATGTGGTTTTGGTACAGGTACCAATCTCCTATTTTGGTTTGTTTGGATAGTTGGAGGACCCTTTTTATTTCTGGACTTATCCTAGGTGGAGGATTTCCTATAAGCATAGCCATGACTGGATGTACAAAAGAGTCTATAAAATCTGAATAAGTGTATGGTGATCCAAATTTGTGGAATAATGGGGTCCAAAAAATGACAAACCTAGGCTGGCCCTTGGTATCAAGCTTCTGAAGAGTGAAAGGAAATCTGTATGGTTGGTAATACATGAACATATGATAGAGGACAGATGAGTACTTAAACACTCTTTCATTTCTCATTCTAGTAAACTATTCATGCATCCTATGAGCTATAAACTCAACATAATTACAAAATAGCAAGAGGTTGTCATGGGGTATTAATGGACATGAAGGCAAGTATAAGCTCATCAATGTATTCACTTGTAGTTTAGCCCAAAATGCATGATGTCATGGTCACAATCTGCTTGCCCCTTCTAGAGAAAATGGCTGACATATATGGAGGGGGATATTTAGGAATATGTTTTTCTTCCACAATGAAAATTTGGAGTAATTGGACCAATCTAGATGGATTTAACTTGGTGTATTGGTCTATCAGATCCCCAATTGAGAGTGGGGTTAGATTGGGTCCTGGTTGAAAATGTAACATTTCATTTATGGATTCAGCTGTGATGGTAAACAAAACCTTTTGGTCATGAGACATGATAGTTCTATGACTAGGGACATAGCATGCATGGCACATGTGGACAATTTCTAGGAAGACATGTACTTGGGGGAACTGATATCTGGGTAAATTGGACTCCCAAAGGCCAATGTCATTTGAATGGTTTAGGTAGTTGTCTTTGCTCAAGCAATGAATTTTGAGCAGGAGCTCTGATGCACTGGTATCTTTTATTTGGAAGTCCCTGTCAGCCAGGGGAAGGTGGTCCAGGTCTAAATGTGGAGTTGTCACAGGTCGGACGTCCATGGAAATAGGGGCAGCCATTATTCAGTTCTTGTGGATTTGAATTAGGCGTTGGGGGTTTGAATGGAAATTGGGAAATTTCAAAGGGTTTTGGCCGCAGGTGTTTTTAAATTTAAGGTAATTTTCAATTAATTTGACTTAATGAAAATACTTAACAGGCCGAATTTTTCCAAATGTGAACAGGGAGTGGTATTCTATGGTGAAATACCTGGAATTGGGCGAATTGGCTTCAAATTGATGGTTTGCGACAGCTGCAGAGGTTTCTATGGTTCTGGTACAGACTGGGAGGTCAATTGGGTTGTCTGCAACATCTTCTGGAGCGAATTTGGAGGTATGTTGGCCAATTCGGTATTTGCAGAAGTCGCAAAGGTTTTCACAGTGTTACAGAGAAAATGTGTGAAAAGGGCGAAAATAGGGCTTTTCGGCCTTTTATATAAAAACAATTGCTTTTTGGCGGGTTCATTCGCAAATGAATAGTTGGCAGTTTTTTTTGGTTAATCAGGGAAGCAGTATTGGAGGGTCTTCGCACCACTTTTGTGGCGCGGGCGATATTTGGGAGGGGTGACCCGATGCATTGTAGCGTTTGACACGTAGCAATAGGGGGGGTCGGGAAAAACTGTTTTATCGGGCGGGTAAATATTGGTGATCGGGCTTGGCCGATATGGTTGTGGAGCGTTGGATGAAGCGAATGTTGATTGGACGACAATCGGGCAAGGGAAACGCGTGGGTTATAAAGCTTGGGTTTAGGGAGGGGCCTAGCACTTTAAACCTTGGCGGTATGGGATTAGTTTAGGAATTAATCCTGGGTTATGTGATTGGGCGGGGCTTAATGGCAGGATTAATGATATGGGGTAAAGTGTATAGTTTTTATAAAAACTAAGGGATTGAGTTATTTATATAAAGGAATTAATTAATATGCGGGAAAAGGGTAATTATAGGAGGAATTATATAATAATTTTAGAAATTAATATGAAATCTAATGGGTAGAGTGGGTTTTTCCTAAGTAAAAAAGGTAAAACATAACATTTCTGTGCACTTCACTTTATACTTAGGATAAAGTGTTTTTTGTGTGTTTTTTGAATAAAATAGAATTTGCATGGTGTTCTTTACTTTCCCTAGGCAAATGAAGTTTTTCCTTAGGAAAAGGGATTTCATTGAGCTAATGAGGGGAAATGAAGGGAGATGAATTTTATGAAGGGGATTCTAACACTTTTTGTCCATAAGTCATCAAGCTGAGGGTCTAGTCCCTCCAAAAGTTAGAGAAATGCTCTGAGCCTCTTTGACTTGTAGGATTTAAAGTACTAGAACTTATTTATGGGAAATTAGTAAGTAAAGGGGTGAAATGACTGAGGGGTTGTTAAATAAACCAAGTTGTAAACCATTGTCCTTGCTTTGGTTACTGCTTATGCACATTTGAAAGATGTATATAAACATGACATAAGTGATTTTGTGTAATCACTTAATATTTCTGCAACCTTTCTTCTACTTACCCATTTACTCACACTACCATTTTTTCTTCATTTTATTTGGGTGCATTTAGGCTAACAAACCCTTATCAATTCTTTTTCTTTTACAAAGTAGACTATTTGATTCTAACCTTATATCATCCAAGGGCTTAGATTAAATTGATGAGCTCCTTTTATTTTATCTACCTATCTAATGATCTACCAAGATTAAACTTTTTGGTCATATTTTATTCTCTAACTATAAACATAAAATTCAAAGCATGGTATAATCAAGATTAAACAATTTGATTTCCATGGATTGTGGCATTAATAACAAGCTGCACACAATCATTATTATGCATAAAAGTAAATAGTAGTGGCATTTTGACTTGCACACTTTCATGGTCTCTTTGTTTTTTGGGTTCATATATTTTCATTTTTTGACCTTTTCTTATTCTTTTTCTCCTTTGATTATTCTTTTAGGACATACCCTCTTTACATTTTTTAATTTTTTAATATGGAAAACATTTGCAGAAAGCAAAGGTATGTACAATATTATAAGGCTTAACCTTAGTCATTCAAAATCATGACTCCTATTGGTATAGGAACCTAACATAGACAATTCATCGAATTAAAAGGGTCTTGTCTCATTTAGCTGCATTTAGGGCTTTTCGAGTCACATCGCTAAGGCCTGAAAACTGAGACATAATTTAAGATAAACTTTAAAATGAACTCAATTAACCTATGGTGCATTTTAAACCTAACGATCACATCTAGAAGGTCTAAGTTAGAGACGTGTTCTGGCATCTTTAAACATTGCAGTTTTCGTTAGCTTCGGCACTAGACAACGCTAGTACAGATTTGTGCTCCCCGTACCATCGACTATATAACAGGAGACCCCTCTAGGCTGCAATCCTTTATCCATAGGAAGCCGAGTCTGCCGCCTTGCAAACGTGATACACCAAACACAACATTTGGGGAGATTTCCTGCCCATACTTCTTAGTTCACCGGGAGGTATTCTGCAGTTCACGGCTGCCTGGTAATCCTTTTTACCTAGATCATCTGGAGCAGTCATTTGATCTCTTTGACTCATTAAACTTAAAACATCATTCGAGCGCTTGTCCTTTCGAGCTTGTTTCCAATCGAAAGTGATAGAGTCATCTTTGTTTCTTTCTGGACTCCTAAAACATGAAAGGGCACTAGTTTATTTATGCGTCTTAGAAAATTGTTGACCACGATCTTATAACATCCCGTTAGTTTTTTCTAGACCAAATCATGAGTTTTCCCTAAAGAACATTTTAAGGCCTTGAAATTTATCTCTCTTTTCCTGTTAACTAAGATAAGGTCATCGTGACTGAACTATTTGGTTCACCTAGTTCCTCTTCCTCTCCTTCGTCTGAAAGATTGTCTGAGGAGCCTTTTCCTAAATTACCAGAGTCACTCGAGGACCAAGGTGTTGAACTCGAAATCATTCTGTGAATTCAACCTTTGTCATCTCGTCCTCCGCCTACTTCAGATACTGGGTCACCTCCTGATATTGGCCCGGAATCTCTAGACAATCTTGTCCAGACTCCCGAGAGTTCATCGACTACTGACGATCAGCTTGGACTGGTTATATATCCTCTGAATCCTTTGTTCGGCCCTGTTTTGATATCACCGCAGCGTCTGTACAGTCCGTATGATCAACCGGGTGTTCCTTTGCAATTATCCCCTCCTACATCTTCGGTCATTCGTCGTCGTTTGTTCCCAGCTATGAAACCTGAAGGCGATGCCCTAGATACCTCTCCAGATCAATCAGAAGTTTCTAATCCACACACTGTCGAAGAGGAAGAACATCAATTTCCTCCTGAAGGTTTCCCCTATATGAGGAGCATTCCCATCAAGGTGTATCGGGATTTGTGGCCTAATTATGTGACTTTAGCACAATTGGTCTCAGGTACACCTAGTGCCTCATCACTTTATCCCAACCTTGTTTGGGCGTCTAGTGCCATGCCTACTACAGGTTCGTTCATTGTGAATCTGACCTTCCAATAGGTCGTTACCTTAGTCCCGGTGCAACCCACTATTCCAAACCCTCTTGTTTCGTCCATCCCAGTCACCCGTCTGGTTTAGCCGACGGTCTTGAAGAATGTTACTGTCAGTTCTTCGATCCCTCCAGTAAGTGGACAAGCTGTGCCACCGCCTGGGGGGCAGAATCTAAGTGTTTCTATGATGTCAGGCACCACCAATGTGAGTAGCTCACAGGCTCACATGGTTGGGATGAACCAACCTTCTTCTGGTGTTATACAAAACCCTGCTGGTCCTGCTAGATCGAGCAATGTCCATTACCAATAGGTCCAAAATCCGGTTGGTCCGTCCGGGTTAAGCAATTTCCAGTATTAGCAGCCTTATGAGGCTCAAGTTCAGTACCAAGCTTCTTATGTTCCATATGGTTCTCAAGAAATGGTCAATCTGCCTTATGTCCTTCAGTCTGGGCAGTATGTTGAGCCTGGTCCATCCACTTTTCAGGGTGGCTATGGCCAGGTATAGTTTGGAAATTTCCCGGGAACTGTTCAAGTACCCTTATAGCAGCAAGGACAACCTCTGCAGCAAGAAGGGAAACCTTTGTTGTAGCAAGGGTCATCCAGGCAACAACAGGGATAGATCATACCACAACAAGGACAACTGCAACAACCACAGGGGCAACCCTCGCAATAGTTGCAACAAACCATGCAACAGAAGATGTAGTATGCTCCACAAACTTCCCAACCTATGTCTTCACAAGGCCAACCTTTGCAGTCACATGGACATCCTTTACAACTGCAAGGTCAACCCTTGTAGCAGCATAGCCAACTCGAGCTGCAACAACCCTTATATACATATCAACAGGGTCAACCCTTGCAAGGACAAGGCCAAAATTAAGTCTTGCAACAACAGGCCCAAAATCCCTATGTCCAAGGGCAACAAGTGTACAATCCTTATGTCTAAGGATAACAGGTCCAAAATCCTCTTGTTCAGGGGCAGTAGGTTCAAAACACATATGTTCAAGGACAACAGGTGCAATATCCATATGTCCAAGGTCAATAGGCTCAACAGCCTCTTAACCCATATGTTGCTTATCAACAACCTATGACTGGACAGTTCCAAGGTGTTCAAGGTCAAAATACTCCATATGGCCAAGGTAATCTATAGTGGGGGCAAAATCAAATGCCATATGGCCAAAACCCTCCACTATGGGGCCAAAATCCTTACCAGCAGGGATGGGCTCCTCCGGTTGGACCCACTTATCAACCTCCAATGCCTTTCAATACTCAATTGTCGTTCTTGGCCACACTAGAGTTGCCAAATGTGTCTCGACTCATGAATGATCCAATTCTTCATTCACCATACTGGGCTCCAGTTCCATCCAAGATCTTGAGTGATTGTCCTAAGTTCGATGGAAAAGAGAAAGAAGATCCTCAAGCCCATGTGATGACATATCACCTTTGGTGCTCTTCAAATTCTTACGTTGATGATTCTATTCGTCTCCGTCTATTTCAACGAAATCTCACAGGTGCTACAGCTAAGTGGTATATCAAGCTTCCTCGAAGTACTTACCATGACTTCAACTCTTTAGCCATAGCTTTCCTCACACATTTCTAGTTGCCAGTTCGCTATGAAACTAGCACCTATTTTCTCACATCGCTTAAGCAAGATACTGTGACTCACATCTCTAATCACATCCATGAATGGAGACATAGACATCGCCTGATCAAATTCGATATTGTTGATCAGTTGCTCACCGAATGGTTTACCAATTCATTCGTTGCTCCAATTGCCCGCGATATAGATATGCGTGGATGCATTACCGAAGAACAAGTCATTGCTTGTGCCCATTACTTAGATCTCATTTACTCTCAGTTTGGCACTTTGTATGAGTTATTACGCGATGCTCCATGACCATCATCCGATCCCACGACATCGAAGTCACAGGCTACACCTCTTGTTGATGGAGTAATTGGTTTAGTGTCCGAGACGCCTACCAAATCTTCTTCCAAATAGAAGTTGGTCTCGGACACTGCTTCCAATAGTTCCTCCTAGAATCCACCCGGCCTTGGTAAAACCTCAGAGGTCTACATTGTCCAGTATACCACAATGGACAAATCCTCGAAAGGTAAGAGGAAAGGTAAAGGCAAGGGTAAAGCTGATGCCCCAAAATAGGGTCCTCCTAACTCGTCTACTGGTGATTCTTCACAACGAAAGCCTAAGTATCCGTGCCTCATCTGCGAGGAGGATCACTATACTAAGGATTGTCCCCGACGATCCGAAGTTAGTCGTTTGCTCAAAGGGACCCCAACTATCCTGAAAGAGCCTTTTCCGTCTCAACAGACTCAAATGGTAGACCAACCTCAATCATCTTCTTCCTCAGGATCTCAAGTGTTCATGATGAGTATGCCTATTAATGTGGCTACTAGATCAAAATATTATCAAACTCCTGCTCCGACATTCGGGAAAGAAAAAGAGGCCACCCTTTCTTCTTCTGCCTCGAGTTCTGGTCCTATTCATATCGAGCACCCTAACCCTGATTCCGTCATTCGACCTCCCTCTCGAGGTGTGATACGGAAGTCCTTGTACAATCCCAACGCTCAAGCTGCTTAGCATTATAATATTGTTGAGGATTTGGCTTAGGCGCCATCAGCTATGTCTGCTCTCGAGGTACTCCAGAGCTATCTGTCTCAACGGAAATCTTTGATGTCGGCTATTGGGGGCATTGATCCTACCGATTCCAATTTGATATGTTTTGATCTAGAGAACCACGTTATGTGTCTACCTCATCAGATTACCTTTCTCATTCAGGTAATCATCAATGAGAAAACCATTCATAGGACCGTCATCGATGAAGGTGCTTCTACCTGCATCACGTCAGTCGCTTGCTAGAAGGAAATTGGTTCTCCTACTTTGAACCAATCCCCTAATACTTTGAAAGCTTTCAACGGGCATGATTCGTGACTCTTCGGTGTATTACCCAACCTTTCCATTACTTTGGAGGGAAAGATAGTACACGTCGAGGTAGAGATTGTTGACGCTAATCTCAATTATAATCTTCTACTCAGATGGAGCCAGACCCATGACGTGCATGTTGTAGCCTCCTCCCTATTCCACGTGATTTTCTTTCCCCATCAAGGGAAGATCGTCACAGTCGACCAACTGTCCTTCTTTGCCTCTTCCTCCTCGGATGGCAATGTTTCGTATGTCAAGCACACTGGTGCTCCTTATGAGAGTGTGGGGGTAGGTATTTTTAAAGATTCTGCCTTGATGGGAATTTTTCTGCTCCCACCTCCTCATGTTGCCTCTGTCAACATGATCTCAGTCAAATCTGATCCTTGGTTCATACCTTCACCAGATCTTGTTGATACCTAGGGCGAGGTTATGCCACTTAGTCCTGCTGAAATCAATTACGTGGAAATTTTTTTGGCCTCAAGTTCTGTATCCTCTGATTTTCTTGTTTCGAGGACTTCTCTCGATACATATTCTCAATCCCCATGGCTTGGTGCTTCAGAATCTCCTGATCCCTTAGTCGAGACTTTTATTGCTGACAAGAGTATCATGGAAGTAATGTCACTGGAGGAACCACCATGGAATGATACTCATCATCGCTCCTCGTTCCTACCTAGCCCGATGGTCATGTCTATGTGTCTTGAGCACTTCTCTTCTCATCCGCCTATTGACATGTCAGTTTCTCCTGACATTGTCAAGATCTTTCAACTAAGGGCACCTTTCTCCCCTTATGGATTTAGGATTTTTATCCCTCCCCAAGTTTTTACCGATTGCCCATTATTGTAATGGGGCTCCCATCCAACTCGTAACCCTCCCTCGCCTAGGGGGCATGGGGGCAACGTCTTATATGATTTCTACTCTATTATTTGGCCGAGTCAATGCTTACTCATCGTGTCAACAGTAAAACTTCGGTGGTCATCTATGTTGATTGATTACCCGAGTCCGAGCATGGACTCTCTCAAACAGTACTATGCTTAGGTCATCTTACATGGTTACTTGTGTACATTAGTGTGCCATTCATTTTTGTGCAGTGTGGTTTGGTGTGTTAGTTTTCAAATAACTTTCATGTTTACTATGTTTTTCCCTGCTTTGCAGATGTCTGTGATTCCTCACATCGGTTTCGTTGATGGTGCTTGCTGTAGTACTCGGAATCTATCCTTTGTGGCATGGTCTATTTATGACCCTCATGGTGAGTTGATTGATCTTAAAGGTATTTGTTTAGGTCGCACAACTAATAACATTGTTGAATACAACACAGTCATTGAATTGTTGTCAGAATCCATCGCTCTTGACATTCGAGAGTTGTTTGTCAACTTGGATTCATAGCTTGTTGTCCTTCAACTCAACGGGAAATATTCCGTTAGAAACCCTCAGATATTGAGAATGTATCTATGTATTCATCTACTAGAAAGAAATTTTGATTACATTACATATCGTCATATTCCTAGACACATGAATACATTGACAGATGCATTAGCTAATTATGTGTTGGATAGACATTTACAAAACATGTGAAGAGCCAAAAGAAATCATTTGTACCATAGTAAGCAAGAAAATACAGCATATATATATCTATATCTATATATATATATATATATATATATATATAGATATATATATATGGTGATAATGTTTGATACATCAAAACCTCAAAAATAATATGTGTGTTCAAATAACATCGACGACTCGCAGGCTTCATATATCTGTGGCACGCAGGCCTCAAAAATGTAAAATGCTGGACCTAGGAACTAATCAGCGTGGTGATCGTAGTAACATGAAACTGCTTGTGCAACATGAGTCAACAATCGACAGATGCAGTCCAATACTCCCACCGTATGCCTTTGGTACTGGTGCGGGATGTCTCCCACCCAGGCATACTCTAGGATACTACGAGTCAACCCCTCAAGGTTCCTTGCGATCTCCTCCTCGTTGTCACTCCCCTCCTGATAAGGAGCGACATCAAACTGGCGAGCGACGTGCCTGGCTATTGGGGACATCTCGGCAGGACGCTCTGGTCCAACATCTGCATTGATAAAACAAAATCTTATAAACACATATATATAAAAAACAATTAAAAAATCACAAAATCAAAAATTGATTTTTTACCTTCGTCGTCGAAATCCTCCTCATCTAGCAGCGACATGTTTAGATCTCCACGAAAGTTGGTACCACTATATGGCTAGTCCTCCACTACGATCAACTTTCATCGTAGCCATGAAAAGAAGGCGGGCATGTAAGACATATGCTGGCCCCTAGTGATCTTTGACATCAAACGACTCCAACGGACCATTTGTGGGTCTCGTGGCATCGACGGATCTACCTCAGTTAGCTGGTACTAGAACAACGAAACCCGTTCCAAGAAAAAGGTCACTAGTACAGATTCGAAGCAAAATTGCTTTAGATTCCCCACCTTAGCTTTTATCAGCTGACGTTTTATGTTGATCTTCATGGCTTTCGCCCAATTGAAGATCGTCGGTGCTGTACAGTCGATGGCATATATAAATTTCGACTTGTTAGTCTCATGCACTGCTTGGGACCCCACCACTCTGTTGATAGTCAATAGTAGCACTCTCAGTGTCAGATCTCGCATAGTGGCAATCTCAATCTTGTTGCTCTTGGATTTGAGGGCTTCAGGGCAATGTTCGGCAAGTAGCATGGATATGCTTGCCCCAATCGGTCGTGACCCATATAGGTTGACTGGTTCCCCTCTCCGGGATAGTCCTGTGATGAAATATATGTATGAAGTTTCTAACTCTAGCTCCTGGTCACCAATGATGAATATTTCTCGATTTATGTCCTAGAGACTAATGAGGTATCGAAGTAGCACAGGTTGAGCCTGCCTCCCTGGTGTGAGAAAGAACTTGAGAAGCCCACAGTTCCTCAAGGTGTTCAGACAATTTGGCTCATTCATTTCCTGAGTGTCCGCATCTTCGTGCCCGTATTCTTTCCAGTCTACCATTTTCGACGATTTTTTCCTGCAAAAACCATGTATTCAAGTCAATAATAATTTTTGGCAACTAAAATTTGGATTCAAATGATGGATTTGAGAGGAAAATGGTTTTTTCCTTGTTCATGGTGTCGGCATGCCTGTTTTAAAAATAGTTGCGCCGACAGCATGGTTGGGTGTTTTAATTACCCTTGGCCGGCACAATTCCGTGCCCAAAAATTGCGTCGACCGAGGGTGATTTCTTTTTGCCAAAACCTCCCTCAAAAATGCAAAAAATGGATGAAAACAAGAATAAACAATATGGAAATGGAGCTTAGGGACTTGGCTCTTACTTGCAACTGGCGGCTCGACGAATGACCTCCTGGATCTCCGACAACCTACTCCAAAAAAATTAGGGCAAAAGAGGGTAAAAAGTTTTTCACAGGAAGGTAAAATGGTAAATGGTAAAAAATATTTACTTTTCTCTCCTTTTATTCAATTTTTCATGAAATATTAGGGTTTTTAAGTATTTTTGACCTATTTTGCCTCAAGAATTGGATAATGCACTTCACCTCTTTTGCTTAGCAACAGGTGATGGATGTTCGACGATGGTGTCGAGTCATGTTTTAGCTCTTTTCTCGACTCGTAAAATCAAATCAAAAGATTGTCGAGTATTTTTCCCTTTTGACTCGTAAAAGAGAATAAAATGGGGGGTCTACTTTCAAGCTCTTTTCCGACCCTTTAAATACGAAAAGATAGTCGATCCCTTGTCGTTTCGAACTTGTTAACGGATGCGAACCATTGTGCGTCCAGTATACGTTTACCCCTTTTTTGGGATAGGATGCACTATTTACGAAAAAGGTACTCCTTAACTGAAATGGTCAAGCGGTTCTCTCAAGTATTGTTTTCTACCTTTTCGGGTTCGAGAGACACCAATGTACGAAAAGGGACCATATGGAGTTTTTTTTCGTGTTTTTTTCAAACTCTCTAAACATGAAAAAGATACTGAGTTACACCTTTGTCAGACTCGTTAAAATACTAAACAACATCGGATTTGTCACCATGACGAACATGAGCTTCTCCTTCCTAGGGCTCGTTAAACTTACTAGGTTGGATTCGTCCGAAGGATGAACTTATAGTGCAAGCATATGCTATCCCCTTCAAGCTTGCGATTAAAAAATAATTGGGGTACCTACCAGGAATGGTGGGGGGAAATTTGGAAATCTAATCAGTTGTTTCGGCAGCTCACTCTTGAACATGACACTTTTTGCTTCGTGTCGGAATGGGGTATCCTCCTTTTTATCGTTGGCCTTCCTAGGTTGGGCTGTTCATTTTTTCCTTCCATTTTATCTCTGCCACGTCATCATGACCACCAATCCTATGGATTCAAAATCTTCCAAACTTCTAGTTGTGTCGCCAATATGTTCAAGATTTTTCCTTCTGCAGTTACACTTACCCCTGATTCTCTGTGTCATCCAAAATCATTTTTCATCCCTCTGTCTCGTGTCGATGATGTGGGATACATTATGGCCCTCCTTTGACATGGTCACTTCCTGTCGACTTCAGCTCATTATCCAGGAAGTTGACCGAGAGACTCCCTTCCAGTACCTTAGAGCTTGCATGCCCTAATGGCAAGTTCTCTGCACTCGATGACAAGTCTACATCATTGGCTTTCAATTGAGTGATTTCATGGGCGTTCAACTTCAGTTCCTCTATTCACATTTCGTGACTTGTGCTGATAGTATCTTGAGGACCATTGTCATTATTGGTGGTTTCTCTTGCGCTTGTTAACATTTTTAATCATTGGCTGGTAATCAAGTGATTTTCTAGCATGTTTGACATCAACACATCTATTCACGTGTTAGAACTTTTACTTTGATTGGGTCATGTTGGAGCGCAAGACCCTGGGCTCAGATTACAAAAGTCCAGGTTGCGAAGTGGTGTGACATGGTTATGTTGATATACATGTCTCTCTCAGATGGATGGTTGTGACCATACCATGAGTTATCATATGTGATCCTTCTCATTATTGGATGGTTGCGACCATACCTTGGTTTTGATATGATCCTCTTTATCGGATGGTTGCACCCATGCCTAGATCCATTTATATGATAATTCTTTGGATGGCTGCGCCCATGCCATGACTCATGTATCATTTGGTAGAGTTTTCAGTTATGTATATGTATCTGTACTTGCTTGCAGGTTTTCCGACGATAGACTCCGGTTCCTTGCACTGATTCATAAAGCATTTCATCCCTCACTCTAGTTCGGCCTTCATACTTTAGGGGGCATCTGTTACATAGCATTTTGTCACTGTCCCTGTACTCCCTGTTTCATGATCCTGGAGGACCTCTACAGTGAACCCTACATGCTTTCCCTTCATGAAGAAACTTCCATTGTGTCCCTCTTCATGAGCAGAACAATTCCCTTTTGCATCATTTCCCAAAAATATTCTGTTTTTCACAGTTTACAAGACTGACGCTAATGACCTTTGTTCTCCTCACGTAGATATGCAGGGATTAGGACTATCCCTAGTGCCGACTGGAGCGGCTGAGCTTTGTTCCAGTTGCGCCAATCCTCTTTTGGAAAGTTTTTTAAATAAGGAGTCAAAGCTTCCAACTCTAGAAACTTTGTAACGGAAGTCTGGTAGATGGTTGGGCTAGATGGAGTTGAGGATGTTAGTTTGGGCTTCTTTCCCCTATAAGGATGGAACTACCTCAAGAAATAAGACCTTCTCCCATGAGAAGAGGAACCATCTCCCATCCATTCATGCTATATAAACCTCTCTTTTTCCCAAGCACAAGATAGTGTTAATGTTGGTGTGCTAGTGATAATTAAGTTTGGAGTAAACAACAAGATATTCATAGTTATAGCTCTCTAGTTGTGTGTGAGGGAGAAGTATGAATTTGGTTTAGTGTAAAGAATAAAGGGAAGAGCCTTAAAACTATCATTGTTGAAGCCATCATGGAATGCTAACGGAAGTGTGTGGGAACCTATCGGAGGAAAACAACAACATCAAGACAATGGTTGTTATCTCTTCTTAATTTAATATATATGCAACTATCGATTGATTTCTTGCATAATGTGTCATCTCACATGTTTATGGCTTAATGCTTCTTGACTTGTTAAGTAGGTTGAATTACAATTCATCTATTATCATGGTTGTTGTTTGCTATGGTTTACTTGTTTCAGGTGTTCGAAGAAGGAAACGGGAGATAGTTGGATCAAGCAAGCAAGGCCATCACCAAATGGGATAAGCATACTAAGAGGTAGGCCCTCTTAATTGGTTCTAACCTAAGGAAATCTTCCATAGAATGTCTTGTTTGTGGCTAGACCCGCTATTGGGCTAGAGGAATTGTTTGTGTCCGCACTTAGAATTTTACTTCACTACACTTCAGGGCCTATTTATTATTGAGAAACAATAGAAAACCCTAAACATCCAGAAACCTGACCCTAGGAGATGAAGTGCCAAAACTGTGGGCCCCATTTGGGTAAATTGGTATATTAATTTCTTAAGGTCATAACTTTGGTATACGATCTCTGTTTGGTTATCATAATACCTTGTTTCGAAGATCTTGAAGAGTAGGCCAGAAATAAATTGGTCACTTGTTTGGGATAATTTTGGTCTCTTTGTTTTCCCTAAGAACGTCATTTAGGGCCTCAAAATGGATCCAAAAGTTTAGGACCCGAAAAACTGCCAAAAGTAGTAATTTGTGCTGCAATTAAGGAAAATGAAAAACTGAAAGAGACAATGTTGGGGGTCCAAGTGGAATAGGAGGGTGGCCACTAATATCCACTTGGATCAGTCCTCACTCCTTAGGAAGCAATGGTCCCAATTGCGTTGAGTGCCTCCCTGAGATGGGGAAACTTCTACTGAACTTGGTCCCTTGTGAGCCATTTGCCTTGGTGCAGGAGTTGGTCAACTTTGACAATTCGATGCAGTTGGATATTTTGCTGGCCAGTGTTCTTGACATGTGTGTCCATAATCCGATCAGTTGTGTCGTGTTCCATGCAGTTTGAGTTTTACTCTGTTGGTGTGAGTTGTTCTACAATGTTTGATGTGTCCAACAATGGTGGGAAGTATGATCGAAGGCGGTCCACATTGAACACTGGGTGTAGGAAAAGGAATGGGGGATTGCTGAGCTCAAAAGAATTGTCTCCCACAACCTTGGTAATGGTGTAAGGACCATATCGGAGGGGTCTAAGCTTTCGTTGGGCTATGGTAAGGCATTATTTCCGCAAATGCAACCAGACTTTATCGCCCACCTAAAACTTGTGTGGCACCTGATGTTGGTCATCTCGTTGCTTGTATTTTGCATTTGACTTCTGCAAGATGTCATGAACCTGCTGGCAGATGTGTTGGATGCGTTCAATAAATTTGGTCGCTTTATCAACCTTGGACAATGCATGTCTGGATTCTATCTGCGTAGATGCATGAGGCATGGCAACATCAGTCAGGCACAATGATTGAAATCCTAGACCCACTTGAAAGGGACTGCGACCAGTCGAGCTATGGAGAGCTTTATTATAACTGTGTTGCACATATGGAAGACTCTCATCCCAGGTTCAAGGATGCCTAGAGTTGTACATGTGGAGTATGTGCACTATCATCATATTGACGATCTCCATCTGCCCATCAGTCTGGGGATGGAAAGAAATTGATTTGGTGAGCTTGGTGCCCAATAGTGTCCATAGGCTTGACCAGAATATGCTCAAGAACCTGCTCTCCTGATTTTGTATATTGGTCTGCAGGATCCTAAAATGTACCCATACTCGTTCAAAGAAGAGTTTGGAAGTGTCCTCTGCTGTGATGCTCTTCTTGCAGACCACCAATATAGCCATCTTAGAAAATTTGTCCACGACTGGTGAGTACTAGTATTGCAGCAATAATGCTGCAACTCTTGGGGCTTCCTTCTTTACTTTTATCAACCCGGTAGTTCATAACAAACTTGGAAGCGACGGTGATGTATGCACAAGTACTAGCTCTTACTGCAGGCTGTCACTTGGTCAGCTGGCGCAAGTTTGCTAGGAGCTCAAGCCAACTTCTATGAGTTCTTAGAAGAAGATTTTAACTGTGATGAAAGAAAGCTAACTCTACAGGGACTATTCTACTTGCAGAAAGAGAAGGAAAACTGAAATGTAACGCAAACCCTAGCAAACCCTAATTTACCTATTAACCCTACTTTTGCAAGAAAAGAGATGGAAACTAATGAAATGAGTGCCATTGACTACTGAAAAGGTAAATTGCTTTTATTCAAGCTACTTTTGAAAAGAAATGAGAAGAAATCATCTTTTTGTGCTTTTGAGTATTTTTATGTGGAATTATTATGCTTGTGATTTATCTGGTTGTGATTGTGCAGAGGTTTGGTGGCAAAGGAAGATGGAGTTGGCTTTTGCAGAGGGTGAGGAAGGTGTGGAGAGGTCCTAAGAAGCCCCTAGTACCCTTCTGAAGACTTCCATAATGATCGGAATTCGAAAAATCACTCACAGGAAATTCTACAGGAGGCTGCAGGGGATCTACAGGAGGAGGCCGAGAGCTATTTTTGGAGTTTTTAAGGTGGAAAAATGATGGGAAAGGGTAACTGAAGGCTAGATGAAGGTGTTGAGGTGTTTAGAAATTTTCAAGGAAGATCAAGAATGAACGTGATGGTTGGATTTGTTCAAATGGAAAGAAAGCAGCTTTATGGAGAAAAACGTAGAAATTAGGGCAGATTGGTGAAATGTTGCGAATGACTTGGGAAATCTATGAGAAGTGAGCCAATGCTGGCTGGTTTATGGATGTATGGTGAGCTGAGGTGACCTGCAAGAGATTTGTACATCTACTTACAAAAACTGTTCAAAGAAAGGACAAAAAACTGAAATTTCTCTAGCTTGACCTAATTTCTGACCTACAAACAGAAAATGTTGAACAGTAACCTGTGAACAGAAAAACATGCAGAGAGATCTATGGTAAAAGAATAGGAAATGATCTAGGCAACTGAATCTGAACCAATATCAATCTTTCCAAATCAAAGTATCACACTAACAGTTGCATGGAAGAGCAAAAATTGTGTTTTTGGTGGCAGCAGTAGTGTCTTGACCTCAAATCATAGTCCCAGAAGGGAGAAAGGAGATCAGGGCCTGTTGTTGGCATTTTTGAATCTTATTCTGTCACTGTAGTAACCTACTTGAGCAACTGAAACAAAAACAACTATGCTAACCATCAAAAGCAACCTAATCTAACAAAGTAAAATGAATCTATGCAACAGAAATTAACTCATGAACTGAAGCAAAAACATATAATTACATAGTAGGAGGTGCTGGGTAGCTTGGGTTGGGCCCTAACCTAAGAGCTTCAGCCCTCTAAAAAAGATCAGTGTTGGTTCAAAAACTGGTTCATCTTCATTATCAAAAATAGTAGTCACATTACATAAACTGTTCTAAAAAAGGAACTCGAAAATGAGCTGAACACAATGCTGCACAGAAGTGCTAAAATCTACTAATGAATGGCTAACCTATTGAGGCACTAAGCCTCCTTATTTATACAAATGGAGTCCTCAAACAGTTTTCCTAAAATCAAGGAACTCGGCTTCCTAGAACTGGAGATAAACAATAGTCCTTCTTTACTTGCTCGACTGCCCCTTGGAATCATCAATGTGGACCTTTGTGCTCTGAGTTGCTGATGGAGGATTTGAGGAAAGGGGTCATAAATGAAGGAGACACCCCCCCTACAAGTCCTCTTCCTTGTTTTCCTCGAGTTTTGGCTGCCATTTGCTCATAAATCCCTTGACTTTGTCCAAAATTGACCAAAAAATCTGCATAAGGCACACATTAGACTACATGGCAAAATGACTAACCCAATTCACTCTATTAGCATAAATATATTCAAAAAAATGCAATAAACTAATGAGAATGGTGGATTAAGTCGAAATAAGAGGCAGAATGAGCCCATATAATTACCCATTTCTGGGGCTCATCATCACCCCCCTACTGAATGGGTTGCTCATCCTCTGAGCAACTAATCTAACTCTTCATCCTTGATGGCTCTGACAGATTCCCTGACATCCCAAGCCTCTGATGTGATGTATTCCTCTTTATCATGGAAACTTGCTTTCCTATCCACTTCTTCCCATTGTTTCTGTTCTTCCTCCTCCTTTACTCCTTCTAGCAGTCCTAGCAGTAGTGGAGGACTGAATTTAAGGCCAATCCAATTTGTCTTCAAGCTTTGCATTGAGTGCTTATACAGGGGCACTCTCCTCATGGCTTCCCTCATCATGTTTGGGGAGTGATACTACCTGATCTTTAGGCTGTGTGGAAATGTATTCCACCTTCTCATGCAGGCATGGATGCAGTCATCTCCAAACAGTCTCTCCATGTCCTCGAAATGAGCAATAGCCTGGGCTTGCTTATCAACATAGTTAGGGACAACTTGAGGATTAGCTACAAGGTGTTGGTGGGCATAGATGAGAGCCAAGGGTTCTGCTGGTTCTTCTCTAATCATCAGAGGTTCACTTAGCTCTTTTGCCATCATTTTCTGGATTTCTACTGCCCTTTTCTCTTCATGGCTCATCCAAGATGCCATAGCCATTAGCTGCAAGTCTCCCAACGCAGCATTTGGATCCCACAAGTTCATGTCAGTAAGTGCCATGTTGTGCAAGTAAAATTCTGCTAGCTTTGCTTTGTCCTCAGCTGAGCTGTGATCACATAAATGCATAAATTGGCCATAATCTTAAAAAGGTATTGTGCCCCTCTGGGCCAGTGTCTTAATCTGAAATTGGAGCCACTAATCCTTGAGGTACAATGCATATGATTTGGCTGGCTGCCTACACTGTAATGCCTCCATAGCCCAGCTGGCCATGCAGGCTAACTGGGCTTCCTTTTCCTGTAGCTGCCTTCTCAAAATCAACACTTCATTTTCTGCCTGGGATTCCTTTTCCTGTTGTTGTTTTATCAATGTCTCACTGTCTGTCTGGGGTTCCTCTTCCTGTTGCTGTCTTTTTAATACCTCACTGTCTGTCTGGGGTTCCTCTTCCTGTTGCTATCTTTTTAAGATTGACAGCTCCTTTCCTCCTTGAGGTTCCCTTTCTTGCAGCTGCTTCTTCAACATTTCATTTTCTTCCTCCAATTGAGCTCTTCTGATGCTTTCTGTATGCCTGACCATGCTCAATTCTTTACCCATTTCTCTCAACTTGTTTTCCATGTGCCCAATGTCTTCTACCCCTTTTGATTTTGCAATCTGCATCCATGTATGGGTCTTGACTCTTTCCTTTTCCAGCTCGAAGAAAAGAGGCACTGCAAACTTTTGTGGGATGATCTTCCCACCTTCCAGAAGGTTGTAGTAGGAGCCTAAGTTAGGTTGAGGTCCAGGCTCTGGTATCTCTTTTTCCTTGTCTTCCTCCTGGGTCTGTTCTTCTGCCTTCTTTTCAAGTTTCTCAGTTTCTTTGAGCTTTGCCAATGTCTCCTGTAGAGAGGTCTGCGCCTCCTGTAGGACTGCTTTAGAGTCCATTAGTTTGATCCTTTCTTTCCAGGTAGAGGTCTTAGGGCTCCCTCTTTCGTAAGTGATGGAGATTTTGGAGGGAGATTCCTCCCTTGTTGCAGTAGGGACATCCTCAATGATGATGGGCTCTTTTGAAGGTGGCTGAGGCTTCCCCATCTTGATTCTGGTGCTCTTTCAAGCCTTGAAGTACATGGATGGTTGTCTCTTTCTTTTTCCTTTGGGCTTGGCTGGAGTACTAAGTGCAACAAGAACAATTGTTGCTTCTCTTGCTAGTGTCTCAGGAGACACTTCTTCTTGCTGTGTTTCTTCTTTTTCATCTGTTGTTTTTCTTGTGTCTGCTGTCTCTGGTGTTGTTTTCTCCTCTGCTTGCTGAGTTTCTGCCTTTCCTGTGGCAGCCTTTTTCTGAGCTGTCTTGGGCTTCTTCTTTTCAGTTCTTGTCCTCTTCTTTTTCTTTGCTGTGGTTTTCCCTTTTTCTGCTTTTGATGCTGTTTTCTTCTCTGCTTTAGGTTCATCTGTGGTGGTGGTGTCATGTTTCTCCTTTCCTCTCTGTTTTTCTTCTTTTTCTTCTTCCAATTGAATGTTCTGTTCTTCTTCATGGATTTCCTTCTCAGCTTCCTCTTTTTGTTCCTCCTCTTCACTTCCAGATGGACTAAGGTCATCAGTGAGAGTTTTTATGTCATCTTCTTTAGTCATGTTCTTGAAAATCTCCCAGGCTATAGGGATTGTGTAAGTGTGGAGGGCATCCTCCACCAGCAATTTAATGAGCCCATGGTGAGCTAGTTGGTCTGGAACCCCTGCATTCAATTTGGTGCTACACTCTATCAAGGATTGGAGGAGAAAATATGGAAGACTAAGTTTTCTAGATGCAGGCAAGTCCATGCCATATCTTAGTTCATGTAACAGTCTGAAATGATAACCATAGACTATGTTGTATCTTCCTTCACAGGAGATATATTTCATGATCTGATAGCTGACCTCACCCCATGGATAAGGTATACTTGTCCTCCTGATCCCATTCTTATCCTCCACGGGATGTTCATCAGGCTGGAAAAAGGTCTTCTTAGCAACCTGTCCTAGTGGTTTTTCTTCTTTGCTCTAGGGGAGCCCAAGTGGGAGACTTGTAATTCTGTTGATGAACTCTAGTGTAAGTTCTATGGTTAGACCCCTGAAACTGACTGTAGCATGGGTTTTTGAGTGGGGTTTTAAAGACAATAAAAATTCCTCTGTAACTTCCTCATCATACCCATGAAATTTCTCAAAGAAAGGCATCCAATTTGCCCTGGTAAAGAGGGCCACCACTTCTGGATGTTCATGCAATTTAGTTGAATTCAGAGGCTCCTTCCTCATAAAACCCCCTGTCATGATGTTTAGAGACTGTTGGAATGTTTCAGGTGAGGAGGAAGGCAACAAATTTTCAAACCTGAAAATAGAGGAACAGCTGAGGTTTTCTTTCTGGAACCAGAGAGAGAATTTTTCGTGTTCTTCCTTTTTAACAAAAGCAATTTGCAATTTTCCTTCCCTTCAAACTCTGTTCTCAAACTTAATTTACTTCTCAGTCTGTTTGAGGGAAACAATATCTTTTTATAAAAAAACAGAGAGTATACAAGACAGTGTTTTTTTCCTTTTTCACAAAGTGAGTAGACCACCCAATGCAAATTCACTGTTTTACACCTATGGTTGCATCACTTCTTTACACAGGAGAATACCACGGAGGAGAAAGAGATAGTTTTTCAGTGCAAAGATCAAATTGAGAAACTGTATATATTTCTAGAAAAACATAGGCAGACTTTTGTTCTCACTTTTCCTTGTTTTTTCAACTCAATACTTCGCTTTGAATCCCATTGACTTTTGTAGATATATGAAATGCAGAGTGGGTTTTACTGAGCCTACCTTTTCGAGCTCGAATTTGGCATAAAATCCTGAATTTTCCTTTGCAGAGCTGCTCACTGGCCTTCCTGTAGAAAGGCTCCTATAGACTATGTTTTTGCTCTTGTAGAGTGCGATAATGCTCCTATAGAGCCCGATAAGCGGAAGGGTTTTAAAACTGATAGAGAGTGATTGTTCTGAGGTTCTGAAGGTGGTAGGTAAGTTGTTGCAGTCGAGAACACGACGATGCAAATGAAAACAAAGGTGATGAAGGCATCGACCGCAACGTACTTCAGTTTACGGGCGTGTTCTGCGGTGACGAGGTGAGGTGGCAGGAAGGGTATGTTATCCCCATCCGGACCGTTGGTCCCTACTCTAGTTCCATTATGATACTTCATGCTGCCTACACACAATCACTTCCATCAGTCCCGTTATACGTCGCCACCACTACCTGTTTTGAGTTTTCTTCCCAAGTTGACTGAACACACATGCTGATTGCACCCACTGAACACTGTTTGAATTAGACGAGGCACTGTTTGAACTGGACGAGGGGTGTTGGTTGAACTGGACGAGGGTGGCCAGTTAGCTGGCCCCCAATTTCATTTAATCGTGACCATCTCAATTGTTCATGCAGTTTCTAAATTATACTCATGCAATAGAGGAACGAGTTTTGTCACTTACCTGTTAGTCGCTACCGTGCTGTTGCATGCTCAGACTTTGGCACTCTGTTCATGGATTGCTGCTGCTGGCGCCCGTTGCTTTTGGATTGGTGGCTTAGCTTCCTTGTACAGGGGATCTTCAATCAGGACCAGTTCCTTGCGTGTTTTATCATCTATGGCTGCATTGACCCTGCCTCTGGAGCTCGATTTTTAAGGGGATCAGCTGTTACAGGAATCCTGCAGGATTTCCTGTAACTGCTTCTCCCTCTAAAATTTCTGGCTGATTCTTGAGCAGGGATTGGAGAGATAGCTAAGGAAGGTTCTGAAGGAAAAGGAAAAGTAGCTGGTATGCACCAGGTAAGGAACAAGTTAAGGATGCTGTTGTTTATTCTTCATTTTTTTTTTAAACAATAGAAACAGGCTTTCTGTGTTTTCTGTGCAGGGAAGGAAGAAGCGAGTGGAAATGTAGTGGTGCAGGTATGGAATGGAGATTTAGGGGGATGAATGGTGGTGGGGAGGTCCACAGGTCTTTTGGACAAATTTCTAGCCCTCTGATTCTTTTCTGAACTTGACTTCAGGCTCTCTGTGATTTCTACAGGAGCCTCCTGTAGAATGCACATAACTTCCTGTAGGATGCATACTTTCCAGAACAAGTGAGACCAGGGACTGAGGAAAAGACAATGGTGATGGAGAAATGATCTATCAGGGGTGTATTCAGCCTGGCCATGTCCCTTTTCCTTCTGTGGCCCTCTTGCAATCTGGAGAGCATTCAAAGAAAAGTTAATTTTCTGTTTCTGTTTTTTTTCTTCTCTGTTTTTTTTTTTTATGAGACAGTTGGGCCGCCTCCAAGAGGTTTTCACCCTCACTGCCTGCCCTGAGCACCTCCAAGGGGAGCTTTTCACCCAGGGATCTTTTTTTTTTTTTTTTTTTTTTAAGGTGTGGGTGGAGTGGAGGTAGAGACTTGCTTCACTACCAACACTGTTTTACTTAGATTCTCAATGAATTCTTTCTTGGATAGGGGCTTCCTATAGATTTTCAATCTATGCCCATTGACAAGCATGGGGATGGCTTCTTCATCGATGCTCCAGATCAGAACTGAACCATTGTCATTGCACTTTTCTACTGTGTATGGTCCCAGCCATCTTGTCCTTAGTTTGCCTTTGAAATCTTTATATCTTGAATCATACAGCAATGCCCAATCTCCTTCCTGGAATTGTTTCTCTTTGAGGTGTCTATCATGCCATATTTTCCTTTGAAGCTAGACTACCTCTGAGTGGAGAAGGGCTTGCAATCTCTGTTCATCCAATCCATTTAGCTGAAGTAACCTTTCCTTTTGTGCATGGCTGAGATCTAGGTCCAGCTGAGCTGCCATCCTTAGTGTGTTATATTCAAATTCTATTGACAGCAAAGCCTTCTTCCCATTGACCAGCTCATAGGGTGTGAACCCTGTGGTGGTTTTCCAGGTGGTGTTATAGGCCCAGGTGGCCTCAACCAATCGATCTGCCCAATCTTTTCTGCTGTTGTTCACTACCTTGGTCAAAATCCCTTCCAAAGCTTTGTTAGTGACTTCCACCTGTCCATTTGCTTGCGGATGATAAGGGGTGGAAGTTCTGTGCTTAATTTTGTGATGTGTGAGCAGGTCTTCAATCAGATTGGAGGTAAACTGACTCCCTTGATCTGTGACTAATTCTCTTGGATAGCCAAACTTGTAGAAGATATTCTCTCTCAAAAACTCAGCTACTTTTTCTTCTGTTG
Organism: Pinus tabuliformis; assembly: GCA_031772625.1. Lineage (NCBI taxonomy): Eukaryota > Viridiplantae > Streptophyta > Pinopsida > Pinales > Pinaceae > Pinus > Pinus tabuliformis. The sequence goes on from CM062820.1 coordinate 993,429,971, forward strand.
CTACCTTGATCGCCTTTGTTTCTGCCCATTTTGTCAGATAATTAGTGCACACAATGATGTAAGATTTCTGTTTTGAAGGAGGGTTGACAGGACCCACAAAGTCCATGCCCCACTTCTCAAATGGCTCGAAATTCACTTGAGGTTGCAGGGGCATCTCATCCCTTGGAGTAGGTTTCCCCATCCTTTGACATCAGTCACATTGGCTGATATATCTCCTTACATCTTGATGAAGAGTGGGCCAATAGTAACCTGCTTGCAGAATTTTGAAGGTAATCCTCTTTGCTGCAAAATGGCCCCCACAGGGCCCATCATGATAGGTTAAGAGAATGTCAAAAACTTCCTCCTCCCTGACACATCTCCTCAAAATCTGATCTGGGCCAAGTTTGAAGAGATTTCCCCCAATCCAGGTGAATGGGGCACTTTTCCTCACGATCTTGCTCTTCTCTTTTGAGGACAGGTGTGGCGGGAACTGTGCTGAAACCAAGTAATTTGCTATATCAACAAACCATGGAGAGAGTACTGAGATAGAAAATAGGTGTTCATCTGGCATTTGATCATCCACCATTCCTTCTTCACCTATAGGCAGATCTATTCTAGACAGAAAATCAGCAACAACATTTTCCTTACCCGACTTATCAACAATGGTTAAATCAAATTGCTGCAATAAAAGTAACCATCTAATAATACGAGCATTTACATCTGGTTTGTTCATTAAATACCTAATTGCAGCATGATCAGTGTGTATGAATGTTTGATAGCCAGTGATGTAGTGTCTGAACTTATTTAGGGAATGGACTACAACTAGGAGCTCCTTTTCGGTTACAGTGTAGTTTAATTATGCCTTGGACAAGTTTTTACTTACAAAATATATGGCATAAGGTAGCTTCTCATTGACTTGCCCTACGGCTGCTCCTATCGCTTTGTTCGAGGCATCTGTATGAATGTGGAAAGGTAGGGCCCAGTTTGGATCTCTCAAAATTGGGGCAATCACCAGTTTACTTTTCAAAGTATTCAGAGCCTCTTGACAGTTGTCAGTCCATGTGAACTCAGCATCTTTTCCCAAATGACCAAACAATGGAGAGGCTAGCTTACTGAAATCCTTAATGAATCTTCTATAATACCCTGCTAAACCTAGGAAACTTCAAACATCTCTTACCTTTTGAGGAGGTGGGACCCTTTGGATGATGGCAATTTTGTTGGGATCCACCTGTAATCCTTGCTAAGAAATTGTATGACCTAGCACGGTCCCTTCATTCATCAAGAATTTGCATTTTTCAGGACTGAGGGACAGGTTCATTTCAATGCACTTGTCTAAAACTTTTCCCAGGTTAGTCAAAGCTTCCTGGAAGTTAGAACCATAAGGGGTAAAGTCATCCATATAGATTTCCACTAAATCATGAACCAGTTCAGCAAATATACTCAATACAACTCTCTGGAAAGTGGTGGGAGCATTGCACAATCCAAAGGGAAGGACTCGGTATGCAAAGGTACCCCAAGGACAAGTGAAAGTGGTCTTATCTTGGTCTTCTGGGCTGATTTGGATCTGTTTGTACCCGATAAACCCATCTAGGAAGGAGAAAAACTTCTTCCCTGCCAGGCCATCTAACACTTGATCTATGAAAGGCAAAGGAAAATGGTCATTCTTGGTGGCCTTGTTTAGTTCTCGATAATCGACATAGATTCTCCACTTCCCATTTTTCTTTGGCCCTAGCACCAAAGGAGAGACCCATTCGCTGTCAGAGATAGGGTAGATGAATCCTACATCTAGTAACTTTTGCAGTTCTTCTTTGAAAATGTCCTTAAGGGCTGGATTCATCCTTCTTTGAGGCTGCCTGACTGGTTTGAAATCTTCCTTAATGTAAATGTGATGAGTATAGACTGAAGGGTGCACTCCCTTCATCTCCTTGTAGCTCCAAGCAAAAGCATCCAAGTGGTTTCTCAATAAGCTACACAGTTCTTCTCCTGAGAGGTGGATAGGGATGAGTTGATCTTCAAGGTTCTTTCTGGGCTAAATTCCACATTCTTAACTCGAAGAGAGGTCGGATCAGCCACACAGAGATCAACTAAAGGATTGGCTTGGGTTTCTTCCACCAGCTCTTCTAATGGCAACACATTGGGGGGTGGATTCTAGATCAAGTTTTCAATAAGATCATCCTCGATTTGTGGGCCCCCCATGGTAGCTTCCATTTCACACAGTGGTGCGGAATAGACTTCATCCTCATCTTCCTCCTCCAACTAGAAAGGTAAATCATGGTCTAACAAATGTTGGGCAGGAGGATATAGGACTAGCTGCTTGGACATATGCCCATTTTTTATTGTCATGTTCCCAGCTCGATAACTAATGTAGGCATCTGCAGTAGCCAACCAAGGTCTTCCTAGGATGAGAGGATACCAGTGATCTTTGCCTTTGGTTGGAGAACCAGAAATCAACAGGGTACTCCCAAGAATCGATGGAGACCATTACATCTTCCACAATCCCCTCAGGGGTCACGGTGGAGCGGTCTGCTAACTATAGTACTGTTGTGGTCTTTCTCAGGGAGTCGTGAAGGTTGAGCTTGAGCATAGTGTCCTTGGTCATCACATTAATGGTAGCCCCTAGATCAATCAGGGTATGGGGGATTATGGTGCCATTGATGTGGACATCGACTACAGGACTTTTAGGGTCTAGATATTTTGGACAGATTACCTACCCCAACATCAGGTCGGACAGTTGTCCTATGACATTGATAGTTGGAGCATCTCTCTTGTGCCTACCTGGGTGCCTGAAGCACTTCTCCTTGATCATCTTGTTGTATATAGGCACATCCTTTATGGCTTGGAGAAGTGGTATTTTTACACATAATTGTTTCAATTCTCCCAGAAGTTTAGTTTCTTCTGGGGTAGGCTATGTTGTTCCAGTTAATCTCTTAGGAAATGGTGGAGTGGCTTTTGGTTCACTTTCCTATTTTTCTTCCTCATCCTCCTTAGGGGAAGGTTGGTTATCTGGGAAAACCTTCCCAGATCATAGGTTAATCTCCTGAATCTCCACAACATAGGTCAGGCATGATGTTTCTCCACTATATACCTGCTGGGCTTGTCTGTTATTCAGGTTCAAGTTCAGTTGAGCAGGTATTTGGGGTTGCCTTGGAGGAACAGGAGGCAATGGATGTGGTTGAGCAGGTGGCAGAGGAAAAAGAGTAGGAGGAGAGGTGTACTGGGGCCTCCACCCCTGATGAGGTGCATTCCACTGAGGCTGTGGTTGAGCATAAGAGTGAAACAAATGAGCAGCTGGTTGAGCATGGTATTGAGATGGATATGACCAAGGAGGGGGTGTGGACCAGGAAGGATGAGTAGGGGGACCCCAAGAAGGCATGGAAGTGGCTTGATTGGGGTTGTAATATGTCTGGGATGTCCCTTGCATTCCCTGCTAGTAAGGTCTGGGCCCATGTGGCCTCCTTTGGTTCATGAAATAGAGTGGTTCAGTGGCTCCTTCGACCCCCTGGTATGCAGCTTTAAGTCCGGGCAATGAAGGGCACTGATTCGTAGAATGGTTTTCTTCATAGACTGAACACACTTCTATAGAGTTCAATGGACATTCGTTCCTAGGATGCCTTCTGGTGCACCTAGGAAAAAAGATGGCCAAAGCCCTCTCTGCTTCCTCTTGTTTTCTTTTGATATGCAAGGTATCCATTTGCATGGCAAGAGTCTGCCTCATCTCGCTCTTGAAATCTTCCAGCCGATTCTCAAATTCACTTCTAAGAGATGAACTGGATGAGGATGTACTGGCTAAAGGTTGACTTCCCCTACCTCTCTTTCTGGCTACCCTAGAATGGTTTCTAAACACAGTCTTTATGTCATCATAAGGTAGTTGGTAGATGTCCCTCCCAACCAACAAATGGAGGGTATCTAGAAGATCTTCCGGGACCCCTCTTAGCAGGACCAACTTTAGAGATTCGGGGTCAAGTGTGCACCTGGCCCTTTTATAACTAAGCTGAAACCTCTCTTCATAGTCTTCTAAGGATTCATCACTTCCCATGGTCATTCGGAAAATATCTTCCTTGGCATCCTTTGACATACAGTAGTCCCGGTATTTGTTGTTAAAGGCATGTTGCATCTGAGCCCAAGTTGTGATGCTGTTTCCAAGTAACCCCATGAAACAACGCAATGCTGCATCCTTGAGGGTAGAAGGAAACAGTTTCAACTTCTGCTCATCTTCTGCATAGTCATAGGTTCGACAAAGAACAACAAATTCAAACAAGAAGGTATCAGGATCTTCGGTAGTCAACCCATGGAAGTGAGGTAAGGCTGAAGGACTTATGTTTTTCATTTTAGTGTCCCCATTGGTCTCCCGGATAGGAAAGGTACCCTCTACTCTTTCCCCATTTCCTCTAACATTTCTGTTTTCAGCCATGGTCTCAAGAGGAATGGTTTCCTGCTCTTCTTCTGCTATAGGATCTTCGTATATCTCTGGTGGTTCACCTCTAGGTTCTTCTGGATCATTGCCACCGAAGAAGAGAGAAGGGTGACTGTGTGATGTGGTGGGGGTGTTGGGTAGGAATTTTCCTGAATTATATCTGTTCCTAAGAGGCATGAAAGGAAATATCTTTTTGGGTATTTTTGTTTTTTTGTTTTTTTTGTTTGTTTTGTTTTGTTTTGTTTTTGTTTTGTTTTGTTTTGTTTTGTTTTGTTTTTGTTTTTTTTGTTTTGTTTTGTTTTGTTTTTTTTTGTTTTGTTTTTTTGTTTTGTTTTGTTTTGTTTTTTTTTGTTTTTTTTTTTGTTTTGTTTTTTTTTGTTTTTTTTTTTTGTTTTTTTTTTTTTTTTTTTCTGCTTGTACCTGCAAAAGTGAAATGGATTGAACAAAAAATTGCAACTACTGAAATGAACTTGCTGAAATGAAATGAAAGTAAGAAAATGACTAATCTACTTTGCTGGAATGGAAATTGCAGAATTGAAATGAAAGCAGGAAAGGTCTAATCTACTTTGCTGAAATGGAAATTGCAGAATTGAAATGAAAGTAGGAAAGGTCTAATCTACTTTGCTGAAATGGAAATTGCAGAATTGAAATGAAAGCAGGAAAGGTCTAATCTACTTTGCTGAAATGGAAATTGCAGAATTGAAATGAAAGCAGGAAATGACTAATCTACTCTTGCTGAAATGGAAATTGCAGAATTGAAATGAAAGTAGGAAATACTTAATTTACTCTTGCAGAAATGGAAATTGCAGAATTGAAATGAAACATCTACTCTACTTTTGCTGAAATAAACTACTTAGCAGAATGTTGCAGTAGAAAATAGAAGAAAAGAAGTAATCACAAAATACTCTGACGCTTCCCTAGCAACGACGCCAAAAAGAATGGTGAGCACCAGTATTGCAGCAATAATGCTGCAACTCCTGGGGCTTCCTTCTTTACTTTTATCAACCCGGTAGTTCGTAACAAACTTGGAAGTGACAGTGCTGTATGCACAAGTACTAGCTCTTACTGCAGGCTGTCACTTGGTTAGTTGACGCAAGTTCGCTAGGAGCTCAATCCAACTTCTATGAGTTCTCAGAAGAAGCTTTTAACTGTGATGAAAGAAATCTAACTCTACAGGGACTATTCTACTTGCAGAAAGAGAAGAAAAACTGGAATGTAACGCAAACCCTAACAAACCCTAATTTACCTATTAACTCTACTTTTGCAAGAAAAGAGATGGAAACTAATGAAATGAGTACCATTGACTACTAAAAAGGTAAATTCCTTTTATTCAAGCTACTTCTGAAAAGAAATGAGAAGAAATCATTTTTTTGTGCTTTTGAGTATTTTTATGTGGAATTATTATGCTTGTGATTTATCTGGTTGTGATTGTGCAGAGGTTTGGTGGCAAAGGAAGATGGAGTTGGATTTTGCAGAGGGTGAGGAAGGTGTGGAGAGGTCCTAAGAAGCCCCTAGTGTCCTTCTGAAAACTTCCATAGCGATCAGACTTCGAAAAATCACTCACAGGAAATTCTACAGGAGGCTGCAGGGGATCTACAAGAGGAGGCCGAGAGCTATTTTTGGAATTTTGAAGGTGGAAAAATGATGGGAAAGGGTAACTGAAGGCTAGATGAAGGTGTTGAGGTGTCTAGAACTTTTCAAGGAAGATCAAGAACGAACATGATGGTTGGATTTGTTCAAATGGCAAGAAAGCAGCTTTATGGAGAAAAACGCAGAAATTAGGGCAGATTGGTGAAATGTTGTGAATGACTTGGGAAATCTATGATAAGTGAGCTGGTGCTGGTTTTTTTATTGATGTATGGTGAGCTGAAGTGACCTGCAAGAGATCTGCACATCTACTTACAAAAACTATTCAAAGAAAGGACAAAAAACTGAAATTTCTCTAGCTTGACCTAATTTCTGACCTACAAACAGAAAATGCTGAATAGTAACCTGTGAATAGAAAAACATGCAGAGAGATCTATGGTAAAAGAACAAGAAATGATCTAGGCAACTGAATCTGAACCAATATCAATCTTTCCAAATCAAAGTATCACACTAGCAGTTGCATGGAAGAGCAAAAACTGTGTTTTTGGTGGCAGCAGTAGTGCCTTGACCTCAAATCATAGTCCCAAGAAGGGAGAAAGGAGATTAGGGCCTGCTGTTGGCCTTTTTGAATCTTATTCTATCACTACAGTAACCAACTTGAGAAACTGAAACAAAAATAACTATGCTAACCATCAAAAGCAACCTAATCTAACAAAGTAAAATGAATCTATGCAACAGAAATTAACTCATGAACTGAAGAAAAAAGATATAAATACACTTTAGGAGGTGCTGGGTAGCTTGGGTTAGGCCCTAACCCAAGAGCTTCAGCCCTCTGAAAGAGGTCAGTGCTGGCTCAAAAACTGGTTCATCTTCATTATCAAAAATAGCAGTCACATTACATAAACCGTTCTAAAAAAGGAACTCGAAAATGAGCTGAACACAATGCTACACAAAAGTACGAAAATATACTAATGACTAGATAACATACTAAGGCTCTAAGCCTCCTTATTTATACAAATGGAGTCCTCCAACAGTCCTCCTAAAATCAAGGAACTCGGCTTCCTAGAACTGGAGATAAACAACAGTCCTTCTTTACTTGCTCGACTGCCCCTTGGAATCATTAATGTGGACCTTTGTGCTCCGAGTTGCTGATGGAGGATTCAAGGAAAGGGGTCATAAATGAAGGAGACACCCCCCTACAATTCCTCTTCCCTGTTTTCCTCAACTTTTGTCTGCCATTTGCTCATAAATCCCTTGACTTTGTCCAAAATTGACCAAAAAGTCTGCATAAGGCACACATTAGACTACATGGCAAAATGAATAACCCAATTCACTCTATTAGCATAAATATATTCAATAACATGCAATAAACTAATGAGAATGGTGGATTAAGTCAAAATAAGAGGCAGAATGAGCCCATATAATTACCCATTTCTGGGGCTCATCAACGACCACAGATACACAATCATTACCATGCTTGGTAGAAGGGAGGCCATATAGTCCATGGAGATGGATTCCCATGGCTGGTTTGGAATAGGAAGAGGGGTGTACAAACCCTTCTTCTTGATGGTTGGCTTGGCGATGGCATAGGAAGTGCAGGATCTGATATATTTCCCAACATCGAGTCAGAGTTTGGGCCAATAAAAGTACTTTTGTAGTACAACCACAATTTTCTCCACACCAAAGTGTCTTGCGACCTGACTATAGTGCGCCTCCCAAAATCATCTTGGCACGCTCGCTTGAAGGAACAAAAAGGTGGCCTAGGTAGCATAATAATGTGTCCTAGAGATGGAAATCAGGAACTTTCTTACCAGCAACTAGTGTTGGGTTGTGTTATATTAGGTTGGGCAAACCTACCTATGGTTTTGTGCATGGTTTTCGCACATGGTTTTGGATGCGAAGGTTTTCGGTCCATGGTTTTGGATGCGATGGTTTTTTGGTCCATGGTATTGGATGCTTCGGAATGTATAAATATGTATTGTAACGTTGAAAAGGAACATCATGAAAAATCAAGCTGGTAGTCCCGGTTTTGGGATCTAGGGGAAAATCTCTGTGTATATGTGTTTTATGTGTTATGCTCTCGTTATTGTTTATTTTCTGTGTTTTAGAATTCGTATGCAGGTAATTTCTGTACGGGGTTAAAACCTACAACTAGCATCTGGTATGTCGAGGTGAACTTTGGATCATTTTTGTATAGTTGCATCCATCCATAGGTCTTGTGACCACAATAGTTGAGAATAGTAGTCAGTGCTGCAATTGGGGGTCGGTTGAGGCAGTTTGAAACATGATTGGTGCTACTCTTTTTGTATTTAATGTTCAAGTGGAATTGTTGTAGATATGTAGACCACTTATGATGGTGATCGTTCTGCAACTTCCCTTGTGTCTATATAAATTGAAGAGGTTAATCGGTGTGGATGACTGTCTCCTTCCCCAGAATGTAGTGCTTCCATTTTCGGCAAGCTTGCATGGTCGAATACATCTCTTTATCATAGGTAGGGTACTTCCGAATTGTATCGGAAAGTGTCTCACTATGATAGGCCACTGGATGCCCGTGCTGGGTGAGGACTGCACCAATAGCATAGTCTAAGGTGTTTGTCTCGATTTATAATGGTTGTTGTAGGTCTGGTAGTGTGAGTAATGGTGCAGAGAAGAGACAGTGTTTCAAATCAATGAACACCTAATGTTGGGACTCGAACTAGGAAAACTTTGTTTTCGCCCCACCCTTAGTAATCTAACTCAAAGGCCAAGTGATATGCGAGAATCCCAACATGAACCTCCGATAAAAATTTGCAAGGCCCAAAAAGTTGCGAAGCTCTGTTAGAGTGGTCGGGGCTGGCCAATCCTGAATGACTTGGATCTTGGTTGAGTCCACATGCATGCCACACTCATGTGTGATGTAACCCAAGTATTAGACATGGCTCATACCAAATGTGCATTTCTCTAAGTTGGCACATATTTTGTGCTGCCGAAGGGTTTGAAAGACATGTCGAATGTGTTACAAGTGTTCTTCCCAACTCTTGTTGAAGATGAGGATGTTGTCTAGATAAACCACCACGAACAAGTTGGTGAAGGGCCACAAGATGTCATCCATTAGCCTCATAAAAGTAGCAATGGCATTTGTCAACCCGAAGGGCATAACCAACCATTCAAAAAGGCCTTCCTTGGATTTAAAGGCAGTCTTCCATACATCTGTGGGCTCTATTGGAACCTGGTGATAACCAGGCTTTAGATCGATCTTGCTAAAATACTTGGCTCCCTTGATTTGGTTCAGTAGGTCATCAATTCATGGGATTGGATATGTGTTCCTGACAGTGATTTTGTTTAGTGCCTGATAATCAATGAAGAGCCTCCAAGTCCCATCCTTCTTTTGTACAAGTACAATCAGGCTCCCACAAGGTGAGGAACTTGGTTGGATGTGCCCTTTATGTAGCAAATCCTGGATTTTCCTCTTGATCTCTTCATTTTCCATAATGGAGCAACAATATATTGGCCTGTTGGGTAGATCTCTCCACCCACATCTGTGAGTGGAATAGGTGCTCCCCTCTTCTGGATCTTCAGGCTCAATATTATGGATCTTGGCGGTGGCCACAGTGGCACTAGGCTCTGCATCAATGATATGTTTCCCTTTGTCATTCCCCTTGTCGTGTTCTAACTCAGAGTCAGAACATGCATCAGAATCAGAAGCCTTCAGCTTGATCACCAGTGACTTCTTGGCCTGACACTCACTTTTGTTGTGAGTGGAGCTCTTATGGAACTCACACCACTTTCTTGTGTCCTTCTTTGTCTTCATGGTGTTGTTATTTGCTTGCGGCTTTGACGGGTTCTCCTGGGTCGCCCCGCCTTGGCCTTGCCCTTTTCTTTGCAATTTGAGGGCGCCTTTGCCTTCTTCAGATTCACAGATCCAAAGTCTCGCTTTTTCTATTTAAGATTTTGCTCGATCTTGACAGCATATCAACACGTCGTGTCAAGCAAGGAGATGTCTAGGAGCTCCATCTCATCCTAGATGTACCTATGTAGGAAGTTGTGGTACTTGAGTACCAAATGTTTCTTAGAATCTTGGATACCTAACTTTGTGTGAAGGGTATGAAAAACATTGGTAAACTCCAACATGTCTTGGTCCCTTCCATGTCGTAGTGTGGTCCACTTTATGTATTTATCTTCATAGCTCCCGACAGGGTAGTACTATTCCTTGATGGCATCTCGGAACGAATCCTAAGTGGGTGTGGCCAAAAATAGTGAGGGCTTACTTTCATCCTTCTACTCACAGTAGGTTTCCCACCAGTCCTTGACGTGGGGGGTGGCTTTGAGAAGAGCAAAAGTAATTTTTTCCCTATTGGAAAAATCATGAACAGGAAAATATCCTTCTATCAAATTTAACCATTTATCTACAACATCCGCATCTATCTGGCCCTCAAATATGGGAATGCCAATGTTAACTTGTACCTTAAAGGGTGCGGCACTTCCAGAGTAGCTGCTAGAAGTAGATGCGTCACCCTTGGGTAGCCATTGAAGGATCTGAGCAAAGTTATACATCATCATGTTCCTCTGTCGCTTGAGGGATTCTTCGAGCAAGATTTTGAAAGGATCTCATGCCCCCTCGTCTTTCTTTTCTTCCCCCATGGGAGGCCGTTGAGATTTGTGAGGCTAGTCTTGCAAAGGTTTGACCAATTCAAGCCCTAACTCCTTATATCTTGACCTCGTTGGGGTCATGCAAAGAAAAACATAGAAAGAGTAGATTGCTCTGATACCACTGATATGGATTTAAACAAGAAGGAAACAAATTATAGATATAACCATAAATACAAAGATGAAACAAAAATAACACTTCATTTCATTAATATCAAACACTGAAATATGCTTACAAACAAAATGGACATAAGACTAGCTCGAGCGATAGTAGCTTATCTATGAGAAGAGATGTGGCGGCTACATGCCTATGAATTGTGTTAAAATGAGGCTCCAAGGCCTATTTATTATTTAGATACAATGGAAAACCCTAAACATCCAGAAACCTAACCCTAAGAGATGAAGCGCCAAAACTGTGGGCCCCGTTTGGGTAAATTGGTACATCAATTTTCCGGGGTCGTAACTTTGGCATACGATCTCTGTTTGGTTATCATAATACCTCGTTTCGAAGATCTCAAAGAGTAAGTCAAAAACAAACCACCATCTCTTTTATGACTTCCCAGTCTCTTTGTTTTCCGTAAAAATGTCGTTTAGGGCCTTAAAACAGCTCCGGAAGTTCAGGACCCGAAAAACTACCAAAAATAGTAAAATGCTACAATTAAAGAAACTGAAAAATTGAAAGAGACAGTGTTGGGGGTCTAAGTGGAATAAGAGGATGGCCACTAATATCCACCTGGATCACTACAATAGTCTGCATAACCACTTTGATAATTACTAATCTTCCACCCAATGTAAGCCACTTGTGGGTCCAAAAGTTTAGTTTCTTCTCAAACTTCTTGATAAGCCACTCCTAGTCTTGACAATCGTACTTATTTGGCTTCAATAAAAATCCAAGGTATCTGAATCCTCTTGCTAGAGGATCGACTTTGACCTCAAATACGTTGGTGATTGCCAATACTATCTCTGACTCCGTACTATCCAAAATCAACACAAATTTCTCTTTGTTCATTGTAAGCCCTGAAGCAACATCGAGTCTTGATAGAATGTGATGGAAGGCCCTCCATTCGTTAATATTAATATTCCTAGAGAACAACAAATATTCAAAAAACATAAGATGTGAGATATAAGTATGTTTAGTTACCATGCATCTAGAAATTGGACCCTTTGCGCTAGCATCTTGAATTGCCATGCTTAGACCATCAATGACTAATATGAAAAGTAATGGTGATAATGCACACCCCTGATAGAGTATCCTAGAGATCCTGAAGAAAATAGTTGCTTTCCCATTGATAAGAATGGACAAATTCTTTGAAGTGATGCATGCCAAACTCTAGTCAATGAGCCTGTGCTCGAAACTGATTTTGTGCAAGATCATCTGCAGGAATTCCTAATTGACATTATCGCATGCCTTGATGAGGTTGATTTTCATTAAACATGTTTCCAACATGCTAGTTTTGATTTTGTGGATACATTCTTGGGCGATAGCGACATCGTCCTGAATCTGTCGGTTGTGTGAGAAGCCAAATTGTTCCGGCGAAATGTAAGATGGCAATGTCCTTTTGGTTGGCAATAATTTTAGAAATCATCTTGTACATTGTATTTCATAATGAGGTGGGTCTATAATCTACAAAATAGGAGGGGTTAGTGTTGTGCATACAATCCCTTCTGCGGACAGAAGTGATCTCTCTAGTCCTATAAGAGGATCTAGTAACAATCTAGACAATCCTGTGCAGACTTTCCTAGTTTATATCAAAAAATACAAAGTAAGATAGATGACCTACCTCACTCTGACGCTAAACACCCATTAATGTCATCCTCGATCTTCTCACTTCCAAGTTCAATCTTCTTTGCGTTGTTGTGTATGGATACCTGCAAGGAAGATCAAAGAAAGACGATACACACATACATAACATAATTCATTCTAACATAAACTATATGACAGATCAAGGAATATCATACTAAATGAGTAATGCTTTACACACTTATGGAAAGTAAACACATGATGTATTTATTAATAGAAAATGAGGGAAGCATACAACCACTTAAGCCTTGATGTTGGAAGCCTCCTTTGGATGAGTTTCCAAGTCCAATCCAAGACCTTCAAGCACTCCTTCTCCTTAGCAAGATGGGTAGCATTTAGGCATAGTTTCAGCATAAGAATGAAACCAAGCAATGACCAACTAGTTGTGGATAGTAGGAATTTTATTTATAAGGAAGGAGAGGGAGTTAAGGATCCATAAAAGGAGGGAGAGGTTCCAAAAATCAAGGGGAAGATCCATGAGAGTAGGATCAAGGACCAAGAATGGGAGATCTCGCTCTAATCCTTATTCACCTGTATCCATCTCACTGTTCTCGAGGCTTCTAGTAAGAGAAGTTTCTTCTCCACTTTAGGAAAAACTGCATAAGAAGTTTAGCGCGAGTTTTCCTATTAAAAGCCATGTTGGCAGCACTAGGTCAGTATGCTGCAACAAGCCACCAACATGGGTCACTAGTGGTGCAACAAGCGTTGATCCTAAAAACTAAGTTTTTAGGAAAGCTTCTTTAGAACTCTCTCACGACAAATTTTATTCTCCTCTTCAGGGATGCTTCTGTATATGTTTCATGGTGAATACAATGAAAAATTTCATCATTTTGACGCTTCAGGATACAGGATGGGAAGTGTGACAAAATATTGTGTAACAGATGCCCCCTAAAGCATGAAGGTAGAATAGGGAGTGATGGGTGAAATGCTTTACAATTCAAGGCAAGGACCCAGAGAAACACTGTCAGGAGACCTGCAAATCAAGCATGGTACAATATATCTGACATCTCTAATGTAAATATGCCTAATAATACATCTCTTAATAGGCATATAACAATACATGAATCCATGACATGGACGCAACCATCCTAATAGAAGGGATCATATGTATGGATCCACGGCTTGGACGTAGCCATCCAAATAGAAGGGACCATATGTATGGACCCACGGGATGGACGCAGCCATCAGAGTAGAAGGAATCATGTGTACAATCATGAATAGCTAATAACTCCACGCATCCTAGATTTTGTAGGTTTTAACCCCGTACAGAAATTACCTGCATACGAATTCTAAAACACAGAAAATAAACAATGCGAGAGCATAACACATAAAACACATATACACAGAGATTTTCCCTTGGATCCCAAAACCGGGACTACCAGCTTGATTTTTCATTATATTCCTTTCAATGTTATAATACATATTTATACATGCCAAAGCATCCAATACCATGGACCAAAAACCATCGCGTCCAAAAACATGTGCAAAAATCATGCACAAAACCATAGGTGGGTCCGCCCAACCTAACATAGGGTCCAAAAACCCCATAAAGTGGGGTTACGAGTACACCTCAAACCCCCTATGACCCCCTGCCCCCACCCCGCTACACAATCGGTGCAACGAAGGGGGGGCTCCACCCCCCCTCTAACCCCCTGGTTAACTACGTGGGCTAGTCGTGGAAAGAATATAACACAACCCAACATTATCCCACTTGTTGTTTTCTTTCCACAGGGGGCCACAAGAGAGCTTAGTCATTTTTCCATCCCTGAAACGTCCATTGACTCTTTACACCAAGAGAACTTCTCAGAGCTCACAGATTTTGTCAATGCATCTGTAGTATTCTTCAAAGTGTCAACCTTTACCAACAACACCTTTTTGTCTTCTATCATATCCCTCACAAAATGATACTGAACATCAATGTGCTTTGTCTTTGAATGATATGCGGGGTTCTTTGCCAAGAAAATTGCACTTTGGCTGTCACAGTCTATCCTTATAGCTCCTTGTACTAACCCCATACTTGAACACAATCTCTGCAACCAAACTGCTTCCTTGCTTGCATGAGTGGCTGCCATGTATTCTGCCTTTGTAGTTTATAATGCCACTACAGATTGTTTCTTACTCATCCAACTGACTGCACCTCCAAATAGGTTAAACACATACCCACTTGTAGATCTTCTCTGATCCAACCCTCTAGCCCAGTCTGCATCAACAAAGCCACGAATATCCAACACTCTGTCCAATCCTGGTCTTTCTTGGTAGCACAAACCATAATCACTAGTGCCACACACATACCTGAAAACCCTCTTCACTGCTGTCTAATGCTCCTTTCCTGGTTTTGACATAAACCTGCTTAATACTCCCACTACATGTGCAATGTCTGGTCTAGTACAAACCATTGCATACATCAGGCTACCTACTGCACTTGCATATGGAACACAGGACATGTCCTCTTTCTCTTCTTGTGTCTTGGGACACTGTTTAGCAGATAACCTCACACCTACAGGAATAGGAACCTTCACCGGTTTACTATCCTGCATATTAAACCTCTGCAGTATTGTCTCGACATACTTCCTCTGGTTTAACTAGAGCTTCCTCTTTGCCCGATCTCTTTTAATTTCCATGCCCAAAATATAGTTTGCAGCACCAAGATCATTCATGTTGAATTTGGAGGACAATTGGGTCTTCAAATCCTAGATAATTTCTTTGTCATTTCCAACCAGCAACATATCATCCACATACAAGACCAGATAAATAACATGGTCATCAATTAATTTAAAATACACACAGTGATCTTCTTTGCTTCTGGTGAAGCCAAGTCCTCGTATAAATGTATCAAATTTTTGATACCACATCCTTGGTGATTGTTTTAACCCATACAGAGACTTGTTTAACTTGCATTCCAGTTCTTTCTCACCCTTCACCGCAAAGCCTTCAGGTTGCTTCATGTAGATTTCCTCTTCCAGATCCCCGTGAAGAAATGTTGTCTTCACATCCATCTGTTATACCTCAAAATCAAAAGCAGCAACAACAGATAAAAGTAATCTAATAGAAGTTACCTTTGCAATAGGAGAAAAAATATCACCAAAATCAATTCCCGGCACCTGGGAATAACCTTTTGCTGCCAACCGAGCTTTGTATTTCTCCACTTTTCCTTCTGCATTTGTCTTCTTTTTGAACACCCATTTGCTGCCAATGGGTTTCCTTCCAGCGGGAAACTCCACTAGATCCCAAGCCTCATTTTTGTGCAAAGATGCCATTTCATCAACCATGGCCTCTTTACAGAGTTTTCCATCCTCTGAATCTACTGCTTCCTTCACAGTTCTGGGATCATCGTCAGTAATAGATAAAGAAAAATTTGAACAGAAAGTAGATGGAATATACCTTTCTGGCTGCCTTCTTTCTCGAACTGATCTTCTCACACCCGGAGTTTGTGGCTCTTCATCTTCTGATTCCTCCTCTGTTGTAGAGTCTGATTCTTCCTCCTTTAGCTCAAACTCTATCTTCTCAGGTTCCTTTGGTTGAACTTCATGTTTAATAACATCTTTCACCTCTCTGAACACCACATCTTGGCTGTACACAACCTTCCTTGTTACTGGGTTCCAAAGCTTATAACCCTTTAAACCATCCTTATACCCAATAAAGATGCACTTTTCAGATTAATTATCCAACTTGGTTCATTTCTCCTTTGGAACATGTACATATGCATCACATCCAAATACCCTCAGATGTGAAAGAGAGGGTTTCTTACCAGTCCATACCTCTTGTGGAGTCCTATCCTCCAACGTTGATGAAGGTGACCTGTTGACTAGGTAACATGCAGTATCCACCGCCTCTTCCCAGAATTCCTGTCCTAACCCAGCACCACTAAGCATGCTTCTTGCCCTTTCCATCAACGTCTTGTTCATTCTTTCAGCAACTCCATTTTGCTGAGGTGTATATGGAGCAGTCTTCTGTTGTGATATACCACACTTCTTACAGAATTCTTCAAATTCCTTGCTGCAAAACTCTCCACCATTATTTGTCCTCAGCACCTTTATCTTCTTCTCTGTTTGATTTTCCACGAGAGCCTTAAATTTTTTAAACCTGTCGAAGACTTCAGATTTATTCTTAAGGAAATATATCCATGTATTCCTTGAGAAGTCATCTATAAATGATACATGGTACACAGACTTACCTAGTGATGGAACATTCACAGGTCCAAACACATCACTGTGTACAAGCTCTAATATCTGTTTTGCCCTCTTACTACCATAGGGGAAACTCACCTGATTCTACTTCCCATATACACAATTTTCATAGAAATCAAAATCCAGAGAGCTATTACTCATACCTTCTACCATACCTTTACCATGAAGTATTCAAACGCCCTTCTCTCCAATATGTCCAAGCCTTTGATGCCACAACATGGTCTTTTCTCCAGAGACCACTAGATTTTCTGCTCCACTTTCAGGAACCACACAACTGTTGCACCCATCAATAACAGTGCTACCTTGCAACTTGTACAGAGTTCCAATCCAAACTCCCCACATCAATACCAGTGCTCCCCGAACCATTTTGCAAGTATCCTTATCGAACACTGTTTTTACACCTGCATCATCCATATTGCTTACAAAAATCAGACTTCTGGCCAATGTAGGAATATGTAGAACACCCAAAAGTGTTCTAACCCTTCCACCTTGCAGCTTCAACTTTACTTTTCCATGGCCAACGATTCCAGCCTTCCTATCATCCCCTAAGAAGACATCACCACCATCGTATTTCTCATACTCGTAGAACCATTCTCTATGGGGAGTGAAGTGAAAGGATGCACCTGAGTCAATTAACCATGCCTCATGATCTACATGTGTACTTGAAGAAGCTAAGTACACATCCCCACCTTCATCCGAGGTGGTTTTCGCCTCTGCAGAAGGAGCATCATCAGATCCCTTTCCTTTATCATGAGCTTTAGATTTACAGTCCCTTTTGTAGTGCCCTTCCTTTCCGCATTTCTAGCACACCACCTTTACAAGTTTTCCTGGAGACTTAGATGTCCCTCTAGATTTAGATCTCCCACTCGATGACTTATTTTTGTTTCTGTTCTGGGACCTTCCTCATACAGACAAGGCATCACCATTTTGGCTCTCCATATTTTTCCGTCTCATCTCTTCCGTTAGCAAGGTTGAGACTATTTCATCAAACTGCAAGGCAGTTGCATTGCTACCTATTGCAATAACCAGACTGTCCCACGAATCTGGTAGAGAACACAACAAGCTGATGCACTTATCTTCATCTGAAATTTTAATATCAAAATATGCTAACTGACTTACCACAGTATTAAACACATTCAGATGCTTTGTCACTAAGTCTCCATCTTTCATCCTTAGGTTATACATCTTTTTCCGTAGGAACAATTTATTCACCAGAGACTTAGATTGGTACAAAGTCCCTAACTTGTCCCACAAAGCCTTCGCCGTAGCTTCCCCTGATACATTCAGTAATACTGAATCTGAGACACACAATCGTATTGTGCTTTTTGCCTTCCGATCCAACTTCTTCCATTCTTCATCGGACACTCCCGTTGGTTTAGTACCCGGATCTACCATGATCCACTGATCTTTGTCCACCAACAGATCCTCCATCTTGAGTTTCCACAACTCAAAACTCTGACCATTAAATTTCTCGATCTCTATCTTTCCACTACTCGCCATCTTCTTTCACCACCAGAATCGATCTCGCAGATCTTCCACTGAACATGATCTACCACAGGCCCGAGCGAAACCCCTCAACAACAAAGGCGTCCCCTTGAAGCCAAAACAGCTCTAATACCAAATGTAGGTTTTAACCCCGTACAGAAAATACCTGCATACGAATTATAAAACACAGAAAATAAACAATGCGAGAGAATAACACATAAAACATATATACACAGAGATTTTCCCCTGGATCCCAAAATCGCGACTACCAGCTTGATTTTTCATTATATTCCTTTCAATGTTATAATACATATTTATACATGCCGAAGCATCCAATACCATGGACCGAAAACTATTACATCCAGAAAGATGTGTGAAAATCATGCACAAAACCATAGGTGGGTCCGCCCAACCTAACATAGGGTCCAAAAACCAAAATTTTCCGGGGCGCTGCCTTGGACCCCATAAAGTGGGGTTACGGGTACACCTCAAACCCCCTGTGAACCCCCTCCCGCCCTACTACACAATCGGCGCGACGAAGGGGGGGCTCCGACCCCCCTCTAACCCCCCAGTTAACTACGTGGTCTAATCATGGAAAGAATATAACACAACCCAACAGATTTATCAGACGAAACCCAGGGTCTTCATCTCTATCTCAATCCAACTAAAGTATGAATCCTACCATGTGAATAAATGTGTCAGAGTCGAACATGGCAGAAAACCACCTGATTATCAGTCAATAATGGAAACCGTTAACAGGTACAAGAGAAACCACCAATAATGAAAATGGTTCTCAAGGTACACCAGCACAATCCACGAGTGTGAACAATGAAGCTGAAGTTGAACACTCGCAGAATCATTCAATCAAAGGCCAGTGATGTGAACCTATCGTCAAATGTGAAGAACCTACCATTGAGGCATGCAAGCTCCAAGGTACTGAACATGAGTTTTTATATCATCCTCTTGGATATTGAGATGGAGTTGACAGGAAGTGATCCGTAAAAGGAGGGCCATAATGTTTCCCAGCTCATCGACACGAAACAAAGGATGTGGCAAAGTAGGTAAGAGTGATTCAGGATTGTCGCAACAAGGTTAGACATGGTATAAGTGTAAAAATGTAGATGGGACTTCTCTTGAACATATTGGTGACACGAATCCAGAGTTTGGTAACGTTTGACTCAACATAGGATTAGAGGTCACGATGAAAAGAGGATATAACTGGATGAGAGGCAAAGGGATTCCCAAAACCCGAGAAGGCTAGTGATGAAGTGAGTATGATCCAAACTAGACATGAGCGATAGATAAGTGTCATGTTCAAGAGTGACATGCTGCCTTTATA
The DNA here is from genome assembly GCA_031772625.1 of Pinus tabuliformis. Taxonomy (NCBI): domain Eukaryota; kingdom Viridiplantae; phylum Streptophyta; class Pinopsida; order Pinales; family Pinaceae; genus Pinus; species Pinus tabuliformis. The sequence continues at coordinate 993,449,389 of CM062820.1, forward strand.
CAAAATATATGATGTTTTTACTGCCAATTTTCCCCACTATTTGTAGCGAGTACCTCATTATTTTTTATCGCAAGCTTGAAGAGGATAACATATGTTTGTCTTATAATTTCATCCTTCGGATGAATCCATCCTAGTATTTTTAACGAGCCCTAGGAAGGAGTAACTCGGTCTCGTCATGGTGACAATTCCTGCGTCATTTAAGTTTTATGAGTTTGACGAAGGGGTAACTTGACATCTTTTTCATGTTTAGAGAGTTTGAAAAAGAGGCAAAAAGGAAACTCCAGAGGTCCCTTTTCGTAGATAGTCTCTCGAATCCGAAAAGGTAGAAAATAATATTCAAGAGAACCTCTTAGCCATGTGTGACCAAGGTATTCCTTTTTCGTACAATAGTCTATCTCAGTCCAAAAAAGGGCTAAACTTATACTGAGTAGACATCATTTCATTTACTTTAACAAGTTCGAAACGACAAGTACTCGACAATATTTTCATATTTCGAGAGTCAGAAAAGAGCTGAAAGATGACTCTAGGGGGGTTCCTTTTTCGTTTATTTTTTACGAGTCCAAAAAAGTGATAAAATAAAACTCACTAGTTCAGTCAAAATCAATCACTGTCACCATTTATCCATGACCTGTCACTACACAAGTGAACACACATTACCCATTTCAAGAAAAATATTAAAATATAAGTAAAAATGTGCCCTAAATGGTAAAAATATCTTTAAAAACTTATATAAACTCAAAAAGTAAAAACAAATTTACCATTTGACATTTGGTAATTTGGAGAGCACTTTTTACCCCAAATTCCCTCGATCTTCAGGTCAGGAGTGCGACCAATCCAGGACATCGTTCGACGATCCGTTTGCTGCAGGTAAGAGATTTGTCCTTCCTCTGCATTTTGATTATGTTTTTAAGTGATTTCATCCATAGAGTAGGTAGTAAGGAGGGATCGAATTTTTTTTATGTCGAGGGTGATCAATGTGGGTTTTACCCATTGGACCTGCGCTGCTCTCCCTTAGCTCAATGGCACCATTGTGCTGGAAGCACGGAAAAATTTGGAAACAAATGCACTCGCTCTGTGGTATAAATTTTTTTCAAAAAACTCCAAGATTAATGATTGTTTTCAAATTTTCTTCTATAGAAGCTAATAAAAACTCTATTGATGGATGTTTCATAGGTTTTTCACTGAAAAAATGGTGATAGAGTGGAAGGAAAGAGGTCATGAAGCAGCCTAAGATCCAAATTGCATAAGGGCTCTTCAGGAATGTGGACTACTCAAATTCTTATGTATCTCTGGGATTAGGACCCGGGCGAATTACTACAACAATTGGTTGGATGGTGGGATGTAGACCACCAATTGTTTATAATAGGAGACCAATAACTCGAGATAGATATTGCAAACATTTATTTCATCACAGGTTTGTCCAGAAGGGGATGACGGTTTTAGTTGTCTGATTCTTGTACTGGGGGAGAGAGTACATATATGTTGATAACTAGACATTGCCTAGGTACTCGAAAAACAAAGAGTGGGAAAATAGATATAAAAACTATCACAAATATCCCGCTGAGAACAATTCTTCATACGATGGCTCGAATAGTTGGAGCTCAAGCCCTGCACGAAGTGACCAAGTCTCACTTCCAGTATGCAGTAGATTGTCTTAGTCCCACGGTATTTAACTGGTGTGAAGGGTTGTTGGTCAACATGAAAGACCAACTCACTAAATGCAAGACATGAATATTGAAACAATTCGGCTATGGGTCGATCTTGGTGATGTTATTCCTATAACATGTACCATTATTCAGGTATCAGTAGGTAGAGGTGGAGGCTACAGGACCCAAGGATCCACGATTGTTGAGGTGGGGTGAGTTGATGCCTCGACATGGAGGTGGTCAACAAATTTCTTTCCCCCATCGTTCTTTGGATGGCTGCGATAGCAGCTCATCATGGTAGATGATTAGGCTTATGCCAGTGCATATTTCTGGGGAGATCCTGACCTCCCACTTCCACCTGGCACACAGTGTACTGATTCAGGTAAAAACTAGTTTTTAAGTTTTTTGATGTTTTTGTTTTATGTGAACTGAGATTGAGCCTTATGATTTTTTGCAAATGTTGGGCTAGAGAGATTTTGAGGGGTTTCTCCAATAGCTAGGAGGGTGGCACGACAGATTGAGGATGCAACCTATGAGGAGGGAGTTGATCCCATAGTAGAGGTGGAACACAACCTGGAAGCCTTGACAAGAGGCATTCCAGAGTATGCGACTATTGATGAGGTGCCACTCTGATATCAGAGGCATACTGTAGGGGTATCAACAAGATTGCATTGGTTATTGAACCGAGTTATCAGAGATGTTTCGTGATACCATGAGCACCATTTTGGTAGATAGCCATGTCTCTAGTTTTCATTTTCTACACTTTTGTAGGCTCAAGAAGCCATGTGTCTCAGAACACAGATTTTGATATTTTGATGTAACAGACATTTTTCAAACTCTCTCTCTCTCTATATATATGTGTGTGTGTTTTATCTGTTATATCTATTGTTCCTACTATGTGATGGTTTTCTTATTACATGTGTCGCAAATGTCTATCTAATACATGATTTTCCAATGTGTTTGTTAATGTATTTAGATGTCTTGGAATATGTTGATAGGTAATGTAATCAAAATTTCTTTCCAAGAGATGAACACATAAGTACATCCTTAAAATATTAGGGTTTCTGACGAAATAATGCCCGTTTAACTGTAATACAATGAGTTGTGAGTCAAGTTTAACAACTAATGCCCTAATACCAAGAGCAATAGCTTTTGATAATAGTTCGACAACTGCACTATATTTGGCAATATTATTAGTTGTACGACCTAGACATATGCCCTGTAAACTCACTAACTCACCATTGGGAGCATAGAGTGCCCACACAGCGAAAGAGAGATTCCATGTACTACGACAAGCGCCATCAGCGAAACTGACATGAGGAAGAAGGTTCGTTGACATCTGCAAACCAAGTGGAACATGTGGTAAGAAGGGAAAACATGTTCACAAAAATGCAAACATTCACACCAAAAATTGCACACTAATGAAACACACACTAATGTACAAGGTATCTATGCAAAATCTAGGCATAATATTTTTTGAGGTAGAGCCCATTACGGGGCTCAAACAACTGATTGCCATCATAGTCAACTAACTCATATGCACTCTTTTGTAACACACGTTTAACGATATAGGATCCATGCCACATAAGTTCAAATTTCCCAACCCCTAATTTGTCATTAGCTTGATCATCTAATAGGACTAAGTCACCTTCTGCATAAGCATGAGGGGTCACAGTTTTGTCATACTGAATTTTAACTCGTCTTTTCTCAGTCTTAGTTACCAATGTGGCAATGCAGTGAGTCTTGTCAAGACATTCTAAATAAAGTAATTGTTCTTCCTCAGGTGAAGTACCAGGGAGTAATTCGATAACTAGTTTTAAAGATGGGATTTCACATTCGATAGGTAGGGTGGCTTCCAAACCATAAACCAATTGAAAAGGTGTGAATCTGATTGCCATTTTTGCAGTAGTTTGATATGCCCATAATGTTAAAAAAAGCATGAGATGCCAGTTATTTTTGTGTGTCCCAATGGTTCGTTGAAGCATCGTCACCAAAAATTTGTTAACAACTTCAACTTGGCCATTGGCCTGTGGGTAATATAGAGTTGAGCTATTGTGACGTAAGCCAAAATGAGCAGTAAGTTTTGTCGTCATGTGATTTTGGAAATGGGATCCGTGGTTAGTGACTATGGCTTATGGTATACCGAACCAAGTTGTGACATGGTTGAATAGAAACAAAGCCATTTTTTCGCCATCAACATTGTAGGTAGGCATCGCCTAAGCCCATTTTGTGAAACAATCAACAACAATGATGATGTATCCATGCCCCCTGACTGAGTGAGGGTTATAAGTCATAACATCAATGACCCATTTAGAAAATGGGCTGACGATGATAACTAGGTGTAAAGGAGTAGGTGGAGTTTGTTATTTCCGGTTGTAAAACTGGCAAGCATGACACTTTTGGACTGCAAGAATGCAATCTTTGGAAATAGAGGGAAAAAAATAACCTGTGCGAAGGATATTTTGACATGGCATATCCTGACATATGACCGCCAAAGGCTCGAGAGTGGAAGTCATTAAAGTCTTTCTCAGCTTCCTCATGCATCAGACATTGTCGAAGTACTGAATGCACACCAAGGCAGTATAAGGTATCCCCAATAACGTGATAGGGTTGGGACAGGTACCAGATTCAACACCTCTCAGAGTGAGATAACTTTGACAAAAAGGTCTGATTTTGGATATATATGATGATATCTCCATACCATGGATCGTGGGTGCTAATAAGGAAGATAGATTCATCAAGAATCAACTCATCAGATACAACAATCGTGTTTGCAGAGGGAAGGTCACAGATTAATTCAGCAAAAACAAGTGATTTCTTCAACTTAGATTTAGTGAACTCTAAGTCAAACTCCTGTAGGATGACAATCAATTTGGAGTATTTTCTCCCTAGTAACTGATGAGACAAAATATAGGTCATGGCGTTGCAATCATATATCACAACAGTTTTGCGTAAGAGAATATAGTGACGAAAACATCATACAACATGAACTTCTGCCAATGCCAAATTTTCTACATGAGCATATCAGGTCTCAACATAAAAAAGCTTACGAATCAAGTAGTATATAACATGCTCATTTCCATCGTCATCATCCTGAACCAACACCATACCAATGGTATTATCAACGACAACCAAGTACATGAGATAATCGCGATGGTAATTCAGAGGATGCAATAAAGGTGCGCTAATGAGTGTGGTCTTTAAAGCATAAAATGACTTTTGAGTAATGTCATCCCAAATGAATGGGAATCCTTTCTTCAAAAGGCGAGTAAAACCCTTAGTAAGCTTGACATAATTTGGGACGAAACGGTGAAGAAAGTTTGCCTTTCCCTGCAAACTCTGAAGTTGATGCAAGGAAGATGGAGGTGGAAAATTGACAATGGCCTCCACCTTGAGAGGATCAATGCGGATGCCTTATTTGGAGACTACGAAGCCTAAGAGATGACCATATTCAATGCAAAAGACACACTTATGAGGATTCAACTAGATATTATAGTGTCGACAGCAAAGAAAAATCACCCAAAGGTGAGGTGGATGGTCTTGACGTTTAAGCAAATGCAAGGGTAAATCGTCAAGATATGGCTAAACGATATTTTAATATCATGGAAAGCATAAGATATGGCCCGTTGGAAGGTTGCACCAACATTTTTCAAACCAAAAGGAAGCTTTTTGTAGGCGAAAGTCCCCTAAGATAGATAAAGGCAGTCTTGTGTTGATCAACAGGAAGCGTATTAATTTGATTATATCTAGAGAATCCATCCATAAAGGAGAAAATTTCACTCCCCGCACATTTTTTGATAATCTAGTCGATAAAGGGAGTAGGGTAATTATCCTTAAGACATGATCAATTATTATCTCGATAGTCAACATCGACTCATATGGTTCCCTATTTTTTAATTACCGAAATGATATTGGAGACCCAATCTGCCAGTGGTATAGGGTAAATAAAGATATCTTTGAGAAGTTTTTCAACTTCACCCTTAATGGCAACTGCCTTCCTTGGGTGCACTGGATGAAGATGTTGTGGTACAAGTTTCATGTCTGGATAGGTAGGGATCTCATGCAGCATAGTACTGGGATCGATGCCAGACATCTCTTTGTAATACTAGGCAAAGACATCACGAAATTCTTTGAACAGGGTTGTATAGATCTTAATCTCACCAGGAGAACAAGAAGCCCCTATGTGAATGTTCTTGAAATTCCCAGTTTAATCGAGATGTCGATGGGCATGGTTGCCGAAATGTTCCCCAAATTTCCTTCAGATAACACCTCATGAACCAAGACAGGTGTATGAAACAGAGTAGTCGTTTAAGGGGAAAGTAAAGTACCTAGACAAGTAGGAATTGATCCAAGGCTAGGAGGAAAAGAGGAACGATAATGAATATCATTCCAAGGGGTTTCTTTAAGAGACAAGACTTTAGCGATGCTTTCGTCAGTAAGGAATGTCTCATTCAAAGTATCTTCGGAATCAGAAGAACCAAGCTAAGGAGTTTGTAGATACGAGTCTAGAACAAATATCAATCAATCATGAGTTTTAGATGCAGTCATAGAAGCTAAAATGATAGTTTGATAAGCTTGCTCAACTGGGCTAAGCAGCATGGCATCTCCAAAATTATCGATCTGGTCAAGACTAGGTATAATCCATGGGTCATAACTAGATGAGATCATGTTAATTGAGGCAACATTGGAGGGAGGAGGAAGGGAAAAAGTTCCCATTAAGGTAGGGTCCTTGAAAAGACTTGTTCTGACATTTTCGTAAGGAATGTTAGTTTCCCCAAAATAAGGTACATTACATTTTGAAGAGTTATAGGAAAAGAAAGTCAATTGATCAACTATGACAATTTTCCCTTGGTGGGGAAAACAAAGCACATGGAAAAGGGAAGAAACCACACAAAAAATGCATGAGTCCAACTCTCACCAAGTAGAAGGTTGTAATTGAGATTAGCGTCAACAATATTGACTTCTAAATTGACCGTTTTTCCTTCCAATTGGATGGGTAAGGAGTTGAGAATACCATATGGGTGGAAACCTCGACCATTGAAATCTTCTAAAGTGTTCAAAGACTGGTTGAGAGGAGGGGAACCAATGGATTTCCAACATGATATGGACATGATGCATGTGGAGGCTCCTTCATCAACAATAGTCCAATGGATAGTCTTGCCCATAAAAACAACTTGTATGAGAAAAGCAAGTTGAGGTGACAAGTGAGAAACATGGTTTTCAAGATCAAAACTAATCAAACTGGAACATATGGGATCAATTCCTCTAATAGTTGATAGCAAATAATTCCATTGTGATGGACACATTTGAAGGACTTCCAAGTCTGACATCACCGAGGATTCTTGAGCCAAGTCTTTTACAATACTGTAGTGTTGGGCAGCCCACACATTCAGATTATAGGACGATTTCTAAAGAACACCTTTAGGGGTGGTCAGATTATGGAATTAGTGCTAGGTTTCTCAATATAAAGAGGACCGGGACTAGGTAAAGTGGAGGAAGAGGGTACATCAGTGGTATCTTTCTCAACCACATGTTTCTTAGGAGGTGGATAATCTTTTGATCTCATGGCTACAAAAATCTGCTCTGAGCCACTCATGAACACTTGAGAGCTTCTAAAGGTTTGAGCACAGGGTTGGTCTACCAATTGCGTCTACTAAGATGGGAAAGGTTCCTTCAGCATATTTTTCACACTTGTAGTTCCTTTCAAAAGACGACTTACTTCGACATGTTGGGGGCAATCCTTAGTGTAATGACCTTCATCACAAATAAGGCAAGGATATTTAGACTTTAGTTTGGGTGTGTCATCACTTGAAGGTTTTTGGGAATCCTATTTAGGGGTATCTTGTTTAGCTTTTCCTTTACCCTCTTCTTTCCTTTCGAGGATTTATATGTTGCGGTAGACTGGATAACATTTGCGTATGAGGTTTTACTAGGATTCTTAGGATTATCAACAATATTGGAAGTTGCAGCGGTCAGAGTAGATTTAGGTTTCGAAGAAGTAGCTGGAGCACTACTAGACTATTGAGACACAAATCCAATGATGTCATCGATAGGTGGTGAATCTGCAGGTTTGGAAGATGCAAGGCCTGTCAAAGGTCACTAGACACCAGGAAAGAGTTCATATAATGTGCCAGATTGTGAATAAACCAAATCCAAATATTGGGCATGGGCGATGGCTTGTTCCTCAGTCACATAACCACCCATGGCTATGTATTTAGCAATAGGATGGATGAATTATTTAGTGAACCATTAAGTCAAAAGCTGATCCGGGATATCGAATTTGATAACATGACACCTACGCCTCCATTCATGGATATGGTTAGAGATGTGAGTAGAAGTCGTTTGTTGCAAAGACGTTAAGAGATGTTTTCCAGTCTCATATTAGTTAGGAAATTGGAAATGTGTGAGGAAAGCCATAGCTAAAGTATTGAAGTCTTGGAAAGCACCACAAGGGAGCTCGATATACCATTTGGTGGCAGTGCCTGTTAAAGTTCGCTAGAAAAAAATGTAATCAGATAGAATCATCAACCCAAGAGTTAGAGGAACACCAAAGGTGATAATTCATAACGTGTGCTTGGGGGTCTTCTTTAGATTTAACTTCAAATTTGGGGCAATCACTAGGTATCTTGGTTGGTACCACAGGCCAATACAATGAGTGAAGTATTGGGTCATTTGTAAGCCTTGACACATCTGACAATTCCAACATTGCCAAAAAAAGAAGTTGTGGATTGTATAGGGTATAGGGTCTCTGGTATGTACCAAAATGATTATTCCAACCTTGCAGAGTTTGGGTCTGCCCCCATTGTGGTGGATTTTTTCCATAAGGTGGTTGACCATAAGGAGGTTGACCATATGGAGGTTGACCATATGGAGGTTAAATATATGGAGGTTAACCATAAAGAGGTTAACCATACTAAGTCTGGTGACCATATTGGACGTATGGATTTTACGAAGAAAATTGACCATACTGTTGTTAGTAAGGTCCCTGTTGCATCTGCTGCGACTGTGACAATGGTTGTTGGTAAGATCCCTGTTGGAATTGGTAGGAAGTTTGAGTAAGGTCCTTGTTGGGATTGGTAGGAAACTTGCGATTGTGGTTGCAGGTAAGACACCTACGATTGTGGCTACGGGTAGGAAACCTATGGCTGTGGCTGTGGGTAGGGTCCTTGCTGTGGTTGAATAGGAATTTGTGGTTGTTACGGGAATAAGTCCCCTAGGGCTTTGGGTCAGAACCCCAACAGAGAAAAAGTAATCTACAGCAAGAAACACACATACAACTTAGGCAACATGCTTAAATAAACAAACTATGCGAGGATGAACATACTCGGATGTCCTTCATTTGGGTAGTTCCAACCAAGGTTCAAACCCTTTGCAACTCCTGATGATATTTGAATCTGCAAATCAACCAATTCAAACACACATAGCAACATATAGATAAAGCATTTTAATGAAATCAACTTTATATCATCTAAGTAAATGGTTAGTTATACATCGAAATAATCATTCATACATGAACTACAACAATAACATCTGATGCATAAACAAAGTCAATCTCAGGAACAAGACAACATTTCTTTTTATTGTAGAAAACTATAATAAACATGGAAAGAGTTCACCTGAGTCTTCCTCTTCCAGCTCCAAGCGGAACCATCCTCCAAGTCCATCCAGTCCCAGTCTTCAACAACCTCCTTCCATAACCAATACCATGATATCTTAAGCAAGTGGGAGAATATCAACACTCAAGGAAACAAGGGTTTCCTAAACTTGGGGAAGTGCTTGAAGCACAGGGATACTTCAGACTTGATCAGGAGATAATCTTATTATAGTAATTCTATCTCTTCTCTCTTCCTTAAGGCCATCTGATAGAAGTCTTTTTATACTTCTCCCAAATTAGTTTTTTAGTTGGGAAACAGTTGGGAACAGTTGGGCCACGGGCACTAAGAGGTAATCAATAGGTAAAACCTGTGAAATCCACCCATAGTTAAGGAAATTTAATTTTTTTACATGTTTTAACACATATACGCGGGTGGGTATTGACTAACCCATGTGTACATGCTTTTATCACAGGGCAAAGTAGCGTACAGGGAGTAAAACACCATTTTTAAAATATTTGGACCAAGTCTGGAAGGAGGGGTTTCCCTAGGCCATAAACCAAGCATCACAAATACCAAGGGTGATATTTGGAGCTATAACAGTGGCCGCAGAGGAGGATTACTAGTCCCATAAGTATATTTCATTTGAGGACCATACTATGTTTGAGGACCTACCTGCTGATGAGTTTGGAGTTGTAAAGAGCCTATAGCAGTATAAGGTTGTTGGTAGGAAGGTTGAGTCAAAGGGACTTGATGACCTTGTAAAGGGGTCCCTATGACATTACCTGATATAGATATAATTGATGTTCCACCTAGGTTAGAAACAACACCAATAGGAATCAAAGTAAAAATGGTTGCATTGATGGAGTGTGGATAGTGCCTGAGTAGTCTAGATTCTCCCACCATACCCAAAATTTCCATCCCCATAAGATCTATAAAATGTAAAAAGAGTTCTATCATCCAATCATCTAGGCTAGGAATTTTGTCTCTGGCCATTTCTTTCATAACACCTTGTAACTCCTCTAATGTGATCAGTCACATCATTGTTGTGTTAGTCTCTGCATCCATCATACAAGGAAAGTGATTGGAAAATTCCAATTGTGCACTTATGTCATGTCCCTCCTACTCCTTATATTGATTGTTGAAAATCACACAACCTCTCTTTGAATATTCACTTGCTTAGTAAATATATTAATTTTTTCATCTTTGATGTACCATATTGAGTACACCTTCTTCCAAATTAGTGCCAAATTGTGAAAGTAGTGGGTGTTTTTGTCCCCCTAGGCCACCCATGCAACCCTACATTTCTGCCTCCATTCTTCCTCCTGCAATTTTAATGTCTCATGCTTCCTTGTCACAAGATGTAGAAGTGCTCTCTTTGTAGCTTCAAAAATAAAATATGAGCCATTTTGGTCATTCAAAACCGTTATCTCCTTGTCGATGTTTATTAATTCCTAGGAGAGCAACTTTTTCCACTTTCTAACCCAAACTTTTACCTCAGCCTTTAATATTCCCAACTTATGGGAAATCACTCCCATCTTTGGAATTTGGGGATACACAAGAGGATTAGACCACAAAGTTCTAATCAAGTCAACAAAACCATGCTCCTTGAGCCACGTATGGTTGAAATTAAAAGGGAAAACATGCATATCATATTCTCCTAACCATTCCAAGAATATTTCTTGATAATAAAAAAATGTTTAGGATTGTAAGTGATTCAACCTTTCGTCCATAAAAGAGTGCCCCAAAAATTGATCTAGTCTTTTGACTATTTTTTTGGTTGCTAACCTCCCATTCCTATAAGTTAGGACCAATGGACATGAGACAATATCTGTGAGCAATTTATTATCAAATAAGTATCTGAAATATACTTCTAGCAGGTCTGATTTTCCTTTCTGCTCCCATACCTCCGATGCTACCAATGTTAGATTCATATCACCACTCATTGTGAGTGAATGTAGATCCATAATCCCGCTTCCATCAAGTGTCCCAGAAATTCCTCCCATTAGAGTATGGAGCGTATATATTTAGAATGCATAGTCTATTCTTAAATCTCTACATATATTTGAATAACATGATTCCAACAAAATATTTATAAGCTTTGAAATAAAATAAATTTGGATCCCACATAGCCACTAGTCCACCTGAGTGGCCCAAAGCACTCATTGCGCATACCTCCCAACCTAGGCAAATTTTTAATAAAATATCCCTAGATTTCTCTTTGTCAGACATCATTTCTTGGAAAAGAACTATGGATGGTTGCTTTAATAATATAGTTTATCAAAGAGATATTTTTTTTGGGTTGATCCCAGACCTCGTACGTTAAGGGACATAATTTTCATTTAGGATGTGTATCAATGGGAATATGCTCTCTAAGAACCCATGAATCAATTGCTATTGAATGATCGATGTCACTGTTAGAGAAATTTGGATCGAATGGTGGATATTGTGCTTCCTCCAATGCCTCCAAAAATAATGAATTAAGATCTAACAAAACATCTACACAAGAAGATATATTCTTATATTTGGTACTACGCTTATTCTGGACCGTCACATTTTTCCTCAGTTTTGGGTAGATCGACACTGCTTGATCCTAGAAAAAATCCTTCTAGATGGTCAAAGGTTCCAGTCCAATGGATTCCTTGCAAGTTGACATGTCCAATTTTGTCTTGAGATAAGGGGGAGGAACACTTTCCTTGATAGGTCCCAAAACGAATTGGCAAAGGCTTGTCATGTTAGAAAATTATATATTATAGAGAAATGGAACACATAAAATATTGCTGAAACTCAAATATAGAAATGCATAAAACAAGAGAGACATAGATATACGTGGTTCACCCAATTTGGGCCACGTCCATAGAGAAATAACCAGTCCTTCCTTTTATATTATCCACCAAAATGAAGAGATACAACCTACAACATATCCATTGTAATTTCATCTTCGCTCTCACACAACCTCCTCTCTCTCTCTCATAAATAATCATATACAACTGCAATACAATTCCCTCATATAATCAAAGGGTTTAATTCTAGGGGAAAAAAGCATAAATTAACATAACTTCTACTGTCAGATAATTCGCCTTATGAACGACCGATATTGACTATAAAATTACAATATTTTACAAGGTAAATTTTCATCTATTTTTAGCTTCGGGGGCACTGCTTTGAACCCCCGCCAAGGACGGGGGATATTTAAAAGTAGTCATTGCCCCCCCTAGCGGCTATCATACGGGAAACATTTCCACATCGTTTAGGAACTAGGGTGCAATGTGGTTGAGACCTCTGAATCAAGAAGATAATCAGGCTCCACACCTAACAATCTCCCACTTGAAGATTAATTATAACAACTCCACCACTGCTTCATTTTTTGGACAATGCTTCCACTTTGAACCTGATTGTTTCTCATATTCATCATCATACTTGAAGACTAATTGAAATTGAGCAAGATCTCAGTTTCTCCCCGGTTACAACTTTTGTTAACATGTCTGTAGGATTTTGGCTAGTCTGTATATTTTCCAACTTCAACTATCCATTTTCCAACACTGACCATATGAAATGGTACTTGAGTTGTATATGTTTAGTATTGGAATGAAATGTTGAGTTCTTTGCAATATGAATGGCACTCTAGCTGTTACTGTATAATCTTCCCATCTCCTGCTTCTCACCTACTCATCCATAAACCTTTGTAACCTAAGCATTTCCTTACTAGCCTCTATAGTAGCAACATACTCTGCTTCCGTTGTTGAAAGTGCAACAATGTTTTTCAATTTTGAAACCCAACTGACAGTTGTTCCACCTAAAGTAAAAACATACCCTGTGGTTCTCCCCTTGTTATCTCTATCACCTGCCATATCAGCATCAACATATCCTTGTAGAGAAATGTTTGAACTACCAACTCATAATGCTTGATTTGTGGTACCTCTCAAATACCTGAGAATGCACTTCACTGCCATCCAATGCTATTTTCCTGGATTTTTCATATACCTACTTACAACTCCCAATGCATGTGCAATATCAGGCCTTGTGCATACCATTATATACATTATGCTTCCAACAATTGATGCATAGGGAACTTTACACATATAATCCATCTCTTCCTGGGTATTGGGACACATCTTCTTACTTAGTTTGAAATGGCTAGCCAAAGGTGTATTAACTATTTTTTCATTTTGCATATTAAATATTTCCAACACCTTTTCTATGTAATCACTTTAAGACAATGTTAATTTTCAATTTTTCCTATCTCTAGTTATTCTCATTCCAAGGATTTGTTTTGCAGAACCCAAATCCCTCATTGCAAATGAATTCGCGAATTTTCTTTTGAGCACATTTATTTCCTACATGTTAGACCCTGAAATAAGCATGTCATCTACATACAATAACATTATAATATAGCTTCCAACATTTTGCTTTTTAAGATAAACACAATGATCAGAATGACATCTAGTATAACCTTGTTCAGACATAAACCTGTCAAATTTTAGATACCATTTCCTTGGAGCCTGTTTTAAGCCATAAAATCTCTTCTTCAATTTGAACACTTATTTCTCCTTCCCTTTAACCATTCTATTCCTCCAAATCCCCATGGATAAAGGTTGTCTTTACATCTAGCTGCTCAAGATGCAAATCTTCTGTTGCCACTAGACTTAAAATAGTTCTGATTGAAGTCATTTTAACAACAAGAGAAAAAATTTCATCAAATTCTACACCTTTTTTTTGCAAACCCCTTCACCACAAGTCTAGCCTTATACCTTTGTTTACCTCCATATTCTTCCTTCAACTTGTAAACCCATTTATTCTGCAATGATGTTTTACCTGCAGGCAACTTGACTAAGTCCCAAGTCTGGTTATGCATCAAGGAGTCCATCTCTTCTTCCATGGCTTGCTCCCACTTCTTCCTAGTTTCTATTTGCATTTCTTCTTCATATATTTCCGGCTCACCATAATTAATCAACAATACATAATATAATGAAGGAGAGTATCATTTAGGGGGTCTACTTATCCGAGTAGATCTTCTAACACCACTTTCAAGTGTTTGAGGTGCTTGTTTCTATTGTGGTTGTTGTTTTTGTTGTGGCTGCTGATCATTATGATTTTCAGGAACCTTTACTTTTTTTGTGATCTCATCAAGCATTGTGTATTCTTTGTTTTCTTTTTCCTATTTCTTTCCCTACATCTGATCCTTATACAAGACCTTTTCATTGAATATGAAATCTCTGCTCTTAATGATTTTGTGATTTACATAATCATATAAGCGATAACCAAAATAATTTACACCATGTCCTATAAAGGTACATTTATTTGATTTTGCCTCAGGATTTTCTCTATTTTATTTATTAATGTGGACAAAGGCTTCACAATCAAAAGTCTTTAAAAATGAGTAGTTTACCTTTTTACTTGTCCATGAATCCCCTAGAATTCCACCATCCAAATAAATTCAAGGCCCTCTGTTCATTAGATAAAAAACGATATCTACAACATCTGCCCAAAATTGTAAGGGAAATCCTGTATGAAATATCATGCACCTTCCACGCTCCATGATTGTCCTATTCATCCTTTATGACACACCATTTTGCTATGGTTTTCTCGAAATTGTCTTCTCTATACGAATTCTATATTCGAAACAATAGTTATCAAGCTTTTTGTTGTAGTATTCACCTCCCTTATCTAATCTAAGATACTTCAAATTCTTTCTTGTCTCATTCTCAACCAAAGCTTTCCATTCTTGGAAGTATCAAATACATCAGATTTATTTTGAACACAATAAATCCATTTTTTTCTAGTTGCATCATCAATAAAAGTAACATAATAACAAGAGCCACCAAGAGATGATACTTGAGTAGGTCCCCATACATATGTATGCACAAGCTCTAATTTTTTTCTCTTCTTTTCCTTCCCAACTCTGATAAATTTAACTCTCTTTTGTTTTCCATAAACACAATTTTCACAGAAATCCAAATTAACATGCTTCAAACCTGGCAACAAATTTCTTTAGTGAAGAATTTGCATCCCCTTCTCACTCATGTGCCTGAGCCTATGATTCTAGAGTGTTGTATCTACTCATGTGGAGGTTAAAGCATTAACAAAATTAGAAATACTATTGCATAAATACAATGTACCAACCTTTTCTCCTTTTTTATTACCAAGGCTCCTTTAGTGACCTTCCAAGTTTTGTTTGTGAATGTAGTTACACAACCTTCACCACCTAACTGCCCTATTGAAATTAGATTTTTCTTCAGATATGGAACATGCCTTACCTCCTTCAATAGCCATTGGTTTCCATTTTGTTTCTTTATAAAAACCTTACCCATTCCAATTATTTTACAGGGTTTATCATCACCCAGACGAACCTGTCCAAATCTCCTTGAACATAGTCATGAAAATGTTTCCTATTAGGTGTGGCATTGAATGAGGCCCCTGAGTCTACCACCCAAGCATTAATAATATTCTCTAATGAAAGAATCAAAGCATCTTGCAACACATCACATGTCACATTCGCTTCATGATTGTTCTCTTGTTATCCATCTCCTTCTTTTCCCTTTCGAGATTTGTAGTCTTTCTTCAAGTGTCCTTTCTTCCCACATTTCCAGCACACTATCCCCAATCTGGATTTGGATCTTCCTTTTCTTGACTTATTTTGATTTCCTAGGTTCCTTCCTCTTTCCAATTTTCTTCCCCTAGTCTCTGCAGTCAAAGCATTACCTGATGTCTCACCGGATCTTTTCTGTCGCATTTCCTCGCTAAGGATAGCACCAACAACATCATCAAAATTTAAAGTACTATATCTAAAGGTAGAGTTACTAATAGCCATAACCAAGCCATTCCAACTTTTTGGCAATGAGCACAGAAATAACAGAGCCCTAAGTTCATCATCAAAATTTACCTCTACAAAACTTAATTAGCTGGTAACCATGTTAAATTCATTTAAATGATCAACAACAATTCCACCTTCTGACATCTTCATATTAAATAGATGCTTCATAAAAAATACCTTATTTGAGGCTGAGGGTTTTTCATATAGTTTGGACAATGTCATCATTAAACCTTTTGTTGTCATTTCCTTTGAAATGTTGAATGTGTGATGCTGCCAAACACAACCATATTGTTCCTAGTGCCTTTTTGTCGAGAATCTCCCATTTTGTGTCCATCATACTTGTCAAATTCTTTATTTTTCTACTCAAGGGTAGGTACAAATCTTTCTGATACAGATAATCTTCCATCTGCATCTTCCACAACTAGTAGTTTTGGCTATTAAATTTCTCGACCCTAAACCTGCCATATTCCGTTATTGCTCCCACTCAAACCAGAAACCCTTCTCTCCTATGATTTTATCATCCAAATATATCTTTGGATATGATACCAGTTGTTATAAAATTATATATTACAGAGCAATGGAACACATAAAATATTGAGGAAACACAAATACATAAACACATAAAACAAGAGAGACACATATATACGTGGTTCACCCAATTTGGGTTATGTCCACAGAGAAACAGTCAGTCCTTCCTTTTATATTTTCCAACAAAATGAAGAAATACAACCTACAACATATCCATTGTAATTTTCTTTTTGATCTCACACAACCTCCTCTCTCTCACTCAGAAATAATCATATACAACCGCAAAACAATTCCCTCATATAAACCGAGGGTTGCCTTGTAGTTGAAACAACCCTAAATTAACATAAAGTCTATTGTCAGATCATTCTCCTAATTGTAGGTTTTAACCCCATACAAAAATTACCTACATACGAATTCTATAAGTAGAAAATAAACAATGGTGAGAGCATAAAACATAAAACATATATACATAGAAATTTTCCCCTAGATCCTAAAACCAAGACTACCAGATTGATTTTTCATTATATTCCTTTCAATGTTACAATACATATATATACATGCCGAAGCATCCATAAATCCAAATCCATTAACCCTGAATTAGAACATAATCATAGTTCCCTTGATCAGATCTACAAAAAAACCATGGGCAGAAAACCATCATGCCCAAAACCATGTGCAAAAACCATGCACAAAACCATAGGTAGGTTCGCCCACCTAATATAGGGTTCAAAAAAATATTTCCTTGGGGCGCTACCCTAGACCCCATAGAGGGGGCCTAACGCCCCCCTCAAACCCCCCGACAGGGGGGGTTGCCGCCCCCCTTGTGACACCCTTGCTGCACCCGACACAATGAACATGGGGGGTTAGTCATGGAAAGAATATAACACACACCCAACATTATCCCACTTGTTTTTTTTTTTTTTTTCCATAGGGGACCATAGGAGAGCTTATTCATTGGTCCAGCCCTGTAACTCCTATTGTTTCTCTACACCAAGATAACTTCTCAATGCTCATAGACTTTGTCAATGCATCTGCAGTATTCTTCAAAGTGTCTACCTTTTCCATCAACACCTTTTTATCCTCAACCATATCCCTTACAAAGTGATACTGAACATCAATGTGCTTTGTCTTTGAATGATATGCAGGGTTATTTTTCAAGAAAATTGCACTTTGGTTGTCACAGTCTATCCTTATATCTCGCTGTACTAAGCCCATACTTGAACATAATCTCTGCAATCAAACTGCTTCCTTGCTTGCATGAGTGGTTGCCATGTATTCTGCCTATGTAGTTGAAAGTTTTGCTATAGACTGTCTCTTTCTCATCCAACTGACTGCACCTCCAAGTAGGTTAAACACATACCCACTTGTAGATCTTCTTTGATCTATATCTCCAACCCAGTCTACATAAACAAAGCCTCGGATGTCCAAAACTCTGTCCAATCCTAGTCTTTCTTGGTAGCACAGACCATAATCACTAGTGCCACGCAAATACCTGAAAAATCTCTTCACTGTTGTCCAATTATCCTTCCCTGGTTTTGACATAAACCTGCTCAATACTCCCACTGCATGTGCAATGTCTGGTATAGTACATACCATTGCATACATCAGGCTACCGACTGCACTTACGTATGGAACATGGGACATGTCCTCTTCCTTTTCTTGTGTCTTGGGACATTGTTCAATAGATAAATTTATACCAGCAAGAATAGGAACCTTCATTGGTTTACTATCCTTCATATTAAACCTCTGCAATATTTCCTCGACATACTTCCTCTGGTTTAACCAGAGCTTCCTTTTTGCTCGATCTCGTTTAATTTCCATGCCCAAAATATAGTTTGCAGCACCAAGATCTTTCATGTCGAATTTGGAGGACAATTGGGTCTTCAATTCTTGGATAATTTCTTTGTTATTTCCAATCTCCAACATATCATCGACATACAAGACCAAATAAATAACACGGTCACTAATTAATTTAAAATACACACAATGATCTGCTTTGCTTCTGGTGAAGCCAAGTCCCCATACATATGTATCAAATTTCTGATACCACATCATTGGTGACTATTTTAACCCATACAAAGACTTCTTTAACCTATGTACAAGTTCTTTCTTACCCTTCACCATAGAGCCTTTAAGTTGCTTCATGTAGATCTCTTCTTCTAGATACCCATGAAGAAATGTTGTCTTCACATCCATCTGTTCTACCTCAAAATCAAAAGCAGCAACAACAAATAAAAGTAATCTAATAGAAGCTACCTTTGCAACAGGAGAAAAGATGTCACCAAAATCAATTCCCGGTACTTGGGAATAACCTTTTGCTAACAAACGAGCTTTGTATTTCTCCACCTTTCCTTCTACATTCATCTTCTTCTTGAAACCCATTTGCTACCAATGGGTTTCCTTCCAGCCGACAACTCCACTAGATCCTAAGCCTCGTTTTTGTGCAAAGATGTCATTTCATCAACCGTGGCCCGTTTCCACAGTTTTCCATCCTCTAAATCTATTGCTTCCCTAATAGTTCTGGGATCATCATCAGTAATAGATAAATGAAAATTTGAATAGAAAGAAGCTAGACTATACCTTTCTGGTTTCCTTATTTCTCGAATTGATCTTCTCACAACTGGAGTTTGTGGCTCTTCATCTTCTGATTCCTCTTCTGCTGTAGAGTCTGATTCCTCCTCCTTTAGCTCAAACTCTATATTCTCAGGTTCCTTTGGTATGAATTCATGCTTAATAACATATTTCACTTCTCTAAACACCACATCACAAACATACACAACCTTCCCTGTTTCTAGGTTCCAAAACCTATAACCTTTTAAACCATCCTTATACCTAATAAAGATGCACCTTTCAGATTTACTATCCAAATTGGTTCTTTTCTCCTTTGGAACATGTACATATGCATCACATCAAAATATCCTCATATGTGAAAGAGAGGGTTTCTTACCAGTCCATACCTCTTGTGGAGTGTTATCCTCCAACACTAATGAAGGTGACCTGTTGACCAAGTAACATGCAGTCTCCATCACCTCTGCTCAGAATTCCTGTCCTAACTTGACACCACTGAGCATGCTTCTTTCCTTTTCCATCAATGTCCTGTTCATTCTTTCTGAAACTCCATTTTGCTGAGGTGTGTATAGAGTAGTCTTTTGTCATGCTATACCACACTTCTTACAGAACTCTTCAAATTCCTTCTTGCAAAACTCTCCAACGTTATCTATCCTCAACACCTTTATCTTCTTCTCTGTCTAGTTTTCCACCAGAGCCTTAAATTTTTTAAACCTGTCAAAGACTTCAGAATTCTTCCTGAGGAAACATATCGATTTATTCCTTGAGAAGTCATCTATAAATGATACATAGTACACAGACTTGGCTAGTGATGGAACTGACATAGGTCCAAACACATCACTGTGCACAAGCTCTAATATCTGTTTCACCCTCTTAGCACCAGAGGGGAAACTCAACCTATTATGCTTCTCATATACACAATTTTCACATAAATCAAAATCCAGAGAGAAATTATACATACCTTCTACCATACCATTACCATGAATTATTCAAAGGCCCTTCTCTCCAATATGTCCAAGCCTTTGATGCCATAGCATGGTCTTTTCTCCAGAGACCACTAGATTTTATGCTAGACTTTCAGGAACCACAAAATTGTTTGCACCCATCAATAACAGTGCTACCCTGAATCTTGTACAGAGTTCCAACCTGAACTCCTCACATCAATACCAGTGCTCCTCGAACCATCTTGCAGGTATCTTTATCGAACACTGTTTTTTGTTGGTATAGGGTCCCTGGGGTCAAATTTTGAGTATAAATTAATATATTTTTGTATAAAGTGTAAAGTCTTCGTGAAATGTGGAAGCAGAGTTCAAAGCAAGTATGATTCAAAGGGGATTTAGACCCTTAGGTGGGTAGTTGATATGGGGTTTTTGAGACCCACCCATGGTTCGTGGACCATGGTATTGTAAGAAAAATGCTATATATAGATGAGTCATAGCAAGTCTAAGAAAGTAACTCTTGGGAGAAGAACCATTGTAAGGAAAGGTGCTAAGGCAGGAAAGGTTTGTTTCATGTACTTAGGCGAAAGGGGAAGGCTCCTGCAATTGAGTGCGCAGAGACCTTGGTAAGTCTGCAGGTTGAATGTGCGGGCCCCTGCAGCTGAGTGTGCAAGAAAAATAAGTCATTATCTGAATGATTATACTTGATAAAGACAATTTTGAGCTGAATTAAATATATCGGTGCATTATTTCTTACTTCTGCAAGTTTATGTATCTTCGCTCTATGTTATGATTTACACGAATTAATGCTTATTTACTGTGAAAAAATAGTAGATCTGTAATATTAATGCATGTTAAGACTAACTAAAGACCTTCACAAAGATCTGGAAGTTGTTAAAGTACATTTACAATAATTGTCTATTCAGAAGGGTTAAGGGTGCGCAAAAGTAGATCTAATCCATAAGAACTGTAGGAACTTATCACACAGGCCTCTGGATGCATAAAACTGGTTCTGTCATCCCCTAATACTGCTTCGGGTGAGACTGCAACCTACGCTGCGCAAGTTGTTGCCGAAAGGGCTAGAAATTAGGGTTTTGTTGGGTGGTGCGGATGACGCTGAACCTGGGTCAGGCCCCTTCAAGCCAACAAATGGTTCCATTTTCGGGACCGGGATTTGTCTAAGGAATGTGTGATGTCAAATAAATGGTTCCTTACTAATAAGGAAATTGAAAAGTGGATCGATTAGAAGTTGCACGCATTTGCAGCTCAGGAGAATAGAAACTCGTGGTTATCCAAGGAAAAATGGCTGAATAGATACCTGTGCATAGACGAGACAAAAGCCTTATTCTATTTCTTTCCTTGCGAATTGCATGAGTGGTTGTTTAGGTTAGCAGATAGCCAGGGTACATGGAGACTTGACAATCCTATTGTGTGGACCCCAGAACTGGTGAAGCACTTGGAAGCTTTAGAAAATAACATCGCACGAGTTGTTGATCACTAGATTGATCATATCTTAGGAGGATTCATCACTGAGCATATAATCATCAGCTATAGTGAAGTAGAGTGCAAGTTCTTCAAGGGACCGAGAGGTAAGTATTTAAAATCTCTGAAAACTTGGATTAAGATGTTGTTGTGTGAGAAATGGGTTATGCCATTACATTGATGTTTGGGTCTACGCAAAGTAGAAAACCCTTCAGAAGAAATGAAGAATCAAGCTCTGAATATAGTCCGTTGTTAGGATCCTCTTCTAGTGACGACGAAGGAACTATTCTGAATACACTGTGAACCACGCTACAGTTGGTAAGACAGGGTATCAGGGGGATACCTCACCCATCCACTCCACCTTGACCTCCACCTCCACTGCATACACCTACACCTCCACTCCACCTCCACCTCCGTATCAACCATTGAACATGGTGAACGCAATGGATATGCCAATCTTCAAAGGGGTGGGAAGAAAAGACCCCAAACAATTTTGGTTTGTCGCGGATGTTGTATGGATAGTGCAATAGATTACAGATGATAATATGAAGAAAGTGCAATTGGTTACAGTGCTGCAAGATAGAGCCTTGACTTGGTACATCAAGTTCTGTATGGATAGACCTGGAGCGATGATGGCAGAGACTTAGTAGGTGTTGAATAGTGAGTTTAAGAAGCCTAAGTCTTAGGTGCAATCTGTAACAGAGTTTAAGGAGATACAACAGAGGGTAAATGAGTTCGCATGGGACTTCGATCAAAGGTTAAAGTGCCTGATCTGGCAGGCTAATATGTCTATCACAAATTCTCAGCATAGGGACTGGTATATCCCATCTCTCTTTCTCCATTTAAGATTACCATTATCACATCAGAAGATAGGAATGCAAGAAGAGGCTTTGGAGATCACGATGAGGTTGGAAGTCTCACTAGTGTAGTATATGAACATGGGAGTACAACATATTCGCTCGTAGCTGGAAAGCCTACACATGGAGTTGCAGAGCTTGAAGATAGGAAAGGAAGCTCGGCCAGAAGTGCATGCTGAAGTCTGGTGTATAAAATGCAAAGACAAGGGACATGATAAGGATCGTTGCCCTATTTATCATAATTACTTGATTGGAGGAGGTCCTGTACCATTGAAGTTGGAGAACATTACAGGACTGAGCATAGGAGTACCCTTATGGTGTGCTATCTACTAGATAGCTAGAAAGCACGCAACTGATCATTGTCACCTCTTGAAAAAGTTTGTACAGATGCTGCAACAGTTGTTCTGTACCTTTTGTAAATTGGTTGGGTATGATGAGAGAAATTTCCGAAGCTATGGATTGATGATGGAGTGGACCCCTACGTATCGAATGTAGGAAAAAAATCAGCCCCAGGATCAGGGTGCAGGTGCAACGCGTGGAGGATTCCAGGGTTGTGGAAGAGGAGGAGGAGGAGGGGTTGGGAGAGGTCATGGACAAATCATTTTTTATAATTGTTGCGAAGAAGGACATTTTGTGCGCGATTGTTAGAACCCCATGCATCCATCCTATCAGTATTGCAGACAATTTGATTATGTGATAGAAGATTACCCGATATTGATAGCCAAGATGCAGGAGAAAAAGATGCAACAACCTACGCAAAACATACAAAAGATGAGGGCAGAGCCTCACGAAGAGGATCATAGCATCAATATCGTGACACAAAGTGGTATTGCCACGGGAGAAGATAAAGGGAAGAAGCCAGAAACCGAAGGATGGGTACGCAAGGCTGATGAAAAGGAGGTCAGATTTGATCTTAATAGGGATAAGGAAACTTTTATGGAGGCCAAGAAGAACTTTGTTGAGGCTTCTACGTCAGGAAGTCAAGTTAAACTAGCTAAAACAATGAAGTGTGGGATGTAAACCCCTCGCTGTTAGCCATTTTTTTGAAAACATATATGAAGTTGTTGCGGGATAGGAAGGCGGTGGAAGGGCTCCAGGAGCTAATTGACTATTATATGGATAAAATCAAGACTCCTCCTGAATAACGTGCTGTGAGGAAATTGGGTAAACATAAGAAGTGGACAGGGTGCAAAATGAGGTTGACCATGCAGATTGGAGAATACAAAATGGATCAAGTCATCCTGGATCTAGGATCTAATGCGAACGTGTTTCCAAAGAAAACGTGGGAAAGGATGGGGAGACTTGTGCTACAATGGTCTCCTATAAAACTACATATGGCCAATCAATAGAATATCGTTCCTATGGGGCGCCTATACAGAGTAACAGTAGACATTGAAGGAGCAAGAGCTCTGGCCGACTTTGAAGTAATTGAAATAATGGATGACAACAATCCTTACCCTGCACTATTGGGGATTGATTGGGCCTTCGACATGGATGTTGTAATTAACTTAAAGAAGCAAAGGATGACATTTGAGAGGAAGGTGCTGTGATTCATCGTACCACTAGATCCTGTTGAGGGAGTGCGCTACACTGAACCAGTCTGCGATTATGAAGAGGATGACGATTTGGATCAAATATACAAGATTATTGCACATGATGAAGATTGTATTAATCCCACTACAGATGGGTGAATTACATGGGAAAATGATAGCTCTTGTACCTCAGATTCAGATGAAGAACTTGAGCATTGGCAGAACAGGTTGCACAAAGTTTCAATGCTACGCTGCAATATGATGACAAAATCACTTCGGTGTGTATCCACGGAGGTAAGAAATATTCCTCATTATGATGGCTTAGATGATGTTAGTATGTTTCTAGATAAGTTTGAACGGGAGGTACTAGAAGAACATTGGTTCCAGGCTCTTGACTTGGTGTTGTGCGCTACGCCTTCCTGTTGGTGGGGTATGCATAAGGATAGATTTTCTAACTGGAAAGAATATAAGCGAATGATGAAGCTAAGGTTCGGGTATGTGGATACCTACCTGATAGAGAAATATTTAGGCAAGGATGATCTGTGTGAGAATTTTTCACAATGGACTAAAGCTTGGGGGGAGGAACCTCAACCAGAATGGGTACATATCTTTTGTCACACCCTAGATACTATTCCGATGAATTGGTATTTGGAAATGGAGCTAAGCTATGGGCGACCGAGTGGGATATCCTGAGGGAAAGTTTCTTGTTAACTTTTAGTTTTGAGGATGGATTTGCATGCATCGATGAAGTGCTCCAAGAAATCAAGGTCACAATCTTCAGGATGCTAGAGGAGTCGGTAGAATGGGTTCAACTAGATGGGAATACACAGTTGCACCATGCGATGGAATGATACAACGTGACTGCAGAAGAAGAAGAAGAGGATCCACGAAATATCAACATTCCAGAGACTGAGGGACAACACGAGGTTGAAGGCCCCAAAGAAACAAACCTTGATATAACAGAACCTCTAAAGACCAGGCAAGTAAACATTAGATCTGATGTGCAACCTAATTTTGCAAAGATATGAGACTGTTGGGATGAAGATATAGTTGATAAAGTTGCAGAACTATTGCGCGAATATCAAGACTTGTTTCCTACCAAGTTCTCGGATCTGAAGGGAATAGTAGGGGATCTAGGTGTAATGAAGATCACTCTGAAGCCCAATGCGAAGCCCATGAAACAAAGACCATGCCGTCTAAATCCCAAGTATAAGGAGAAGGTGCGTAAAGAGATGGACAAAATGCTGGAAGATGGAATCATTGAGCCAGTAGAAGAGTTTGATTGGGTGAGCCCTATGGTTGTTTAGGAAAAGAAGCAACATGGTGAAATTGGGATATGCGTAGATATGAGAAAGCTAAAAGATGCATGCGTTCATGACCCATTTCAAAAGCTATTTACAGATGAAGTTTTGGAGAATGTTGGAGGGAAGGAAGCCGATTCGTTCACTAATGGGTTCTCTGGGTACCATCATATTAAGATCATGCTGAAAGATTACAACAAGATGACCTTTGCGATGGAGTGGGGATGCTTCCAATACATAGTAATGCCATTTGGGTTGAAGAATGTGCCCATGATCTTTTCAAGGGTTGTAATTGCATCTTTTAAAGAATTCATCCATAATTTTTTAGAAGTATATTTTGATGACTGGACTGTGTTTGGGTTAGTAAAGTGCCATGTTTCTAGTCTATGCCTTATCTTGGATACTTGTTGCAGATACCAGATTGCCCTGAATTTGATGAAATGTATCTTTTGTGTGCCTTATGGAATATTGCTAGGCCATGTGGTATGCAAGCAGGGATTAATGGTTGACCATGTGAAGATAGATATTATTGTCAATTTAGAGGCTCCCAAGAATGTAAAGCAGCTGTGCGCAATGCTGAGCCACACCAGATATTATAGGAAGTTTTTCAAAGCGTATGCACAGATAACCCCACCAATAGAGAAGTTACTAAAGAAGGACGCGAATTTATGCTGGGATGAGGGGTGTCAACACAGTCTAGATGTGTTAAAGGAAAAGATGGTGATTGTGCCCATTTTGGTGTTCCCAGAATGGAAGAAAGAATTTCATGTTCATGTAGATGCCTCCTATATTGAATTAGGTGTGGTATTGACCCAGCTAGGTGAAGGTGGTATTGATCACCCTATAGCGTTCGCAAGAAGGAAACTATCAAAGGCATAGAATAACTACTCAACTACAGAGCACAGAGGATTGGTGATGGCATACGCATTGTAGAAATTTCAACATTATTTGTTAGGTGCACATTTCAAAATGTACACAGATCACTCCACTCTCAAGTACCTAGTCAACAAGCCTGTGTTGAGGGGGAAGATCTATAGGTGGTTATTGTTTTTCCAAGAATATGATTTTAAGGTAATTGTGAAGCCTGGACGATTGAATGTGGGACTAGATCATCTATCCAGAATTGAGACAGGCGAAGAAACAACTAGTTTGGAAGAAGGGTTGATGGATGCGTAACTCTTTTCTGTATGTGTCACAGATGATCATTTTGCTGATATAATCCAATTTTTAACTACTGGCACAACCCCAGAAGGATATTAGACACAGTAGAAAAAGGAATTGGTGGTTCGCGTAGCTGATTTTTCTATAATAGCTGGACATTTGTATAAGATGGGCACTGGTGAAATACTGCGCAGGTATGTTCTGAAGTTCGAATGATATAGAATCCTCATCAAAGCACATGGAGGAGTGGCGAGAGGACACTATGCAGGCAGAGCAACTGCGTAGAAGATTTTGCACGTAGGATTGTGGTGGCCGACGATGCATAAGGATTCTAAGATGTATTGTAGGGCATGTGATGCTTGTCAGAGGATGGGGAAGCCATCGCTGAAGGATGGAATTCTATTAAATCCACAGATTTCGTTGGAGGTATTTGACAAATGGTCGATTGACTTTGTAGGTCCGATACAACCACCAGGGAAAAAGACCGGTGCATGGTATATTATTACTACAACGGAGTATTTGATGAGATGGGTGGAAGCACAACCAGTCAAAGGCTATAGTGCTGCTACAGCTGTGAAGTTCCTTTTCGAGTTTGTCTTGACTCGGTTTAGATGCCCTAAGATACTGATGAGCGATAGGGGTACGCATTCCTTAAATGAAACAATCACCGTGATGCTTGAATAATTCCAGGTTTATCATTAGAAGAGTATGCCCTACCATCCTCAAGCTAATGGTACAGTTGAAGCGTATAATAAGATCCCGGAGAGAGCATTGACGAATGTCTGCAACGCTAAAAGGAATGATTGGGATGTACGCATACCAGCAGTCTTATGGGCATATAGGACAACGTGTAAAAAGTTGACAGGCCAAACTCCATTTAGGTTGGTCTATGGGATAGAGGTTGTGATGCCCATGGAGTATATTGTGCCAAGCGTGCGGATTGCAGATTTGTCTGATATGGATGATCACGAGACTATGGAGGAACACCTCGCATAGTTGATGGAATTAGAAGAAGTCTGGTTTTTGGTGGAATTTCACCAACAGGTGCAAAAAGAGCTTGAGAAGGCCTGGCACGATTGACATATTAAGTTGTGCACCTTCAAGGTGAATGATTTAGTGTTACTTTATGATAGAAAATTCACGAAAATTTCTGGAAAGTTTCAAATGCATTGGCTGGGTCCCTATATAGTCAAGGAAATTACAGATGGTGGCACAGTTCAGCTCGTGAAGCTAAATGGGGGATTATTTTCGGGTAAAGTCAATGGAAGCCGATTGAAATTGTATAAAGGGGATCCTACCCCTACGTAATGACTACATGATGGAGGCATAGTCTTAGTACTCTAGGCAACTGCAAGGAAGTACGGGACTATAAACTACACTGCCCAAAGAGTGGAAAAACGAAGTAAGGG
Organism: Pinus tabuliformis; assembly: GCA_031772625.1. Classification (NCBI taxonomy): domain Eukaryota; kingdom Viridiplantae; phylum Streptophyta; class Pinopsida; order Pinales; family Pinaceae; genus Pinus; species Pinus tabuliformis. The sequence continues at coordinate 993,477,217 of CM062820.1, forward strand.
GGTTGCGCGATGGAAGCAACCAATGCGCTAGGAGGAGCTACACCATGGAGAATGGTGTCGCACAGCAAGGTCAAAAAGTAGCCTTTGGGTGCACTGTAGATGATTGGATGGAAAAATTTCCATTAGAAGGAGCGGGTAGGCTTCATTTATGGCATGAATCTTTGGAAATATGCCACCAAAGATGCTTTTATGATATAAATTTGGAGGGAACGGTCAGATTTGAATTCGAAATTGCCTATAAATCTGGCATGCTGCCCTGCATTAGAACACTTTGCTCTCTGAAAATCACTTGTGAGCTTTCATGCTCAAAGTGAATGTAAGATAGAATATCTCTTTACGTGAAGTTAACTAAGATCAATTAAAGAAGATAAGTAAGATATTTAGTCTAGGTTAGGAAATAACGCAAATTGCTACCACAGTAGCGCGAAAGCATTTCAACCCTTGGTTAGGGCTGCACGAAAGATGATTGTGTGACTTCACAAGGGTACTGAAGGTTGGAACAGTGCGCGAAGCGACTTGCATGAAGGTAGGTCTAGTTGGACTAAATTGACATCACAGACATATCAAGGGTGTAGAAACTTGGTTCTAGCATCCCCCCATACTGCTTTGGGTGAAACTTCAGTCCACGCTCCGTGGGCTGATGCCAAAAGGGCCAGTAGTGTAGGGATTTGTTTGGATGAATAACTTTGAACCTAGGTCAGGCCCCCATAAGCCAACAAATGGTTCTGTTGCTGGGACCAAAATCTGCATAGAGATGTCTGATGTCGTATCATTGGAATCCAACTAAGAAAGAAATTGAAGGCTGGTTGGATAGAAGAATTCATGAGTTCGCGGCACAGGGGAACAAAAACTCGCGACTATCAAAAGAAGAGTGGCTAGACAGCTACCTATATACAGAGATCCACGAAATCTTTTTTGCATCCTTCCCTACTGAGCTATATGAATGGATCGCGAAGCTAGCAAATAGCCAAGGAAGGTGGAAACTTGACGGTCCTATTGTGTGGACACTAGAGCTGATGCGGAGATTGGAAGCATCGGAGGATAAGATCGCATGCGTCGTTAATCATTGGCTCGATCGTATTATAGGAGGATTCCTTACTGAGTTCATGGTTGACACCTCAGTCAACTATAGCAAGGCAGAGTGATGCTTTCTCAAAGGACTGCAAGGTAAGTACGTAAAGTCTTTGAATACTTGGATTAAAATGTTGTTGTGGAAAAAGCAGGTTATGCAATTATCCTAATGTTCGGGGCTACGTGAAGCAGAAAGGTTTATAGGAATGAAGAAATAAGGGTCCATAAAATAGCCCCTTGATTTCACCTCCGCGAGGAGATGAGCAAGAGCTCACTAAGGTCTCTCTGTGAAGTGCCATTCATCTGATAAGGCAAAGAATTCCGTGAATACCACCTCCACCCACACCACCGCTGCAATTCAATATGGCAAGCACAGTGAAGTTGCATGTGTTCAAAGGTTTGGGAAATGAAGATCCGGACCAATTCTAGTTTGTTGTAAGGGCTGCATGGGAAGCGCAAGGTGTTATCGATGACCATATAAAAAATGTGATGCTAGTTAGTGCCCTGCAGGATCACACGCTGACCTGGTATATTAAGTACTCTAACGATAACGCAAATGCGAGAGTCGCGGATATCCAAGCAGCGCTAAATAGAGAATTTAGTAGGCCTAAATCTGAAGCACAGTCAATCATTGGATTTAAAGATATCACGATTCTACCAGATGAGACTCCTTGGGAGCTGGATCAGAGGATGAAATGTACAATTCACGAAGCAAATATGAATATGAAAGATGGACAACATCGCAAGTGGTTTGTAGCTTCGTTATTGCCACATTTAAGAAGTGCTCTATGGCAGCAGAAGATAACAACTCAGGCAGAGGCCTTAGAGATCGCTATGAGGATACATGAGACCCCGATGCAAGATCCTAATTTGGGAGTTCAACAAATCCACGTGCAGCTAAAGAATCTGTGCCTTGAAATGCAGAGTCTGAAACAGGACAGGACAGTTCAACCAGAAGTGCGCGAAGAAGTGTGGTGCGTGAAATGCAAGAGCCAGGGTCATGACAAAGACCACTGCCCGGTTTTTACAAATTACCTCGCAGGAGGAGGACCGATGCCTTTAAGGCTAGAAGCTCAAGCAGGACCTAGTGCAGCACTTGCTTTGTGGTGCGCGATCTGTCAAATAGCTGGAAAACATGCCATGGACAATTATCACTTGTTACAGAAGTATACGCAAAATTCACAACAGTTGTTCTGCAACTTTTGTAGGTCGGTGGGACATGACGAGCGCACTTGCAGAAGCTATGAGTTGATGATGGAAAAAACTCCCACCTACAGGGTTCAAGCTAACCCCTTGACCAAAATGCAGGAATGGCGCGAACAAGCTTTCACGGGCGCGGATGAGGCCGAGGTGGAGGAGGACCTGGTAGAGGTCATGAACAGTTGATTTGCTACAATTGTGGAGGGCCAGGACACTATGCCCATGATTTCATGAATCTAACACGCCCGTCGTGTTTGTATTGCACACTATTTGATCATGAGACAGAAAATTGTCCTACGCTGATAGCTAGGATATACGACAAAGGAGGGCTACCGCCTCCCCGGACTCAAAACCTGCATATGATGAGGTCTGAGCCATGGGAGGAAGATCCAAATGTGAACATTGTGCTCTAAAGTGGAATCGCAACGGGAGATGACAAAAGAAAAAAACTAGAAGATAGTACTGGGTTTGCAAAGCTCTGGCAGAAGAAGCGGAGTTCGATTTGGAGTGCACTCGGGAAACCTTCATGGAAGATAAGAAGAGCTTCGCTGATGCCTCCACTTCAGGAAGAAAAGATAAACTGGAGCTGGAAATGGACCCATCCATTCTCACAACGTTCCTGGAAACCTGTATGAAGTTACTGCACGACAGTAAGGCTGTGAAAGGGTTACAGGAACTCATCAACAGATGTGCTAGGACTGCGCGAGGAGAACCATGCGTAGTTTGGAAGATTGGAAAGCATAAGACAAGGACGGGACGAGAAATGAGGCTAACCACACAGATCAGAGAATATGAGATGGATCAAGTCATCCTGGATTTGGGATCAGATGCGAATTTTCTGCCCAAATAGACATTGGAGCGAATGGGAAGACCTACACTACAATGGTCTCTAATTAAGCTAAGAATGGTGAACCAATATAAAATAATGGTGAATTCAGCAAGGAATAACTATGGATATTGAGGGAGCGAGCGCGCTGGCTGATTTCGAAGTGATAGAGATTGTTGATGACAACAATCCCTACCCCGTGCTCTTGGGAATTGACTGGGCCACTGACATGAATGGGGTAATCTGAAAGATGATTTTTGAGAAGAAGTCACTACGCATAATTATACCCCTGGACCTTGTTGAAGGATCGCGCTATATGGAGCCGGTTCGCGACTATGAAAGTGATGATGATCTGGATTGCATCTAAAAGATGATGATGCGAGACCGAGACTAGGTGAATACCACCATAGATGGGTGGATTACATGGGAGTGCGAGAGTTCCTGCACTTCGGATTCTAACAAAGAAGTAGAACTATGGGAGAATCGGTTACATGAAGTAACTACGATGAATTGCAATATGACGACCAGGTCGCTGCGCTGCGTGTCGATAGAAGTAAGAAATATTCCTACTTATGACGGTCTAAATAAGGTAGATACCTTCTTAGATGCCTTTGAAAGAGAGGTGTCGAAAAAAAAACGCTTCCAGGCCTTGTATTGGGTACTACGCGCTACGCCTGCGAGATGGTGGGGTATGCACAAAGGAGGCTTTGATGATTGGCACAAATGTAGGAGAATGATGCACACATGATTTGGGAAGCCTAAGGTGTGACTGACAAAAAAGTATGATGGACAGGATGATCCGCACACACATCTGGCCAAGTGGACACAGGCATATGGAAAAGAGCACAAACCTGCGTTGATGCATACGTACTCCGCGCTGAAGGACCTGATCAATAAGCATGTGTTGGGGGGATGATCTCACAGATGGATCTTAATGGTGGGAAGACACTATGCAGGAAGAGTAATCGCGTAGAAGATTCTACACGCAGAAGCATTCAACAAAGTATGCAACACGGTGAACAAGGTATGTAACGTGCAACGAAGTGATTGGGACCTATGCGTACCTGCAGTGTTATGGGCTTATCAGACGGCATGCAAGAAATTGATAGGACAGACAACTTTTAGGATTGTCTACGGTGTGGAAGCCGTAATTCCTATGGAATACATCGTGCCTAGTCTACGCATAGCAGCGCTCATAGGTATGACAAATCGTGAAACCTTGGAGGAGAGGCTCGCGTAGTTGGAAGAGCTCGAAGAAGAACGTTTTTTGGCTGGATTCCACCAGTAGGTCCAAAAGCAGCACGAAAAAGGCATGGCACGATTGACATATTAAGCTGCGCACCTTTAAGGTGGATGATTTGGTGTTTTTGTATGATAGTAAGTTTGATAAATTCCCTGGGAAATTCAGAATGCATTGTTTAGGGCCGTATGTTATTAAGGAGATTACAGATGGAGGTGTGGTACCGTTGGTCAAGTTAAATGGAGAGCCCTTCCCAGGAAAAGTGAATGACAGTCGTTTGAAGCCATACATAGGTGGTCCAACCACCTGACTAGCTAACCAAAGCATAGTATTAGCACTCCAGGTAGCTGAAAGGAGCTGCGGGACTATAAACTACTCTACGTAGGGACTGTGTGATGTCAGGACTGCGTGCAGTAGCGAAGTGTCACAGGGTCCACGACAACACGAGGGTAGCTACGTTGGCACGTGGGTTGGCCGGAAAGTGATTGTTAAAGTCACTATCCATGATGTGATGCTTGGTATGAGACCAAATGGAGAGGGAGATAGGAATTTAAGGCGAACTTTATGGGCTAGATTCTTGAAAATCTGCCGCCAATCTAGCATTAATGGACCGAATGTGGGGGAACGATTGAATTCAAATTCAAAAGGCACTATAAATTACAAAGGGATGTCCAGCAAACAACACTTGGAAATTTGAGAACTGAGTTGTTGCGCGCTCAAATATTCATGAACCAAGACTTGTTTGATCCTCTGAAATCGAATTTGTTGCTTTAGCAACTGCCAGAGACACTAAGAGAATTTTGGAATTGCACTACGACAGCACCCAAGGAAGCCATGGATATCAGAACAATGACTGTCAAGGAAGCCACGCAGGAAATTACGGAAGTAGAAGCCCAGAGAGTGCCGGGATAGTCATTGAAATCCCTAAATCACCGCGCATGTCGAGAACCAAGAAAGACAAGCAGGCCATGGTACCAGTGCACGTATCACCTAGAAATCCGCAGAGGACTAAGATCACCATGGAAGAAAAGGGGAAGGCTATCAATTTGGAGGTCGATGAGGAGGAAGAGTTTGAAGAAATACTGGTTGAGGAGGAGGATGTAGAGATGGAGGTCGAAACCCAGGGTGCGGACCCTCCCACCAGGTTACCTACATAAGTTCCTCCGCAGAAGGGTAAAGCCAAGGTGCCCAAGGATATAGATGAGAGAAAGAGCTCTCTGTAGACTTCGCTGCTCTGTGACAACATTATTTTTTAAGGAGCACACTTGGGACGGGTGCCCGTGCTGAAATTTGAAGATTGGGACCTTGCGAACCACAAAAATTTCCCACATTTAGCGACCAACTAATGTGCCAGAAGATAGACGCGTCAGCTGGAATGATAGAGTTGGAGTCGTGAAAATGGCTGAGAGGAGTTGAGAAAGCAGGGTTGCTAAACCTACTCTGGGTGCCACATTACCATCGCGCCCCAGTGACCATTTTTGTCATCAGAAAGCTTCTCTACTTGGTGCATGATGGGTTCTTGTGGCTGGAGGAGCCCATCCCCATCACAGACCATTTGATTGACAGGATTACCCAGCTCCCTTGTGCAGGGGAGGACCCAGCAAACATCTCAGAGGGAAAGAGTGATGATTTGGCCATCGCAGAGGCCATGAAGAAGAAATTTAAGTTAGAAAAGAAGAAGTGAGGGTACGCTATTTCCAGCATCAACAACCCTGCTGTCAAGGTCACGACATAGATATTGGCAGGAAAGGTGATGTGGAAGTGTCACGCGGATGAGGTGCTCGCGCCGGTGGTTGTACTAGCAGCGCAATACGCATAAGGGGTCTAGTTCAATAGGGAAAACTATCTATGCGGTGAGTTCCTTGAGAACTGCCGCGAGGCATAGGAGCAAGGTAAAACATTCCATTATGCATGGATCCTGTTGTCGATAGTACTGGTGGCATGGGAGTTGCTTGAAGATAGCCAGTGCCCATCGATCGCGCATGACCTTCCACAGGCAGCGAAGTACGCTTCACTGTAGGCAACTAGGGATGCACAAAGGATAAGGGAAAGCAAAATATTTTGGGTGCTCATGGAAATGAACATCAGAATGGGGATTAATCGGAAGCCACAGTTATCGCCCACGGTCTACAACAGTCTGTAGAGCTTCGCGGAGTTCAAAGTAGACTTCCACCATGTCTTCATCAAGAAGTGGAAAGACCCCACGAAGACATGATGCGAGTTACCCTATTTGGCGAGCGACGATGTCATCTTCGTGGTCCTTAAGTCTTGGCCGTCGGAGTGGCATGCTCCTGTTGGCTCTGCGGTGGAATTAGAGAAGTCCACCACGCAGCAGAAGAAGGAAGAGGTGAAACTGTGGATAGTGCAGCTGGCGGAAAAACACAGGCAGGAAGAAGCAGTGGCTAAGGCCCCGGTAGCATGCAACGCTGTGAAGTTGGCCGAAGAGCAACCGAAGAAAACAGAAGAAGAGCGAGAAGGGTAGAAGTCACCTTCACCCGAGCCAGAGACAAACACAAAACAAGGTGGCGCGGACCCATAGACAGCATCCACCCAACTGAAACGTCTGCTCCCAAGAGAGCAGGTAGCGCTGCGAAAGAAGACGAAGGCCTCAAAGACTTCGTTCGACCCTATCACCCTTACTGAAGGGGATCTACATGAAATTGGCGAGACAGTGAGGGATGTCACCACGGAGGCCCTCCAATAGTTTGAGGAGCAACACCAGATGGTATTGGGGGCTCTCTAGACATAGATACAGGAGTTGCAAGTGCGCACTCCACAGACTGGCACAATGTCAACTAGCCTCGCAGTAGGCACTTCCGCAATCGAGGAAATGTTGCGCGCTAGGGTGACCAACACAATAGTGTTGCCAGATGGAGTACTCGTTACAGAAAATGATGCCGATAGGCCTATGGTTAGCGGGTTCAAAGGGATCGGGTTAAACATGGCTGCGCTCCCTCTGGAGATGCTCTATATTTTACAAGATGGAGTTATTGCAGGACTACGGGCCAGGGAGATCCGTGCGCTACAGGTAATGAGTGAGCAACGCATCAACATTGAGCAGTTGAGCCTATAGCGTGACGAGGTAGTGGCACATACCAGACAGCTAGTGGAGGTGGTGGAGGAAGCCTGCCAGATGGTCCCGGAGTTGGCCATCCAAGCAGAGGAACCGGTGGATTCATGCGTACACAAGTTAGCAGTAGGGGTACGTGACGCAAGAGAAGAAATGGCCAGGGTCTAGCTGGAGCTGAACCTTCAGATAGTAGAATTACAGTTGAAGGCGTAGCCTTCAACTCTGCTGGAGGTTAAGGACTAGCGCGCCACCGCGATCACAACATCAATGGCGGTAGTTAACAGTGTAGTGACAGACTACATGAAGCTGTTCGAGCATTCGTTTGAGGTCCTCACCACCCTGCAGGGGGACTCGAACATAGAGTGCTTGGAGATAGAGGCGCGCAAGCTGCAGTAGAAGTATGATGAGGTCAAAGGGACCGTGCAGACGGTTGCCCTTACATAGAGGTTCGCCAGGATGCAACAGGCAAAGGCACTCAAGGAGCAGGTGGATGCTGCTCGGCATAAGGAAGCAATTTTGAAGGCACGCCTACAGCCGTGGATTGATGAGGTGTATACCATTACATCCTCCATTGAAGAAAAGCTCACACAGCTGCAAGCAACATAGGAGAGGATTTAGGGCAGAAGTTCAGCCACAGCAGTCACTGAACAATGCGTAGAGGAAGTCTAGCAGGCGGCTCAGTGCACTGCCGAACTTGCAGCGATCTAGTCAAAGTTGGGAGGTCTTCGTGCAAAGATCTCCACATAGACAGAGTGGCTCGAGGGTGAGTCACGATGTTTGTGTTGGGGGCCTGTTGGGCATGGGATTCCCCAAGGGAATTTTTGGGGCTTAGAGATCAGATTTTGGTCAATTTTGTAATTCCGATGTAAAGACTCCGCATTTTGTGGGCACAAAGCGCGTAGTTTGTTAAAAAGTCATAGGGTTGTCCACCCTTAATTTTGATAATGTAATGTCGGTTGTAGAGATCTACCCATGGTCCGCAGACCATGGGATTGTATAAATAGAGCGAGGCTCTAAGTAGTTTGAAAGCATAGTCGAAGAATCAATATGATGTATGCGAGATAGATCTGAGGGGTAAAGTCTAGTTTTGGGTTGTAGAGTAGGAGAAGGCTCTGCAGCTAAGTGCGCAGAGGCCTAGTAGTCCACAGCTAAGTGCGTGGACCCCTACAGCTGAATGCGCAGGGTGAGTCGAGTTTGTAACCAGTTGAAGTATTAATAAAAAGAAGTTTTCTATCAATTTTGCGTATTTATTTCCTGTTTTATGCATCTGTTATATTGGGTTTGAAATTCACTTCTAATACTTATATGATGTGTGAATGTGTATAATTGTGTTGATTAAGTGAATGCAAGATAGAATATCTGTTTACGTGAAGTTAAATAATATCAGTTAAAGAAGATAAGTAAGATATTCAGTCTAGGTTAGGAAATAACGCAGATTGCTGCCATAGCAACGCGAAAGAATTTCAACCCCTGGTTAGGGCTGCGCGAAAGACGATTGTGCCACTTCACGAGGGTACTAAAGGTTGGGACAGTGCGCGAAGCGACCTATGCGAAGGCAGGTCTAGTTGGACTAAATCGACATCACAGACATCTCAAGGGTGCAAAAACTTGGTTCCAGTATCCCCCCATACTGCTTTGGGTGAGACTTCAGTCTGTGCTCCACGGGCTGATGCCAAAAGGGCCAGTAGTGTAGGGATTTGTTTTGTTGAATAACTCTGAACTTGGTTCAGGCCCCCATAAGCCAACAACTTGGATCTTGATGAAGAAGAGCTTCGCGGAGGAATTGAGGAGATGGAAGCTGAAGAGGGTGAGCCTATGACTCGACTCCCGAAGCATATCCCACTGAGACAAGGCAAAGTGAAGTTACCAAAAGATCCAGACACTGGAAAGTTTATGGTGTCTACACCACTGCTACTGGAGAAGGTGGTATTTGAAGGTGCACTGTTAGGGCACATTCTTGCGCTCAAAATGGAAGATAGGGATCTGGAAAATCATGAGAAATTCTCCCAGCTAGAGCCAAATAAGTATTTGGTGTAGATTTACTATGAGGAGACTGGGGTAACGTGCCTAGAGCTAATGAAATGGGTCATAGGGGTTGAAAAAGCGGGGTTGTTGAATATGTTGTACGTGTCACACTTTAGCAGAACAACCATCAACATGGTCTGTGTGCGAGAATTAATTACCCTAGTGCATGATGGGTTTCTCTGGTTTAGAGAACCCATCCCTATTACAAATATACAGATCCTTTGCATCACAATGTTTCCATACCAAGGGGTGGATCCAGCGGAGGAATTTGGAGGAAAGACTAAGGAAAAGCAACTCACAGACAAAATGAAGAGCGAGTTTGACTTAGTAAAGAAGTCAGGCACATATTCCATCCCCTCTATCAGCGACAAGGCGATGCAATTTTCTACGTAGATCTTGGCTTACAAGGTCATGAGGAAGAGTCGTGTGGATGAAGTTCCATCACTAGTAATTTCGCTTGCGGCCCAATGTGTTAAGGGAGTGCATTACAATTGGGCGCAATACCTTTGTAAAGAATTTTTGCTAAATTCTCACGAAGCGTAGGATGAGGGCAAGGCATTCCATTATGCTTGGCTATTGTTGTTGATTTCCCTAGTCACGTGGAGGCTGCCAAAAGATAGTCAATTCCCTCCACAGGATGTTGACTTACCAGAAGCCGCAAAGTTCACTTCACTATGGGTGACAAAGGACCCTGCGAGGATAATGGAGGTGAAAATGTTTTGGGTATCGCTGGAGATATATCTCCACATGGTGATCATCCAGAGGCCATAGCTGTCACCAACTCTATTTAAGAAATTGGAGGCTTATGTAGAGTTCAAGGCGGATTTTCACAATGTGTCTATCCGCACGAGAAAGGATCCAAAGAAGACATGGTACAAGTTGCCGTACCTGGTGAGTGAGGCTGATGCACAGGAGATTGTGGGGAAATGGCCAGGAGAGTGGCTGTAGCCATCAGATCTTGGTGTGGGTATGACCAAGGCGGAATAAAGTTACTCTACGCAGGCCACAACAACACAAAAGCAGAAGGAGGCTAAGAAGGCCGCAACTCAAGAGAAAGTTGCACAATAGAAGAAGGAAGCTGTTGCTAAGGCCACTGCTGAGAAATATCGGGTGGCTAAGGAGACCACTATTGATGTGGAGGAGTTTGCTTCTAAGCACACTAAGGAAAAAGGGGTCTATGATGTCGAAGGAGGCGGGGGCGAGGAGTAGAGAACTCCCTTTAAACTATAGAAGCGGACCAAGGAGACAACTTCTAGACCTAGAAAGAAGCAGAAATTTGACAAGCACACACATGTTGATCCAATGGTCCTCACTGAGGGGGACTTGGATGAAATCAGAGACAAGGTCCGCGACACCACGATAGAACTATGGATGTAGTTCGAACAACAGTACCTGTAGGCACTGGGGAATGTGCAGAAGGATCTTCATGACCTGTAGATTCAGATGAGATGACTGCAAGCAAGCATGGGTCAGGTGAGCAAGATTCAAGAGAGCCTGCAGCAAGCGAGCATGATTGTGTTGGATACTAATCGAACTCTAGATCTCAGAGTCATGTTGTTACCATAAGGATCCCTATGTGCACAGACAGATGAAGAAAACACCCAACTCACACAGATCAAGGATGTGGGTGTCAACCTCGCAACGCTACCTATCCAGCCCCTCCATGAATTACAACAGGGAGTATTCGACGAGCTCAGGGTCAGGGAGCAGAGTGCACTGCTAGTAATCAACGAAGTGAAGACCAACAATGAACAAATATTCATAGAAAAGGTGCAAGCACTGAAAGAAAAGGAAGAACTGGCCACACGTAGCTAGAACTTAGAGGCAACCATTACACAGGCATGTAATGTGCTGCCAGAACTCAACATTCTCAAAGACGTAACCTGAGTAAAAAATATTTAGAATTTGGTTGCAAAAGTAAGGGACTCAAAGGAGGAAATCGGTCGAGTCTGATTTGAGTTACAAATGCAGATCTCTGAATTACAGTTAAAGTTGCAGCCAACCACTCCGCCAAAAGTCTGGGAGCAGCGCGGAGCAGCCATCAAAGAGGGAATGGCCACTTTAGATGAAACAGTCAAGGACTGCACAGATCTCTTTGATCAGGCAATGGAACTATGGAAGTCTCTGTAGGAGGACCCAACTCTATAGAAAATTGGTATAGATATCAGGGAGAAGCAGCAACAATTTGACGAACTTAGGGCAGTTGCGCGCACGTTGGTGCTAGTCCAGCGCTTTGCTCGATCGATAGAAGGAATACAGTTGCAAACACAAATTGAGGAGCTAAAAATAAAATATGTCATCTTGAAGGCTAGGAAAAAGCCATGGACAAAGGAAGCTAACCAGCTCACTCTAGAAGTTCAGGAAAAATTGAAGACTATCTAGCAGATACAAAGGAAAATGGGCCTCGTGGTGGAAGGCCCTACTACAAAGAAGTTGGTAGAAGAAGTACAGCAGGTTGCTGTTAGGTCCCTATAATACTAGTGATTCCCCCATTACTATTGTCATTGTATCCCTTATTATTATTGTTGTGCCCCTATTGTCCCCATATTGTTATTATTGTGCCTTTATATTATTATTGTTAGGTCAGCTTGGTTATATTGTGACCCCTTAGACTCCTATATATAGAAATGAGGTTTTTTCATTTGAATCATCTAAGAATGGTTCATTTGGGTAATGTAAAGGAGGTTGCCCCCTCGAAGAGGATTATTTCTAAGGCATTGATCTATCTTTTCTATCTTTCTGTGAACTGGTTTCATAACATTTGGTGTCGGAACTTTGGATTATAGGGTTTCGCTGCTCCAAACAGGTCATCGTGGCATTTTCGCTATAATTTTTTTTTTGCGACATTTTAGAAGCTAAAAAAAAAACCCATTTGAGCCAACATCGTTCTTAACTTCAGATCCAAATTTCAGAGCTTGTCTTCCTACATTTGCGGAGATATGATCTAAGGAAGTTAGGGTTTTTGCAGACTCTCGAATTACATTCCAAACAGGTGACCTGGGGAAAACCGTCATAACTTTTGTTTTGATCATCAGATTGAAATTTCAAAAGAATTTTCAGAAAGAGGATGGCCTGTAGTTTCTTTTGTATCAGTTTCAGATACTAAGGTCGAAACAGTGACATGTGGCACATCATACAAGTTCACTCTACTGAACTAGTCTATAATCAGGTCACCATGGGAGATTTGGCATAACTCTTTCTTGGAGAATCCAATCTTGATCAGAATTGTGGGTTTAGAAAGAGGACTCAAAGGACTACCACAAGAATAGATTTCAGATATTCGAGATCTGCAGTTACAGAGATACAACAAATTCAATATCGAGCTCTTACAAAGTGAAAAAAAAGTGTGTAGTTTTTTTAATTTTGCATAAGATTGATTTGAAAAATTAGTTTAAAGGATTTCAAAGGGAATAGTGAAGAATTATTAGCATTAATTAATTCCCCAAAAACATAAAATGGAAACACCTACTAAACAACCTGAAAGCACTAGAATGACTCGTGAAGAAGAGGAAGAAATGCAACATGATATATCAAAATTACAAGACCAAGTACAACAAATTTCACTCTCACTAAAGGTAAATGAAGCCAAGATGAATGGCGTGGAAGCTAATATGAATGGCATGCAAGTTAAGATGAATGGCGTGGAAGCTAATATGAATGGCATGCAAGTTAAGATGAATGGCATGGAAGCTAATATGAATGGCATGGATGCTAAGATGGAAGATAAGATGAATGGCATGGGCGCTGAGATGAATGGCATGGAAAATAAGATGGATGAATTGAAGATAAATTTGCATAAGTTGCTACAAGAAATGGTCACTAATGGTGAAAGGGTAGTAAAGGAAACTCATGATGAGAACAAAATAAATGTTAATCATGATTTCATAGACTATAGTGTTGGATTGAAGACCCACCATGTTCCAAAAATCGATATGAGGAAGTTTTATGGCAAGGATCCCGGAACATGGATACTACAGATGGAGCAATTTTTCGATATCCATAATGTGAAAAACACACAAAATGTACGTATTGCAACTTTATATTTGGAACCAAATCAGTTTGTATGGTATTGATGGCTTTGCTCTCGTAAAAAAATTGTCACTTGGGCAATTTTTACGGAAGAAATGATAGCACATTATGAGGATACAAAAAGAAACACCTTTTTTAGCCAATTGATAAATCTCAAACAAAAGGGTTCAATGATGGAGCACATTGAGGACTTCCAAAAATTGAACATAAGGGTAAAAGATATTCCAGAGGAGCATAGGATTGATGTGTTCATAGGGACTTTAAAGGATAATATCCAACATGAGGTTCACCTTTGGGAACCTGATTCATTGGAGAAGGCATTCAGGTTAGCAAGAAAAATGGAAAGCAAAATTATGGCAACCAAGAAGCCTACCACTCACAACTATAAAGATGGAAGTGTTGTTGCCCCTAGCCTTCCACAACCTACAAGGTTGACACCACAACAATTGGAAGAAAAAAGAGAAAAAGGGTTTTGTTACAGTTGTGATATCAAATACACTAAAGGTCATAAGTGTGTTGAGAAGAAATTATTCTACATAGATTGTGAAGAGGAGGAAGAAAATGAACAAGAAATGTAAAAAGAAGAGGATATACTCTAGGAACAAACCCTAGATAAAGAAGAAATGAATCCGACCATATCCTGTAATGCATTAGCTGGAATTACCACTCCTCAAACTATCAAGATAGAAGGACATATCAAGAAGAAAAAGGTAATAGTGTTGATTGATTCGGGAAGTACCCATAATTTTATTCATTGTAAGATAACAAAGGAATTGAATTGCTTCCTATATCCAGTACCACAGTGTCAAGTGATGGTTGCAAGTGGAGGAACCATAAATTTCTTTCGAAAGTGCCATAATATCAAGCTATCCATGGGAGAATATGTATTGAATAGCCCAATGCTTTCCATTCCAATGGGTGGGTTGATGTTGTACTAGGAGTCTAATGGCTACAATCCTTGGGTACAATAACTTTTAATTTTCAAGAACTTTTCATGAAATTTTATGTGGAAGGAAAGGAAGTTGAATTAAGGGGTATTGCAGGGAAACCGAGAAAGATAATTAGCTCTAACGGTATGAAAAAGCTTCTAAAGAAGGAACAACGAGGTGTAATTACACAATTATGTTCGCTAGAGGTTCCCAAATCGAAATCATCTATTTCTCTAGATCTCCAAAAAGTCTTAGACAATCATTCCAAGGTATTTGAGACTCCTAAAGGTCTCCCACCTATTCATGATCATGATCATGCTATTCATTTGATTCCAGGAAGTGTTCCGCCAAACATCAGGCCGTACAGGTATCCCTATGACCAAAAGAGTGAAATTGAATGTATGGTTGCAGAAATGCTAGAGGATGGTATAATTCAACCTAGTCAAAATTATTTCTCTACTCTAGTAGTATTGGTGCATAAGAAGGATGGATCATGGCGCATGTGTCTGAATTATAGGGAGCTCAACAAGCTCACTATTGTAGTTAATGGAGGTTACAAAACAAGAAAGAAATGAAACCGATAACAACCATACAAGTAATAACTCAGGATTTACGTGGTAAAACCCTGATAGAGTGTGAAGGAAACATCCACGGGGCAAAGGATTGGAATTTCTATTCAATTAATAAAATGATTCTCCATTACAATAGTTCAGGCATTCATCAGTTTTATATGAGCCTCCTCAATTACATAACTGTTGATTCGGTATGAAATTGACTTGTCAATAACTAATATAATTTACCCAAATTTACATTTACATTAATTTGTTGTCAATTACCAACAAACTCCACCTTGACAACAATTTTCCTAATCCCTTGCCCATCCCCATTCATCATCTTTTCTGCAAGCCAAGAGAAGCTAGACACCATCACAGCTTCTCTACTGTAACTGGCTTTGTGAATATGTCTGCACAATTCTCTCATGTATGGACCTTTTGAAGAGCTACTTTTCTACCATCAATCACATGTCTCAGAAAATGATACCTTACATCAATTTTCTTGGTTCTGCTATGATAAGTAGGATTTGTAGCCAAGTGAATAGCACTTTGACTGTCACAAAGTACATTCACTTTCTCCTGTGTCCTTCCATTCTCATCAAGTAGACCCTTTAACTAGATTGCTTCTTTACTGGCATCTAAAGCAACTATATATTCTGCTTTAGTAGTGGACAAAACAACTGTTTCTTGAAGCTTTGACATCCAACTAATTGATCCACCTGCAAGAGTAAGAACATAACTTGTAGTAGATCTTCTTTTGACCAAATCACCTGCATAATCAACATCTACATATTCGCAGACTGATCCTTCACTACCATTAAAGATGATGCAATGGTCACTTGTGCCTCTTAGATATTGAAGCACCCATTTCACTACTCTCCAATGTTCTTGACCTAGATTTTCCATGAACCTGCTAGCAACTCCAACTGCATGTGAAATGTTAGGTCTTGTAGATACCATCGCATACATTAAGTTGCCTACAACATTTGCATCTGGTACATGAGACATATACTACTTTTCTTCATCAATTCTAGGACTCAAAACCGAAGAAAGCTTAAAATGGGAAGCTAATGGAACATTAACAGGTTTCACATTGTTCATACAGAACTTTTAAAGTACTTTCTCCACATACTTCTACTATGATAACCAAAGCTTACCATTTTTCCTGTCTCTGTGTATCTCCATGCCCAAGATATGTTTTTCTGCTCCAAGATCCTTCATATCAAACATCGTAGAGAGTTGAGCCCTTAACCTTTTGATCTCTTCCATGCTTTTGCTTGCAATAAGCATATCAAGGAATTTAGACTTCTGTGATCCATAACATTGTATAGATAATCTTCGGCAAAATCACATAATCAATCTTTTGTCGACGCGTTTCGAACCACCAGTGTGGTTCATCGTCAGGACAAGTTGAAGAACTGATCTGGCTTAGCTTGATTAAATAGAGTGTGCAGAGACTCCAACGGCTATATTGCAACGACTAATTTTGACCTGAGGATCAAAGTCAAACCCCTGATTTTATTATTAATAGAAGCATATAATTTATTATTATTAGTTAATTGAATAATAAATAAAATACTTGTTTAAATATAATGGTCATTATATCTTCATATTTATTAAATAACCTATATTTATTATTATACCCAAATTATTTAAATACAAATAAATAATATTAAATTACTATTATTCTTAGAATTTAGTTACAATAGGTAACTGTGTATTTATTTAATAATAATTGTTTAAATCAAAGGGTCCAATGGTAAACTAGATATAATGGTCAATAATAAATTATGGTAAACTAAATAATGGTAAAATAAATATAATGGTCATTAATAAAATAAAAACTTCATATAACCTATATTTATTATTATTCCAAATTATTTAAATACAATAAATAGTATTAAATTACTATTATTTTTATAATATAGTTACAATAGGTAACTGAGTATTTATTTAATAATAATTATTAAAATTAAGGGTCCAATGGTGAACTAGATCTTCTCTAAAATAAATCATTTTTATTAATTATTTAAATGTAATGGCCCATTCGAAATTAAATTAATAAGTTCATACAATAACTTATGTTTATTAAATAATCTATATTTAATAATTTATAATTCTAATATTATAAATAGTATTCTAGTTAAATCATTATTATGTAAATACCATAATTCAAGTACATGTATATCTAATTTAGTAATTTATATCCATTAAACAATCAATATTTATTACTAAAATTTTTATTCAAATTAACTATGTTATTACTTATGAGGTTTAAAAAAGGGTTCTTAATTAATTCAATATATAGGAAATCAGTTAAAGGAAAAAACTAGGTTAAAAATCAATGCAAAGAATCTAATCTAATTTTAAAATACCCCCTGGGATAAGGTTAATACCATAATTAGCCCGAAATTACTTAGTAACATATTCCAAACTCCTGCATTCCATGACAAACCCGCCAAAAACAGAACTTGAGGAGAGGGAAGACAGAAACCCTAAGACCTAACAAAAGGGGACTGAGGAGGCTAGGAAGACAAGGCTGGGACCCAGCAACTGCTAATCTTCCAGCCATCATCCCTATTAAGATTGTTCAGCCTTTTCTCAATCTCCAGGGCCTCTCTAAATTTGTGATGGTGAAACTACGCAACTTTGGCAATGACTTGAGCATCTTCTATACAAACATGATGCATAGTCATCCCCGCATGTTCAGCCAGGGCTGAGGACTTGGTCCTACCATGTCTTAAGTCAGCCGAATGCTCGATAATCCGTTGATTGATAGAGCGACTAGTCTCACCAATATAAGGGGTCCCACAGGAACAGGGAATGACATAGACGCCCTTCATGTCCTTAGGGTCAATAGGGTCTTTTACAGACCTGAGGGAGCTACGGATAGTGCGGAGAGGTCTAAACATTGCGGGCACATCGTACTTCCTCAGAACCCTTGCAATCTTATCTGTGGTCCCTTGGATGTAAGGAAGGTTCACACCCATGATATGGTCTTTAGGGACTCTTCAGATTGAAGGCTCCTTCTTGGCCCTGAGGAAGGCTTTTTGACTGAGGTGCTTATTGTAACCATTCTTCTCAAAGACATCTAGGAGATGAGCCTTCTCCGCTTCCAGGCTCTCCTCATCCGAAATTCTTACAGCACGTGTGGCAAGCGTGCTAAGAACCCCTAACTTCTGAGCGGGGAAATGATGCGAAGACGCATGCAAGTATTGTTCAGTATGCGTCTTCTTTCTAAACACCTGATGAGAAAAGGAACCATCCACCTTCTTAGAGATGAGAACATCCAAGAACGGAAGACAACCATTATCTTCTTTTTCCATCGTGAATTTAATGGCGGCGGACTGGTTATTGAGGTGACTGAAGAAACGATCCAGCTCGTCAGGACCATGAAACCAAACAACACCAGTGTCATCAACGAATCTTTTCCAAAGCTTCGGTAAGAGACGAGAGGAGGCCAAAGCCTTAGACTCAAACTCCTCCATGAAGATATTAGCGACGACAGGGGACAAGGGGGAACCCATGGCAACTCCGCAAGTCTGCTCATAGAATTCTCCCTCGAAGCTGAAAAAGGTGGAGGTAAGGCAAAGCTCAACTAACTTAGCCATATCAGGGTCAGTTAGCTTATTAATTACCTTCATGGCCTCATTGATAGGAATACAAGTATAAAGAGAGACCATGTCGAAACTTACCAGAATGTCCTCGGGCTCAAGTTTAATTCTCTTAAGATCCTCAATAAAAGGAGCTGAGTCTTTGACAAAGGACTCAGTCTGCCCAACCAAGGGTCTCAACTTTGCAGCGAGGAACTTGGCCAGGAGGTAAGTCGGACCACCAATGGTATTGACAATGGGTCTCAGGGGGACCCCATCCTTATGGATTTTAGGAAGACCATAAATCCTAGGAGTGGGGGGTTACCCTCAATAAGTTTCTGGGCTAGAGGAATCGTGGAATTGCACGACTTGATCGCAAGAGCGACCGCTCTGGAAACCTTTTTGAGGGGATTTTTCGAAAGCTTCTTATAACTCCCACTATTACAGAGATGGTCAAGCATCTTAGTTCTGTAATCCTTCTGCCCGAGGACATTCTGGTAAGTTTCGACGTGGTCTCTCTTTATACTTGTATTCCTATCAATGAGGCCATGAAGGTAATTAATAAGCTAACTGACCCTGATACGGCTAAGTTAGTTGAGCTTTGCCTTACCTCCACCTTTTTCAGCTTCGAGGGAGAATTCTATGAGCAGACTTGCGGAGTTGCCATGGGCTCCCCCTTGTCCCCTGTCGTCGCTAATCTCTTCATGGAGGAGTTTGAGTCTAAGGCTTTGGCCTCCTCTCGTCTCTTACCGAAGCTTTGGAAAAGATTCGTTGATGACACTGGTGTTGTCTGGTCTCATGGTCCTGACGAGCTGGATCGTTTCTTCAGTCACCTCAATAACCAGTCCGCCACCATTAAATTCACGATGGAAAAAGAAGATAATGGTTGTCTTCCGTTCTTGGATGTTCTCATCTCTAAGAAGGTGGATGGTTCCTTTTCTCATCAGGTGTTTAGAAAGAAGATGCATACTGAACAATACTTGCATGCGTCTTCGCATCATTTCCCCGCTCAGAAGTTAGGGGTTCTTAGCACGCTTGCCACACGTGCTGTAAGAATTTCGGATGAGGAGAGCCTGGAAGCGGAGAAGGCTCATCTCCTAGATGTCTTTGAGAAGAATGGTTACAATAGGCACCTCGGTCAAAAAGCCTTCCTCAGTGCCAAGAAGGAGCCTTCAATCTGAAGAGTCCCTAAAGACCATATCATGGGTGTGAACCTTCCTTACATCCAAGGGACCACAGATAAGATTGCAAGGGTTCTGAGGAAGTACGATGTGCCCGCAACGTTTAGACCTCTCCGCACTATCCGTAGCTCCCTCAGGTCTGTAAAAGACCCTATTGACCCTAAGGACATGAAGGGCGTCTATGTCATTCCCTGTTCCTGTGGGACCCCTTATATTGGTGAGACTGGTCGCTCTATCAATCAATGGATTAGCGAGCATTCGGCTGACTTAAGACATGGTAGGACCAAGTCCTCAGCCCTGGCTGAACATGCGGGGAAGACTATGCATCATGTTTGTATAGAAGATGCCCAAGTCATTGCCAAAGTTGCGCAGTTTCACCATCGCAAATTTAGAGAGGCCTTGGAGATTGAGAAAAGGCCGAACAATCTTAATAAGGATGATGGCTGGAAGATTAGCAGTTGCTGGGTCCCAGCCTTGTCTTCCTAGCCTCCTCACTCCCATTTTGTTAGGTCTTAGGGTTTCTGTCTTCCCTCTCCTCAAGTTCTATTTTTGGCGGGTTTGTCATGGAATGCAGGAGTTTGGAATATGTTACTAAGTAATTTCGGGCTAATTATGGTATTAACCTTATCCCAGGGGGTATTTTAAAATTAGATTAGATTCTTTGCATTGATTTTTAACCTAGTTTTTTCCTTTAACTGATTTCCTATATATTGAATTAATTAAGAACCCTTTTTTAAACCTCATAAGTAATAACATAGTTAATTTGAATAAAAATTTTAGTAATAAATATTGATTGTTTAATGGATATAAATTACTAAATTAGATATACATGTACTTGAATTATGGTATTTACATAATAATGATTTAACTAGAATACTATTTATAATATTAGAATTATAAATTATTAAATATAGATTATTTAATAAACATAAATTATTGTATGAACTTATTAATTTAATTTCGAATGGGCCATTACATTTAAATAATTAATAAAAATGATTTATTTTAGAGAAGATCTAGTTCACCATTGGACCCTTAATTTTAATAATTATTATTAAATAAATACTCAGTTACCTATTGTAACTATATTATAAAAATAATAGTAATTTAATACTATTTATTGTATTTAAATAATTTGGAATAATAATAAATATAGGTTATATGAAGTTTTTATTTTATTAATGACCATTATATTTATTTTACCATTATTTAGTTTACCATAATTTATTATTGACCATTATATCTAGTTTACCATTGGACCCTTTGATTTAAACAATTATTATTAAATAAATACACAGTTACCTATTGTAGCTAAATTCTAAGAATAATAGTAATTTAATATTATTTATTTGTATTTAAATAATTTGGGTATAATAATAAATATAGGTTATTTAATAAATATGAAGATATAATGACCATTATATTTAAACAAGGATTTTATTATATTATTCAATTAACTAATAATAATAAATTATATGCTTCTATTAATAATAAAATCAGGGGTTTGACTTTGATCCTCAGGTCAAAATTAGTTGTTGCAATATATCCGTTGGAGTCTCTGCACACTCTATTTAATCAAGCTAAGCCAGATCAGTTCTTCAACTTGTCCTGATGATGAACCACACTGGTGGTTCGAAACGCGTCGACAAAAGATTGATTATGTGATTTTGCCGAAGATTATCTATACAATAAGCATATCGTCAACATGCAAAGCTAAGATAATGAATATGCCATTGAAACTTTTGAAGTATGCTCCAATATCCTTCATATCAAACGTCCTAGAGAGCTGAGCCTTTAACCTGTTGATCTCTTCCATGCTTTTGCTTGCAATAAGAATATCTTCAACATACAAAGCTAAGATAATGAATATGCCATTTAAACTTGTGAAGTATACACAATGATCATACTCACTTCTAATAAAGTTATGGCTCACCATGAAGGAGTCAAACTTCTTGTACCATTGTCTGGGAGAATGCCTCAGACCATACAATGATTTCCTAAGCTTGCAAACTAATCTTATGCTACGACCTTGTACAAAACCTTCTGGTTGTTCCATATATAACTCTTCACTCAAATCACCATGTAGAAAAGTTGTTTTAACATCTAACTGTTCTAACTCAAGGTTAAGTAATGCAGTTAGTGCCAACATAGTACGAATAGAAATAAGTTTTACAACTAGTGAAAAAATCTCATGAAAGTCAATACCTTCAACCTGAGAATACCCTTTTGCTACCAGTCTTGCCTTATACCTTTCAATACTTCCATCAACTTTCCATTTTAGTTTGAAGATCCATTTGCATCCAACAACACTTCTCCCTTCAGGAAGTTCTACAAGATCCTAGGTATTGTTCTTGGCTAAGGAATCCATTTCTTCTTCCATAGCCGTTTTTGATTTTTCGCTATCCGTATCATCTACTGCTTCTTGATAACAGGAAGGTTCCCCATCTTCAGTAATCAAAGCAAAAGATGAAGCAAAATCTTCATACCTTTTGGGAGTTTTTCTTTCCCTTGTAGACCTTCTTAGAGTGACTGGTTGCTGAACTGGTTCAGAAACTTCAGCAGTTTCCTTTGTATCTTCAACACTTTTTTCTCCAGAAGTCTCTTCTTCCTTTTGACTATCACTGAAAGGTCTAGCCTCCAACTGAATTTGTTGATTTGGCGATACCTATTCCTGTTCAATTCTTTCAACATTTGATTTTAAAAAATAAGATTCATCAAATGTTACATCTCTACTAATGACTATCTTCTATGATGTAGGATCCCACAACCTGTATCCTTTCACTGCATCGTCATACCCAACAAAGACATAACATTTCGATTTTGGATCTAATTTTGAACGCTGATTTTTAGGAATAAGAGCATAAGCATCACAACCAAATATCCTTAAATGTGAATAATCACAAGACTGACCTGACCAAACTTCTTCAAGAATTTTACAATTAATTGCTACTGAAGGTGATTTGTTAACTAAATAACAAGCAATGGATACTGCTTCTATCCGCAACTTCTTTTGCAAGTTAGCATTGCTGATCATGCTTCTGGCTCTTTCCATAAGAGTCTGATTCATACATTCAACAATACCATTTTGCTGAGGAGTATAAATAGCAGTTTTGTGTTTAACAATTCCTTCATCCTTACAGTATTGTTCAAATTCTATTGAAGTGAATTCACCGCCATTGTCAGTTCTTAAACATTTAATTGATTTGTCTGTTCTTTTCTCTACCATTGCTTTAAATTGTTTAAATATATTGAATACATCAGCTTTCTTTTTCAGCATAAAGACCCAAACTTTACGGGAGAAATCATCAATAAATGTTAAAAAATATAGAGCACCTCCATATGATACAACAGGAGATGGTCCCCACAAATCAAAATGAATATATTCTAAAATATCTTTACTATTATGATTTCCAGTTTTAAATCTCTGTTTACACTATTTTCCATACACACAATGTTTACAAAAATCCAACTTCAAAGATTTCAGATCGGGAAGAGATTTACGTTTCATCAGTATTTGAATACCTTTCTCGCTCATGTGACCCAATCGCTGATGCCATAGGTGAGTACCTTCTTCTTCTTTTTCTAACAAAATCACTGCTTCACTGACCTGAGTACTTCCTTTGAGTCTGTAAAGATTTCTGACCTTTTCTGCTTTCATAACAACTAGGGCACCTTTAGAGACTTTCAGCACTCCATTCTGACCTGTAAACTTATAACCATCTGAATCCAACACTCCCAAAGAAATCAAATTTTTCTTCAATTCAGGTACATGTCTAACACTAGTTAATGTTCTAACTGTGTTATCATACATCTTAATCATGATATTTCCCATCCCAATAGTCTGACATGATAGATTATTACCCATAAACACAGAACTACCATTTACATCTTCATATGAAGTAAACCAATTTCTGTGTGGACAAATGTGATGAGAAGCACCAGAGTCTAACAGGCAGCTTTCAAAACCCTGAGAGACATTACATACAGGTGAAGTTTCATCTATCATACATAATTCTTCAGCAGATAGAACTTCGTCTATCATACCTGAAACAACCTGATTTTCTTCCTTCTTCGGGTTATCAGACTCTTTTCGTTTCCAACAGTATTTCTTCACGTGTCCAATTTTATTGTAGTGCCAACATTTTTCCTTACACTTCTTTCCCTTTGATTTAGATCTGGAAGACCCCCATGTTTTTTCTCCTCTTTCCTTTGACTGCCCTCTAGCTATCATGGCTTCTGATGTTTCTGTTTCAGTACTAGATTTCCTTCGTACTTCTTCAGACAAGAGAGCTCCCACAACTGATTCAAATTTCAAAGAATCAGCGGTGCTCAAATTGATTGAAGTTACGAAGTGATCCCATGACTCAAGCGAAGAACACAACAAGGTTATTGCTTTGTCTTCTTCCTGAATTTTAACTTCCATATCTGTTAATTGGCATATAAGTGTATTAAAAACATTCAAATGTTCTGCAACTTTTGAACCCTCCTTCATTCGAAGACTGTACAGTTGTCTTTTCAACTAAATTCTATTGGTTAACGACTTTTCATATATAGTTTTTCCAGTTTTTCCCATAAACCTGAAGTTGTCCTCTCTTCAACAATGTTGAAAAGAACTTCATCAGCCAGGCATAACCTGATGGTACTGAGAGCTCGGACATCCAAGTCCTCCCAGTCCGAATATTTCATGCTTGCAGGTTTCTTATTTGCCCCATCTAATTCTTTGTGCAACCATTGTTGCACTAGCAAGTCCCTAACTTTCAATTTCCATAGAGCAAAGTTTCTGTTGCTGGTGAATTTCTCCACATCGAACTTTGCATTTGACATCTTGGCCATTTCTTTCCTCCTAGGGTTTCGGTCTTTCAACTAGGGTTTCCAAAAAAAAAAATTACTTGGATTGTCTTCTTCCAACAAAGTATTTTCCAAGTTTTTTTTGTTAATTTTTCCTACTTCAATTTTCCAGAATTTTTTTTCACAAATTCCCCAATAAAAATTTGAGAATCTTACTTTTCCAAATTTTTCCAAATTGACTTAGAAAACCTACAACTTTTTTTTTTTGAAAAAATCCCTTTTGTTTAATTTCAGTTTCCTGGAAAAAACTTTATTCTTCAATTCAAATAAATCTGGAAAAATCTGTCAGGCCAGGTTAGCTCAGAAATTAATGAGCGCAAGAAACAACTGGTGATTTTATTCATTAGACAACTATTATTTATACATACACAAAACGGATCAGTTCATCTTCTAAATGACTGTCCAGCTTCACCTCATCCGTTTCGGATTAGGTGTCAACATTCCCCCCCTTAATCTGAAGGGATGTTGGTGAGTCCAAGCATCGTTCTGAATTTTTCAAGCTTTTCTCTTCCAAGTGCTTTGGTGAAGATGTCTGCAATTTGCTCGTTTGTGGAACAATGACGGAGATGGATTGTTTTGGCCTCAACATGATGTCGGATCAGATGATATTTAGTATTGATGTGCTTAGTACGATCATGGAACTTTGGGTTCTTGGCCAACTTTTTTGCAGAGGTGTTATCAATCATGAGTGGAGTTGATTGTATTTGTTTTACCTACAAATCTTCAAGAATTTTCCTGAGCCACACAATTTCTTTCGTTGCTTCAGCTGCTGCCACATATTCTGCTTCTGTTGTGGAATCTGCTGGTACTGATTGTTTGCGTGATCTCCAGGAGACAGCTCCCGATCCAAGACTCATAGCATATCCTGAAGTAGATACCCCAGTTTCTTTGTCTCCATCGAATTCTGAATCAGAGTATCCAATCAAGTTGAAGTCGTCCACCTGTGTATACTTGATTCCAAGGTCTTGAGTTCCCTTCAAGTACCTTAGAACTCTTTTTGCAGCAGACCAATGTCCCTCACAATGCTTTTGCATAAACCTGGAGAGGATTCCAACAGCAAATGAAATGTCTGGTCTGGTAGTAGTGAGGTAGATGAGACTTCCTACAAGTTGTCTATACTTTGTTGCATCCTCAAATTCCTTTCCTTCAATAGATGTGAGCTTCAAGTTTTGTTCCATTGGAGTAGAAAGGGGATTGCACTCTGTCATGCCAAATCTGTTTAACAAATCTCCAATGTATTTCTTTTGAGAAAGAAATATGGACTTTGGATGTTGGGTTACTTCAATGCCAAGATAGTAATGAACATAGCCCAAATCAGTCATTTCAAAAAATTTTCCTAATTCTTTCTTTATGGATGCAATATAGCTTTCATTGTTCCCTGTCATTAAAAGATCATCTACATATACCACAAGATATACAACTGTTTTGCCAACTTTCTTGACAAATAAAGTTGCATCATCAAGATCAAAATGTTTGAAGTTGAGTTTCAGAAGATGCTCAGTTAGTTTTTCATACCAGGCTCGTGGTGCTTGTTTGAGGCCATACAAGGACTTCACAAGTTTGCATACTTTGTGTTCATGTCCTTTCACAACAAATCCTTCAGGCTGGGACATAAAAACATTCTCTTTTAGATCTCCATTCAAGAATGCAGTTTTTACATCCATTTGATGGACTTTCCAACCGTTCTGAGCAGCTAGTGCAAAGAGTGTCCGGATGGTGGCCCATTTTG
Organism: Pinus tabuliformis; assembly: GCA_031772625.1. Lineage (NCBI taxonomy): Eukaryota > Viridiplantae > Streptophyta > Pinopsida > Pinales > Pinaceae > Pinus > Pinus tabuliformis. The sequence continues at coordinate 993,503,512 of CM062820.1, forward strand.
CTGTGGGAGCAAAAGTTTCCTCATAATCGACCCCTTCCTTCTGTGCAAAACCTTTTGCCACAAGCCTAGCTTTGTGCTTGTCAAGTGAGCCATCAGCTTTGTACTTGTTCTTGTAGACCCACTTGCAGCCAATTGGTTTGGTTCCAAATGGAGGATCAACTAGCTTCCAAGTGCCATTCTTTATGAGGGCATCATTCTCCTTCTGCATCGCTTCTTTCCATTCATCATGAGAAGCAGCTTCTTTGAAGGAAGTTGGTTCAAAATCTGTAGACAAGTTCAATTCACAATCATAAGTAACATCCATATCAACAGGTGAATTAGAGTTATCTACATCACCTCCATCTTGTCAGTTTGTATTTCTGGTTCCTATTTTTCCAATTTCATCAGGATGAACACTTTCAAGTGTCTTTGTCAGCCACTTTGGGGGACCTTTCTGAGATGGTCCAGGCTGTTCTGTTGATTGAGTTGGGTCTGAATCAAGATTGAGTCTCCCAATTCTATCAATTACATCACTTAAAGCATCATCCGTTGTTGGAGTGTCATGCAGGGGAGATTGTTCTTCAGAAGAAGATTCCACATGTTGATCTAGTATAGGAATCCCCCCTTCAAGATGTGGAATCTGATTATCAAACTCTTGGAATGATTTCGGTTTTGTGAATCTATCCAAGCGATCAAGTTGCCGCTCAACAACACTGTCAGATTTGGATGATTCAAGAAAAATGACATCTCTAGATAAAACAAACTTTTTATTTACTTCATCATAAAGGCGGTATGCTTTAGATGTGTTTGAATACCCCAGGAAGATACACTTACGACTTCTAGCACCAAGTTTGTTTCTATGTACCTTTGGTATTAAAGCATAATAGGTGGAACCAAAAATCCTGAGATGTTTTACCAAAGGAACATGTCCATACCACAATTCATAAGGAGTCTTGTTTCTTATAGCACTAGATGGACATCTATTCTTTATATATGCAGCACATAGAATAGCATCAGCCCAAAACATTGTCTTTACATTTTTGAAGAAAAGCATGGATCGTACCATATTCAAAATTGTTCTGTTCATTCTTTCAGCTACACCATTCTGTTGAGGATTATAAGGCACAGTTGTTTGATGTTTAATCCCATGTTGGCGAAGATAGTGTTCAAATTCATTTGATATATATTCTTTTCCATTATCAGTTCGAATAGACCCAATATGAGATTGTGCATCATTTTCAATCCATTTATGAAAATTCTTGAATGTTTGAAAAGCATCAGATTTGTTCTTCAAAAAATAAACCCAACACATTTTGGTGTAATCATCAATAAATGTCATGATATATTTATTTCCATTTGCAGAAGGAACAGGCATTGGACCACATAAATCTGAATGAATAAGTTCAAGCTTCCTATGTGCTCTTGAATGTGAATCATGAAAAGACTGTTTGCTGTGCTTTCCTAGAATGCAGGCATCACATTGTTTATGTTTTCTAGGAATTGTAGGCAAACCAACAGCACCATTTTTCTTCAACAAGCAGAGACTATCATAGTTTAAATGTCCAAATCTAGCATGCCATAATAAACTTGATGGAAGTGCACCTTCTTCATGATGAGAAATATATGAGAAATTTTGTGCATGAGCAGAGGTTCCTTGCAGTTTAAGGAGTCTTTCTTCTTCTATACCCCTCATGACAAGTGAGTGGTCAGATGCCTTTCTTACCTCAAGGTTGCCATCAAACATGTGAATGGAGTGACCTTGCTGGCGGATGTGGACCAGGGACAGCAAGTTTCTCTTGAGTTGTGGGAGATATAGAACATGATCCAGAAGAAAGTCTGGAAGACCAGGCAGTTTAAGCCTGACTGTGCCAAGCCCTGATGGCTTGATTTTTGACTGATCTGCAAAGTATACTGCTCCATCAACATTATCAGTGAAATCTTCAAAAAAATCTTTCCTATGAGTCATATGACAGGTTGCTCCTGAATCAAGCAACCAGTCATTTTTCGAAGAAGTAAGTGAAGCATTAAACAGATCTTCATTTACTCCAATGTTACATTGTGCCTCAATATAGTGAGCGGATTCAGGTGCTTTACCTTTGTCTGTGTCATCAGTTTTACCTTTCTGCTGATTTCTTCTCTGCTCAATCTTTTCCCATGGTAGCTTGCATGTAGAAGCATCATGAGATCCTTTTTGTTTGCAGCGAATGCAATGTAAGTCTGCCTTTTCTTCTTGAGGGTGTTTGCCCCCCCTGCCTCTGAAATATATTCTTCTTTCTCTTGACTGCATACTGTAACAAAATATCTCTGCTGATAAAAAAAACTGTACAATATTACAACTGCTTTGTGCATAGGCATTCAAATCAAAAAGCAGATGATTTTAAATCCTTTCATCAGCATCTCCAAGTCTTTAAAAAATATAATCCTGTGAAACAAATGATTTGTAGACAGGCTGAACCCCCTTAAACAATGTACATATATAAATGCTGCACCATTATATGAGTTTTCAATGTACATATATAAATGTCAGTCGCTGCCCATTACAATAATGTATGCACACATGTGCACATACTGTCCAGCACCAAACCCTGAATTTATTCACAAATTTTGAAAAAAAAATACTCGACCTTCGAAGATGACCTCTCTTTGATGGGTAATTTTCACGCAATGTAGCCTCTGATGCAATGTTAACATGCAGGTGACCAGCAACAGGTATGTAGCCTGGTCCATGCTTCTCCTCATTGGCACACAGGTTCTGCCCAATGGAACCACGCAACGCTTGCTCCAGTTCTGGATAAGAAATGGACCTCCACGATTTTGCTATGCACTGAATGGGCAGCAATGGTGGTCTTCACACAGGCTACACAGTAGCAAGACGACCTCCTCACTAGTCCACGTAGAGAATGGCTCTATCTTCCTCGACCAACACGTAGAGGGCAGAGAGTTAGGTGGTCTAGCAGCGTAGAACTGGGCCTCAGGTAGAAAATGACCTCCCTATCAGTCCATTCCATTCCACGCTACTCCTGGATTCTCTTCCTCGACCAACATGCAGAGGTAACTCTGGTTCTGCTCGATGGATGGCAACATTCTGTTCAACGGATGGCAACATGCGGGCCTCCTCGCTCCGGTTCTACTCAACGACTCTAGGCCATGCCTCTGGACAAGCCAGAGGTAATACGCAGAGGGAAGAGACTTGACCAACACCACAGGTAGCACACAACATAGCCAACAACAGCTCCACGGGCTTTGGCTCCCTCGACCAGCACGGGTTTTACGCAACTTTTTTTCTTTCACAAGGATTTGACTCCAAACTCGACTCAATTGCTCTAATACCTTTTGTAGTTAATGGATGTTACAAAACAAGAAAGAAATGAAACCGACAACAACCATACAAGTAATAACTCAGGATTTACATGGTAAAACCCTGACAGAGTGTGAAGGAAACATCCATGGGGCAAGGGATTGGAATTTCTATTCAATCAATAAAATGATTCTCCATTACAATAGTTCGTCCATTCATCAGTTTTATATGAGCCTCCTCAGTTACATAACTGTTGATTCGATATGAAACTGACTTATCAATAACTAATACAATTTACCCAAATTTACATTTACATTAATTTGTTGTCAATTAGCAACAACTATTAAAGATAAATTTCCCATTCCTGTCATTGATGAATTATTGGATGAATTGCATGGATCAATTTACTTCACCAAGTTGGATCTTCGTTCAGGATATCATCAAATCAGAATGAAGACTGAAGACATTCCGAAAACAACATTTAGAACTCATGAGGGTCATTATGAATTTTTGGTCATGCCTTTTGGCCTTACCAATGCACCTTCTACATTTCAAGGTTTGATGAATTCCATTTTCAAACCCTTAGAAAATTTGTGTTAGTATTTTTTGATGATATACTAATCTACAAAAAGTCTTGGAAGGATCATGTTGAACATGTTGACATGGTGCTCAAACTATTGGAGGAGAAACAATTATATGCAAAAAGCTCCAATTGTTTCTTTGGAGTACAAGAGCTGGAATATTTGGGTCACATTGTATCTCATGAAGGTGTTAAGGTAGACCCTAGAAAAATTAAAGCCATTAAGGAATGGAAAATCCCCACATCGATAAAGCATATGCGAGGATTTCTCGGGTTGATAGGGTAGTATCACAAGTTTGTTAAGAATTATGGGAAAATAACAACACCTCTAACAACATTATTGAAGAAAGATGCATTTTCATGGACTCCAGAAGCAACAAAGGCCTTCGAACATCTTAAAGAGGCAATGCGCCAAGCACCGGTCTTAGCTACGCCGGACTTCACAAAAACCTTTATTGTGGAATGTGATGCTTCAGGAAATGGAATTGGTGCTGTTTTAATGCAAGATGAAAGACCCATTGCTTTTGAAAGTTGTCCAATCAAGGGAAAGTATTTACAGAAAGTTATTTATGAGAAGGAAATGTTAGCAATACTACATGCACTTAAGAAATGGCGACCCTACCTAATGGGAAGACACTTCAAGGTAAAAACATATCATGATAGTCTTAAATACTTTTTAGAACAAAGATTATCCTCTGAAGAGCAACAAAAATGGTTCACAAAGATGTTGGGTTATGACTTTGAAATCATCTACAAAAAAGGGAAGCAAAATGTTGTGGCAGATGCACTCTCAAGAAAGGATGTGGATGTGGAAGCTTTGTTGTGTGCCATTTCTATTATCCAACCAGATTGGATAAACGAAGCAAGGGAGGAATGGAAGAATGACAAAGAACTGTGGGCACTCATTCGAAAGTTACAACAAGATTCCAGTACATCTGATACATTTAGCTCGAAAAATGATTCGTTATGGTAGAAAGATCGCTTATACCTATGTAAGAATTCCGAACTCAAATGAAAGATTATTATGGAATTGCACACTTATCCCTTAGAAGGGCACTCAGGATTTTAAAAACCTTACCACAGGGTTAAGAAGGAATTTTTTTGGGATGGCCTTAAATCGGATATTCAAATGTTTGTGGCGGAATGTTTGGTTTGCCAACAAAATAAAGTTGAAACAATTAAGACGCCAGGTCTATTACAACCTTTATCCATTCCAAGCCAACGTTGGGAGGAGGTTTCAATGGATTTCATCACAAGTTTACCCAAGTCCGAAGGAAAGAGTGTCATCATGGTGGTAGTTGAAAAACTTACCAAGTATGCACACTTTTGTGCATTATCACATCCATTTAAATCCAATATAGTTTCTACTGCATTTATGGAAACAATTCAAAAGCTACATGGAAACCCAAAGATTATTGTAAGCGACAAAGATCCCATTTTCATTGGAAATTTTTGGACAAAATTATTTTCTTGTCTCGGTACTCAGTTAGCTCAGAGCTCATCTTATCATCCTCAATCTGATGGGCAAACTGAGATAGTAAACAAATCTTTGGAAGGATAACTTCATTGCTTTGTATCTGATAAACAAACACAATGGGTCAAATGGTTGCCTCTGGCTGAATGGTGGTATAGCACTTCCTTCCATACTGCAGCAAAAATGACCCCATTTATGGAACTTTATGGATATCATCCACCATCCATCACATCATATTTAAGAGAAAATTCTGATGTTCAAGTAGTGGAACATCACATCGAGCATCAACAACAAGTTCTCCGACTCTTAAAGGATAACCTCACATTGGCGCAGAATAGAATGAAACAACAGGCAGATCAACATCGCAGCGAAAGAAGTTTTGATGTAGGTGGCTGGGTATTCCTACGGCTACAACCATATAAAAAAATGTCCCTCAAGCAAGCTAAGAAGGATAATAAATTATCACCAAAGTATTATGGTCCGTACAAGGTGTTGCAAAAGATTGGTACTATGGCATACAAATTGGAGCTTCCTGCAACTTCTCAAGTGCACCCAGTTTTCCATGTTTCATGTTTAAAGAAGGTTATAGGTGACAAGCTCCCAGTTCAAACAATATTTCCAGAACTTGATGAGGAAGGAAAAATTATATTGGAACCAGAAGCAGTCACATAAACAAGAACTCAACAGCTATGAAATCGATCAATTTCAGAGCATCTCATCAAGTGGAAGAACTTATCCACTGAAGATTCCACATGGGAGGATGAGAATTTTATATAGAAGCATCCAGAACTACTCAAGCGTTGAGGGCAACAATTTTTTGAAGGAGAGGGGCATGTTAGGTCCCTATAATACTAGTGATTCCCCCATTACTATTGTCATTGTATCCCTTATTATTATTGTTGTGCCCCTATTATCCCCATATTGTTATTATTGTGCCCCATAGAATCCCTCTATTGTTATTTTTGTGCCTTTATATTATTATTGTTAGGTCGGCTTGGTTATATAGTGACCCCTTAGAGTCCTATATATAGAAAGGAGGTTTTTTGATTTGAATCATCTAAGAATGGTTAATTTGGGTAATGTAAATGAGGTTGCCCCCTTGAAGAGGCTTATTTCTAAGGCGTTAATCTATCTTTTCTATATTTTTGTGAGTCTGGGAGCAGAACAGAGCCACCATCAAAGAGGGAATGGCCACTTTAGATGAAACAGTCAAGGACTGCACTTATCTCTTTTATCAAGCAATAGAACTACGAACGTCTACACAAGAGGACCCAACTCTATAGAAAATTGGTATAGATATCAGGGAGAAGCAGCAGCAATTTGACGAACAGAGGGCAGTTGCGCACATGTTGGCGCTAGTCCAACGCTTTGCTCGATTGATAAAAGGAAAATAGTTGCAAACACAAATTGAGGAGCTACAAAGAAAATAGGTCATCTTGAAGGCTAGGACAAAGCCATGGACAAAGGAAGCCAGCCAGATCACTCTGGAATTTCAGGAAAAATTGAAGACTATCCAACAGATACAAAGGACAATCGGCCTCATGGTGGAAGGCCCTACTACAAAGAAGTTGGTAGAAGAAGTACAACAGGCCATGGTGCAGGGTACTGCTGATTTGTAGTTGCTGAAGGTGGAGTTCCGCAAAATCTAGGAAAATATTGTTGCACCAGTCGAGTGACTCGAGGGCGAGTCACCCAATTTGTGTTGGGGGCCTATTGGTATAAGGTCCCTGGGGTCAAATTTTGAGTATAAATTAATACCTTTTTGTATAAAATGAGTCATAGCGAGTCTAAGAAAGTAACTCTTGGGAGAAGAACCATTGTAAGGGAAAGGTGCTAAGGCATGAAAGGTCTGTTTCGTGTACTTATGCGAAAGGGGAAGGCTCCTGCAACTGAGTGCACAGAGACCTTGGTAAGTCCGTAAGCTAAGTGCGCAAACCCCTACAGCTGAGTACGCAGGGAAAAGAAGTTTGTATCTGAACGATTATACTTAATAAAGACAATTTTGAGCTAAATTGAATATATCGGTGCATTATTTCTTATTTCTCCAAGTTTATGTATCTCCACTCTGTGTTATGATTTACATGAATTAATGCTTATTTACTGTGTGAAAATAGTAGATCTGTAATATTAATGTATGTTAAGACTAACAAAAGACCTTCACGAAGATTTGGATGTTGTTAAAGTACATTTACAGTAATTGTCTATTCGGAAGGGTTAAGGGTGCGCAAAAGTAGATCTAAGCCATAAGAACTGTAGGAACCTATCACACAGGCCTCTGGATGTAGAAACATGGTTTTTTCATCCCCCAATACTGCTTCAGGTGAGACTGCAACCTACGTTATGCAGGTTGTTTTCGAAAGGGCCAACAGTTAGGTTTTTGTTGGTTGGTGCGGATAGTGATGAACCTGGGTCAGGCCCCTTCAAGCCAACATTTTTACACCTGCATCATCCAACTTGCTTACAAAAATCATATTTTTGGCCATTGCACGAATATGCAGAACACCCAAAAGTGTTATAATCCTTCCACCTTGCCACTTCAACTTGAATTTTCCACGACCGACGACTCTAGCCTTCCTGTCATCCCCTAAGAATACACCACCACCATCATATTTATCATACTTTGCAGAACCACTCCCTGTGGGGAGTGAAGTGAAAGAATGCACTTGAGTCAATCAACCATGCCTCATGATCTACATGTGTACTTGAAGAAGAAGCCAAGTACACATCCCGACCTTCATTTGAGGTGGTTTTCATCTTTGCAGAAGGAGCATCATCAGATCCCTTTCCTTTCTCAAGAACTTTAGATCTACAATCCTTTTTGAAGTTCCCTTCCTTTCCGCATTTCCAACACACCTTTACAGGTTTTCCTAGAGATTTATTTCTCCCTCTAGATTTAGATCTCCCACTCCAGGATCTTTTTTTATTTAAGTTCTGGGACCGTCCTCGTACAGACAAGGAATCACAATTCCGGCCCTTTGTATTTTTTCGTATCATCTCCTCCAACAGCAAGGATGAGACTATTTCATCAAACTACAAGGCAGTCACATTGCTACCTATTGCAACAACTATAATATCCCACGAATCTAGTAGAGAACACAACAAATTGATGCACTTATCTTCATCTGAAATTTTTATATCAACAAATAACAACTATCTTACCATAGTATTAAAGGCATTCAAATGCTCTATCACCAAGTCTCCATCCTTCATCCTCAGGTTATACAACCTTTTCCGTAGGAACAATTTATTCACCTGAGACTTAGATTGGTACAAAGTACCTAACTTGTCCCACAAATCCTTCGCTGAAGCTTTCCTTGATACATTCAATAATATTGAATCTGAGATACACAACCGTATTGTGCTCTTTGCCTTCCGACCCAACTTATTCCAGTCTTCATCGGACATTGTTGTTGGTTTAGTACCCGGATCTACTGTGATCCATTGATCTTTATCCACCAGCGGATCCTCCATCTTGAGTTTCCACAACTCAAAACTCTAACCATTAAATTTCTTTATATCTATCTTTCCATTGCTCGCCATCTTCTTTCACCACAAGAATAGATCCCACAGATCTCCCACTGAACAAGGTTTACCACAGGCCCGAGTGAAACCCCTCAGCAACAAAGGCGTCCCCTTGAAGCCAAAACAAATATGATACAAAATGTGTGTTTTAACCCCATACAAAATTACTTGCATACGAATTCTAAAAACAAAAAATAAACAATGGTGAGAGCATAAAACATAAAATAGATATACACAAAGATTTTCCCCTAGATCCCAAAACCAAGACTACATATATATACATGCCGAAGCATCCATAAACCATAGTCCATTAACCCTGGATTAGAACATAACCATAGTTCCCTTGACCGTATCTACAAAAATACCATGGATAGAAAACCATCATTCCCAAAACCATGTACGAAAACCATGCACAAAACCATAGGTAGGTTCACCCACCTAATATAGGGTCCAAAAAAAATTTCCCCGGGGTGCTGCCCTGGACCTTGTAGAGGGGGGCTACCACCCCCCTATTGCGCCCAATGCAATGAACAGGGGGGCTATCACCTCCCTTGTGACTCCTCTGCTACGCCCAACGCAACGAACAGGGGGGCTATCGCCCCCCTTGTGAGCCCCCGCACATGGCACTAGTCGTGGAAAGAATATAACACACACCCAATACTAATGAATGACCCATATTGACTACAAAATTACAATATTTTACAAGACAAATTTTTATCTATTTTTAGCTTCAAGGGTGCTATCCCCAAACCCTTGTCGAGGGGGGGGGGGGTCTCTTTAAAAGTAGTCATCGCTCCTCTTTGACCCCCCTAGTGGCTATCATATGGGAAGCATTGCCATCCCATTTAGGAACTAGGATCCAACGTAGCTGAGACATATGAATCAAGAAGATAATTAAGCTCCACACCCAACAAGTCAGAGTTAGGGCCAAGTGAATTTTGAGAAGTAGGACCCCTATACAAAAGTGCATTGGAACAAGGTAGCAGTAAGAAAAACTAATGTCCACCCATGATTGGTAGAACTACAGAGGATCATCATCCCGAATAATCCAATGAAGCATCATTTGGATGGTCCACCACCTGTTGTTGTAATAAAACCATATTTCCCCAGCTAATAAAATATATTATACCAAATGCTTACCAAAAATTCACTTTGATCAGAAAGCAGGAAACTACACTTTCTTGTTTCTGTCACTCCACCTTACTATTCTATCGAATTTTGATAGAAGCTAAATGGTAAAGTTGGTCGCGCAGGAGATCTATTTCCAATTGGGATTTCATAGAATCCTGCATTATTAGAGCATAGAGTACTTTATTTCCTCTGGTAAGCATTGTAACATCAACAACCTCCTTCTATCAAATAGATAGGGGAGTAAAATTATTGTATGAAGATTCTAATCAAATAATGGGCTCATGTTGTTCCTATGGTGACATTGGGATTGAACTCCCTTGCGATTCATTATATAAATAAATAAATAAATAAATAATTAATAATAATAATAATAATAATAATAATAATAAAAATAAAAATAAATAAAAAAAATGTTTATTACTCTCTATTTTGTTTGGTAATAGATTTATCATTGCCTTTGTAATAGTCGAAGAGTTCTATGTTTATTATGATATTTTGTTTTAGAATGCAAATTTCTGTGATTCATAATGATTTTTCAGGAGAATTTTTCAGGTAAATCACATTTCAATTTTTCAAGAGAAATCTTCCATCACCACAAGTTTAGAGAGGCCATGGAAATTGAAAAAAGGTCTAATACGTTGAATAGGGATCATGGGTGGAATATTAGCAGTTTTTGGATCCCATCTCTTTTTTCCTAGATTTGTTCCTTCTCCTTTTCCTTTCTCTCTTGGTTATGTTCCCCTTTTTTTTTGCTTTTTCGATTTATATTTCTCCTTATTTATAAATTAGTGGTTAGTTGTTGTTGTTATTATTATTATTATTATTATTATTGTGATTACCTATTATTATTTATTTGTTTTTATTATTATTTATTTATTTATATTATTATTTATTTTTTAATATATATATATTATGATTATTATTATTATTATATTTTCTTTTTTTTTGGGTCAATTTCTCTTTTTTTTATTTTTATATTGGTTTTCTTTTTCTTTATATATTATTATTTCTTTATATATTACATCGTTTATAATATTTCTTATGATTATTATAGTGTTAATTTGATTTAGTAGTTATTACATTTTTTGTAAGTAAAGATTCTATTAATTCATTAAAAGAGCAGTACTTAGGTATCAAAATGCAAGTGATCTCACCCCGACAGGGTTTATTGACCAATGCTATCACCATATTACAGAGAAATAGTAAGAGAAGCATATCAGTGATCTAAATACTAAGAGGCCAAAAGCACCAAAAGAAAAACAAAACCATAAGGAAACCAATGACTATACTCAGTCATCAGAAGCAATTGACGCTGGACTATCTGGCCCAGTCCCTAGAGGGGGAGGAGGGCGATATGAACAGCTAACATGTTTCTCAAAGTGATCCAACCATGTTTCCATCTTCTAGGCCTTTTCTGCTAGCAAGTTTTGCCCCCACCAAACCACTACAATCCTTTCTGTGACATGACATTGAAAGTAATGTCGCTGATTGAGCATAGCGATGACTGCCTCATGCTCAGTTATTAATTTTATTAGTGAATATCATTCTTTAAAATTACTACTAACAATTTTTTTTATAGAAGATAATGATAATTTTATTATTATTACTACTTTATGACATAATATAATTAAATTAAATATAAGAACACTTAGTGGAAGGCTTTATTTTATATTATTTTAGTTGAAAGTTTTCATTAAAATAATAACAATAATCTATTATTATCAACAATAATTTTTAAACTTAGCGTTCTAATTCTTTTTTCTTTTTCATATTGATTATTTTATAGGTTATTTAACGTTAAATTTAAATATTTTATTATATTTTCCTTTAACGTTCATTTTTAATTAATCAAAATTTTCTCGGTTATTTCTAGTCGTTTTGCATCTCTACATTATATATTAACATGTTTGGATCATAATATTCATCTAAGTCCTGATGATGAACCACACTTAGTGGTTCGAAAGGTGTCGACCCGATTTACACGAAGAACTCTCTTCAAAAATGATATTTTGTATTAATTAAATATATTTTTTAATAATTAAAATTGATTTTTCCCTTATACTATGGGTGGAGAAATTTGAAATATTATTATTTAGTATTTTTTTTTTTTTTTTCTTGATTTATTTTATCGTGGTAATGAGTTTTTTCAATTTTATGTATTGTAGACATGGTAAGTTCAAAACCATAAATTAAGCACAAATTATAAAAGAGAAACCTTAGTTCCATTTTACAACCAATACTTCTTGACAAAATTCAAGGGTTTCTATTAAGGATTTTGAACAGTTTTTGACCAATAAAACCGTTTTCTCCATAAAATTAAAGAGAAGCCTCGGTTCAATTGCATGGCCAATATTTTTTGGACAAACTATAAAGATTTTTGGTGGAGATTTTGAGCAATTTCTAAGTAGTGAGGTTGATTTTCTTCATAAACTAAACCTCGTGCTTGATTGTTTCCTAGAAACCAAGTCTTTAGATGTGAGGTTCTTGTAGAAGAGTTTTATCTTCTATGAAAACCCTCGTGATTAGGGTTTTTCAAGTATTATCATAGGATTCTTGACCAGGTAAATTTTGTTTTGCAAATATTGTTTACATCAGGGAGGGAAAATCCACATTATGGTAGAGTGCTCACTTTACTTTCATTGTCAAATATATAAAACTCAGGTACCATTTCATAAGATTAATTTTGGAATATGGACAATTGAAGTAAAAAAAGATACACACTAGCCAAAATCCTACTTACATGTTAACGAAGATAGTAACCAAGGAGAAACAAAGTTCTTGCTCAGTTTTAGTTGGCCTTCAAACATGATGGTGAAGACGAAAAACATGTCATTTCCAAAGTTGAACCATAGTCCAATAGGTGTAGTAGTGGTGGAGCTATTGTAATCAGTTTCCAAGTGGTAAGTTGTTGGTTGTTGAGCTTGATTATTTTCTTGATTCACAGGCCTTGGTTTTAGCCATGTTTGGATATGGGTTCATGATGAGTGTGGGGAACCTTGAATCTCACCAAGGGGTCCAAGGGGAGAACTGACAATACTTTAGAGCCCCCATAATGGGGGATCGGGGGAAGTTCCCCCAAAGAGATTTTTGGAATTTCCTTGTAAAATGTTGTAATTACATGGTCAATGTGGACCATTCACCATTAGGTCACATATCAATTAATTGAAGTTATGTCATTGGTTTTTTAGCCTAGAAGGAAACCCACTTTTATGAGGGAATTGTATTTTTGTTGTGTATTATTGAGAGATAATTATAGTTTAGAGATAAGATACTATGAGAAACTGAAGAGGAGATTCCAGTGGATGTGTTGCAAGTTGTATCCCTTCATTTTGCTATATGGAATAAAAGGAAAGACAAGCTATTTCTTTGTAGATATAACACAAACTGGTTGAATGACATATATTGGTGTCTCCTTTGTATTATATCATTATATCTTCATTTTGATTTTATTTCTCCATGATCTTAATCCTAACACTACACAATATCTTAAATAAAGAAAACCACATTGTCCAACTATTCACCAAATGATTATATGGAAATTTAGCTCATGTTAATCCATGATTCCATTTCTTCAACTTATAGTGAACTAGACATCTTAGAAGTTCTCCTATACTTTGGTTCTCTACCTCTCTTTTTCCATTAATCCAAGGATGATATGTTGAACTAAACAATGAGCTCACTCCTATCTTGCACCACAATATCAACAAAAATGACTAAAAGATTAGTTAGTTGTATCTAAAGTGTTTGTCTTTTATGCTCCATAGATTCACACTATTTCCTTGAGTAATAAATCTACACAATAGTTCACACCATTGGTATTCCTATAAGAGAAAAAGTGTGTCATATTTGAAAACATATCAACCACCACAAACATGACATCAAATATCCATTTTTTCATCATAGTCCAAGGACAAAATCCATTGACATGTCTTCCTCGGTTATTGTTGAAAATAGCAACAAGAAATGCTAAAAATAGCATTGCTAAAGATAGCATTTTAGGATATTCCAATTTTAATTTGTCCTTGAATTAAAATTTGAATTTAGTCTCACCAGCTGTTTGAAAAATAATTAATTAATTCATCTTGAGTTAATTAGTTGGATAAATTCAAACATGAAGTCTTTGTGAAGTCATGCAACAATTATCCCTTTGATTGAGGAAGTTATCCCATAACTAAGGAGATAAGGATGAGTTGTATTTGAGTTGTAATTAGTTAGCTCAATTAACTGAGTTAAGTCCAGTTAGATTAGTTCCAAACAGTTTGTGGAACTATTTGTGAGTTCAATCAGTTAATGCATGCATGCATGAAACTAGTGTACTCTAGATAACTTAATATTCGCAGAACCAGAGAACTCTATTTATATATGAGCTCGCATGGAGAAGTTGAACTTGTCTCCTGGGATGACTAAAGAGGAGAGGAAAGACCCTTCCTTAACAGTCCAGTTCCATAGGGCCCACTCTGAAGGCTATAGCCCAGTTCATAGTTCTAGCCTCTTCTATAGACAAGCCTTAGCTTTAGCCCTATCTCTGTAGTTCCTCTTAGCCTTAGTCCAAGCAGTAAGTTGCCTATTGGACACTGGACTAGCCCTTCCCTGGAGGGAGACACAACTTACCTTGACTAGTCTCGTTATTGCCATGGAACAAAGTGTTCCAGGCCTATATTAAGGAACATTCTGGCAAAAGAGTACTGAAAGTTTTCTATGCAAATAGCGAGCTCCCGCTAGATGATGATACTAGCCATCCCCACACAGTCACTGCCTGCCCACCTAGAGTTAATCAGCCCCTACTGTTCAGTTTCCCTGTACGTTTTCACATATGATATAGCGCATATAGACGTCCTTGCCATTTGAATCAGAGCAGCCTCCAGGTTTTTTGCTGTTCCAGGTATATGTCCAGACCTAAAGTTGTAGACTTCCAGTGTCCAGACCTCCTCATCAGGTTCCAGACCTCCATGTCCAGGCCTATATCGCGTAGTCGAGACCTCTATTGGATTGTCCAGGTATATTCAACTTGTCCATTCATTGTAAGTAACAGGATATAATACCGGTACAGGTCATACAAATATGATAAATGTAGATTCTTCTTTCTGAACATTGCCATTTCATGAACCTTAGGAGCCATGTTGTCGATTGAGAGGCTCGACCAAACTCGCATATATACGTTGTTGAACTTTTCCCATTTGTTTTTGATTCCTGAATAATTCCCCATGTCAGGAAGGTTATTAAGGATGCTGTCATTATTAAGACATTGTAGTATGTTGGGCAGTATGATGACTTTCCCTCTTCATCAGCAAGTGGATACCGTTATAGACCCGGGAGCATGGAACCTACAGCTAAGATGGCAAGCAAAAGGTAGGTCATAGCTTGTTGTCGCCATACTTCCAATTGCCAGTTCATATCTGGGCTGCTGGAATAAGGGGCTGGAAACAGATCAATTTCCGATAGAAAATCAATCATAGACAGGCAGAGCCAGAAAGTCATTGCTCAACTAAGTAGAGTGAAATCAATCTCTTGCCATTCTAGTAGTTCTAGCCAGTTAACCCTATAGGGCAGTCCATGCAGCAGCTTCATGCTTGTTGGTTGGACGTGGACTTAATACATAAGGTACTGGCATATAGTAGTGAAAATGTGCCATTTGAATTAGAACCCATTCTCTAAATACACAACTTGAATGGATTTATTGGGTGGGCTTGGATACTACTCTCCTTGGCCACTATACTTGGCTACTCCACTTGGTTACTCAGATGGGATACTCGGGCCGGGCTAGTACCAGGTTCGGCCCAGGCACCATAGGTTTGTTAGTCTTCCAATCTCACTATGGACTCCTTCCGGGGTAGGTCTTAGCAATAAGTACTAGGCAATCAGTACTAGCTCTAAAGGCTGTAGTTTCCATCTATAAAAACTTCCGGTTGGTCCCCGACACTTGCCTTTCTACTTGCTTTACTACTTGCCTTTTTCAGTTCCATGAATTAAGAAGGAAAGGAAGGGGGACTAGCTTCTTATCTTTCACTCTATGGCCGGAGACCTTATGGGGCAGTTGGGCTACCAGGATGGGCTTGATACTCATTGCCTAGAAGCTCCGGTCGATGCATGAATAAACTACTCTGGTCGGTGCCAAGTAGTCAGTGCTGCTATAAGGTCCAGTGCTATACAACCCCTATACTCAGTTAGTTGTTAGTGTCCAGGAAGGAGTTATACGTGATCGCTCTATACATATTATACTCGTCTAGACATATGATACTCGCATCTCTACGTTTCACTTCTTTACTCTCTTCTCTACCGAGATAAAGATCTAGATCTAGTATAACTTGGCCATTCCAATAGCCAATAGTCTTTAGTCCTATTTAGTACCCTTCTAATAGTCCCCTTGGCATAGTAGGTAGATATTGATTCCTTGTCCATGCATGAAGTTCCATAGCAAGAGATTAGACCCACTTCACCACTAACCTTAGCATATGGAAGGAAGGAGGTGTAGATGCCAGTCATAAGGCCAGGAGGTGCCCTTCTAGATAAGCCCATAGCCGATTATAGGGGAATCCCCTGTTTCATCGCAGATTGATGCTTAATATTGAATTTGCCAGAATGTTCCTTGCTCTCGACACGACAATGGTGAATAAGAAGCAGGGGGAGCTTGACAAAGCACCCAACCCCTGCTTTAGCCCATTGATCGGTGAGGCATCCAACCCTTCACCTTCTCTCTTTGACCCTACAACGCTTAACTACGGTACTCTCTCACTTCGCCTAGCTGGGTTGTTCCTAAACTTGACCTTGCCTAGCCGGATTGTGGGCCTAACAATTGGTTGGTCGGGGGAATGGTTCAGGGGATAGCTAGTTCGCCCTTACCTCGTGTTGGAGAGGTAAATCCCCCCTACGGATAGAGGCGATCCCTACTAGCCCAGCAAGGGTCTAGCAACAATTAGTCAATGCTACTACGCATGTTCCTAATTGCAATTAAACAAGAGGTAAAGAGCACCTACTTGGATTCCAGCGCTGTCGTTTGACGAAGAGATGCCGCCTTCGCTCCTTCGCTTTGGCTGGTCACGATCCTTCGCGATCTCCGCGAATAGACACCTGCACACACGAAGAGGAAACAAACACAAGCGTGAAATCTAATAAAAGCAACCATACATCAATTAGAAAAGATGTAATTCACATTTAACCATTGCATAGACAAATGAGAATGGAACAATAATAGCAGTCATCTATTATTAATCAAACAGAGAAGAGTACAACCAAATGTTCTGACGTCGGTAACCTTCTCAGGAGGGGCCGGTCAGCAAGTGTCTCAAGCATTCACTTTTGGAAATGATTCTCCCAAGACAAGCAACTCTGTCTCTCACACAAGCAACACAAAACAACCTTCCCTAAGCAATCAATCACTTCCACACCTAGCACACCAAATACCTATAGTAGCAGTAATCTGAGCACTATAAGCTCTATACAATCCAAGCTATTCCAAAACTAGCTGCTCATGGTAATGGTGGAAGTTTATATAGGAGAAGGAGCCTCCTAAAAGGGTGGAAGGATGAGCTTATCCTCAAGGGAAATGGTTGGAAAGGGTCGAACAAACATGCCATAGAAGGGAGTCGATACTCACAAAGCCAACAACCAAGCCTGGAGTTATCTGGAAGGCTGGCTGTTGGAACAAATTCGCCCAAACAGGATCAGCGCGGATTATAAGGTAACTGACGCGCTGATGTCGCGCCTCGATAACGGGGAAAGTCGTGTCAGCGCGACCAAATACAAAGGAGAGGTGCGCTGGCTCATAAAATGCGACCAGCGCGGAAAAGTGATGTTCTTCCGCGCTGGCAACGCACTGAATACACTACAATCTGCCAGTCATCGCGGATATTTTAGAAACAGACGCGCTGATGAGGAAAACTTTGGAAAAGTGGGTTTTGGGCCAGTTCAGAAGGCATGAACTTGATTATTGTGAATTCTCGACATAGTAAGGTGACTGACAGGGAGACAGTGACAAATTACTGTGTAACAGATGCCCCCTAAAGCATGAAGACCGAGAGAGTGGGAGGGGTGAAATGCTTTACAACACTCGCCGAACTGGAACACCACCAGGAAGGACCGAATATCTCTGATAATCAAGTACATGCAGTCTAGGCATGGGCGCAGCCATCCGAAAGACATGCGAAAAGGTCTGTGGAATGGACGCAGCCACCCAGCTAAAGAGACCAAAATAATGATAAGGTATGGTCGCAGCCATCCATGAAGACTCAGGTATGGGCGTAGCCATCCATCAATGAGTCATGTAATGATCATCCACAAAATCGCAACCTGGACCATAACAGACAGGGATCCAGGGTCTTGCGCTCCGTCCCAACCCGAAAAAAGTACAAGTTCAAGCATGTGAATACATGAGCTGAAGTCGAACATGCATGAACATCGTCTGATTACCAGTCAATGATGAAAACTGTTAACAGACGCGAGAGGTACCATCAATAATGACAATGGCCCTCAAGGTACTATAGGTACAATCCGCAGCGTGTGAATCAATGAGCTGGTGTCGAACACTCGCAGAATCATTCGATCGAAGGCCAATGATGAAAACCTCGCGTTGAACACGAAGAACCTGCCATTGAGGCATGCAGGCTCTAAGGCACCTGAAGGGAGTTTCTAAGTCACCTTCCCAGATAACGAGCTGAAGTCGACAGGAAGTGACCTTGATCGAAGGTGGGCCATAATGTTTCCCACATCATCGACACGAGATAGAGGAAAAATGATTTGTGTGAGATAGCAGATGAGGTTGTATTATTGCAGAGGTCAACTTCTCTTGAACATATCGGCGGCACTATAGCGGATTTGGCAGTATTTGACATCAAATGAGCAGAGGGTATGATGATGATGGCAATGAACAGATGAGAGGTCAAATAGGATAACCCATACCCACAGAGGTCAGTTGTGAAACAAAATGAGAAATTCCCACCCGACACGAATGCAGACCAGTGCCATGTTCAAGAGCGACATACTGCCGACGCAACAATTGCAGTTCCATTTTCCCCACCATTTCTGGCAGGTACCCCGGTTATTTTTGGATGACAAGCTTGACGGGGATAGCATATGCTTGGAGAGTGTCATTTCGACAATGCCCGATGTCATCAAGTTTTTAACGAGCCTGACAAAGGAAAAACTCGGCGTCTTTTCTTGTTTAGAGAGTCTGAAAAGACAGCGGAAAAGGAGACTCCAGGGGGGTCCTTTTTCGTACAGTTGTGTCTCTCGAGCCCGAAAAAGTAAAAAAGCGGTCGGAAACACGTCGTTTTAGAGCCAATAACGAGCACGAAACGACAAACACCCGGCAATCTTTTTAAGTTACACGGTCGGAAAAAGAGCTTAAAACGACCGCCTCTCGTTCCCTTTAACGAGCTGAAAGGAAGCTCGGCCATCTTTTCTTGTTTCGTGTCGGAAAAGAGCTCAAAGACGACATTTTTTGGAACCAAGTGATTTTAGGACCATTATGACTCCACCGATTCTGAGGACCTGCACAATAAAAATACCCGCATAAATCTGTTCGACATGTTAAAAACATCTTGAAACATGTTATAAGACTCTGACAGAAGTGCTAAATCCATGGTAAAAGCATGATAAAACCCACATTTGTAAAATCTATAGCTAATTAAGCCATTTTTACTATAAATAGAAGGGTAAATAGTCATTTTTACCATTGTTACCATATTGAGCCTTTGAGAACGTTGTGAAGCTGCGAAGTTGACGGAGCGAATTCTTCCCCGTGCTGACACCATTCATCGAACGACTTGCTCCAGGTAGGTTCCCCTTGCCATGCGCTCTCTTTTGAGTCCTTTTTTAAGCATTTTAACGGTGGGAATTGGCCGTTTTGGCAATTTTTTGGAGCGTTGGTGCGCTCTCGGTCAGCGCGGATTTCCCGCGCGGGACCGCGCTGATCGAAATAGAATTGAACGTACCACCTTCCCGGTCAGCGCGGAAAACCCGTGTTCTTCCGCGCTGACCTGGAGAAAATACAAAGCACTGCCATTGTCAGCGCGGCTGTTTTAAAAACAGCCGCGCTGGCGCAACAAAATTTTGTTTTTTAAGTTTTTGAACGTGAAAACTTTTATAGCCAGCACTCTAATATTTTTTAATGTTTATGCAGGACGCAATGGCCTTTCAGTGGCAAGAGAGGGCCCATGATGTTGAGGATATAGCTGCTTTTGCAAGAGCAGATTGCCGAGATGCCATGCGGGCGTGCGGATTCCTAAAATTCTTCCTGACTCCACGCTTGAGAGCTCATCATGACTTACTTGAGTTCCTGATCCGGTCATGGAACCCAATAGACGGCAAATTTACCATCCGCGGTAAAGACATTGAGTTCGACCACATGGACATATATTTCTTGACTGGATTGTCGCGCCGGGGCGCGAGGCCTATTCTGGAGGGGCAACGGCCCAGCGGCGAGACTCTCGACCAACTCATGGCTCGAGTATGTCCAGAGGCAGAGAAAACGCGGAGTGGGAAGGTGTCAATTCCCACGGTGACAGATATAGTCCTTCGCACCATCCTTTTTATGGTGACCCGGGCAGCGGGAAGCTTAGCCAACCATGAGGCCTCGAAGACCCACCTGCTGCTAGCTCTTGAGTGCTTACAGCCTACTGTGTTTGACTGGGCCACAGCGGTGACCAACAGCATGAAGAGGCAACTCAGCAACTGTCGTCGCGGAGAGACGAAACAGTTTGGCTATGGGTCGCTCTTACTCCCACTCATTCTGGAGCGGGTGCCAGCCATGCGGCTGCAGACTATGGCCGTGGATCCACCTAGAGGTCCCCGGGAGACGAGGGCCACTCGATGGGCTCGCATTATGCCACGCGGAGGTGGTGGCCGGCCAGCTGCTTGGGGAGTGATCTTTCGAGAGTGGTTGGAGCAGCAGATCATTTTTGTTGAGGACTGGCCATACGCAGGTATGGACTTCCGCAACGATCCTGACATGCCACTGCCCGCAGGAGAGCATTGGGATGATGCAGGTATGACACTTGACCTTTTTTAAATGTTTTAATGTTTTTTGATTTTTTATGTACATGTCTTGATAAATGTCACGGTGCGCAGATGTGGGACCTGTTAGACCCATCGGCTTAGCCCCAGAGGCACGGAGAGAGGGGCAAGGAGCTGGAGCCCTGGCCTTAGTCCCTCCAGGAGTTGATACTTCAGAGGCGATAGCTCGCAACCTTGAGGGTTTGCTGGAGGGTGTGCCAGACTACCAGGGAGTCGAGGAGGTTCCCATAGAGCACCAGATCCACACAGTGGGGGTGGCACCTAGGGTGCACCGCTTGTTGAGGCGGGTGGCACGAGCAGCTGTGTGCTATAGAGAGCACAACCCAGCACAGTAGTCGCCTAGGTTTCCTTTTGATGTTTGAGAAACATATGTCTCGAATGTATGGAGAACAGTGACTCTTATTTTTGACACATACACTTATTTTTTGAGCGCCTCAGTGCGCCACATGATATATATATATATACATACCGATTTTTGGATGGATCTTGTTACATGTGATGATGTTTCGTTTATGTTATGCAAGTGTTCAGTACAAATGTGATCTTATGTATGAATTGCACAACACATGACCCATATATTTTAATGTTTTTAATGCAAGCTTAAAAGCACACATAGCACGCATGCAAACTATGCTTGAGGAAATATCTTATTTACATATGCTTTACTCTACTATGCTTTCTATGTCTTCTTGTATGATGTTATCTATTTCGCAAATGTCTGTCTAACACATGATTTTCCAATGCATCAGTCAACGTGTTTAATCGTCTCGGAATATGTTGATATGTGATATAGTCAAAATTCCTTTCTAACAATCTGACACGTAGATACAACCTTAGGATACGTTGGTCTCTGACGGAATATCGCCCGTTGAGTTGATGAATGACAAGTTGGGAGTCCAGGTTTACCATCATTGCTCGAATGCCGAGATCAACTGCTTCGACTAGTAGCTCAATTACGGCACTGTATTCAGCAACATTATTAGTGGTATGACCGAGGCAGACTCCTTGAAGATCTAGCAACTCTCCGTGAGGATCATAAATTGCCCACGCCGTAGAGGACAAATTGCAAGTACTACGGAAGGCGCCATCAGCGAAACCAACATAAGGTGCACTAGACATCTGCACAAGAAGGAGAAAACACAATAAGAGGCAAACACGCCTTCACACCAAAGCAAAACATGAAATCATGCACACAAAACACACTAAACACGCGTATGTACACACTGAGTGCACGAAGTCATGCATAATATTTCTTCAGATACAGCCCATTGCGGGGCTTGTTAAGAGGATTTCCTTCGTAATCAATCAACTCATATGCGCCCTTTTGTAAAACTCTTTTCACGATATAGGGACCTAGCCACATGGATTCGAGTTTTCCTGCCCCCAGCTTATCTTTAGCTTGATCGTAGAGCAGTACTAGATCTCCCTCAACGAAGGAACGAGGATGAATATTCTGGTCAAAGTGAGCCTTGACTCTCTTCTTTTGCACTTCGATAGCCAGAGAAGCTAAACGACGAGTCTCGTCTAGCCGTTCTAGGTAAAGAAGTCGTTCCTCCACCGGAGTGGTGTTGGGAAGCAACTCGACAGCTAATTTCAACGAAGGAATCTCACATTCGACAAGAAGGGTAGCCTCCAGTCCATAGACCAACTGAAACGGAGTGAAACCGGTGGCGTCCTTCACAGAAGTCCGGTAGGCCCACAAGGCTGGGAACAACATCAGATGCCAATCAGACTTGTGCGTATTGACGGTGCGTTGAAGCATAGTGATCAAAACTTTGTTCACGGCTTCGACTTGACCGTTAGATTGTGGATAGTACGGTGTCGAACTATCTTGCCGCAAGCCTAGTTGGGTCGTTAGTTCTGTCATCATGTGATTTCGGAAGTGCTTTCCGTGATCCGTGAAAATAGCCTGAGGGACTCCGAAACAAGTAATGACATGATTGAATAAAAACTGCGCCGCCGTGTAACCGTCTTCGTTTAGTGTAGGCATCGCTTCGGCCCACTTTGTGAAATAATCCACGGCAACGATGATGTATCCATGCCCCCCGGCTGAACGAGGGTTACAGGACGTATAATCGATGCCCCATTTGGCAAATGGACCTATGGTGACAACAGGGTGCAGTGGTGCAACAGGTGCACGTATCTTCCGGTGGTAAACCTGGCATTCATGACATGCACGGACAGCAAGGATGCAATCCTTGAAAATGGAAGGCCAGAAATAACCAGCAAGGAGGATCTTCTGGGCGGTAGCATATCCGGACATATGGCCGCCACAAGCGCCAAAGTGGCAGTCATTCAACACCCGCTCAGCCTCCTCGAGAGTCAAGCAACGGCGGAGAACAGAATCAACGCCGAGGCGGTACAGGGTATCGCCCAAAATGCGATAGGGTTGAGCTTGGTGACGAATTCGCCGTCGGGCATCTTTTGATACGTTTGGACGGAAGGAAGACGTCTGCAAATATACGATAATGTCCCCGTACCACGGGTCGAGGGTGCTGATGAGAAACAATGTTTCATCCGGGATATGCTCCTCCGAATGAGATGGTGTGGAGTGAGATGGTAAGGAACAGAGCAGTTCAGCAAAGACCAGAGATTTCTTAGACTTGGCCGCAGTGAATTCCAAGTCGAACTCTTGGAGGATTACAATCCACTTCGAGTATTTGCCCCCCAGCAGTTGACGTGACAAAATGTAGGTCATGGGGTTGCAGTCAGAGATCATGGTCGTCGTGCGCAACAGGATATAATGCCGGAATCGTTGGACGGCGCAGACAGCTGCCAATGCCAACTTCTCGACATATGCGTAACGAGTTTCTGTATCCAGAAGGTTGCGACTAAGATAATAGATAACGTGCTCGGTGCCGTCATCATCATCCTGCACCAGAACCATGCCGATGGTGGTGTCAGCGACAGCTAGATAGAGAGTGTAATCATGGTGGTAGTTCGGAGGTCTTAAGAGCGGAGCTGAGATAAGAAGGTCTTTAAGGCACTCGAAAGATTCCTGGGTGATAGCATCCCAATGAAAGGGTGTGTCTCGTTTTAACAACCGTGTGAAACCCTTAGCCACCTCGGCATAATTCAGAATGAATCGTCTGAGAAAATTAGCTTTACCCTACAAGCTCTGCAATTGCTGCAAAGAGGCAGGAGGAGGAAGATTCAAAATGGCCTCGACTTTGAGGGGATCCAGATGGATGCCTTCTCGGGAGACGATGAACCCGAGTAGTCGGCCAGATTCTATGCAGAAGACACACTTATGCGGATTAAGTCGAATACGGTAGTGTCGACAGCGGAGAAAAATCTCGCGTAGATGAGATGGATGGTCTTGACGTTTAGCTGAATGAGCTGGGAGGTCATCCAGGTAGGGCTGTACGATGTGCCGGATATCATGGAAAGCATACGACATCGCACGCTGGAAAGTGGCACCGGCATTTTTGAGACCGAAAGGAAGCTTCTTATAAGCGAAGGTGCCCCAAGGACAAATGAAAGCTGTCTTATGCTGGTCTGCAGGGGCTATGTTGATCTGGTTATAACCAGAGAAGCCGTCCATAAACGAATAAATCTCACTTCCTGCACAGTCATCAATAAGCTGATCAATAAAAGGTGTAGGAAAGTTATCTTTTGGACAAGCACGATTGATATCGCGGTAATCAACACAAACTCGGATAGTGCCCTGCTTTTTATTCACAGGGACGATATTGGACACCCACTCTGTGAGGGGAATGGCATAGATGAAACCAGCTCGAAGAAGCTTTTCAACTTCGGCCTTGATGGCTGCAGCCTTTCGAGGGTGCACTGGACGTAAGCGCTGACGAACAGGCTTAGCGCCTGGATAAGTAGGTATTTCGTGCACCACAATACTAGGGTCGATGCCGGGCATTTCCTCGTAAGACCATGCGAAGACATCACGAAATTCACGAAATAAAGCGGTATAAAGTTGAACTTCCTCAGGAGTGCATGTGACTCCAATGAAAATATTCTCGACAATCCCTGGTTTGACAGAGATGTCGATAGGCTGGGTCTGCGTGATGTTACCCATATTGCCTTCCGAAGACACTTGATATAGCTGAACAGGTGTTTGGAGAGGTGGAGATGGGACACATGAAGCAAACCGCTCGAGACATGCGACCATTTCCGAATGTGGAGGGAGAAACGAAGAACGATGGTGGTGATCTAACCAAGGGAGTTCTTTGAGAGACATAGTCTCTATGATGGCCTCATCAGAGGGAAATGTTTCCTTCAGGGGATCCGAAGTGGCCTCATCACCCAGCCAAGGGAAATGATCATATGAATCAGGAACACTGCTTGAAGAAGCAGGTTCAGGAGGGGGAGCCGATGCAGCGACAATCTCGATGTAGTTGAGCTCGGCAGGACTCAACGGCATCATATCACCCCAAGAGTCTTCCTGATTCAAGGGAGGAAGAACCCATGGATCAGAACGTACTGAAATCATGTTAACAGGGGCGAGATTCGGAGGTGGGAGGGGAAAGACTCCCATTAAGGAGGGATCTTTGAATAATCCAGCACCCACACTCACTAATGACTTTGAGGTATGCTCCACGAATGGCACATTTCCTTCAGAAGAGGAAGCAAAAAAGGACAGCTGGTCCACCGTGACGATTCTTCCTTGATGGGGAAAGCGAACGACACGGAACAAGGAGGAAGCCACGGCTTGCATGGCGTATGTCCAGCTTTGTCCAAGGAGGAGGTTGTAAGTGAGATTAGCGTCAACAACTTCAACCTCTACTTCTACGGTTTTCCCTTCTAAAGAGATAGGAAATCGTGGGAGGATACCATATGGACGAGATTCTCTTCCGTCGAAAGCTTCCAGGGTCGTAGGAGACTGGCTCAGAGCAGGAGAACCAATAGCCTTCCAGCAAGCAACTGACATGATGCAGGTTGAGGCACCCTCATCAATGACTGTACGATGGATCGTTTTGCCGTTGATGAGGACCTGTATAAGGAAAGCCACCTGATGAGGCAGTCTCTGTGTAAAACCCTCGAGATCAAAAGAAATTAAATCCGAATCTGCCGGGTCGATGCCACCAATTGCTGATAGCAAGGACTTCCTCTGGGAGGGGCAGCTCTGGAGGACTTCTAACGCGGACATAGCAGACGGAGCCTGAGCTAAGTCCTCGACAATGCTATAGTGCTGGGCAGCACGAGCATTGGGGTTATAAGATGACTTCCTGAGTACACCTTTAGGAGGGGGTCGTGGGATCGTCTCAGTGCTGGGCCGTTCGATGTGAAGGGGACCAGAACTGGATGGAGGAGCGCTGGAGGGAACCTCCGGCTCTTTCCCGGCTAGAGATGGATAATCTTTCGCTCGAGTTGAAACATGGATGGGAATCGTTCCAGCCATGAACACTTGAGGACCGAATGAGGAAGAGGATTGAGAGGGATCTGCCAGCTGATGTGTCTGCTGGGAAGGGAAAGGCTCTTTTAGCACAGCAGGAGGCCCCGGAGCACCTTTCAAAAGTCGACTAACCTCGGACCGCCTAGGGCAATCCTTCGTGTAGTGATCCTCCTCGCAGATGAGACAAGGATACTTAGGCTTTCGTTTAGCTCCTTCTTCGGAGGGAGGTTTAGGAGGGTTCTGCTTGGGCTGTCCAGATTTATCTTTAGCCTTCCCTTTCTTTTTGCCTTTCGAGGATTTTTCCGCCGCGGTGGACTGGACGGCATTTACCTCGGAGGTAGTCCCAGAAATTGATTGGCCCTGAGAAGCATTTTCGTTAGAGGCATTCTGTTTTTGCTTCCCAGGGTTCGCGGCTGATTTCTTTGATGATGAATTGACAGAACCAATGACTCCATCAACAGAAGGCTTTGGTGGAGCTTTGGGCTGTCCAGGCCTCGGGGCATCTGGCAAATACTCATACAAAGTGCCCGACTGAGAGTACACTAAGTCGAGGTACTGAGCTCGCGCGATTGCTTGCTCTTCAGTTACACACGCTCCCATTGCAATGTCTTTTGCAATCTTAGGGACAAAGGAAGTCGTGAACCAGTCGGTCAGGAGTTGATCGGGAATCCAAAATTTAATCAAGCGACGACGCCTTCTCCATTCATGTATATGATCAGAGATGTGCGTAGCCGTATCCTGTTTGAGAGACGTGAGGAGATGTGTCCTAGTCTCGTACCGAATGGGTAACTGAAAATGAGTCAGAAAGGCCATAGCCAACAAGTTGAAATCGTGAAACATGCCGCGATTTAGTTCGATGTACCACTTAGTAGCTGAACCAGTGAGAGTCCTTTGAAAGAGGCGAAGCCGGATAGAATCATCAAGCCATGAGTTGGATGAACACCAAAGGTGATAAGTCATTACATGGGCCTGAGGGTCTTCACCAGCTTTGCCATCAAACTTTGGACAGTCACCAGGAATTTTGGTTGGAACCGGTGGCCAATACGGATTATGCAAAATAGGATCATTTGTTAACTTGGACACATCAGGTAGTTCCAACGTTGCTAAGAATGGTAGCTGCGGGTTAAAGGACATTTGTGGCTACGGATTCGAGGCGACATTAGGGTTCCAACCAGATGGTGGTTGCCCCCACGAACTCTGTCCGGACGGACCTGGCCCAAAAGGGCCTGGCGCGTAAGAACTTTGTCCTGATGGACCTGGCCCAAAAGGGCCTGGTGCATAGGGAGCTTGTCCGTAGGGGTTCTATCCATACGGATTCTGGCCATATGCGGACGGCTGTCCTTGTGTCTGCCCCCCAGCTCCCCATGTATTAGCAACTTGGCCCGCAGGTGCACCATACTGATAATTTTGGTAAGGAGTGACCTGTGGCTGTTGATAATTTTGATAAGGAGCAAACTGAGTTTGCCCCTAGGGTTGCTGGTAGCCATATGGTTGCTGGGCCCCATATTGAGCCTGATAGGGAGGCTGCATCTGGTATGAAGGTTGAGGCTGAGGCCCACCTTGCATTTGATAACCCGTTTGAGTTTGAGGCCCAGAGTAATGTCCTTGAACCGGCTGGGGTTGAATCATTTGTCCCGAAGGTTGACTTGGTTGGATTTGAGATGGACCTGGTTGGCCAGCAGGATGGACTTGCTAGGTACCAGGTTGTCCGTGAGCCACCAAGGGTTGTCCTTGCGGAACGGATGACTGAGCTGGCTGGATAGCTGGTTGACCCTGAGGTCGGCCAGCTTGTCCAGGTGGAAGATTAGGGCGGACAGCGGGTTGACCTTGCTGCATAGAAGGTTGTCCCGTTTGCCCCCCAGGGTGCACAGACTGAGTGGAGGGCTGGCCTTGCTGTATAGCAGGTTTCCCCCCTTGGTGCATAGACTGAGCAGAGGGTTGGCCTTGCTGTATAGCAGGCTGCCCCCCTTGCCTAGAAGGGTTCATGGATTGAGCAGTAGGTTGACCCTGCTGAACGTAGGGTTGCCCACCCTGCCTAGAAAGATGACCAGACTGGGCGGTAGGTTGGCCCTGCTGTAAGTAGGGTTGCCCTCCCTGCCCAAGAGGATATCCCTGCTGGACCGCTGGTTGATTTTGAGGATTATAAACTGACCCAGTTTGTCCAGATGGGTACCCTTGCTGGAAACCGGGTTGGCCTTGTTGAATGTAAGGCTGCCCTGGTTGTCCAGTTGGGTAACCTTGCTGGGTACCAGGTTGCCCTGGATATCCAGTAGGTTGACCTTGATATGAATACGACGGACCTCCAACGACCGAGGGTTGTCCCTGGTAGGGTTGTTCCTGTGGGCCCCCAGATTGTCCTGGGTAAGGTGGGCCATAAAGTGGTTGCCCCTGAGGGGTTTGCACATAAGGCGGCTGACCTTGATTGGGTGGTCCTTGGGGCTGTCTGGGAGGATTCTGGCTCCCATGGAAAACATGAGTAACGGGATCATACGTAACGTTCAACGATTCCTGGTTCTCTTCGAAAGGACGATGAGGAAGGACCGACATGTTCTCGAGGTACTGGCCATTTGCATCATAATAAAAGAGCGGACCTTCGTAATCTGGGTCCACAATGGGCTGCCGATGAGCATCATATGGCCCTGCTCCTGGAACACCACCAGGAAAGGGCCCAGCTTCAGGGTTCGTAGATGAGGATGCTGGCACAGCACTGATGACCGGAGTCGAACGCGCTACACAAACGATTGGATTGGTGGGAACTGAGGTAACGGGCGTGTTAAGCCCTGAAGTAAGAGGTGTATTAAGAGGCCGCGAAACAAAGGGCCCGGTGGTGGCAATAAGACTAGGATCCCATATAGTCGTAGAAGTAGTTCTAGCGGCTATCCTATCCCTCATTGATTGATATCATGGAGGGAGTGGAGAGGAAGCCGGGATCGGAGTCTCAATGTCCATCACCATGGGTGTCTCACCTGTGCTGGAAGCTGTCTCATCCATGGGGGAAGTAGACATTAGAGATGACATACTGAGAGGGGTACGAGGGGTATAATCGCTGTCAGGCTCCCAGATAGGATTCCAATCTTCTATATAATCTTCGTCGCCTGGGGCACGTACATTGATAGGCTGGATACTCGGAACAATGGGAAGAGTACCGCTTACAACTGGTACCTCTGGAGCAACAGAAGATGGAGAACCTTGATCACTTGGACCGGGAGTTGATGGGTCAGCCAGGATGACAAGACCCCTTAGAAAACCTAAAGCAAACTAACGATAAAGACCCTACTCAAAACTAACGCACACAAGATCTAATCAGGTGATGTTATCGTGGCCGAATTAATTTTAAGACACAAGAACCAAACTTGACCTTTTCATGTTTCAGGAGTCGAGAAAAGGACGAAAAGATGACTCCAGTCTCCTTCAAATGTTTAATGAGCACGAAGTGACAAGACGCTCATAGGCACCTTTTCATTTAGGGAGTCCGAAAAGGATCAAAAGTGACTGCTCTGGAGATTTCTAGGTATAAGGTTTACCAAGCGACCCGTAAAACTGCTTATACACCTCAGCAATCGTATGAGAGCCAAGGACTTTCCGTACTGCAGTCAATCTTCCCGAATGCTGTGTTCGGTGCGTTACGGTTCACACGGCGGCAGACTCGGCTTCCTATGGATAAAGGATAAAAGCCTAGTGGGGTCTCCCTATATACGCGACGGTACGTGGGAGCGCAGTCCGTGTTAGACCACTATCGAGTCACAGAAGGAGGAATCACCCAACCATAATGTGAAACAACAGTGACTATGTTTAAAGACGCCGGAACACGTCTCTAACCTAGACCTCTAGATGTTTGCGTTTAGTTCCAATGCGTTTTTAGATTCATTCGGTTCATTTTATAGTTGATCTTGAAATTAAGTTTCGATTTCAGGTCCTATCGTATGTTCTCTCACAATTACCTAGATGCAAACTACATGCCAAAGAAAACCATTTTGTTCGATGAATTCTAGCTATGAAAGGGTAAAGAGATTTCGATCAAACAAAACGAACACAAGCAATCAAACAATCCTAATGCAGCTAAAGGCAAGGAAAGGAAACTTTTTCTTTTGAAAATGCAAATCAACGAAATGTTCTTTTCCTTTTCAATTCTCAAAAGCAAAGCTACTAGTTTGATTTTCTTTCAATGGCACAAAGCATCTAAATGAATTTGGAGGAACCGGAACACCAAGCAAATCACTTAATGAAAGCACACAAAGTTCCCAAAACATCCAACAAAGATTTCCAAATCAAAAGGAAAACCAAGTTCCGCACGAGCTATGTGATCTAGGCTCGGCAAGACAAGCAAGGATTCAAACAAGGAGGAAGCGAGAACCCCTCGGAAACACAACCAAAAACACTTCAACAATCACTGAACGAGTGCAAAAACAAATCTGAAGTTGGCTGGTCAAACAAGAAAACAAGATCCTTACGGAAGGCTTGACACACACACGGCCACTAGATACCCTAGGGCTAGAATGCGAAATCAAAGGAAAGAGGCAAACACCCGAAGGATAAGAGTTACAACCAGTCAAATAGAGATTCAACACAATCCAGTAGCTGTAAAAGTGATGGCGGAAATACAAACCAAGCAGCGAAAGCAAAGA
Organism: Pinus tabuliformis; assembly: GCA_031772625.1. Taxonomy (NCBI): domain Eukaryota; kingdom Viridiplantae; phylum Streptophyta; class Pinopsida; order Pinales; family Pinaceae; genus Pinus; species Pinus tabuliformis. Next base: position 993,534,481 of record CM062820.1, read on the forward strand.
GGAAGGTATTTGCAAAAACCGAAAGATGAGCAAAAACGAAACCCTGTGGGACAAGACTTCGCAAACAAGCAGCTCAGAGTTCAGATAATGAAAAACAAGTCACAAACCAAGTGGAGAGAAGAGGGGAAAGCTAAAGCAACAAGTTCAGGAGGCTAATCCGGACAAAAATGAATTCTACAGGATCAGCGCGGGTAGCCTTCAGCAACTCGGCGTTGACAGGAGGAGGCCTGTAGCAACTTTGCGACGTCAGCGCGGAAATACACGGATAAAGGGCGCTATCTTAGAAAAACGAGGTCAGTGCGACTATTAATCACACAGGCACGATGACAGGGAGGACAAAGAAGCAGGTGTGCGACGTCAGCGCGGAAGCACACGGATAAAGGGCACTGCCTCTAAAAACCAGGTTAGTGGAACTATTAATCGTGCAGGCGCGATGACGAGGATAACAAAGAAACAGGGGTGCGACGTCGGCGCGTCTGTTCTGAATTAAACCGCGACGAGGGTGAAAATGAGTAGAATCAAGGCAGAAAACTCCCAAACCAAAGGTAGAAAGTATTTTAACAGTTAAGACACTTCCCAGATGGACCCAGGAAGGCTACAAGCAGAAAAACAATCCCCAAAACTCGAAAAGAGAGAAAAATCAAATTCAAACACAAAAAGTGGACACAAGAGACAAAAGGCTGCTCCCCAGCGGAGTCGCCAAATTGTTGGAGAGGTAAATCCCCCCTACGGATAGAGGCGATCCCTACTAGCCCAGCAAGGGTCTAGCAACAATCAGTCAATGCTACTACGCATGTTCCTAATTGCAATTAAACAAGAGGTAAAGAGCACCTACTTGGATTCCAGTGCTGTCGTTTGACGAAGAGATGCCGCCTTCGCTCCTTTGCTTTGGCTGGTCATGATCCTTCACGATCTCTGCGAATAGACACCTGCATACACGAAGAGGAAACAAACACAAGCGTGAAATCTAATAAAAGCAACCATACATCAGTGAGAAAAGATGTAATTCACATTTAACCATTGCATAGACAAATGAGAATGGAACAATAATAGCAGTCATCTATTATTAATCAAATAGGGAAGAGTACAACCAAATGTTCTGACGTCGGTAACCTTTTCAGGAGGGGCCGGTCAGCAAGTGTCTCAAGCATTCACTTTTGGAAATGATTCTCCCAAGACAAGCAAGTCTCTCTCTCACACAAGCAACACAAAACAACCTTCCCTAAGCAATCAATCACTTCCACACCTAGCACACCAAATACCTATAGTAGCAGCAATCTGAGCACTATAAGCTCTATACAATCCAAGCTATTCCAAAACTAGCTGCTCATGGTAATGGTGGAAGTTTATATAGGAGAAGGAGCCTCCTAAAAGGGTGGAAGGATGAGCTTATCCTCAAGGGAAATGGTTGCAAAGGGTCAAACAAACATGCCATAGAAGGGAGTCGATACTCACAAAGCCAACAACCAAGCCTGGAGTTATCTGGAAGGCTGGCTATTGGAACAAATTCGCCCAAACAGGATCAGCGCGGATTATAAGGTAACTGACGCGCTGATGTCGCGCCTCGATAACGGGGAAAGTCGTGTCAGCGCGACCAAATACAAAGGAGAGGTGCGCTGGCTCATAAAATGCGACCAGTGTGGAAAAGTGATGTTCTTCCGCGCTGGCAGCGCACTGAATACACTACAATCTGCCAGTCATCGCGGATATTTTAGAAACAGACGTGCTGATGAGGAAAACTTTGGAAAAGTGGGTTTTGGGCCAGTTCAGAAGGCATGAACTTGATTATTGTGAATTCTCGACACAGTAAGGTGACTGATAGGGAGACAGTGACAAATTACTGTGTAACACCTCGTTCTACTCTTTATTGGCGAATACAGACCCTGTCGACAAGCTGGGACAAGAACTCCTAAACATGCATATATAAGGACAGGAACTGGGAACAGTTGACTCTACGCACTGAAGGGACACAAAGTCTCTTTCCAATGACCCTTACTAGTTGAGTTGGGTAGAGGAGAGGTAGGAAGTAGCTCTGGAACGATTATCTGGTCTCCCCTAAGGCTAAGATCACCTCCTAACCCTTGTACGATTAGACGGTATCACCTAACTAAGGCAGGTATACCTCCTAACCCTTGTACGATGAACCTGTCTCAACTAACCTAAGGCAGGTATACTATATCTATAGCCGGGATAAACTAACTGGGTGAAACACCTGGATGCGTAAGCAGGCTCGACTGTTAAGGACCGGCAACGGGGCTCGACTGATAAGGAGAGGTCCGGCAGGGTGAGGTAACGAACGCTCGACTAAAAGGCTGCCATCGCCCTTTTTTTTACTTATTTGAGAGGCCAATAAGTAAATTGAAACTTTAGTTGCTCGACCATAAGGTCTGTCAGGGGCTCGACTGATAAGGAGAGGATGCGCAAGTAGGCTCGACCATAAGGATGCGTAAGCATGCTCGACTGTTAAGGAGAGGGAGAGGTGTCGTTAGGTCGCTTGACCATAAGGGATGGAGTCACTCACTATTCATATGGTGAGGGATTTATCGCTCGACCATAAGGTCCGGAGGTGCTCGACCATAGGACCTTTAGGTGCTCGACCATAAGGATGCATAAGCAGGCTCGACTGTTAAGGAGAGGACCTTTAGGTGCTCGACTGATAAGGAGAGGATGTGTAAGCAGGCTCGACTGTTAAGGAGAGGACCTTTAGGTGCTCGACTGATAAGGAGAGGATGCGTAAGCAGGCTCGACTGTTAAGGAGAGGACCTTTAGGTGCTCGACTGTTAAGGAGAGGGCCGCCATCGAGAGGATGCGTAAGCAGGCTTGACTGTTAAGGAGAGAACTGGTAGGGGCTCGACCATAAGGGACGGAGTCACTCACTAGTCATATGGTGAGGGTGCGTTAGCACACTCGACTGTCCAGGAGAGGGATTTATCGCTCGACCATAAGGTTCGGAGGCGCTCGACTGTTAAGGAGAGGGCCGCCATCGTCGCCATCGATTTATCGCTCGACCATAGGGATGGAGTCACTCACTATTCATATGGTGAGGGTGCGTTAGCACACTCGACTGTCCAGGAGAGGGATTTATCGCTCGACCATAAGGTCCGGAGGCGCTCGACTGTTAAGGAGAGGGCCGCCATCGCCGCCATCGAGAGGAGAGGGGCTCGACCGTTAGCCCCCCCACCCAATAAGTAAATTGAAACTTTAGTTGCTCGACTGGTAAGGAGAGGACCGGCAGGGTGCGTAAGCACGCTCGACTAATAAGGCCGCCATCGGCTCGACTGATAAGGAGAGGAACTTTAGTTGCTCGACTGGTAAGGAGAGGACCGGCAGGGGCTCGACCATAAGGGAGAGGACCGGCAGGGTGAGCCTGTCGAACTCTCGACTAAAAGGCCGCCATCGATGGAGTCACTCATTCTGATGCCCACCACCCAATAAGCATCAAGGATAGCACACTCGACTGTTAAGGCCACCATCGGCTCGACTGTTAAGGAGAGGGCCGCCATCATGCCCCCGGCAGGGTGAGGGATTTATCGCTCATCCATCATATGGATGAGGGTGAGCCTATCGAACTCTCGACATATGGGAGAGGTACGTGGGAGGTCCGTTAGGGGCTCGACTGATAGGTATGCATAAGCAGGCTCAACTGTTAAGGAGAGGACCTTTAGGGTGCGTAAGCATGCTCGACTAATAAGGATGCGTAAGCAGGCTCGACTGTTAAGGAGAGGACCTTTAGGTACTCGACCACAAGGGAGAGGACAGGTGCTCGACCATAAGGATGCGTAAGCAGGCTCGACTGTTAAGGAGAGGACCTTTAGGTGCTCGACTGTTAAGGATGCGTAAGAAGGCTCGACCATAGCCCCCCCACCCAATAAGTAAATTGAACCTTTAGGTGCTCAACCATAAGGTCCGTCAGGGGCTCGACTGTTAAGGAGAGGGAGAGGAGAGGGAGAGGAGAGGAAACGAGCAACTCTCTTTTGGGGTAGGGGCCCCAAAAGGGAGGTCCATCAAGGTGCGTAGCACGCTCGACTAATAAGGCCGCCATCGGCTCGACTGGTAAGGAGAGGAACGAGAAGAACTAATAAGGCCGCCATCGCTCGACTAACAGGAGAGGAATTCTATATGTCATTATGACAGATATTATATATGTCATTATGCCATCTCCTACCTCTCCCTCCCACCTTTTGGCCTTTCAATCTCTCCTTACCTTCCAAGAGAACCCAGCGTATCAGTTCTCAATTCTACCCTACCTACCCAACTAGCGAATAACCTACCTATCTCTATCAAAGTGCCTCTCTTCTTCTTTAAGGAAGGTTGATACTTACATCCAGAAGGTTGAGGCCCCCCATCTAGTTGGACACCATAGCTTAAATTGTTGGGAACTACCCATACCTTTTGGTTTTTCTTTATGGATGGAGTTATAAGGGTAATGCCCAGAGCAGAGCTAGTCTTTATAATCTTTTGATGCTTCTTATCACTTCGTGCCTTTTGAGGGCGATTAGGTTTTTTTCTTTTATATATTAACCTACCTAACCATGTAAGTAGATGATGCCTAAGCTTCTATCCCATCTCAGTTATTGGTAAGCGTGCATAATTGGTAATATGGTCGAGTGATAGTGGTAATTGGCCTTCCCCTTGCTTCACTATAGAAAGGGTTATGGGTTATATACGTCCCCTTTTCTACGCCCCTTCCCCTACGTAGTTATCACACGGGGGGAAAGATCATAGCAATTAGGATATTCTCTGGGTTCTCCTGCTCGAACCAACCCATCCAGAGATATACACATATATGAATACATATACGAAGATAGATAGGTCTCGTTGAGCGGGCAAGAGCGGGCCTGGGACTTATAAGCAGATAGACACGAGGTAATCTCATTGAGCCGGTGGTTGCTTGGCCATGCAAAGATAGAAAAGTGGTTGAGGGTAGTTGACTTCCGATTAGAGCATCCGACCATCCTTTTTCTTGTTAGCGGGCCCTTGTCCAATCCTTCTGGTCGGGAGGAGCTATTACAATCTGTCTGGCCAGGTAACCGGTTGCCCTACTTTTTGAGTAGTCTGCCCTACTTCTTTTAGTAGGGAGTCACTTACAGCTATTTGGTTTCACCCATTGGGAGGACGGTAATCCCAACGATAATGAACTTGCTGTCGGGGAGATTCATCGCGTTCACTCTACCCGAACTCTAATCCGGCGGCGGGTAGTATTTTCTCTAGTTGGATGCCACCCGTACAGCTGCTGAGGATTAGAAATTCTATTTCGTTTAGGCAGCTAATTAATATGTTGACTCATTTGAGAATCTTATTGAATTCCTATCATTGTGGGTGAAGGATGGGACTTTTTTGAGCTCCTCATACCGGTAGGCAGCTCCTCTCAAATGGATGGGCTCCATCCCACAGGGCCAGCTAATACACTAATGATTTGCCGCTATCCCGCCCCCACACCGGTTGAACTCCTTTCTGTTAAGCAGGGTTGCTTCGTGTTGCAGGGTTGAACTCCTTCCCGATGGTTTATTGAACTTGGAGCTTTCTTTCCTGTCCTACCTAATAAGAATTGAGGAAAGAATGAACGAATGACCTTTAGGGGTACACTCTCCCTCATCTACCACTACCGGAGGTTTGAATTATTATCCCCTAGTTCTTCTATATTACAATTATTTATGCTTGAGAATGTATCTTATTACTTTGAGTTTTGGTTGACTGCCGAGGGGATAGGAGGCAGGGCAGGGATGCTCAGCGGGAAGGAATGGTACATGCGGCGCCGGTTCCATTGACAACATGCTCGGATCACTGGATAACGAATCTTTCTTGGCCTGGTATCTATGACCATCTTTTGCTTCTATTGCCATTAGGAAAGAAACATCCCAGTTCACTAGCCAGCTTATGGGATGGGATCCACTTGATGCTAGGAAGCATTAAACGGTCTGGGCTCACTTTAGATTATTGAGCAAGGGCCTCCGAAGGATCACAGGGCAGGAGAACTTGAATTAAGACTTAGAACATACCCTGAGTTCCCACCACATCTTTTGAGCAACTACTTTATATGATATTTAGGCGCTACATTACTTACTACTTTTGTTATATCACCCATATATATATCTATATGAAAGTTAGACTGTTACGGGGCCCAACCTAAACATAGTCTCTTTTATTACTTACGAGGGAACACCATGAGTCACCTCCGGGGGAACACCTTGACATACTCTTTTAGCGGCTTGTACCTACATTTATGTTATTTAGTACCTACTTTACCTACTATTAGCTGTGGTACCTTAATCATTGTGGTACCTTACTAACTGTATTTCCTATTTCTTCTTATTTAGCAGTGGGAACTCGAGCTACGGGAGCAGTGGTACTTCTACTTTCACTTTTATCGATAGATTACGAATCAGTTCGACCTATAGATACCGGTAGTTTGTCGCTACAGGAACTGCTATCTTACCTATATAAACCCTACTACCATAATAATATACATATTGGGAACTTGAATATGAGACACCTAGAATTGATTAGAGGTATGTAGAAGTATGAATTTTTTAGACTATTTTGATACAGTACAGGCCTACCCAACTAGAATAGAACCACAGGAAAGGAAAGGTCCGGAGGGCTTGCGCTTCTGAGGGCAAGGGAGCCACCACTTTGAGGGAGGAGTCTCCACTTAGGCACCGTTATCACATATATAATATGAGAACACGTACGCACCCCCGTTAGGAATAAATAAAGAAGTATGTTCTTAATATTCTAATTATGAGAATTTGGACTATCCATTAGTGTAGTGTCCTCCGGAGGCCGAGCCTGTTTGGGTTTATGCCTTATTAGCTTTGATTTTTACACAGACATTAGTACCGGGGACCGAGCCCATTATCATTTTTCGGGGGCCGAAACAGTCCGATCTGCATGCATATTTGAAACCACAACCACGGTCGAAGTTTGTTCTTATTAGATTCGATACGCTCCAAGGATGAAGAGATTAGATTATTAGTTCGATACGTTCCAAGGATGAGATTACACCCGTGTATATATGAAAGGATTAATTACTTTGACCTCCGGGGGCTCAACCTGTCCATACTTCCAGCCTGTCCATACCTTTTGAGACCTATAGATAAGCAGTGGGACCTCCAGAGTCACTAACAGAACTCTATTTCGCTTTGGGACCTTGCTTCGGAATTCTACTTTCCTTCGGAACTCTACTTTCCTGTGGGACCTAGAAATAGCTTCTTTTTAGATTACACATACTTTGAGCTTGGACCTGGAGATACTGCTAGTTAGTTGCTACAGTACCTACTTTAGGAACTAGAGATAACGTACTACTTTACCTAATACAGACCATATCGCTGGTACTTAAGCGGCTCCTCGGAATGGAAGCGGCTTATCGTTACGGTCGCTGGAACTATTGATTGTTGCTGGGGGAATAAAGTGGCTACTCGTAATGGTCGCTGGAAATCTCGCTGGGACTTCATAAGCGGCTGCTGGTACCGGTCGCTGGGACTCTTGAATATGCCCCTGGTCCTTAAGCGGTGGTACTGGTCTGGGGCATCAAGCTGGGCTCTGAAACTGGTATGAAGCTGGCTGGGACTGGTCGATGTTAACACTTACTTACCCCAAATAACCCAACTTTATCAAACCAATAGGAGGGAGGAATCTCCACTTAGGCACTGTTATTACTTATATAATATGATCACACGTACCACTTTTCTTATATTATGTTAATTTGGACTTGAAATGAGTGTCCTCCGGAGGCCGAGCCATGAGGAGATTATGCCTTCTTAGCTTTTGATTTAGAAAAAGACATTAGTACCTCCCCGGGCCGAGCCCATTAGTAGGAATGTAACCTCTGAGGGCCTAGTGTTATCATACTTCACCTTCCTTAAAAACACTTTCCAGAATACAGGGGTTGAGGTACTCAATGGCGCACCCTCGGATTACGGGATCTTCAGGTAAAGCCCTCCCTCCTATATAGGCAAGGGGATCTTAAGGAAGGGGAAGCCCTCCTTCCATTAACAACTATGGTCTAAGCTCCCTCTTTATGTACGCTCGCCTGTAGTTGTTCATTCCTTCCGGAGGTTTACCCTTATTATCCCTCGTCCTTGGTGCAAAGAGAATAATTAGTATAGGAAAGGTTCATTGCGCTAAACACTCGTACCCCCGCTCGACTCCCTTAAGCAGGACGTTAAGAGCAGTTACCCGTTCAGGCAGGCCTTGAATATGGGCAAAGGAACAACTCGTCGAGGGGAGGGGGGGGGGCTCATTGCGCGAGCCTGAGAGATTAGAGTGAACCCTTGCAAACCCCGATGCTGTTCATGGTATCGTATAGGTTTTCATTCATTAACATATATTAATGGTTGAAGGTCATCCGTCGCAGATGTTGGTGTTAAGATTGAAGGAAGAGATAACTCCCATATCGTTAGACGTAAATGCCTGTACTAGCCGTAACTTAATGGAATATGTGCTTAGGAATATGTGTATAGTCGGATCATACTCTTATATACAATCATTCTCCCCCGGATCAAACTGTAATAGGCTCCCGTCCTGTCTGGATTCAACTTTCATAATATACAGAGAAAACCGTAATAAATAGGCTTCCATCCCGAGGCTTCCCTAGGGAATAGGGCCTTACTTTTCACATTTCCGAAACTAATTCAATTCCTAAAATTGATTATAGCGGTAATGCTTGTAATAAATATCTGGTAATTCATAAAGGGGGTAGGGCATAGCGGGAATGCTTGTAATAAACAATCAGGTAATTCATAAAAAGAACAGAGATGTCAAGAACAATGATTGTTCAACAAAGGTTGTAATTAATGTCAAGACAGTATAACTGACTAGTAATAAGAAGACTCTTGCAGTATCAGTGCAGTAATAAGAAGCCTCTTGCAGCAACAGCACAGTAATAAGAAGACTCGTGCAATAAACAGCGTAGCAATAGATGACAGAGGAAGACAATCAGAAGAAAGAGGCGCGCAGTACAAACAGATGAAGTATGGTTGCAGGGGGAGTATGATCAACAGACAGTAAGGATTATAAAAGCAGAGAATTCGATCCTCTTTGGAAGATACCGTAGCTAGAGGATAAGAAGGCAGATAGAGAAGAAGATGGTAAATAATAAGGCGCTGTCTACATCTTCCACTTTTTGTCTATAAGAGAAAGATTGCCCGAGCAAGCGGGGCGGGGAGAGGCGAATCAATTCCAATATCGTAATGTTGGCGTGTGTATTAAGCAAATCCATCTAGAAATAAGTAGGGTTTAGCTCAGGCTTGGTACGATAAGATTCCTAGCAGCAGTAGCTATAGGAATGGAGGAAGAAGGACCAACAAAAGTAGCAAGTTCACCTACTATAATAGCAGATGGGATAGTTATCGAGGTTACAATAGGATTGGAAAAAACAGAAGGTGCTTGCGAGTTGGGGGAAGAGGAGGTACCAGTGACTATGCTACCTACGTGTTACCACATTGACATTGGGGTGGTGAAATTCTTCAATCTAAAACCCCAATTAATAGACAAACCTCCAGATAGACTAGAAGGAAGAGGGGGTTTGGGAGCTACAGAGGCTCCTATGCCCTGGGTAGAATACTATGGGAAAGGATTTGTCAAGATTCCTAATTGAGCATTTCTAGATTGTAAGGGTGCAACAATCTAACTACTACTCCTTTACTTCCCTATTGGAGCTTCATGTCAATGAATAAGCATTTCTATAGGGTATGGCCTGGTAGGTTATGGTAAGTACAACACTGAAACTCATTGAAGTGGGTCGGTATTGGGGGTTACAACTGGACCCACCAAAAGAGGGTGTAAACTTACCAGGTTACTATGTGGGAGTAGCTTACTCGGGAAAGATTGTTGAGTAGACTGTTTCCGTGCCCAGGCAGGTTGAATGATATGGATAAAATTAGGTTGATACTTCATAATAGTAATAAGAATATGAACTAAAGGGATAGACATCTTGAAGGGGATTTCATACACCTGAACTGGTCTGTTCAATCCGCTGCATTGGCTCTCGAAAGGGCTATGGATCTGAATCTTCAACTCGACATCACTTTTCTACCCCGGTTGTTCACTCTGTTACTGGTGGATATGCTATTAGTGGTGCTTCATCAACTGAATCCACTGCTACCTTTGCTCGGTAAACCAGATATGCAGAATATATCCATGTGCCGTTAGTGTGAGTGTGAGTGTAGATATTTCATTCGTTAGGTAGGAGAGTGCGTTTCATAGCTGGTATTGTGAGTGTTAGTTTATGGTTGGAGAGCTCCCAGCCCTGTGAAAGTCACTTTCCCCAGCCCTGCTTTCCCCACTGCAGGTAGACTACTAATGCACATTACCGCTTCCCCAATCCACCTATCACTTTGAAACTCACCCCAACAGATTGAATAAGAAAGAAGGAGAACCCTTATCCACAGCCATAGTATTTAGCAGCCATAGTAAGTAGTCAGTCGCAACAATCGGAGTTTCACAAAATGCCAACTCCCCTGTACAAAGCTAGTTTTTGGCTTACATAGTGGCATCACAGGGTGAGGTAACGTGTGAGGATAGGACCCGGTAGGGGGCTCGACCAACAGGAGAGGAGTGTTAACGCTAACCATTCATATGGTTAGGCCCGGTAGGGACTCACTATTCATATGGTGAGGGAGAGGAACAACTATCTTTTGGGCCCCCCCACCAAATAAGTACCCCAAAAGCCGCCATCATGCGTAAGCATGACTCGACCACCGCCATCAACTTGAAGAACAACAGGCCGCCATCGCCGCCATCAATTTGAAAGTCGTTTTTGGGTCACTTTCACTCGGGAAATGACAGATTTCACCTCTCCCTCGACCTCGTAACCTCGACCGAGCCCCTAACGGGCCTTATGGTCGAGCCTGCTTACGCATCCTAATGAAATATACAAATAGATTATATATGTTGCAGTAGTTTTCAATGAGATGTAGAATTTCAGGATGAAATAACTAGAATTGGTAACTAGAGATATCATAAATCAATATCATTATATATGTAATTATGCATGAATGACTTGCGTTGCTCAATATTCCAAACCTCCGCCACCCCCCCACCCAATAAGTAAATTGAATGGCAAATATAGTAGCGAAAAAGTAGAAAACCTCCGCCAAGGGAGAGAGATCGAGGTCGCGTTCTTGGGAAAGGTTCGATGTTTATGGTTCCATAGAGTTCGAGGTCTATGGTTTTGTCGATATCGAGGGTATAGTTCGATGTATAGAGTTCTATGGTTCAATAGAGTTCAGTTTTAGTATGTGATAGTTCTCTCTTGTATGTGTGGATATGTATCTCTAGGCAATGACCTCCTGGCTATGACCGGCTTACAAGGATCGGCTATTGGATGACCCTATGGCAATGACCACTGGAGCTATCTGGCACTGACCGGCTTACAATGACTGGGGCTATTGGCAATGGCCTACCTTTAGGCAATGATCGGCAATGACTGACTATGACTGTTGGCTACTGCTTTGACTGGCTCTGATTCAAATGATCGGAAGCAATGATTGAGTATGTGATCAGCAGCAATGATCGACAGCTATGATTGGCTATGACTACTGGCACTGACTATAGCTTGTAGCAAAGACCAGAGCTAGCACTGACTAGAGCTTCTATCAAATACTAGAGCTATCAAATAGAGCTTCTCTCGCAAACATAGCCTGTATGGCCTAGTCAACTAACTCTAGCAACACGTACGTCTAGCCATTGTTTTGTATGGCGCATGGTATCCCATCTCCTCTCTCGGATATGATGAACGGGTGGGTATGGATTGAACAGGTACTTCTCTCATTGTCTGTTGTAAACCTGGTTCAATCCCTCTAATCTATTGGTCACATGGGGAACATAATCCTATCTCGTTCAGTGGATCGATTACCTCCTTCTATCAGGTATGATTACTCGATAGGGACACTTCTCTCTAACGTATGGCGGTGCGTACATCTCTTGTCTGGGAACTCGGAATGCTGGAGTTTGGGGAATGGCTCTATCCAGCACCTCCCCTCCCTGACTGACCCTAATGGCCCTCTTTGAATATCCCTCTTTGAGTGGCCCTCCCTGAAAGGCTAAACCTCCCTGATTTACCCTAATGGCTTTATCTAGCCCCCTTCCCTGAATGGCACTATCCCCTCTCTTCCTTTCCTTATTTTATTATCTTTTCTTTGGCAGTTAATGAGGCAAGCTCTTAGGCCTGGGACTGACTGATACTGATTTAATGGGACTTATGGGACTGCCTTCTTCTTTCATGGGACTTTGACTGACTAACCAATACCTTTCTCCTTACCTTAACAGGAAGAGCTAGTCCAGAGATAGACGTTTTCTTTACTTGCTAACTTTCAGCAAATAAGGTGCCGTAAGGCCGCTCGACCATAAGCCCCCCCACCCAATAAGTAAATTGAATTGACAGGAGGTTGGAACTTGTCAGAGGGTCAAATAGCAGCAGCCAGTGGTTGCCAATAGCCAGTGATGGTGCCAAACAGTCATAGTAGTAAGTCATTACCACCAATAGTCATTCATTCATTGGAAGCCGGTCATAGCTGGGCTGGGTTGCTCGGCTTGGGCTTATGGGAGGGGATGGGACACTCGGTTGGGCTCATGCGCTGGGCTGGAAAAATTCATTGCAAATAGGAGATCATTGCTGCATAGGAAAGAATGAAAATAGCTGGGCTGGGATACTCAGCTGCTCGAATCGGCTACTCGGTTGAGCTCATGGGATCCTGGGATGGGATAATACTCCACTGGGCTACTTGGATTGGATACCTGGTTACCGATTCTACAAAACAGACTCATTTGACATTCTTTCCTAATCAAATTACTCTCTTTGCGGGGAGAAAGAATTTCGGAGCACGAAATCTATTTTATCTTAACTGCACTATACCCTTTCAGATAGTTTCCCTATGATTGACAGGTTTTGACCCACTCAATTCAGGTGTTTATCCCAATGTTGATTCGATGCTTAGCTTGATTTTCTACTTGAATATATCTAATTACCCATCCAACAAGGGATAATCTGTCGTACTCGTTCTCCACCCTCCAACACTCTACCTCGACCTCTAACTCACTTAATGCTACCGGAACATTTGAATCTCCTACCTGGGGGGGGGCTGGACTGCACGGTTGGGCTTATCAGACTGAGCTGATCAGACTGGGGGCTACTCGGTTGGGATTGGATACTCAGATACTCAACTTGGATACTCAAATGCTTGGCTATTTGCTAATCAGATTGGCTAATCAACTGCGGCTGCTGCACTACTATTCAACTTGGCTTGGTTTGCTATCTTGACTAGGCTGGATACAGTCAGTGCAGCTAGAAGCTATGGCTTGTGTAGCTATAAAACTATGCTTGGTGCCAAGTAGTCAGTGCCAAGTACTCATTGGCAATCATCATAGACAATCTGAGATGCCCGAAGGTGCTGATAGTCGATAGTCATTGAATGAAGTCGATAGATAAGATAGCCAGTTGCCATTGCCGGTAGTCCAGCATAGTCCCTAGTCCGAGTACCCATCATAGCCAGCTTGTCAGTGCCAATAGCCGAAAGGCCATCAGTCCCAGGAAGGAGGTCTCAATTACCAGTTACCTATATCCGAAATAACCTCTCCCTTATGGTCGAGCCTGCTTGCGCATCCTCATTACACACCGGAACAGGAGGGCCCACACGGGGAGGGGCATTGAATGGATGGATGCCGCTCATTTGCCATGCCTATTGAAATCTCCTCTTTTAGGGGGCTGAGGCAGAATCCTCATTCGGGCACTTTAAGTGAAGTTTTTCTTATTGAACATTTCGTGACGTTTCTATATGATTGTTAGTAATAAAGATGCGTTTGAGTATCCCCGATGATTTATGATTTCTTATGCCATTCACCTCAAAAGAGTAACGTGCCCAGGTGCCGTAGTTATTGTCTTTATCTACGGTATTTTGTCATATTTATATATCTACGTATATATATATATATATATATATCATTTGTGTATGTGTGCGTATATGGCTCAATGTGTTCTACAACAAAGTAAGATAATACTAGTTAAGCACAGGTGGGAAAACTACTGGCTATGCAAACCCCCTTGATATTAGCGATTGGGGGGGTCACTCGCCTTCGTTTCCCTAAACTTGGTTTCACTTTGAACAGCCCGATAGGAAACGAGATGAGCATTCAGGTCAATACGCATTATACCAGTTTCACTTTACACATTACTGCATTCCTTTCAACTCCCTTATGTTCTTGACTCAACTCCCTAAAGTTTCGACTGCTGCTCTTTACGATTCACCCAAACTGGACAGACACTTTGAACCTTGAGAATTCATAGCATGATACCCTACGGGGGCAAATAAACAATGGTGGATCTGCTTATAAACCTATAGCTAGAGCAGAGCACTAATTAGAGCATAGTGTTCCAAAATCAAGAGCTTTAGCAAATGGCTGACTTAAAAATGAACGAGACGGAACTATGGGAATACTTCAACTTAACAATGAACGGGACGGAACACTGTTACGAATACGAAATAATGAGGATGCCCCTGGCAGGGTGAGGTACGAACGCTCGACTGTTAAGGAGAGGGCTCGACCGTAAGGGAGAGGAAGGAAGGGAAGGAATAAACAGGTGGGGTAGCAACCATTAGCGTTAGCAATTGACTGGGGAGGGGAAAAAGGTTTTGCAATTTCTTTGACTATGCTACTATGGTGAAGCCCTATGTGAGTTTGGGTCAAACAACTTGAGCTAGAGAGCCCATTTTACCATAAAACAACTGTTATTCAACTAGAGCATAGAGGGAAAAGAGGTCCCATTAATAACACCACAGCTATAAGCTAATTTGACCATCAACTAAGACACTATAAATGCTAATGGTGTTGAATGGCTACCTAAAAAAATAGTTCAATTGATCGCGGAAGAAAGATAGATAGAAAGACAAAGGCCCAATAGAGATATTGCAATTGAAGACCCTTGCAATAGAGAGAGGGCAAGGAACTTGGCCGCTAGTCAATCCAAGAGTCATCATTCACAGTTGGAACACAAAGAAAAGAAGGTCCGGAGGTCTTGCACTTCCGAGGGCAAGGTCCGGCAGGGGCTCGACTGATAAGGAGAGGAACTTGGCCGCTAAAAAACGTGAAGAAAAGACTTCAGCTCAAGATCCCAAAGAGTCAAACTACCAGTCTCGGCCTGTATATTCTTCAGCCGAGCTGCAAAATACAATAACGTTGCTGCCAACCGTCCTATTTTGATGGGTCCCTATGGGAACTAGGGCCATCGGATATCTAAACTAGAGATTCTATGGAATAAACCGTACCCTTTCATCTCGTTTATTATCTCTGCTACTACCAAATTGCGATGCTATCGATCCTAAAGCCTGGTGCCAATTCCATATGATATTGGCCTTGTATCTTCATAGCCATAAAGCAGTTGACCAATCTTCATATATTATATGGCCATAGAGCCTTTGACTTGCCATGAAAAACAAATAGAACAATAGATCTCTAGGTTCAATGCAATTGCCGCTATTAATAGAGTTCCTATAGCTGTACTACTAGCTCTACTCTGCTGTAACCACCACCGGGTCTCCAGAGTAGCTCTCCATGGGTTAACATGCATGTGTCATTGAAAAAGATAATATGGTGCAATCTTAGTTCTAATTAGTCGATGCTCTGGTGGAGATCCACTACATAATAAGGCCCCAGGTGCTTATGCCAGAGCTGCTGGGCTAAGAGAATCGCTCGGTTACTTTGAATCTTCATAGCCATGAAGAAGCACCAATGTTCATATATGATGTTGCCATGGATGGATAAGTCTTGGCCAAAGCAGCTAGCCCATGCACAACACCACTTGATTTCGTCTGATTTTATGAAGGCTATCAATGAAACCTCTTGAGTTAGTTGGCCCTTTTTCTCTGATCGTTTCTCTCTTGCTGGTATGCCCTTGCACCCAGTTTCAAGCGCATATCTAAGTTTTGCACTTGTACTCGCATATCTACATGGTTCATATACAGTATCACATGGCCCATAGAGAAGTAAGTTGAACTTAGACTCGGAGAAGACCTAGCTAGCTTATAAACCTGGCCTGCAGAAGACCTTGCCATAGCAGTCGGATCTACTACAACCTCTGACTATACGAGCTTGCATAGATAAGTTTTCACATATGATGATCGCATAGAGACTATGATATCGGCATAGAGCCTTTGACTTGTTACTTGCCATAAACAGAGAACAATATATATCTTTCACATATGATGTTGCCATCTCTACTCTAACTGAACCTATCTTCCTGAGCTCCAGCGAATAAGCTATAGGTTTTAGTGTGTGTGCCCATCCAAACAAAACAAAGAATAAGAAATCTGGGTCTAATTCCACTACTATATGATCTCACATATCCACGTGGTTCATAGCCATGAAGCTAATCAATGTTCCAATAGAATATCGTAATCTCTACGTGTGCACCTTTCAATCACCTGGTTTTCACTTATTATATCGCCATAGATACGTTTGAAAGGTCCCTAGATTTCAATAATCTGATTCTCTTTCTATCACTCTAATTTCTCCTAGACAAAGCCCATGCCAAAGGTGGCTGGTCTTCTTCCGCTCTCCATGGGTTGAATAATGTTACCAAGGCCATAGCCTCAGAGTTCAATCCAAGTGAAAGCCTATGATACCGCCATAAATACGGTGACACTTGGATTCACATATTGACATTTTCACATACAATGTTGCCATGGAGAAGTTGGTGCTCTTAAATAAATAGAATTGGATTCATCCCCATAGATGAGAAATAGATATGTCCCTAGAAAGTGTGCTTAGCTTAGCAAGCACCACCGAGGGAAAAGGGGGCTAGCTTTTTTTAGTTGTACTTGGATCTCCAGAAGTAGTGCAACCCGAAGCCGAAAAGAGGAAATGGAAACACTGCCCTTTTTCTAGATCTCTACTAGTGTTCTATATGAGATCAGCATATAGACGTGTTCATATATGATGACACCATGGAGACGTTGGTTTCACTTGCCCAGAGTAGTGCAATCTTAGTCTTTGTTCTACTAATTAGTTGATGCTGGTGGAGATCCACTACGGCCACAGACAGGTGGATGCCAGAGCTGGGCTCAGAGACTCCGCTTACTCTACTTGGGTATGATATTGCATATCTCCACCTGTTACTATACAATTGACTTGACGATGTTGCCATATCTAACAAAGCTAGTTTGCTATGGGGCAGGTCTAAACGAGCGTATAGAAGTTGAACTTGTCTTGTTAGCTGCCGATGATGTGACTAGGATTCTTTTCCACTACGTCATACAGGTTTGATGTTGCTGGTAGCTGGTAGGATACCAAGGTAGGTAGGTGGTGCTCTAATAGTACGTTGAACGCTTGGATCTTCATATCCACATTTTCACATATAATATCTCGGCATATCTACGTTGACACTTGGAGTTGCATAGCCACCATACGTTGCTACTAGGGTGCTCCTAAAATCTCTATCTAATTCCACTAGCTCTTTTCTGAGAAACAAGTTTCAATAACATATCTAAGTTTTGCATTGCTACTATGGGGCTGGAGAATACCTCTTAGCTCTAGCTCTACGGAGCTGTGCTTAGCCGGAGCTAAATCAAAGAAGTCCGCTAAGTTTGATACTCAGATAGATACGTATTAACATATGATATCACATTTCTACGTTGCTCTCCAGATCTAATTCACTACTGCCAGCAAGAGCTAGGCTCAGAGACTCCGCTTACTCTACTTGGGTAGGACACAAAAGCACCACGTAGAAGTAGAGGTTGTCTCTAGAACCTTTTCCCCATAGGATAAGACCTATGAAACCTAACCTGCAGACCTCGCCCTAGCAGGACCTACTACAACCTATCTTTCTTGCCTGTGTCTCTTGACGTAGTGCAGAACAAATCAAAATCATTTCTATAATGTCGCCGTATCTACGACCCGGAGGGGGTGAGGGGAGGTACGACGAACCCTTCGCCCGAGGTACGAGGGCAAAAGACGAAGGCCAAAAGGAGAGGTTTCACTTGTCCCTAGATTTCCCAATTCTATCTCTATAACAATTCTAATCTACGTTGAACTTGCACTCGCCATGAACGAGTATTGCCATGAAGCTGACCTCATTGCAGCCATATCTACTACAATCTATTACTATACGATATTGCATATCTGCGTCTCACACTTGAACTCGCATATCTAAGTTTTCATTGTCAACTTTCAATTGTATCTGAAGATGCACAATCCGAAGCTGAGAGGAAGGCTTCAGCCGAGAGGAAAACTGACTGAAGCCGAGAATAAGGAGCGGGTGCATGGAGGACGGATAAAAGAAGTTCCCCATCTCAAACTGAAGACAGAGACATTGGAGCAAACAAAGCTGCACACTCTGCCACACCTCTATATACAAGCCTTAGAGCTTTAGCCCTATCTTTGGAAACCTAACCTGCTGCAGACCTCCTCATAGCAGCTGGACTCATAGCAGCTGGATCCGGACGAGGTGATGGCTTCCGAAACAGGGATACCGGGCGAGATGAAGGGATGTAAGGAGCTGGTACAGGAAGGAATGCAAGTAAGAAAGCTAGAACTGGAAGGGACCCTAGGCGAGATGGCGGTGGTGGGAAGCTTACTCTGGGCCTCGATCCCTAATTGGGACCGGAAAGGATGCCGCGGGTGCTATTTCGCCCCCTAGCCCTTGATTCTACTGGTGCGGGATCCATATCTGTATCATTTCATTTTTAAGAATTCAGTAGTAGTCTTTAGGTACTAATAAGTTGCAAAAGCTAGATATCAATCTTGAACTACTTATGAAATAGAGAAACCGGTTATGGGTCAGCTCACTCTGAATAATCAACCGAATTGGTAACTCCCCTGGATGCTCGCTTTGTTGGGGCTCCCAATGGAGAGAACTCCTCCCTATAGGCACCACGCTCTTGCTATGAAGCACCTAAAATGATAGGGGATCGAAGCGAACGATATATCAATCTTATGATGACAGACAATGATTAGGTCATTTATTATGGTCAACCGATCACCTGACTGGATGACAAAGTGAAGTGCACCCGTTGCTTTCTATTTTGCTAAAACTTGCCTTTACCATTTCTTATTGTATCCGAAAGGTACTGGTGGCGGGGTTTACTAATGGTGATGGTTCAATTTGAGACCTGGGAATTGGTGAAAAGTAAAGAACTTCACCTGAGCTCAATAAAGGCGTGGGTGCTACAGCCCTTGCTTTATCCGTTGCCTCTACGGGTGCTATTAGTGCCTCTGCCTTTCTCATCTTGGCTGCTTTTGCTTCTGCGGTCTCTGCCTCCATTTATAGCTTGGATGCTGCCGGCTATGATATCTATCACAAGCAATGGGTTTCACTATTCACTTTGGATCACCTTATTAGGAGAAACTAAGCTCTTTGATTGCCATGTATAGTTTGGGTGTACATTACAAGCCACTGATCTCTATATGATCTCCATGGAATCTGTTGTAATATATGTATAACCAACCACCTATCGTAGTAAGTGTGTCGCTATCCCTTGTTCCCATAACATATGCTCACCGGTCTATCTAACCCTTCTACTCGGTCATGGTTGTATAATAGTAGTCCATCTAAGTAGATCCATGGGATTAGTAGTACCATATATGCCTAATTTCCCTAATTGAGTGTGGTAGTTAACCGATGAATATGGAGAATACCATATGAATAAGGGTAAGTAATCTCCATAATAAGATGAGTAATGATCAGGTAAGGTTAAGCTTAGACTGTAATGACACTAGTTATCTAAAAAAGGTGAATTATAACTACAACCCTAATTATACTAGTATTGTTATATCAGTGAAACAAGATGCTTGAGTGTGTTTACTCTGAGTAAGCTATGGAAAACATAGACCCTAATAACTATGATACTTGCTTCATGTTCATACTAGTGACATCTCTGCTGTATTATGTAAGTGTACTCTATGCACTCAATCCAAGAAGCCTAAATAATGTGTCAGTGTAATCATTGAGCTAATACGATAATCATAAGGAGTCAACATGTGTAACTATGAATAGGTTAGAACCACTGTTTCTTAAGCTTTCAATACAATGGTAATGACCTTGTTATCACTCACTATAGATGTTTCCCTAATCATTACGAGACTTTGACTTATGACTAAGATAGAGTCATATTCCATACGTAGTTTGCCTATTCTTTACCATTGATTACTGTGATAGATACTACTATGTGATGAAAGGTGAATATAAGCTTAGGTTATGTTATGGATATACAATTCAATAAGCTTAACTTATACAGATTAGTAAGCAGTAATAGAGCTTAACATTCTCATCAATATTAGTTATGCATGTTGACCCTATTAACTACTAGTAACTCCATTGATTGGATCGATAGAAGCATTGTGACAAGTGAGCTTGTAGATTAGCCCCTCCTTATTGATTATAGAATCACACTAGTTGGATCGAGTTAGTAGATATGGAACCTGCTTGTTTACATTACTATAGCTGTTAGTAAGCTCTATATCATAGATTGAACACCATTGATTATCAACACTATTATAGATATGGAACACGTTCCCCTCCCCATTGGATTAGTGGCGTACCTGTGCTCCTCCCTGTGTCTTATTGCTCACCCTGTGGAGAAGTGTGGAATCAATCATTATGAACTAACCGGTGCTACTCGCCATCGCTGACTGTAATTCGTTCACACATGGTACGAACACATACCTCCTGGGCACGTGGGATCAATAACTGTTCACGTCGAACTGGGCACGGGGTATTGTGAATGACCCTCACTCACTGACTCACCTAAGTCACGCGTCCTGTACCTTATTCCCGTCCTGTGCCGTCCCGTACCGGCGGATGTGGCATGTGATGAAGGTGAACGGGTATGCAGGTGAACGGGTATCATTTCCTTTTCCTTCGTCTTGGCCAGTGTGAATCTGGACCCCTCTCGGAAGATGTGGGCTATCGATCAGTCACTATTCGGCAAGCATAAGAAACCTTCCAATACGGACACAACTGGAGACCTGGGATATTATTGATTGATACCCGTCGATTGAGAGAAGGAGAGAGATTTATGACTGATCATTATATATGTCATTTCATACATGACCAGAGAGATGTGAGTGAGAGAAGGTCCGGATGGAAGAAGTTCACAATTCGATCTCTCAAAATAGCATAATGACATATATAATATATGCATGATTTGCTAAATCATAATTACCTATCTCATTCAGGCAGGGAGATCGTCATGAATTCGATCATGACCGTAATGACATATATAATATATGAATATGAAGGCTACCGGCATTCGAAAGGCCCTATATTATTTAGGGGCGGAGCCACTCACTATTCCGATGGTGAGGGGTCACTCACTCATTCATATGGGTGAGGGGCATTTGATGCTCAAAATAGATCATACTCAAAAAAAGAGTTTGATCCTGGCTTAGAACGAACGCTAGCTATATGCTTAACACATGCAAGTCGAACGTGGCTTGCTTCCCCATCCATCCACGTGGGGGCAGAAGGGCAAGATGAATGGCCTCCTCCTAGCGCATGCTCACTCACTCAAATGATATGCGAGTGGTGTGCTGGGCATGGGGCATAGCAAGCAAAGTGGCGAACGGGTGCGTAACGTGTGGGAATCTGCCGAATAGTTCACTCCAAATCTTGAATAATTCATAAAGCAAGCTAATTCGCGTTGTTCGATGAGCCCACGTAGTATCAGGTAGTTGGTTAGGTAAAGGCTGACCAAGCCAATGATGCTTAGCTGGTCTTTTCGGATGACCAGCCACACTGGGACTGAGACACGGCCCAGACTCCCTCGGGGGGCAGCAGTGGGGAATATTCGACAATGGGCTCACGCCTGATCCAACAATATCGCGTGGGTGAAGAAGGGCACTGTCGCTTGTCAAGTTCTTTCGTCGAGTTTCGATCATGACAAGACTCGAGGAAGAAGCCCCGGCTAACTCCGTGCCAGCAACCGCGGTAATACGGGGGGGGGGGGGGGGGGCAAGTGTTATTCGGAATGATTGGGCGTAAAGGGCACATAGGTGGTGAAAAGGGTGGAAAGTGAAAGTCGCCAAAACACTAGCGGGGTGCTTTCTTGACCATTTCACTTGAGTGAGATAAGGGAGAGTGGAATTTCATGTGGAGGGATCAAACCTAAGATATATGAAGGAACGCCAACTGCGAAGGCAGCTCTCTGGGTCCCCACTGACGCTGGGGTGCGAAAGCATGGGGAGCAAACAGGATCAGATACCCTGGTAGTCCATGCCGTAAGCGATGAGTGTTCGTCCTTGGTCTGCCTGCCTACTAGGTAGGATTAGGATCAGGGGCCCAGCTAACGCGTGAAACACTCCGCCTGGGGAGTACGGTCGCAAGACTGAAACTCAAAGGAATTGACGGGGGCCTGCACAAGCGGTGGAGCATGTGGTTTAATTCGATACAACGCGCAGAACCTTACCAGCCCTTGACATATGAACAAGTGTGCCTGTCCTTAACGGGATGGTGCGAAAATTCATACAGGTGCTGCATGGCTGTCGTCAGCTCGTGTCGTGAGATGTTTGGTTAAGTCCTATAACGAGCGAAACCCTCGTTTTGTGTTGCTGAGACATGCGCTAACGGATCAATGTCATCGCCCCTTCTCAAGGGCGAGGGTGAGTAAGCGAACTCTCGGAGGCAAGCGCCTCTTTTTGATTGATGACACTCCTATGAAGGCAGGTGCGTGCTGCACTCACAAGAGACTGCCAGTGATATGCTGGAGGAAGGTGGGGATGACGTCAAGTCCGCATGGCCCTTATGGGCTGGGCCACACACGTGCTACAATGGCAATGACAATGGGAAGCAAGGCCGTAAGGCGGAGCGAATCCGGAAAGATTGCCTCAGTTCGGATTGTTCTCTGCAACTCGAGAACATGAAGTTGGAATCGCTAGTAATCGCGGATCAGCATGCCGCGGTGAATATGTACCCGGGCCCTGTACACACCGCCCGTCACACCCTGGGAGTTGATTTCGCCCGAAGCATCAGACCAATGATCACCCTATCTATATATGTTCCACTAGTGTGGCCCACTATGGTTGGGGTGGTCTTATTGGCGCATACCACGGTGGGGTCTTCGACTGGGGTGAAGTCGTAACAAGGTAGCCGTAGGGGAACCTGCGGCTGGATCGAATCCCTCTCCCGGGGGTCGAGAGTTCGGCAGGCTCACCCTCACCATATGAATAGTGAGTGACTCCATCGATGGCAGCCTTTTAGTCGAGCCCCCTACCGAGTCCTACCGGGTCCTCAAAAGCTTGAACTTCATCATTCATTATATATGTAATTATGCATGTAGGAAGTCAAGGTTGAAGAACCTCTGCCACGGTTAAATGGCCTATCTCGTAGGATGCGTAAGCATGCTCGACTATTAAGGATGCGTAAGCAGGCTCAACCATAAGGTCCGTCAAGGGCTTGACCATAAGGGAGAGGGAGAGGACCTTTAGGTGCTCGACCATAAGGGAGAGGGAGAGGAGAGGGAAAGATGTTCAAACCGCCGCCAACGTAAAATGGACAATCTTTCTAGGGTGCCCCCGGCAGGGCTCGACTGTTAAGGAGAGGGAAAGATGTTCAAACTGCCACCAAGGTAAAAGGGCCAATCTTTGGAACCTTTTTCGGCATTCGGTTTCCCTAATAGCTATGAGAGGAATTTGTATGATACACCTTTACCAAGAAAAGGTACGTGAGCCATTCCAATGAGTATTGTTCTGTTGGTGTCTCCACTCGACCCCGGAATTGTTCCCACGACGACCCCGGAAGGGAATAGCGTAAGCAGGGTAAAGGTAGGGAAGGTTTCATAAAGTAATTGAAATGCAAACTCTGTCGGCGCACTTTTCACCACTTCTGCACCGGATTGTCAGTCTGATCTATGAGGCAAATTTCTGTGATACAACGTCCCGGAAGTAAGGTGCTAATCTGATCCTGCTGCTGAGCATGGTAATTGAGGTCCCCAAGTGACCAGAAGTTGTTCCCATCAGTTAGGTGGTCCCCAAGATCACACTAGGTGTAGTTGATTCTCTGTTACCCACCACATGGATATTGACTGAAGAAATTGGATAGTAAATAAAACCACTTTGGTGCTCCTTTGTATCTCCTAGACATGAGGTAAATTACTACAACACCTTTGTTTATCCAGAGCTATCATAGGTATGTGGCTAGTTCCCCATGTAGGTAGGTGAGTAAACAACAGCCTTGAGTCGGGATTGAGGGAATTGACTTAGTTGATAACACAACGCTAAGAGTTAGAATTTGCAACCAAGACCAATCTAAGGTAAGGAGCTATACTAAATCCTTTCTATATATAAAATACTTTCTATGTCTCTGGTATTCATAAACAATACTAAATATCTGGTATGTATGAGGAGTAAGTAATAGGTGTCATAGCTGGTATAAGGAGTTGTTGTAAGTTTATCTCTCTATTTTTCATATTCGTTCAGATCCCAAAGCTCAGGATAGAGAGTAAGGCCAGGTTATAACTTTGAATTGACCAGGTCCGAATAATTCATTTCTTTATAACCAATAGGTATTTATTGCTTGTCCTTCCGAGGACAAGGAGAGAACGAACAAATGAAACTCACCCCCTCCTGCCCAAATGATTCTACAAATCCTCCCACTGCTAGTGGATACCAACACCTCCAAGCTCCCGAACTACGCAATGAACCCAACTTTGCTTCAACATACCATTCCACTTTTCAATCAACCTCTCATCCCCCCAACCACAATGTCATAGAGAGCTCCCCGGCAATGGACCTTCAGCAATGCAACACTAGCATCGCCCACACACATCGCCAATTTCGTGCAAGGCTAGATGAAATCCCATCCATGCATATCTGCTCAATTTGCAAGGAATCATGGGATTTGGACATTCACACGGAAATATTACGTGTGTGGAGATGCATGAAATAGAAAAAATATCATCGCCTCTCCTTATGGAACAACATGGACCCTAGGGAACAACCCATAGTCAAGCAATCTTATTAACGGGCGGAGGGGAATGGGACCGACTGTTAGGTACAACATTCAAGCAAGCAAGCTAGGCTCATACAAATAGGAATGCCTTGTCAGTGTGGACCCGACCGGTGGAGCTTGGAGCCGAGGGAGGCATTTCTGGTGTAACGTATATAAAGAACCTGCCTCTCCCACCATTGAGAGCGGCCTTACGGCACCTCTCCAATTACACCAGACAATGCTATTATATATGTCATTTCCATATGTGAAAGGCTGTATTTGGGCTGGCTGGTTGGAGAGCTGGTTGGAATAGTCTCTTTTGATTGGGGTGAGTAGGTGTCCCATCCCTCACTCACATCTCGACCAACTTGTTCATCTGATCTTGTTTGGTAGGTTGTAGCGTGATGGGCTTTTGGTCGCCCAATATGCTCGTGTGTTGGTTGGGGAGAGTAAACTGTCTATGCACTTTTTTCCGCTGCTTTTGATGCTGCGCGCTTGGATACTGGCTCCGCCGGCTGCTCTGCTCTTCTTATGCCCCTGCGTATGAAACTGTAATTGGATCTAATAAACGAGCAAGGGTATCACTAATTATCAAAACGCGAGCAAACGCGTATTATGGCTAATAGGCAGCAGGACCGGTTTGAACCAATCGATTCCTCAGTTGCGGTTGACCTGGTTCCAGCACCTAGCACCATTAGTAGCAGAGAAAGCATCTAAGCCATCAGTAGCAGAGGAACTGAAATGATTATGTTTCATAGTTATAGGCAATAAAGCGCTTGACCTTCGCCCAGGCCCATAGCTCATTGCTCCTATCGACCCAGCGATAGATCGAGTTGGAGATTGAGTGAAATTACCAGTTCAAGGCCCAGATTCATGCAGATCAATTGACTACCCAATTAAGGCCACCTTTTCTTACTTGGTGGGCAACGCCACCTGGACTATGAATTTGAGCTGCCGAGGGATTGAACAATCAAAAAGGGAAAGGAAGAAAGCCTTATCTCAGGTATCTCTTTCACTAGGAATTGAGAAAGCATCACTCATCTTCGATTTGCAGATGACTCAGCATGGTCGGGCAAAACCTGAAACACATTACTTCAAAGAAGCCCTGAACGGATTCTTATCGGATTCTGGCCTGCATATTGACCTATAGAAATCAACGATTGACTTATAGAATACTTCTATTTCCACTCAGATCGGGGCGTATCTAGGTTTCGAGATGGATACTGGGTCTATAAAATATCTGGGAATTCAAATGATAGGTCAATCTTATAGGAAAAGGGACTGGTATGATCTCCCATCCAGAAAAGTAGTACGTAGATAATACTTCTATCGCGGGTAAGGTAGCAGTGGATTGAATGGGGAGTCTAGTCATTTTCTGCCAGCTGGGAAGGTAAACCATCAAGACTCGGTGCGTTGAAGCATCCCGGAAAACTCACTTCTTTCCTTGGTCTTATGATGCTCCTTCCCACCATCCCCATATCATACTATGCCCCATATCATACTATGGTTGAAATATATCCCATTCATGCTTTGCTCTGCCTTGCCCGCCAATGCCAATCTTTCTTCACCGGCTGGAGAAAATGAATCAACGGATAGATATGAATCCGAATCAGACGGATTACAATCAAAGGGCATTTGCGATCATTAGATTTTCACTTATTTCCCCCCCACAGGAACCCTAGCAATCCGGATATTGCTAAGATTTAGCCATCTCTAGACATCTCTGGAGTTACAACCCACCAAGGGTTGCTGGAGACCTGCCAACCTAGGCAAGGGGGTGTGTTGGCTTTACTTTAGACCTACCAATCTAGGGGCCTACTGCTGCAGTTTACCTTTTACGAACTGCAGGCAGATAGATACCACTTTGCTTATGAACGATTAATCCAAAGCGATTGCGAAGACCCAGGCCAGCTTAGCCAAAGAACGAACACAATCTTTTTCTTTTCATACGATGCATGCCACAACAGACATATTGCTGGTGGGGACCAGACCCCTATTGCATGGAGGTGGGTCAATTCCCACGCTGCTGGGATTATCGCTTAACCTACGTATTTATATTACAGGAGAGGAGACAGGGGAAGGGGATATAGACTTACTGTTTTGACTAGGCAATTTATCCTTCCTGTTCCGACTAGGTTCAGTACAGACTTAAGCTACTTCACGACATCCTGCCTTTACTAGGGAAGGGGATATATTCAGACTGTTCCGACTAGGAAAGGAGATATAGACATCCTTAAGCTACTTCACGCCATCCCCCAGACTGTTTGACAAGGTCGAACCTACAAGTCAGATAGTTGTCAGTTGGACCTACTGAAAGACCCATTACTACAGCCCACTTTGACTAAAGGAAGACTGTTTCACGTACGGTCAGACTCAGCATAGAGCTACACACACAGCATTAGAACTTAGTATTAGATATGTTATTACTTCATCTATTTATCGAGCCTCAGTCGTGCTTACAGAGTTGGTCGATAAGCCAGCCACATTCGGACTTATTATTACTTATGTTAGAACCTTTACTCAGTCTTTTATCCAGCCAATACGATTATTGCTTCAGAGTTTGTCCATATTCGTGTCGTGCTTACAGAGCTTTGTTAGTTTTTTATATTTGTGCTTCCAGAGTTTGTAGCTACATTGCCACTTCTTATTACTTATGTTATTACTTCACCAATTACTTTATCCAGCCAATATCCAGCCAATACGATTCTTGGTTCAGAGTTTGTCCATCAGCCAGCTACCCACACACTGAGAGATAGAGAGATAGAGATACACTTACAGATAGACAGATAGACAGATAGACGGCTTCTTGTGCACTTACTCACTTATTCTTATTTATTCTATATAGAACTTCTCTCTTACACACACACCACACATTACTTATGTTATTATTTATCTCATTACTTCATACAACCAACACCAAGCAGACACCCCCACAAATGCATGTTTGGTTGTGGGAAAGGGTTGTTTGCCTATTTGTGTGTAGATCTGAAGCAGAGATTGGAGATCAAGCTATTTGGATCAAGATTGCTCAACTTGGGTCAACATCAACCACTGGTCTCTTGTCAGTTTTTTCCCTTCCTTTTGTGTTTCATATAGTCATATCTTAGCCTAGGTCAATATATGCCTACCCTCACTTTCTCTGATTCGTGGGTGGGCATCGATCTATTGAAAGGAATTTAACTAAATCCATCCATCACTCATCTAATCCAATCTATTCTCCCCAAGCACAGGAAACAGTCATTCATTCATTTCTACAGGCATTTCAGGGAAGGAAGGCTTGAATGTGTTCATTTAAGGGACTTGAAGGTTTGAAGTGGAACTTGCTTGAAGGTGTGGGGACTTACTTGAAGTTGTTAATTGGGACTTGAATTGAAGAGTTTGAGGCACGTTCAGGACCAACTCTTAATCAGTAATTCCAGCGTGACTATAGTGGTATACTTAAGTAATGAGATTCTAGGTGGGAGAACTCGGACTACGGGATCATTCGGGAAAGCCCTCCGGGAGGGAGTTTTCCCCTTCTTCTCCCTCGTCCTGCCTGCAACTAAACTCAAGGGACAGAGTCACTCACTCATTCCGATGCCCCCCCACCCAATAAGTAAATTGAACCGGCAGGATGCATAAGCATGCTCGACTGTTAAGGCCGCCATCGGCTCGACTGCTAAGGAGAGGGACGGAGTCGCTCATCCATTCCGATGGGTGAGGGTTCTTTTTCTTTCTTTATTTCTGAAATAGATGGAAGGAAGGTGAAGCCGTACATCCATTGTGGGCTAGGGCTAGGGTGGGCAAGGAAGGCAAAGTCTTACATCAATCACACTTAACCATGAATGGACTACGGTTGCATACGGTCAAAATATGCTTATTTCCTTTTTACCCTTCTGCTACCTCATCCTCAGAGAGCTTACTATTTCTATTTTTTGATTGGACGGAAAGACGGATACCATGGTGGGAAGGAAGGCGAAGCCGTACCTCCATTCATCTATTTACCCGCCTCATGACCGCTGTGAACCACCCGCTGTGAATCACCCGCCTCATAACCAATGTCAATCACCCACCTCATGACTTGTTTACCATTCCAACGTCCAGCCAACATCCAGCGTGGGAAAGCCAGTAATTCATTCGTGGTTCCAGCATACATATTGAAACCACGTGCACGCCAATTTCTCTATTGCGGTAAGTACTGGGCAGATCCGCCATAAGCAGTTCCAGATCCAGATTATGATGTTGATCCAGTAGATTAAGCGAGTGATGCAGACGTTGATGCTGTTAATTCTGTTGAGTCAGTCCGGGGCTAAGCATTGGGACAACTAGTAAGCTAGTAGAGTCGCTTACCCACCATCTTGTCCAGCGTACTTTCCACCTAGAGAGCTAGAAGTGAGAGAGGCACCAAGAGCAGTGGTAGATCCAGCAGCATCCATTGCTAGAGAGTAAGATTCTTATGTTCTTGATCGTGATAGGGATTATTACTTTATAGAGTGAGACCCTCGTAAGCGAGATTATGATTCATATACTCGTGGTCCAGATTCTAACCTTTATGAGCGAGATCCAGACCCATAGCCAGTCGCAAAGCATGGTAAGCAGCTAGCTAGACTAAGTTCAGTACCAGATACACCAGCAGCATCTAAGGCAGAGGTAGCTACTAGAGCTGCAGCAGTCGTTGAAGCCGTGGATTCGGTTGGTTAAGCAGCAGCAATAAGCTTTGTTTTGGCACCCCTAGCAGAGGAAGCAATGGATTAAACAGTAGATCTAGTTGTTGATTCAGTAGACTCTGCAGCTTCTTCATATTTTTGAGATCGAGATTCTGACCCAGGCTTACGAAATCCAGACCCTACTGAAAGATATAAACCAGAGCCAGACCCATAGCCGGCAAAGAAAGCACCAGCAACATTAGTAGCATTTGAACCAGAAGCATAACCAGCACCACCTGGAGCAGTTTACCCCGTTGATACCGTAGAGGCATAGGTAGTTTACCTAGCCACATTCCTGACACCGGTAGATTCGGTTGTTGATGCCGTTGGTTCTGATGATTCTGCAGTTGATCCGGTTGTTTCATATCGAGATCCAGTCCTAGCTTAATTTCCAGTTAGAAAGCAAGACCCAGAAGCAAAAGAAGCAAAGATAGAGCCAGGAGCAGAGCCTAAAGCATCGTATATAGTATATGATCCAACAGCAGCAGTTCCAGAAGCCGTACCAGTAGAAGCACCAGCAACAAAGGCATAGACAAGAGCCTTCTTCACTCCTATATTCTTAACTCCCATCCTCTTATCTGCTATCCTATTCAATCCTTCTTATCTACCATTCTCCTATTTCCCATATTCTTATCTTCTTCTTATCTTCTTATCTCCGTCTTATCTACCAACCTCTTATATACCATATTCTTACCCACCATCTTCTTAACGGAACATCTTCTTAACGGAACATCTTCTTAACAGAACATCTTCTTATAAGAAAGAGAATACACAACTCCAAATGGTCTTTCAATGTATCTAAGTCTAGATGCTTAGCCACATATCCTATCTGTTCAATCTATGATCCTTTAATGTAAACTGACCACCTTCTAATCACTGAGATAAGTGCTCTAAGTACTAGGTTCCATCTTGATGCTAGGCCCCACCTCTGCAACTGCCCCTAACTATATATGTAGCTCTTTATATCGATTACTCTAAAAATGAGCTGGCTTTTTATACCTACAAAGTAATTCATGCCAAGCCTTTCAATGGACAGATGGCATGACACTTTAGCCCATTCTATAACCAACAGTTTGACCAGCGGCAAATCAATATTGATATCGAGACAAATCTCCAGTTGGAGATTCACCAGCTAAGACAGAGGCAGGTTACCCGGCCTCAGACCCAGGTGAAGTTTCTCTCGCAGAAGCGCGGGTTACGGAACAAGTGTAAGGGGCTAAGGCGTCTACTGGTGGATCTGGGGAACGAACTTGATATCGAACAGGATATGAGCCTGGAATTGGATCTGTCTTTGCAACTAGCAAGGACGTTGGAAAAAGTCCTCGCACTTCAAGGGGTGGATCAACTGACTCATTGGCATCAACACCTGAACCTAGCCTCGGAGATATCCAAAGCAACAAGCAAGTGTATATATATATATAAGATCCTAACAAGCATCCCAACACATCGCATCGCATTTGGACTCTACAATGGTTTGGCTTTGACCGTAAGAACCCACCATTTAGATGACCCGGTTCCATATGAAGATGCAGAGCCAGCTTTTGTTCCTACATTTGTATGTGAACCCATCCATTGATTGAGTTGCTTAGCCGGTGCCAGCTTATTTACCAGCTAGTATACCTATGCATCCACATGTGTATATGTATTATGCGCATATCTTTTCGTGTGTGCATGTCTGACGTGCTTAGCCTTTCCTATCGGTGGTGCTTATTTGACTGGTGGATTAATAGATTATGGGTAAACACCTGGTGATTAGTCAACCCACCCAGGCATCTAGCTCTCAATCTCGATATGCTGCAGGTTCACCTGCCTTTGTACAGGACGACGCAATGACTGGGACTGGAGGATCTAAAGAAACTGCTAGTGGTGCTTCCCCCGCTGTCTCCGGTGCCTACGTATCTGGATTTTATGCCCTCTGGGGTCCCATATCCAATTTCATCTCCCTCTGTTCCATTCCAAAGCTGGTCGTTGTTTATTAAGTTGATCCAGCATGAAGGAGTGAAGGGTTAATAACAAGTCAAAATGCTAGCCCCAGTCTAAGCACTTTCATATGCAAAGTAATAACCGGGAGCACAGGAAGCAGATCCCATTGCAGATTGAGTTGCTTACCTTAATGTTTAAGATCCCATTTGAGATTATCCACTCACAAAGTCCCAAGTAACAGATCGAGATACGGATCCATTGCTAGTTTAAGATCGAGAGCCAGTTGGAGTTTACCCAGTTTACGGGGTTTAATCATAATCCGTTTACCCCTCACCAGCATCAATGCCATTTTCATATCCTCCAGGTGAAGATACAGATCCGCTAGCACCAGTAGCGAATGATGCATCCTCGCCATCTCATCTAGGGGAATTATTATAGTGCAAGGAGAAGCGAAAGTCTCCGAGCCGGCATTCCTTCCATTTGGAGAGCCATCCCTTCGTTCGGATCCATATCCAGATGACCCCATTCAAGTACCAGTGGCTAAGGCAGAGGCACCAAAGACGAGAGAAGCAGGGGCAGATCCAGTTCCAAGCGCAGGTGAAGATTCATAAGTAGATTGACCAGTCGAAGAAGCAGTAGATCCGCAGCTTAAGAAGCAGAAGTAGATATAGACCCATCAGCAGCAGATCCAAGTCCAACAGCAGCAAAAGTAGTAGATCTAGTAGATGTAGAGTCTGTTGATGAAGCAAAAGTAGTAGATTCTGTCGAAGCAGCACGAGTAGTTAAAGATGCAGCAGCAAAGCAAGCAGTTCGATACCCAGCATCATAAGCAGCACCAGCCACCACCAGCCAGAGAGCCATCTAAGCCACCTGCCTTAGCCCTTTATTCTACTTTTGATCTAGCAGCCAGCAGCAGGGGCTTCAGTAGCATACCCATAGCCAGTAAAAGCCAGCTAGACTCTTATACCATAGCCAGAGCTAGCAGCAGAGGCTAGAGCAGCATATGATCCATCAGTGGCAGAGCCAGATGCAGTAGTTCCTATGGTTGACCCTGAACCAGTAGTTCCAGCAACAGTAGACCCAGCATTTAGAGAGCGATACCACCCTGTCAAGGCATGGGGAAAGCTATAGGTAGGCATCAGCATCAAGGCAAGCAAAGGCTACGATAGCATATATACCAGCATCACTATCGGTCAACTTCAAGTGCTTAATTAACTGCTCCATCAACAGAAACGACTGAAGCGGCTGCTGGAAGGTATGCTGCTTACTTAGATGCTACTGGTGGATCTGGATTAGGTGTTACTGGTTGGATCTGGACGAGATGGTGGCTCCGCACCTGCCTATCCTTGCTTTGGTACTGCTACCGAAGAAGCCTCTGCTGAACTACAGAACATCCAACCTTAATGATGGCCTTAGTCACTTTCATGGCCTAACCCTAATACGGACCTAGTAGTAAGATAAGGGTATGACAGTCACCTTAGTATGGACTTAAAAGAAAGGGTATGGCCCGCTGGTTAGAATGGGTAGTATGGGAGGTATTAGTAGTCCAGGAGCAAATGCAGCGTTAGCCGGGTAGTCCAATGATGGAATTTCCACAAAAAACTCTATTCTCTCCTTGCACTAGGAAGCGCAAGCCCCTCCGGGACCTTTGGTGTTGCTAGCTATGAAACAGGATATACGACTTCGGGTCAGACTCTCGACCATGAGTTAGATCTCGATCTGGATCTGCTACTAGTGTTGAATCGATAAGATTCACTATATATGGATCATAAGCACATGGTATATAGGTGCATGGATCTCGATATGGCTTATCGTACCCTAGACTGTATATTTCTAGCTATCTTTGTATATTACTATATTATGGCATTGCTAATTCTCTTTGCATATGAGAAGGATGCTAAAGCGTAATTACATATATAATCATAGCATTGGTAACCGAGTCTAGCTTCACTCCACAGTCAGATCTGATTGATAGAAATGAATTATGATTCTTCTTATCCCGTAATCACAGCTAGAAAACAAATCCACTCCCCTACCACAATATCACCTTTGACTGCCTTGGCTTTACCCATGGTTTATATATTAATAGGAACTCAAAAGCCTAGTGCGCGGCTCGCTACGCTCAACAGAGGTCCGCCTTTACAATACCTATCTAGAGCTAGGAAATACACAACTTTACCTTGACAGAGATAAGACAACCATTCTTGAAACAGCTAGAGAGATCACAGCAGAAGCTTGACAGAGATAAGCTTGCCTTATCATTTAGTACTTTAGCAATGATACGATTACTTCATTTACTTATACCCCAGCTACTAGCCAGAGCTTATACCTCACCTAATGACTCTTTGACAGAGCTAGCACAAACACCAATACCACTACCCTTACACTAAGACTCATTTACACTACCCACACTTACTACTACCTTACCACACTCACACAGCATACAGAGGCACTAACAAAAGATGATAGATTGAATTAGTGATTGAGTGATTGAACAGGCATGTGCTTTAGCTACTACAACTGCTACTACCATGACACGCATATGCGCCTACATACACACGCCATCATTTCACCGCCATAAGCTTGCCAGAGATTAGACAAGAATTGATGAAACAACAATTGAGATGACAGCAGAAGCTTGCCAGAGATCAGCTTGTCTTATGCTATTACAAGAGATCAGCTTTCTTATGCATTCATTTAGTGATGATTCAAAGGGTGAGGTAACGTGTGAGGAGACGACCCGGAGGGGGCTCGACCAACAGGCCCGTTAGGGACGGAGTCACTCACTATTCATATGGTGAGGGTGAGTAAGCACACTCAACTGTCAAGGAGAGGCCTGGTAGGGTGCGTAGCACGCTCGACTAATAAGGACCCTTTAGGGGGCTCGACTGATAAGGAGAGGAGAGGGGCTCACCATTCCGATGGTGAGGACCGGCAGGGTGCGTAGCACGCTCGACTAATAAGGCCGCCATCAGCTCGACTGTTAAGGAGAGGCCCGGTAGGGTGCGTAGCACGCTCGACTAATAAGGACCATTTAGGGGGCTTGACTGATAAGGAGAGGAGAGGGGCTCACCATTCCGATGGTGAGGACCGGCAGGATGCGTAAGCATGCTCGACTGTTAAGGTCACCATCGGCTCGATTGTTAAGGAGACGCCCGGTAGGGTGCGTAGCACGCTCGACTAATAAGGACCCTTTAGGGGGTTCGACTAATAAGGAGAGGAGAGGGGCTCACCATTCCGATGGTGAGGGATTTATCGCTCACCTTCCCCAAAGAAGTGAGGGACTCGGCCGAGGAGGTCGAGGAGAGGAAATTGAAGAACTATAAGGCCGCCATCGATTAGCTTAGGAAAAATATTTGATACTATATAGCGGAGATATGAAGGAATAGATAGCCTATAGCTGATTGATAAGTTACTAGATAGCCTATATCTTATGTACTAGATAGAGCATTTATATGAAGGAATAATATATTTAGATAGCGTATATATTCAGTAGGAAACAATTGCAGAGCGTATAGATGTACACGCCTGCGCACGCCATGAGGGGGATATATTCCTTGCCCCCGGAGGGACAAGCGGCTTCGCACCTTCAAAAAAAGCCTAATTCGGCGCGTGTGCCCAAGGGTCAAACAAAGCACAATTAGAAGGTTTGGGACCTTACTTTATAGGGATCATTACCCAACAGCCATAACCAGGGTCAGCCGGGGTGGGTTCCTACTATTTAGGACATTGAACATTACTCAGGGTATCATGAACCACCAGCCCTAAATAAACACCAGGACAACCGCAACAGACATAACCACGCCAACCGGAACAGACATAAAGAAACCGGTCAAACAACCCTCCCTATAGCACTACGCCTTGATCTGATACCCTTATGGTCATACTATAGACTACTATAAGAACTGGCCAGGCACTGATACCTTTAGCTCTTATACCTGCCTGAGACGAGACACGGAGGAACCGATTATGCCACGGAGGAACCGATTCTTTCACACCTCGATATTAGCTCCTGCCAGATGTGCTTGACTTGAATTAGGGAGACCACCTAGAACGATGTGGAGACCTTTGCCACTGGGTCACATTCCTGTACAGATATTCTTGTTAAGCTAGAGGGAATTACTTTCACTATGATATTATGGCTTAGCCAGGACCTGTTCTCAGAGACTGGAAGAGCTAGACCGATCCAACCAGCCAAGAACTGAAAACCTATTAGGTGCCATATCCACTGGTGCCAGCCCGAGAAACTGATCTTTTATTTGTAACATACTCTATTATTCTCTTGCGACCTTAACATTCCTACCTAGATACTATGACCTATGGGGAAACAACCTAACATACTTTTACTCATACTAAGCCCTACTGACTTTTTACCTCTGGGATACCACAAGACAGTCATACTACAGACTACGCTCCCCCATGGTGGGAAGCAATATGCCAAGGGATCGCTCAACTTCGTTGACCTATTCTTGATTTTACCTCGGAGGATCTTCCCTGTAGCTTTGATTATTTGCTTTATGGTATGCTTCTTAGTTCTATGTCCGCTTGCCCTTACCTCCGATACTGCCCGCCCCGCATCATCCGAATAAGGAACGAGCGCTACACACCAGGAAAGGAAAAGAAGGAACGATGATCCTACCTACAAGGGGCGATATTGCTTGTGAATGAGTGCTACCGACTCCAACCAACTTCCTACCGAACCTCTACAACAGGACTGGACGAAAACTAGTAGAATCAAACTGGACGGAAATAATGGGGTCGGGAACACTAGACGACAACTAGAACTGGACGGGAATTCTTAATGGGATCGGGAACTTGGACTGGGCGAGCATAATGGACGGGAATTCTTAATGGGCCAATAACTCGGCGAAGAATTAGGGGACGAATAACTACGCATACCACCGACGAATAATAAGGAGATGAGCCCACCAACAAATCAGGTCATGCAACGGGAGCATACAGGGACCACTGCTTCACCTGCATCACGACCCGCATCACATCACCATCGGATTTGAAATTGAAGGTCCAGAGGGTCTTGCGCTTCCTAGTGCAAGGACCTGACAGGGGGCTCGACTGATAAGGAGAGGAACTATTGAAAAAGGAGAATGCTTAATGCATGTATGTCTCCAACATTTGGCTCATCACAAGAAGATGTCCGTATTCGCCATCAAACTCAGGTATGGCTCTAAATTTGAGAGGAGGTTTGGGACCATTTATATCCTTTCCAATCAGCTTCGATCTATCCTTTATGAGGTAAGGAACTAGTTATACCCTTTCTCTTAACTGGGGCAAGTATAAGTATAATTATCCTCGCCTCCTTTGAAAGCTCCCCACGCAATCTCCTCTCATCTCATTCTTTGCCTAGCGGGGAAGGTGAAATGTGCACACTTTCAATTTTCGTAAGATTTGAAGCAAGTAGCCCAGTTGCTACAAGATGTTAATGCCTACTTGGACCAATAAGCAAACTCATTTGCTGGAATTGCTATAAGGCCTCCACTACCTCTTGAGTATATAGATGCTCTTTCCTCTTTAGGGAAAGCTATTCCTTGAGATGCTACTCGTAAGATAGGATAGATAGTGAGCTTTTGCTTTTTGTAGCTCTACCTTAACAGATAATGCTGCTATTATATATGTAATTATGCATTTTGACTTGATCGAATTGAAATGATTTCTTCCCCTCAAACTGACTGAAAGGACCCCATAATTATTTACTATATTACTACTGATTCTTTGGGTCAAAGCCTGAGCAGAGCTAAGGGTTGACCAGTCATATCTTCTCCTAGATCTATTCCCCTCAAAGCTATCTCAGGGCATCACGCTTTCTCTAGCTCCTGCTGTCCTTGCCAATATTGACAGGGTCTTTCCGCCATCTCCATGTCCAATAATCCTTCCGATTCTGACAATGCCCAGTTTCCTCGTTTCTGTATGGGTGGGTAGCAATGTACTATCCTTTTTCTTATACCAGGAGAGCCCCCTTACTAGTCAAGGTAGCGCAAGCTGGCATCACAAGACAGAGCTGCCTAAAGAGTAGCACCTCTAGACAGAGCTAGACAAGAGTACACCTGAAGCAAGAGCTAACTAAGCCAAGAAGAGAACCTCAATAAAGAGGAGCTAACCATCTCACATCTAACTAAAGAGTTGCATAGAAGGAGAGAGCGGACCACAAGATAGAGCGCTAGCTAGAGAGGCAGGAGGAGGACAAGTTACCCTAAAGCCTACGTTTGCTGGGTTGGAGTAGAAGGATTCGTGCTCTATCAACGACGTTGGATCTGGTCTCTTTCCAAGAGTAGCTAGTAGTTATTCTGCACCTTGGATTTATGGTCCAGTTCCCGATTCATCTCGCTCATGCAACCATCTATATACGTAGGAAGTATCCTCTTCGCCCGCCATTCAGAGTGAATTCTTTCTCCCCGCCCCCACAGAGACACCTTTACCTATGAGCTGAGTAGTGTATGGGGGGAAGCGCGTGATGGGAGAGCTGAGTCTACCTATTGACCGATTTAGAGTGCCCCGTCTCGATGAAATGGGTGACCTTCCTTCTCGGGCGGTACTCTTGCTCTTCCTGGCTCGAAGAAACTCCTTGCACTAGGAAGCGCAAGACCCTACCGGACCTTCTTTTCCGGCTAGGAAGCGGATGAGGAAGAAAACTCCTGTTGCTGTTACGGCTAGTGCGAGTTGCTCGTAGGTCAGTGGTTCAATCTATACTTTCAGTAAGCGGGTTAAGTAAGAAAAGGAAAGAGAGCCAGCTAGCCAAGTTACTATTCTCTAGTAGTAGTAGTAGTCTCGTCTATCTCTGCTTTCTCTCGTACTATCGCTTTCGGCTTTTAGCTGTCGGGAAAGCAGCTCATGAATTCATTCCTTCAGTCCGGCAAGTGGCTTTGCTTAGAGAGTCTGTACTTTCAGTTCCAGCTGTAAGTGGTCGTAGAGAGAAAGAGGGGCGTCTGGGCTCGTTCTCTCCTCTCGCACGCTCTTTCCGTTTTTGAGTCCTTCGGTTCATGGCTTTTAAGTCGCTTTTCATCGCCTTTCACTCCTTTTATCGCAGAGGGAAGTGATTGATTGATTTCTCGGCTTGCGGTACCGATACTCTGGGCAAGTAACAGGTACTAACATGAAATAGAAATGGGGATATCCTAGCAATGCTGGTTGTATTCATTCATCAGAGGATGAGTCAATTCACCAAGGGAGGGCCTATCTCACACCTTGAAACTCACCTTGAACCTTCTGCCTTAGTCTTAAACCTTTCACCTCTAGCCTCAAACCTATCAATTGGGCCCTTAGCTTGAGGATTGGGGTTTTATGGGAGCTAAGGTCGCTAGCATTCTAAACCCGAGAGTGCCGAACTCCCACTCGACTTCGGCTCTGGGGCTGATTAGAGCCGTTTTCCCGCCAAGCTGGGCGGAATGAATGACCAGCAACCACTGAATTACTGGCCCACTTCTCTTCTTTATTGGCAGTGAAGAATCACCAGCAGCCACTTCTCTTACTGGCTCAGTCGAAAAGGGCAGAAAATCATAATGACTGCTATAATGAATGACGTAATTACGTATATAATTTATGCATTGTCCACTAAAGCGCAATTCAATATATAAAGAATGAAAGCGCAATTCAATATATAAAGAATGAATGCATAATGACATATATAATAGCAATTTTTTTTTCTTATCTCTGACTTTATTATACGTAATTACGTATATAATAAGGGTTCATAGGTTTCCCGTTATCTCTTTCCATCTTCCTTGCTCTCCCAAAGCCAGCCAACCAGGTTCATTACTAACGAGCATAATCAGGACTATGGTAGGCAGTAGGTAAGGGGCGAGTGAGCATGTTATGGCACTAAGACAGACAGGTAGATCCTTCCTTGATGCTTATTGGGTGGCCCCTCTCAAATAAGTAACTAAAGGGTGGTCGAGCCTGCTTGCGCATCCTTACCAGCAGCCACTGAATTACTGGCCCACTTCTCTTATTTATTGGCAGCGAAGAATCACCAGCAGCCACTTCTCTTATTGGCTCGGTCGAAAAGGGAAAAAATGCATAATGACATATATAATATATGCATTGTCAAAGGATTGACCTTATCAACTCGTAGCGGTCCTTGCACTTGGAAGCGCAAGACCCTCCGGACCTTCCTTATTTCCTTGCCTATATTTATGGATTGAAAATACTGTCCATTACGCCTACTTCTCTTCCTTCCCTAATAGTAAGTTACGCCTGCCTTCATTTACGCTTGCTTCTCCTTACTGTCTTATATATTAATTGATAAAGCCAGGAGCGCCGGCAATGTGGTAGTTCTTCCTCATGAGCGAGCGATAAACAGCCAGCCTTCCATATCTAGTCGATCGAGTGATAAAGCATCATGAATTCCATTTATGCATATCCATTTATACATTGATTCTAATATATTACTCTATATCCATATATAGATTGATACTAATGGATATATACCTATATATATAGATATATATACGTAGCTAACCACCTGAGCCATCTCGAAAGAGGACCATGTACGATCCCCCCAGTTTGGTTCTTCAAAAATCACGAGTACGAACGCACATCTGGGCCGTCGGGT
Source organism: Pinus tabuliformis (assembly GCA_031772625.1). Taxonomy (NCBI): domain Eukaryota; kingdom Viridiplantae; phylum Streptophyta; class Pinopsida; order Pinales; family Pinaceae; genus Pinus; species Pinus tabuliformis. The sequence continues at coordinate 993,574,571 of CM062820.1, forward strand.
AGCTACTCACCATTCCGAAGTATATATATACGGTTCCAGAAATGAAATTGCTATTCCCAATCCAGACAAGACACTTATTTGTTCACGAAACACTTGTCATTCCATAGGATCTCCCATTCGTGAAAAAGGCCTTTTATTATCCGTAAATACCAATTCGTTATCCGATGATATAGTGGAACAAATGGCTACGAAAATCGATCGAAGCTGTATAAATGATTATCAATGGAGGATCGGGGGTTTTTTGACCAATTCTTCGAGTATGCATCTATTTCCGATTCCGAGAAAGATCGTCTTTCACGTTCGAGGAATAGGAAGATCAATTTTTTCAGAGGATCCGGCCAACAACCAGATCGTGTAGTAATAATGAATGCAGATAGGGAGTCCTCGGTCATACTCGAAGCTGATCGATTACAAATACCTATCGTATCTTTGGTGGATTCGAATATCCCATTGGGATTATATAGAGGAATAACTTATCCCATTCCAGCGAATGATTCTATACAGTTCGTATATCCATCTCGTTATTCGATCACGAAAACAGTTCCTCCTGAACGGGGAAAAATGCAATGGATGAAGGAGGGGAGAACGACTCATCGATCAACTTCTTCCAATGAGAATTACCATTGCATGCACCAATCTACAAGTCGATGAGATCGGTCGAGTGGTCCCAGTTGGAGATGGGTGTCTGTCTATGGATTGAACAAGATTCCCCATTTGGTTGGAACACCGCTGGTTCATTCCTAATCATGGCGGTCGGTACACAGCAGCCAACGTCCCTCCCGACTTACTCGATCTTCTCTTTCCTTACTCGATCTTCTCTTTCATCTTTCCTCGACTTACTCCTATATCAATACGTTATGCCACCCTCGAAGGTAGAATGAAGATCGGATAGCTTATGCTCTTGCCCAAGTGACCGTGATCCTCTTCCTGGCTTGAAGCTTCCTCCTAGGCAGAGCCCCCGCAAGCAATCCACCCTAGCTTCGATCTTGATCTCCATTCATCTCCTCTCATTCATCAACCCCCGATCGGCACCTACCTTATGGATGGATGCCGCTTGCCACCAACCTTTCATGATTTGATCAAACCTTTAGTTGATTTGATCAAACCTTTAGTTGATTCGACCAACCTTGAAAAGAACGTTAGCCTAGAGGTAGGCTATACCTGAAAACCGGAGATAAAGAGAAAACCTTTTGGTACCCGGGAGATAAATGAAGTAAGTGTTCTGTAAGCTGAACCTACCCCATTGCTAGGAATCCCCTACCCACTTTTCAGTTTATGCCTTAACCTGTATAGTTACCCACCTTCATTATTAAACCTGCCCTATCTTGATTAATTAATCAGCGGAGGTACAGCTAGAGATTGATCTGGTATGGCGCCAGATCAACCAACCCTTACCCTTGACTTTATTACTGCCTTACCAAACTTAGTGGATGGAGTGTTGCCTGCCTTACTTACCAGCATTGGATCCAATGGAAAGAATCAAAGGGCGGGCTTCATAGAGTCTTGTTGGATGGGGGCGTTACATAACTGCATTCATCAGCCTGGAATAACACTTTAGTGATTCTTCTGGGTACCACTATGCTATGACCTATCCCGCCGAGGTGGATACGATTGGATTTATTAATTTGAACCCACTGGCTAGGAATATACTTACAATGCCTGAACCTCATAGTTATCCACCTGACCTATACCACTTCTTGAATTAATCTCTTATCATGGTTTCCCCATTCTAGGTGTACCATCTCTTATCAAGTGCAGTTAAGGCAGTTAAGAAAGAATATCCTTGAGGAGAATATCAACAAGGCCACCTTCATAGAAGAGAATTTACCATCCCATAGGCCAGGTTATTATATGTGCCGTGCCATCCATAATCGGGGGAGCAAAGGGAGCAGTTCTCGGCTAATCGACCATCCATCCATCCAGGCATGTCATCCATCCTTCCCATGCCAGGTCTATAGCTGTACCTGATCTCCCTCCTAAGATTCTTCATGAATCCAAGCGGTCTAGGGTTAACAGGTCTAGGTCTGAAGGTAACTATGCAGGTGGGTAACAGGCATTCACTGAAAGGTGGATAGGTCTATTTCTTTCTAGCAATGTAGTTGGTTCTAATTACTTCATTGTATATCGGCAAGGCTTGGCCGGACCAAGAATACGTGGTACCCATAAGGTCCTAGTGGTACCAAGAAGACTTCTTCATAAAGGAAGGGAAGGTAAAGGGGGTTCCTAGTAAAGGTTATAAATGTTTACCCCCTTATCATAATCTGATCTGATCTCATCAGTTCTGGCTGTAATTCATGAATCCATAGGAAAGTTCCAATCCTCCGATCTGACAACTAAGTGGTCTAACTCTAACATAAAGTAAAGGTAAGAGTAAGGTTGATTGATCCGGTGGTTCTGACCTGATAAGAGAAAGGTTAATAGCAGTCCCAACTCAATCACTAAGTGCATTCATGAAGGAGGTGGTATAGTCTAGGTCTCTAGGTAGCAGGTAGTTAGGAGAAACATAAGTAAGAGGGAAGGGTGAGGTTGTTTCATGCTCTGCTATGCCGTGCTATTCCGCCTGAGTAGCTGTACCGTACCTCCCTAAGCGCTTCATTCAGTAAATGGTCTAAGTATAAGAGGTCTAGTTCTTCAGGTGGGTGATTTCTTGTAGGCAATAAGAAAGGGTAAGGTCCGGAGGGTCTTGCGCTTCCGAGTGCAAGGACCGGAGGGGCTCGACTGTTAAGGATGCATAAGCAGGTTCGACTATTAAGGAGAGGACCTTTAGGTGCTCGACCATAAGGGAGAGGAGAGGCCCGGTAGGATGTGTAAGCATGCTCGACTGTTAAGGCCGCCATCGACGGAGTCACTCACTCATTCCGATGGGTGAGGGGCTCGACCGTCAGCCCCCCCACCCAATAAGTAAATTGAAACTTTAGTTGCTCGACCATAAGCCCCCCCACCCAATAAGCAAACCCAAACTGGCAACGGGGCTCGACCATAAGCCCCCCCACCCAATAAGTAAATTGAAACTTTAGTTGCTCGACCTTAAGGGACGGAGTCACTCACTATTCATATGGTGAAGGATTTATCGCTCGACCATAAGGGAGAGGGCCGCCATCGAGAGGAGAGGATGCGTAAGCAGGCTCTCAATCTAAGGAGAGGACCTTTCCTTTCGATATTGAAGGTGATGAACCTTCGGAAACATTGTTTCAAATGCATTAATTATATACGTAATAAAACTATATATGTTCTATTTTGAATGCTTCTTTGGCAGTTCTTTCAGTCATTCTTTATATTTTGAATTACGCTTTCTTATATACGTAATTAGGCTTTCTTATAGGCGTACTTATATTGGTCATTCATTATATATGTAATTAAGGTATCGAATCCAATGATTCATTATATATGTAATTACACATTCCACCGAAGGGCGAGATGACGATCTTCAATTTGGTTAGCCTTTACCTAACCAACTACCTGATACTACGCGGGCTCATCGATTTTGAACCTACTCCGTTGATTATGATTTCTTTATGTCATTATGCAATCATCTTCCCTAAAATAATTTCTAAAAGAATTGATTTGATGCTTAGTGATACATCTATCCCCAACCAGAATTTCTTCACCGGGTTTATAAGCACCTTACTGGGTGAGCAGGTGAGGGTGAGCAGTCATGGGTGAGCATTTCATTAGCCCCACAACAAGAGTGGTTCATTATCAAATCAAGGGTAGGTGAGGTTATGCAACAGATAGGCATCATCGGGATAGGGGATATCATCTTACCTTCACTAAAGCTAGATAGGTTTTGCAATAAGTGGGTTCGTTGACCCTCCCTACAGATAAGCAATCCATCGGGATTCATAATAATTGCGTAAGTCAAAAATACGCCTACCCGGATTCACGAGTAGCAGCACCATCTCCACTATCACCTTTCAACAGTGTGGCGGGCTGGCAATAGTGTGGCGGACGATCCAGACCTCCCACCAGTTATCCCTCTGGACATCGTACTATTCTGAGTTTCCTTCATTCGGCCTTGGATGCTAGGAGATATGGGTTGATTCCATAATAGACCTACCTCATTCATTGAGATAACTTGGTCTGGGGCGAAGGACTTCAAACTCGGTTATACTGGGATGACAGGACACGACGATGACGGGGGTAACTACTTGGGTATGGTTCGGATCAGATGCTAACTCACCAATTACTTTCTTTGATCTGGCATGACTGACCTGTATTCTACTAGCCTAGATATCATTTACTGCCAGCTAGCTTACTACAGCTATGACATGATTAATGAAACCATTGATGAGTTAGCTCTGCTTCCCCTCTGAACTAGCTGCCTACCTTCTTGGTCCCGCTCCTGCTCGAGGGGTCCAGGGGAGAGATGAGTAGCTAGAGTCATCATCACGGCTTGGTGGGTTGTTTCATCCATGACAAGCTAGAATGAATCATCACGGCTCTCACCGAAGCTAGAATCAACCATCACTTTCATTAATCAATCTATTTGCTCGTAATATTTTCCCAACCGAGAACCCTAGATGAGGGAGATAGCGCAAGGAGAGAATACCCACATCATTACCATTTACGAACCCCCTCCCTGTTGATATCTCCCTACCTATGAGTGATTCTTTCTTATTGGATCAATTTAGAGAAATCCAATCTTGCTAGGAAAGCCCGAAGACTACTCTCTTATTCCAACGCATACATTTGACTCGCTTACGCGAAACCATGTATCTCATTATATACGAGTCTCCGGTTCACGTACTTCCGCGTACATTTGACTCGCTTACGCTCAAACATGTATCTCATTATATACGAGTCTCCGGTTCGCGTACTTCTAAAACTGAAAAGAGATCCTTCCTCGCCTTTTGGTCGAGCAAGCGCTCTGCTCCTTCATTTTACTTATTGGGTGGGGGGGTGTTGGTCTTGCTTGTTCCTCGCCCTGATTAGGTCGGTCGATAACTTCACGTTCCTTGACCTCCCGATGGTCGGTCTTCGCGGCTCCTTGTCCGATGCGGACAAGCAGCTTCGCTCGTCGTCTTCTCCTCGCCCTTCCTCGCCCTTCTTGGGTCGGGCGAATCACTGCCAGGCCCTGATATTTGTTTCCCTAAAATCGCTATGCTCAGGGAAGGTCCTGTGCCGGTCAACCCAGTAAGGTCCTGATCAACCCGGTTAAGTCCTGCCCCCTTATCTAACAGATATGATCTCAGTTTTTCTCATTGTGTCAAATTTTTTGTGAAATTCAGAGTTGGCCTTTCTTTCTAGAAAGGTAAATCCTTCGACAATGCTACTATGGGCATATGTCATTATGGTTTCATGCATGATCCATCCAACCTGAGATTGAATGAATGAGAGGCCATCCTGAGCCTGAGATAGAGAGAGTTTCAGCCACGACATTATATATGTTGCTGTGGTTTGGTTGCACGTTGATGCGGTGGTGGCATCCGCGGGGGTTGCACAGCCGCGGTGGTAGCAGCCAATTACATGACTAACTCTCTCCTTATCGAATATGAGAAATTATGATATGGCATAATGACATATATAATATATGCATTGTATCAGGATTGACCCGAAGGTGCCGTAAGGCCTAAAGACCATAAGCCCCCCCACCCAATAAGTAAATTGAAAGGTCCGGCTGCTCTTCTGGAACATCTGACTCTACATCTCGATATCGATCACGAACATCAGAGTCTCGATCACAAAGGTCTTGACCATGATCATAAGGTCTAAGTGGATCTTTTTTCATGTCCACTAATGGAATCACGAGCACGAAGGGCTTACTCTCGATCTTTCACATAAGAATCCCTATCACGATAACGAACTGGATATCTTGGAAGAGGGAGATATCAACTGGCTAAAGCCGTATCTGTAAATCATCCCTCTCCCTAGTCCTAGCATCCAAGTCCTAAGACAATCTCGTGCACCTAACCTCCAATCCCACAATCCTGTCCCTGTACTTATAGAGCTCTTGATGAAGCCTGGCTAGCTCGTCGTCACTCACTATGGGAACAGATGTGCTAGGACCCTCTCTAGCTTGCATCTGTCTAAACCTATCCTCATATATATCACGTTGAGTATCAAACTGCTGCCTTATCTTATCCCTCAACATCCTCCATCCCCGAGGAGTATTAGGATCTGTAATTCTGTGCTCTGGATCTACTCTCAGTAGTAACCAGCATCACCCCTATTCAATCTGCCCTCATGAAGAAATCTGATATAGTCTTTAGTCAAATCTTAGGGCGAAAGCTTCGAGCAACCTCTACCTCACTAATCTCAGAGATGATATCCGCCTCCTCCTCAGTAGGACTCTCAAGACCCTTATCTTGGCCATCTCTAGGCTCCTAAACCCCCTAAACAGGTATAGCTCTGTCCATATATCGAATGCCTAATTTCTGAGCACCTGCTATGCGTTGTCTGGCTGCAACCCCCCGTATCTGAGCCAATCGAGCCTCATCTTGAGAATCTACCATGACTTGGAGCCACACTCTATCCACTCGCTGCCTAAACCAGAGAAGTATCCTCTCTGCCTGTGGCCAATCAGCAGGCTGTCTACCACCACTGATAGTAGGAGGTGCTCTAACTCTAGGAGTGGGTAAACGAGTGGGTCTAATTCCCCTTTGTAATGGAAGTCGAGCCACAGTATGAAGTAACTCTCTCTATTTGTATCTCCCGAAGAGTATTTGGATGCTCTGAGCCGTCGTACAATTTGCACACTCTCCTAGGGCTGGGTAAGCACCTCGCTAAGTAATGTCCTCAGGAGGATACTGCTCAATATGAGGCCAGTCATCGCTCCTCATTGTATGCCCGTGATATCTCCTCATGATAGGTTGACTGTAAATATGAGGACCTCTTTCTAGTCTCCACCTGGCTAGTCGCTCCCACCAAAAGTGATGAGAAAGCTGCCATAAGTGATCTTAACTGATCTACACTTAGCATATGCATCAAGCTCCTCATACTACGTCCCCTGGAATAACTGACCCAAGGCATACTATCCTCGCTCATGATATATCTGCCTAATGATCGGCATAGCTCCTAGAAGAATAGTATCCCCATAGCACATCTCTTCTTTAGACTATAGCCGCATTGGTTCATGAAATTCATTCTCTTTGGCCTAGCTATAGCTATATAAACTATATGTACTATCGACCTCTTGACTAAGGGCACTGCACTATTATCCATGCTATAAAACTTTCTCCTAGTATAACCCTTCTACGCTATATCTATATCTTATATTCCTATTAGATTATTGACATTTGTCCTCTCCCTATGCTCACTCTACTATGTTGTCTCTCTCTTGAAGGTATTCTCCTCTGCACGGAGGACCATGATTTGAAACATATCCTCTAAAGCATGACCTTTGAGAAGGATTTCGACCAGTTACTTTAGCCCCATTCCATCCAAGCTGGTCGTTCAACTACCTCTGCTACTGATGGTAATACTGGTACTGCTGGTAGATAAGCTGCTAGGACAGGAAGGGATACCTTGCGAGGTCCTAGCTTTGGATTTGTATCAAGGTACGTGAAGTGAATTTTTTAGTTACTTATTTGAGAGGGGCCACCCAATAAGTCAAATGAACGAAGTACTTGACCATAAGGAACTTTAGGTGCCCGACCATAAGGATGCGTAAGCAGGCTTGATTGTTAAGGAGAGGACCTTTAGGTGCTCGACTGTTAAGGAGAGGGAGAGGGAGAGGAAGGGAATTGGAACCAGTAGCAACCTTTTCATTGCAAGAAACCCTCATTCATTCAATTGCCAGCCCATTTTGTTTCTAGTCTTATTTTGGCTTTGTCTTATAGGCTGAGTGAGAGGAGGTGCAGATGAAACTATGGCTATTTTAGGAGTAGACTCAAGAACACCATCACTTACTGCATTCCTATCTCTATGATTGCCCATAAGACAAGGTGTAGATAAGGACAATGAACTTGACTCATAAGATGGGATGGGAGGATTTCACTTTCTCAGGTTGTGATGAATGTGAATGGTATCTGTATTTCATACTTTCTCTATAGCTTCTTCATATGCTGTGGGTAAATGATTTGTATATTGAAACTATAAATCACTATATAAGGCTGATCAAAATATCTTCTTTAGCTCATCAGGAGAGAACTAGGTAGTAACTCAAGATAAGATTAGAGAATCATCAAATCAAAGTGGTTCAAACTTGATTCCCACCCTGTGTAACATGAGCAAGGGAAACAATTTGAAAATTCCTATAGAGAGAATTCGAGAATCAATATCAGTTGTTGCACGTGCTTTACGGTCCTCCACTGCAAAAGATACATCATTTATTAGAAAGATATTCACTTCTCCCCTAGTCTCCCCAGAGAGTACTTCCACCATACTATTTCCGCTTGGAAGTAGAAAAAACTACAGTGAAAATGTTGAGTAGGTTATGATTGTCAAGGTCAAAGGCACGTAGAGAGAGAATTCACTGGGCTTAGTCACTAATCAAATCTATAGAGACTCGTTTCGCTCTGCTTATGCTCCTGTATTAGGATGGAACCAATTACCAAGGTGCGACTATCAGTTTGGATCCTACGGGCGTTTCACCATCTCTTTAGTGCAATGCCTCGGTGGCCACTGAGCTCGTTTTGGCATCTTAGCGTGTGTTATGCCATATGCCAGTTTTTATGCGGTTTTTATTGCCTTAGACGATCACTAAGCAGGGCGTGCTTGTGTTTACTGATTCTTCCCATAGCAGATCCCGTCAAGAACCTGTAGATCATAGTGGCGAGGCTTGGTACCGAGGTGGGAAATTCCTCTGCATGAGCATAGGTCACATGTGGGTAGGCAGTGTTTATGCTATGCAAGGGGTAAACTATCCTATGCACGGGGTAAACTATCCTTTGAAAGTTGTCATTTCTCCTCCGCGAACCTTATTGATAGCATTAACTAGTCTTGTTGATGGTAAACTCGGTCAACTGCGATAATCTTAGTAATGAGAATCAACTTCTTATTATTACTGCCCTCATTTTGATCGGGGAAAATTTGTCACACACACCACAAAATCCTAGGTCATGACTTGTCAAAGTGTGGGGATTCATGAGAAGCTTCTTGCTAAGCATCAGACTATGTCAAAAGCTGATAGGAGGTTCATACCTAGTCAACTTACAGAACACCTAGATGGGCATATGAGTCAAAGTAAGTCAAGGAACAAACCCTAATTTATGGCTGGTTTGACTAAGGAGGTGATTGAACCTGAAGTTATCATAATGACATGTGTGTAAAAGGGTGCTGAGAGTGCCAAATATGATACTCATCTACCTCATCTTGATCCTTCCTTAGCTTCTATAGTTATGCCACCACCCTTAAGTAGTGCGGATCATGCCAAGCTCAATCCTTATGCTAGTAGGCCCATTGGTAGACCCTTGTGTAATTAGTGTATCCCTACTCTGTAGTAGCAAATCTTACTCATATCAGAGTCAACATTTCCCTATTAGAGCTCCTTTTATTATCCCTTTTGGTCTAAGTAAGTCGGTCCTCCTTTATCAAGTGCTGTTGTGTTATCCCGTAGCCTATCTGGTCTCCCAACTAAATATCTCTAGGGCTTCATAATCGCATTCTGGGCTACCGCTCTTGCTGTATTGAAAATATCTTATTACCTGTCTCTGTCTTTACCGCTAGTTAGTCAGTTATAAGCTGTTACCAAACCCAAGCAATTGGTTTCCATTCTATCTATCGGTGCTAGTTAGTCTAATCACTGGGACGTTACCCTACCTACCTCGCTAGCTAGCTCTTGGGTTGGTCATCCCTATCACTTCTCTCTATAGAGGGGGATATGCCCTAGCGCTTATGGGCTGCTACCTCGTCCCGTACTGATATTTATGGGCTGATAAGACCTATCGCTTAAGCTACGAGATGATAAGATAAGCCCTATCCCCTACTGATATTCGGGTGGGGTGTTCCAGCCCTACCCCCTAAGCTACGTGTTGGGGTGATATGCCCTATCTCTACCCTCTTATCTTATTCTGATCGGCTTGTTTACTCTTTTCTTCTTCCGGGCTCATCATTCACCGGCTATTGAGTGAGTGTGTGTGGGTCGAACAACCAACTGGCATAGATAGGTCGGAGCTCCCCATGAAGCGTTTAAGCTCTCCAAACCCCGAAACCCACCCATATTACTATCACCAATCAATTGAGTGGGGTTTATTGGAAGAATGGTTCACCCGACCCCCCACTTCAAGTTAGCATGGCCCCCCACTTCAAGTCACTTAGGAAGGAGGGCTCCCATGACATAAGGAATGGGAGGAAGGAAGCTGGATTTTCTTTCTTCCTTTCTTAGCGCATCCTCCTTTCACATTCATTTGTTGCAATGCCTTCTTTTGACCAATGTTTTTCTCCCACCAAGCGAAGTGAACTCTCCCTCTATCAAAGGGAATCTTTATGAGAAATGGTAACTCCTCCAAAAGAGAAAAGATTGCTTCTCATATGATGTTGCATGAGTCACTGCACACAAGCACCATTTCAAATGGATCAATAAGCAAGGCAAAAGCACATGAATACATGAATTGAAACATGAAATAAATCTAAAGGTGAAAGGCATCATGCAAAGATCATCATAACTGAAAAGAGCAGATAACAAAAAGATCATCTCGAAGAATCAATGAGGGACATCCTTCTGTACAAGAACATTTATGAGCCAATGAGAAGAATTTGAACGCGAAACTCATTCATGGGTGAGGGAGGGTGAGGTAATCTTTCATCGATCGGGGTGGAGATAGTGACACCAACTCTAACGGAAAGGGCAAAGGACAGGCCGGAAGGAAAAAGGGAGGTGGCGACGACGGTCCTAGAGAAGGAAAGATAAGGGAGGAAGTGATGCTAAGATGAATGTAGTGAAGGCAAGAGAAGAGAGGTGGTGATGCTAGGATAGACCTAGAGAAGGCAAGAGCAGAGAGGCAGAAGACATGAGAGGTGTGATGGGAGGGCGATCCCATAGCTACAGTCTATGGGATGCGACAACTGCACCTAATGCCTCATAGGAATAAGATGATGGTTGATCGCACTGGGATGTCTTCGTCTCGAGTTGAGCCCTACTTGAAACGATGACCAAGGGAAGAAATTACCATTTGGAAGGTGACCAAGGAAGGAAAGCGACCAAGAGGTGAGATGAAGGAGATAGGGGCTTCCTGAAGCAAGTATAAATAGCCAAGTCAAAGAAGGTCCGGAGGTCTTGCGCTTCTGAGGGCAAGGTGGTTGCACAAGATTGGATCCTCTGCAGAAGGGATATGCTTCTACTAATTATATACGAGCATCCACTTTGTTGAAATGAGTGAGTTTCCTCTCCCTCGTAACCTCGGCCGAGTCCCTACCGGGCCTCACCATATGATAGGAAGTCAAGGTTGAAGAACCTCCGCCACGGTCAAATGGCTAATCTCGTTTGATGCTAATGTCAAAAAGCTCCGCGTTATTGGGTGGGGGTGAGCCTGTCGAACTCTCGACTAAAGGAGAGGCCCGGTAGGACCCGTTAGGGGGCTCACTATTCATATGGTGAGGGTGAGCCTGCCGAACTCTCGACTAAAGGCCGCCATCGACTCACTATTCCGAGCACTTTGGTTTACCTATGACTGGATGGATTGACCCGATTCAAGGCCTGCATCCCGCCATCAACAGCACCTACCGCACCCAAGAAGCCTTACCACACGCCCTACCTTCAAAGCCCTTACCCTTATAGGAGTCCTACCAGGCCCAAGGAGCAAGGGTTATCGACTTCTGTGTCCTGCCCTCCTATCTTTCTTTCCCTAGGAGGGATGGTATGCGTGGATGGAAGGGTCCGTGTAGCCTCCCCGGAAATAGGTTCCCTAGTACGGAAATTACATATATAAAGAATGTCCTTATCGCTATGAACCCTCACCATATGAATAGTGAGTGACCCCTAAGAAGTAAGGGCCCTTTACCCTGCATTGCCTTTCTTTAAGTTGACCTAGTTAACCAACCCACCTATAGAAGACCTTACCCAAGTGGCAAGACCAAGGGAAATAAGGGCAATGATGCAAAGCAGATGCATCAAGTGATGGAGGTAAAGGTGTCAGAACTGCCGTGATTTCGAAGATGTGGTGCTACAATAGGCAATAGGTGACAGCAGAAGAGGAAAGGAGGAGGTTTCATTCACCTACTTAAGAAGCTAAGAAGGTTGGGAAAAGAAGGTAGTAGTTGGAAGAAGACTCACCTACTTATTCAGCCTCACATAGAAGGTTTCACTCACCTACCTACTTAGAAGGCTTATAGGGAAGGTATAGTATAAGCCTATCCTTACCCACTATCTAAGAAGGTTGAACTCATCTACCCACTCATCTAATTAAGAAGCTTAGAAGGAGAGGTAGTAGTTGGAAGGAATAAGACTGAAGAGAAAAGAGAGAAAGACAAGCTCCGACTTAAGCTAAGGAGGGAAGGCAGGACCACAGCTAAGGTCTGGCTTAAGCTTTAAACAACTATCTGTCTGTAGCTCCGTAGCTTTATAGCTCTGAGCTATGTCCGGGCCCACTCCAAATTATGGTCCCTAAACGTAGCTTTATAGCAGGCGGCTAGGCTTTAGCTTTCAAAAACCTATGCTACGGCGTCTTAGGATTGGACGTTCATGTGTCCGGGCTTTTTTATGAAACAACTTAGCGTATTCTTTTCTGTTTACCTTTCACCAGCCCTAGTTTTCAGTCTTCTCCCTTACCATACTCCCTTCCTTTTCCTTTTGACGACATCGATCGAATTCAAGTGCCCACAAGGTTTATGGATTACGGTCTCAGACCCGTAGACTTATTATTGGATTTGACTTATCACGAAGCCGAGCCGCTTTCGCGCATTGCCTTTATATACGCTATTTATTCTTGCTCTTAGAACCAGAACTGTTTGCCGAACGTGGTCGATAAAGGAAGGAGTGCTAGACATACTTAGAATTAGAACCTCTATAAACAACCCTTTCTTTTTACCCAGAGAGAACTTCGAGCAAATCTGTTCCGAAAAATATGGGACGAGGCACGCAGTCGCTTACCTTTTTATGGTTTAGGCCTAGACACTTGCTTAATTAATCGCTTAGTAGGGACTGCCATAGACACTTCTCTTATCAAGACGGGATGAAACAATCTTACCCCTTACCCTTCTTACTGCCCACAGCACACAACATCACATAACACCATAACTTCATATCCCCTTCTTATACCCCTTAGTCTTTTTATTTGCTTTTATATTCGATTTCACCCTGCCTTATTAGATAAGATCTTATGCACTTGGGTGGGGTACTAGTGTCTTTTTAAGGCTTGATTAAGGCGGCACACTATCTAGTTAGGAGGGCAAGTGACTAAGACTGAAGCTAAGGCAAGACCTTAGGGTAAGACTGAAGCTAGTCCAGTCTAGAGGCCATGGGACTATAGCGCTAAGACTAGAGCTAGTCTATTTAGGCTAATTTCCATGGAGCTTCAGACACGGAACTAAGGCTTTCACTCTATGGCTTAAGGCAATAGTGCTTTCACTCTATGGAGCTTACTGCTATGGAAAGGCTATACCTTATTCTTCGCTGTAGCTCAGGGGGCACAAGTGGAAATAAATGCTCTCTCTGACTAACTGATAATATTGGTTCTACTATGTGGGCTAAAGATAGACCAGGGAAGTTTCGTAATATAAACGAATTCTGGCAGTCTATCTAATACCTTATTAGGACAAGTACTACTGGAGCCATCCATATGTTCAGTTGATGCATATTCGATGGCTTCTATTCCGTTTGTGAACCCCGAACTTCCCGAACTTATAGCTGCAAAGTCGAGCTAGAGAGTCTCACATTGAAGACACCACGTACGAGGTCCGATGATGAGGTTACACAAGAGCTACGCATAGTGTGCTACAGGGGCCTAATCAAAGGAGCCTAATCCACTTGGAACATATTCTCGAAAACCTTATCATTATTGGTGGGTTTTGGCTATGAAAATATCATCTTTTTGGGGGCCGAGTATCCCCGGGCATTGATTACTAACAATCATCCTTACCCTCCATCCTTGGGGGACTAGCCTTTTGACCCTCAGGCTTAAACTCATCCTTGGGACCCTCTACCCTCAAACTCTATACCTCTCTCTACCAATACCCGATACTTCGAGATACCGATACTCTATATCTATCTAGACCGATAGATACCGATCTCTATCTCAATACTCTACCGATCGATACTAGAATCTCTACACCTATAGAGAGATCTCTCTAAATATCTAGAATCAATCTCTACATCGCTATATCAATATACAATACTCTTAGGTGAGTGCGGGGAGCTGGCTAGACCCAGCAAAAAAAACTGTACATATCGCTGACGCTAGCTTAAGCCATCTAACGCTTCGCTGCCTGTTCACGCTTTGCTTCGCTACGCTTTGACACGCTTACGCTCAGCTTCAACCTATCCTTTCAATAATCTCAGGATAGGAAATAACACTCCTCCCTGTCGGTCGTCTAGCTAGAGAGAACAGCTACTCCCCTAAACTAGAGAGAAACTCCTCTGTCAGGTCGTCACACTGAAGCAAGTGATAAGAGTAACAGCTTGGTGTAATCTATACTAATTAGAGAAAAGTCTCATTTCATAAAGGGAACAACTATCCGTTTTCTGACACTACACAGCTTAAGACAACAGCTTGCTTGGGGCTTTCTATTTCTTAAAAGAATGGAGACTTAAATCAATGTCTCTTTTGAAATGGTACAACCATTTCTATTTCTTATTTTTAAAATAATGGTACAACAGAAATATCACATTTCATTTCATTCTCCATCGTTCCATCCGTCCCTCCCTAAAGCCATCCATTCAACCTCTCCATCCGACCATCCGTCCATCCAGCCATGTCTTTGTTTTCTCAGTTCCGGCAGTTAAGTAATTCATAGGGCAGTTCCGATCCTCCGCTCCTCCGCTCCTCCGATCCGACAATTCAACTCTAACATAAAGTAAAGTAGGCAGAGTACTAACAAAGGTCTAAGTCACCCCCATGCCATTCTAATATAATAAAAAGACTGAGTGTAACCCATCCATGTTATACTACGCTACGAGTGGGAAGGTAAGGGACTGTTCTACTGGAAGGCATATGTAGAGTGAGATTCTAGGTCTCTAGGGTAAGGGATAAACACTGATCCTATCTGGTGCTCCTAAGGTAAGGGATTTTCATACTGTCCCCTACTGATCTTCCTGGTTTCATGATTAATGAATGGGTTGTACAGCCCTCCCTCCATGCCCTGCCCTATAGGGTTCCGGCATAATATAAGGGTAAGGCAATCATGCATGCATCCAATCCACCCCACCCGGTGCTTCTAAAATAAGGGGTCATAGGTTGGACAGCACTAAAGTTTGTATCCTAGGAGACGTCTGAAGCTTGTCCATCAAATGAGGTTGCTTTGATAGACCACCACATAGCCATCCGGCAGTTCAACGATATAAGCTAAAGGGAAAGCCTTTCTCTTATGGGCTAATGGACTATCCCGCAATAAGGGAAGCATGGGAAGCGACTACAAGTTTTCGGCTAATGACCCCATCAATCCAATCAGGTGCTGCTTCTAAGTTCGGATAGTTGATAGTGAGAGTGTCCAAAGTTTGTTTTGTTCGGTAAGTGTAACCCACGATGATCAGGCTAAGGCTACGATTGATTTTAATGCTCGTATTTCTGAAGAGATTCAGAAGCTGAAGAAGCTTATTCGGGATAAGGATGCTCAATTTGATGCTCTGCGTGATCAATTTGATGATCTGCGTGAGATGAATGCTAGTCTTATTAAAGAGAATCAGAAGCTTCAGAATACCCCATATCTTGAAGAAACAAAGGCTTTTCACGAAGAACATAATAAGCAGCTTATTCAGATTATTAAGCGGAAGAATGAAGAGATCGCTAGACTGGAGGCTAAACTAGGTCAAACTACTAAGCTACCTACTCAGGACACCCATAAGCCGAAAGAGCCTTCCTGGTGGAAGGATAAGGAAAGGGTGGATAATAGGAATAAGCCGAAGAAGCCTCCTGGGTCGAAGGGTTACCATAATGGGGCTTATAAGCCTCCTGGGTCGAAGGGTTACCATAATGGGGCGGTTTATAAGCCTCCTCCGTAAGTAGCTTGGTGGCTAGATACGGCTAACGCACATAGAATCACCCACCTCCTCTTTCCTCTCCCGTTGGTCGAGTCACTAACGTACCTCTCCTTATCAGTTGAGTCACTAATGTACCTCTCCTTATCAGTCGAGTCACTAACGTACCTAGGCATGGTGGTAGTTAGTTATATATGAGCATGTGGTAGTTTAGGTAGAGATAGAGATGTGCACCTCGGCGAGATGGCGTAATGACATATATAATGATAGTGATTTCCTAGCTAGAGGCAGCCTTGAGCAATATATAAACCCCCCAAAGAATGAAGCGATAACTCGATTTGGGGATGCGCTTTAAGGCTCGACCACTATTTACCCACCCAATCCCCTTAGGCAGAGTTTTTCACATCTTTCTCTCCTCTCCCTCTCCCTCTCCTTAACAGTCGAGCCCCTGACGGACCTTATGGTCGAGCACCTAAAGGTCCTATGGTCGAGCGCCTCCAGACCTTATGGTCGAGCACCTAAAGGTTCAATTTACTTATTGGGTGGGGGGGCGTTGGTCGAGCGTGCTCTGCATCCTCTCCTCTCCCTCTCCTTAACAGTCGAGCCCCTGACAGACCTTATGGTCGAGCACCTAAAGGTTCAATTTACTTATTGGGTGGCCCCTCTCAAATAAGTAAAAAAAAGGGCCTGCTTACGCATCCTTAATAGTCGAGCCTGCTTACGCATCCTCTCGATGGTGGCCCTCTCCTTAACAGTCGAGCACCTAAAGGTCCTCTCCTTAACAATCGAGCCTGCTTACACATCCTCTCCTTATCAGTCGAGCACCTAAAGGTCCTCTCCTTAACAGTTGAGCTTGCTTACGCATCCTTATGGTCGAGCACCTAAAGGTCCTATGGTTGAGCGCCTCCGGACCTTATGGTCGAGCGATAAATCCCTCACCATATGAATAGTGAGTGACTCCGTCCCTTAAGGTCGAGCAACTAAAGTTCCTCTCCTTATCAGTCGAGCCCCTCTCCTTGATAGTCGAGTGTGTTTACGCACCCTCACCATCGGAATAGTGAGTGACCCCTAAATAATATAGGGCCCTCCGGTCCTCTCCTTAACAGTCGAGCCTGCTTACGCATCCTTATGGTCGAGCAACTAAAGTTCCTCTCCTTATCAGTCGAGCCTGCTTAAGCATCCTCGTGGGGCCTAATTATTAGGGTGAGGAAGTGAACTCTCGACCACCGCCCCCACCCAATAAGCATCAAGGAATAAAAACCTCTGCCAAGAGAAAATGCTGAGTAGGGGCGGGCTTGGGTGGTGGGCTTATGGTCGAGCCTTAAAGTGCATCCTCAATTGTCCTTTGTCAGATGCGGGTCCATCTATGTGGTAGGGGCCGCCTCCATATAGGGGAGGTTTCTATGTGGGCAGCCCGAGAGAGCTGCGAGCACGCATAATCAATCGAGTGGAGGCCGTATCCTTTCGGGTACCAATGAAATAAGGTTATTCGATCCATTGAGTAGCATTCATTCCATGCAGACCTGTTAACTACAACACGGACACCCTGTTCTCACTGAAAGCGGTAAGAGAATACCTAATGTGATTGATAAGTAAATGATTCTCACCCCTGCTATGGAAGGCCAACCACACCTACCCATGGTGCCTAGCCCTCGGTGATTCCATCCACCCCACCTTCAATCATTTACTCAAGTTGGTCATGACCAATTAGGTCATTCCCTCAGCAAGCAATACGATCGGGGAAAGCCAATAATGGGGAATAAAGTGAGATGAGGGCCAAATCGATCTGATCGATCTGTAGTATGAAGCAGAGACTGAGGGGCAAGGCTTAAATCACATTTAAGTCAAAGCCACAAGTTGCTATCGCCTGTCCCGAAGCCCGGGAGGTCCTCCGAGGACCGGACGGGGCCCGGCTCAAAGCAAGCAGCAAAGTCAATCCATCCATCCAGCAAGCATTCAATCAAGGAGGCAAGGAAGGCGGGGTGCCAAGAATAAGGACCTACTTCAAATATGGATGGGGAAGTGATTCCAAACGACTCCCCTATTCCTATAGATAGAGGCGGCCATTCTTTGCATTCTCTCCCCTCTAGTGGGGAAAGGCAGCGGGGAAAGAGAGGCGCCCCCCATATATCTTGCCTCTCTGGGGCCGTGGGAAAAGAGAAGGAATGAGAGGAATCAATATCCTGGGTAAGTGAGTTCTGGGTGGGTGATATGCCTACCAGGGGACGCATCCTGCGTGGGTTAGGGGTAGGTTATAGGCCTACCTGAGCTATGCATCTGTATGGTGAGCCTACCTGGGTATGCATTAGGGGGACAGAATCTTCACCAAGTGTAAATAACTCATGCATGTTAGTTCAAACAAAGACCTAGTTGAGATTAAAGGCAGGGACAATGTACTATCAGTTGCTAGAATTTTCCTATAAGAAAATCTCTTGCATGCAGAAGGAAATAATTCATTGAGATTTGCGTAGTTTTACAATGTGTTGGAGCAGTGTGTGAGACCAGTGTCACACAAGGTTACAGCAGGAACACCCAGGGAAAATAGCATAAGGAAATAGGAGGCTTAGAGGACATAGGGAAAGGCATATGAGTTGTCTAGGCTATCTTTGAGCAGCAAAGAGGGGTTGTACTGAGAGCTGGATAGCTATGAGAGCTAAAGCTTTGTGTAACCCTGATATATTTCCACTTGTATGATAATACAGATAGCTGGGTTTTTAGCTGAGGCTTTCCCCAGAGTATTCTTTTGTGTTTCATGTGTGATTGCTTCTTCTTCTCTGTTATATGTGTTCTGTTTGATCTTGCTCAAAATCGATTAAGCTTTCGCAAGTTTGATTGTAGAAGTAGGTTAAGTATTTTGCTTTAGTACATTTCATAATCAGATTAATCTATAGTGAGAATTTCTACATGGTATCAGAGAAAAGGTGATAAAAGTGGAGAACAGTATACAAAGAAAGGAAATTCGAATTTTTGAAGTTCTTGATTGCAGGTACAAAATCAAATTCTTATCATACCTCAAAGTTCACCAATAGCATTCAATGGCTTGAGACTCGAGTGTTCCCTGGATGGAAACTCGAATTACATAGCATGGAAGGATCGCATGGAAGTGGTATTAGAAGACAATGGTTTGAAGGATTTCATTGATCAAGAAATCCCCAAGCTAGCAGCAGCTAATGCCCAAGAATTGGCGGAATGGAAGAAGTGTGTGGCGAAGGCGAGGAGGATTCTTCTGGAGGGAGTTCGAGACCATATTGTCTTGAGTCTCCATGGGAAGGAGACTCTGTTTTCAATGTGGAAGATATTGAAGGACCTATATCAGAACAATAGTGACCAGAGGAAACTGGCACTCAAGGACAAGCTTCAGAAAATCAAGTGTGAAAAGGGCGACACTATTTCTACATATCTGAACAAGCTCACCACCTACAGAGATGAGCTTGGAAGTGTAGGAACAATGGCAGTCGATGATGATATGGTGACTCTTGCTCTCCTCGGTCTTCCTAAGAGCCGGCATAACTACCAGGACTTAGTGAATGGAAGAGAGAAACTGCCAGATTGGGAACAACTGTGGTCAGATCTGATGCAGGAGGATATCAGGAGGAGCATCAGAGATGGTTCTTCATCTAAGCATGATGATGAAGAAAATATAGCCTTAGCAAGTAAGGCAAGGAAAGGGAAAGGGAAGGCTTCCCATTCCAAATTGAGTTCTTCTCATGGTGGGAAGAAGATTGACAAATCTAAAGTGAGATGCTTTAATTGTCATGAGGTGGGCCATTATGCAACTAATTGTCCATTGAAGAAATCCAAGAAGGGATCCTCAAAAGGATCAGAAGGTGAGGCACTGGCCTCTCAGTTCGAATTGGATTTTACCCTCATCGCATGTATGGTTTCATCGATGGTGGGTTGTGTTTGGTACCTGGATAGTGGAGCCTCATTCCACATGACCAACGATAAGATTTTATTCAATACCTTGGAGGAGAAAGACCTCAAGATGCGCATAGAGATGGGCGATGATGGAAAGTACTGTGTTTCAAGTGAAGGTATGGTTATGTTTCAGAGGGAGCATGGAGCTTCTCTCACCTTGACTGTTGTAAAGTATGTGCATGGACAGAAGAAGAACTTGGTATCGATCATGATGTTGGAAGACAAAGGCTATGATGTAGTCTTCAATAAAGGAAAGGCGTTCCTAAGACACATAGACACGGGTCAGACCAAGAGGATTGGGATTTGAGTGAAGAATCTCTACAAGCTGGAGGTAGATGACTATGCTGCATTGAGTTTGAAAGGAGAATTGGTGCAAAGCCAAGATATTGGTGAGTTATGGCATAAGCAGTTGGACCACTTACATCATGGGGCCTTGAAGATAATGCAGTAGATTTCTACCGGACTTCCCAAAGATAAACTTGAGCAAGTGGACACATGCAAAGGTTGTACCTTGGGAAATTACGCCAAGTCTTCCTTTCATGATCGAGACAGTTGAGCTGAAGAAATCTTGGAGCAAGTTCATACAAATGTGTGTGGACCATTCTCGACAGCCTCCACCACAAAACAAAGGTATTATGTGATTTTCATTGATGACTTTTCTCGTAAATGCTAGATCTATTTCATGTAGAAGAAGGATCAAACCTTCTCAAAGTTTTATGAGTTCAAAGCTTTGGTTGAGAAAGAATCAGAGAAGAAGATCAGGGCCTTGAGAAGCGACAATGGTGGAGAGTATGTCTCTCAAGGGTTTAAGGACTTCTGTGCAGTGGAAGGAATTAAATAGGAGTTGATGGCACCTCATAACCCACAGTAGAATGGGGTGGCCAAGAGGAAGAATAGAACGATTATGGGTGCAGCTTGGGTGATGCTGCATGACCAAGGCCTACCACTTCATTTGTGGGCTAAGGCATGCAACACAACAGTCTATTTGAAAAATAGAAGCCCGCATCGCATACTTGGGATGAAGACACCAGAGGAAGCCTTGTTAAAATTTGCAACTAGGGCCAAAATTCACGTGGGTCATCTTATTCATGGCTGATAATATTTTTATTATATTCCTCAGTCTCAAGAGGTGTAGGATTGATCTAAAGATCATCCGATTCTGATAAGTATTCATGGAGATATGAATTTATTTTGATTATGGAATTATTATCAAGCCGACCTACAACTTATGTAGGCTCAAGAAGCCCAAACGTCATGTCTATTCAACCTCTATGTTTTAGTATAAATAGAAGAGGACTTCAAGTCATTTCTACACACACTTGGATCTCTTCCTCTCTCTACTCGTATTTGGGTTTTAGTAGGAGGAGAGATCCTAAGTTGATGCCGATGATGCTGATGCCGAAGAAGCCGATGATGCCGGTGAAGCCGATGATGCCGGTGAAGCCAATGATGCCGGTGAAGCTGATGTCGATGATGCCGTGAAGCCGATGATGTCGGTGAAGCCGATGATGCCTGTGAAGCTGATGATGCTGATGATGCGGTGAAGCCGATGATGCCGGTGAAGCCGATGCCGATGATGCTAGTGAAGCCGATGATGCCAGTGAAGCCGATGATGTCGGTGATGCCGATGATGCTAGTGAAGCTAATGATGTCGGTGATGCCGATGATGCCAGTGAAGCCGATGATGCCAGTGAAGCCGATGTCGATGATGCTGGTGAAGCCGATGATGCCGGTGAAGTCAATGATTCCGGTGAAGCTGATGATGCCGGCGAAGTCGATGATTCCGGTGAAGCCGATGATGCCGATGATGTCGATGATGCCGATGATGCTGGTGAAGCCGATGATGCCGGTGAAGCCGATGCCGATGATGCCGGTGAAGCCGATGATGCCGGTGAAGCCAATGATTCTGATGAAGCCGATGATGCCGGTGAAGCCGATGATTCCGGTGAAGCCGATGATGCCGATGATGCCGATGATGCTGGTGAAGCCGATGATGCTAGTGATGCCGATGATGTTGATGCCGGTGATGCCGATGATGCCGGTGATGCCGACGATGATGCCGGCTGATGCTGATGATACTGATGCCGCTGATGTTGATGATGATGATGTCGTTGATCTAGGGTTTGCTGCTGCTGATGTAAATTAGATTTATGTACTATTTCTCTCTGCTGAATTATTGAAGATAAAAGAAGATTTGATCAAAGGGTTTCCCCATATTGGGGTTTTTCCATGGCTAGCCGCCACATCTTGTGTCTCTTGTCATGGCTTGTTTCTGTTGATCGTTTAATGTTCTATCTGCACTTTACATATGTAAATGTGATTGTAATATGTGGATAATAATAAGAAAGATAAGTAAAATACTCTAAGCATAGAACATATTATAATTTAACATGGTATCAGAGCTGAGGGGAAGACAATTCCCAAGCAAGAGTGAAAGAGCAATCACCAACAACAATTGGGACAAGACAAAAGGATCAATGGGTTCAAATTCACCGAGGGTGAAGTGGAAGCAGAGAATATTATCAGAATGGCACAACGAAAGTTTCTGATGGCCTACTTAAAGATCACTTCATTGGGAAGTTCAGATCTAAGGGTGTAGGGAATGTTACCCCTCAATTGAATGAAGGTAACTCGATTCATTTACAGAATCTATTTTATGTACCTGATCGCAAGAAGAACCTGGTGTCCATTTCAGCAATGGAAGTCAAAGGTTACAAGGTGGCACTCATCGATGGAAAGGTATGTGTTTGAAAATAGATTTTTTCAAAGATGTTTTTGAGTTTAGGGTTGTATCAAGTTGCAGGAAGTCCACTGGGGACCATGTCCATTGACACAACACCAGAGGTCTGTGAGTCAGATGGTGACAGGGATGCCTGAATTCAAAAAGAGCATGAAGGTACATGTCTAAGATGTACCGAAGGAAAATATTACAAGGGGACCATTCCCCTCATGTAGCAAGTCCACAGGTTTGGAACAACCTGTGGAGTTTTAGATTCATGAATGGGAATCTCATGTATACAGGTGGAAGAAAGCCCTCTATGGCTTGAAGCAAAACACCCTGGGCGTAGTATGAGAGGATTGATAGCTGTTTGATGAAGCTGAGATTCACTAGGAGTGAAACCGATCCAAACCATTACCCAAAGGTTGTGGATGATAGACCTCTCATATTAGCACCTCATAAGGATGACCTATTTCTGACAGGTGCAGACCCTCTCATTTGCAGAAGTAAGAGGGAGTTGGATTTCGAATGTGGAATGATAAACTGCAAGCCTGTGACTACCTCAAGGATATTAACTTTCAGAAGTTATATGGTAGTGATGTCAGACCAGATTTGGGAAATGCCTCTGAGTTTCATAAACTCAATCACGTTGATGTTCTTGGTGAACTTCCGTCCAAACATATGTTTTACAGTTAGCATGGTGAGCTCATATTTGGTTGAGCCTCACTGGATTGGTGCCAAGAATCCTCTGAGATATCTTCGGGGCACAATCTCTCATGGATTGAGATACACTGCCAAAAATATGAAAACTGCATGATTATTCGAATGTTGACTGGGCAGGCATTGTGGAGGATCACTAGAGCACTTCTTAGTGCTGGTTCTCTTTGGATTCTGCTTCAATATCATGGATGAGCAGGAAGCAGAAATTGGTTGTTATAAGTACCACTGAGACCGGATACATAACTATGAGTGTGACCTCGTATGAAGTTGCTTGGTTGTGGAAACTCTTCAGTGAGTACACATGATGAATACCACTGTGATTCTCTGTGACAACCAGAGGTGGGATTTGATTATTGAGGAATCCCATATTCAATGATTGCTCCAGTAGATAGACATCAGATACTGCCTTATCTGGGATATGGTAAGTCGATGAGCAAGGAGGCTCCATCGCACTGAGATGATGTACAGGTCAGAGCCCCGGGGAAAGATCAAATTTGTAATTTTCCCGAACGACTTGGAGTCGTCGAGAGACCCTTGTAAAAGGGTCCTGCATGTTGCATACATTGAGCTCTGGGAGCTCTAGGGGCTTGCGGTTCTTACTAGAGCAACATACGACCACAGGGTGACTCACCCTCTCCTAGTGGTGCGCACTGTGAACAAGATGATTCGCTCTCTTGTGGAACAAGATGATTCACTCTCTTGTGGGACAGGATGATTCGCTCTCCTGTGTAGCAGGATGATTAGTTCTCCTGTGAGGTCTGGATGATGTGTTCTCCATGACGATTGTGTAGCAGGATGATTAGTTCTCTTATGAGGTTTGGATGATGTGTTCTCCATGACGACTATGTAGCAGGATGATTAGTTCTCTGTGAGGTCCAGATGATGTGTTCTCCATGACGATTATGTAGCAGGATGATTAGCTCTCCTGTGAGGCCTGGATGATGTGTTCTCCATGGTAATTGTGTAGTAGGATGATTAGTTCTTCTGTGAGGATAGGATTGATTAAGTTCTCCTATCAAGGTATCCTACCCATGCAATTTGGGACTTATGGGAAGTACCTCTCATCTGATCAATGAGTAGGGAAATGAGGATAGGGACCATAGTAGTACTGATGGATGCATCATTGTATCTACCATACTCCCTATGCTAGGATCACCTTCGTTGATCTAGGATCAATGATACTGGTCTGGAACCAGTGGTAGGAGTTGTACCTACTATGATGTTGACTTTGATTCGGTTGAGACTGGTCTAGGACCAGTGGTACGTACTCTGAGACTGACCTCTAGTCAGTGCAGTACTGGTCTGGGACCAGTGAGAGTGGTACATACTATGACACTAACTTCAGGTCAATTGAGACTGGTCTGAGACCAGTGGTACACTCTCTGAGACTGCTATACTGGTCTAGGACCAGTGGTAGGAGTGGTACCTACTATGACGCTGACTTCGGGTCGGTTAAGACTGGTCTGGGACCAATGGTATGCACTTTGAGACTGACTTTGAGTTAGTGGAGGATTATACTATTCTGGGACCAGTGGTAGGAATTGTACTCACTATGACGCTGACTTTGGGTTGGTTGAGACTGGTTTAGGACTAGTGGTACACACTCTGAGACTGACTTTGAGTAAGTGGAGGATGATACTGGTCTAGGACCAGTGGTAGGAGTTGTACTCACTATGACGCTGACTTTGGGTTGGTTGAGACTGGTTTGGGACCAGTGGTACATACTCTGAGACTGACTTTGAGTCAGTATGATACATCCTCGATCATTTCTTCTTCTTCATAATTCGGACAAAAGTAGAGCAGAACAGAACAAAACAGAGCAGAGCAGATCAGAGTAGAGCAGTACAGATCAATACAGGGCAGAACAAGACAAAGTATAATAGGTAGAATAGAGTAGAGCAGGGCAAGGGTCAAGTTGTATAGGGCAGTGCATTTGATGGATGAATAGTAGCGACCGACAGACAGATTGCAGATGAAGTTCTCCCTTGTTGAGAGGGAGTGTTAAAATTGGCAACTAGGGCCAAACTTCATGTGGGTCATCTTATTCATGGCTGATAATATTTTTATTATATTCCTCAGTCTCGAGAGGTGTAGGATTGATCTAAAGATCATCCGATTTCGATAATTATTCTTGGAGATATGAATTTATTTTGATTATGGAATTATTATCAAGCCAACCTACAACTTATGTAGGCTCAAGAAGCCCAAACGTCATGTCTATTCAACCTCTATGTTTTAGTATAAATAGAAGAGGACTTCAAGTCATTTCTACACACACTTGGATCTCTTCCTCTCTCTACTTGTCTTTGGGTTTTAGTAGGAGGAGAGATCCTAAGTTGATGCTGATGATGTTGATGCTAGTGAAGTCGATGATGCCGGTGAAGCCGATGCCGATGATGCCAGTGAAGCCGATGATGCCAGTGAAGCCAATGATGCTAATGATGCGGGTGAAGCTAATGATTCCAGTGAAGCTGATGATGCCGGTGAAGCCAATGCCGATGATGCCAGTGAAGCCGATGATGCCAGTGAAGCTGATGATGTCATTGATGCCGATGATGCCGATGATTCCGATGATGCCGGTGATGCCAATGATGTCGGTGAAGCCGATGATGTCGGTGAAGCTGATGCCGATGATGCTGGTGAAGCCGATGATGCCGGTGAAGCCGATGATTCTGGTGAAGCCGATGATGCTGATGAAGTTGATGATTTCAGTGAAGCCGATGATGCCGGTAATGCTGATGATGTTGATGCTGGTGATGCCGATGATGCCAGTGATGTCGATGATGATGATTCTGGCTGATGCCAATGATACTGATGCCGATGATGTTGATGCCGCTAATCTAGGGTTTGTTGCTACTGATGTAAATCAAATTTATGTACTATTTCTCTCTGCTGAATTATTGAAGATAAAAGAAGATTTGATCAAAGGGTTTCCCCATATTGGGGTTTGTCCCTGGCTAGCTGCCACATCTTGTGTCTCTTGTCTTGGCTTGTTTCTGTTGATCGTTTAATGTTCTATCTGCACTTTACTTATTAAAATGTGATTGCTAATTTGTGGATAATAATAAGAAAGATAAGTAAACTACTCTAAGCATAGAACATACCATAATTTAACAAGCCTTCTCCAGGAAGAGACCAAATGTGGGTCACTTCGGGATCTTTGGCTCATCGGTATATTTCCATGTGACCAAGGATTCCTGAAAGAATCTTGAGCCAACAACTGAGTTGGGGATACTTGTGGGGTACATTGATACACCCCACAACTATCGGGTGTACTTTCCTACCAGTCAGAGGACAGTGGTTCGCAGAGATCTTAAGTTTGATGAGCAGAAGGCCATGCGAGTTTACCTTGAGAGGGAACTCCAACTATAGGTTGTGGAGGAACTTTTGGTTCCTAAGGAGGAGGAGCCTCAGACTGATGCAGAGCAACTGCATGTAGAGGTTCCAGGAGTGGAGACATCTACTCAAGTAGAGTCTTCCAAAGATGGGTGGAAGTGCACAAGAGAAGATGACAAACTGTTGTCGAATGTGAGGGAGAATGTGGGAGAACCATCTTCTCAGCACAGGCAGAGGAGGTCACCTGATAGGTACACTGGATACATGGCCCTTGTTGGGGAATGTGTTGAGACCAAGCTATCTTCCCTTGAGGAAGCATTGCAGAGCCGATTTGGGTTGATGCTATGGTGGAGGAGTATGACTCCATAGTTCAGAACAATGTTTGGGATATGGTTCCAAGACCGGAGAATAAGTCAGTTGTGAGTTCCCATTGGATTTACAACGTAAAGCAAGCTACTGATGGTCGTGTGGAGAAACATAAGGCAAGTTTGTTGCCCGTGGTTTCTCACGGGTAGAGGGGATCGACTATGATGAGACTTTTTCTCCTGTAGCAAGTTACTCATCTATCAGATCGATGTTGGCGCTATCAGCACATATGGGTTGGAAGATCCATCAGATGGATGTGAAGACTGCATTCCTCAATGGCAAGATTGAGGAAGATGTGTACATAGAGTAGTCGGAAGGTTTTGAGACCTTTGATCGTGAGTTGCATGTGTGCTGACTCAAGAGAGCTTTGTATGGGCTGAAGCAAGCACCTCGTGCTTGGTACACCAAGATCAACAACTACTTCACCGGGTTGGGCTTCACAAAGAGTGAAGTGGATGCGAACTTGTACCACATCATGGTGGAAGGTAAGCAGTTGATCATTGTTCATTATGTTGATGATCTGATATTGACAGGTGATGATTAGTTGATGATGTCTTGCAAGGAGGACCTTGCAAGAGAGTTTGAGATGAACGACATGGGTCTCATGCACTACTTTCTAGGCATGGAAGTGTGGCAGAAGGATGGGGAAGTGTTTGTGTCTCAAGGCAAGTATGCCAATGAGATACTCAGGAGATTCCACATGGACAAGTGCAAGCCCATGCAAACTCCTCTAACAAGTAACTGGAGGAAGGAGGATGCTACTTCAGGAAAAGTAGTAGAAGCTGCTGTGTATCAAAACTTGGGGGTTCACTGATGTACTTAGTGAACACGCGACCATATTTGTGCTATTCAGTGAATCAACTGAGTCAAGCTATGGTTCAGTCTACCAAGCTGTTTTGGAAGGCAGCTAAGCATGTTTTGAGATACCTCAGAGGCACATCTCAGTATGGATTATGGTATAGACGGTCAAAGGGAGTGAAGCTACAGGGCTTCACAGATGCAGATTGGGCAGGGCGTCCATCAGATCGGAAGAGCACATTAGGAGGAATTTTCAACCTTGGTTCAGCTGCAGTTTCTTGGTACAACAGGAAACATAGGTCAGTTGCACTCAGCTTAAAAGAGGCTGAATACATGGCTGCAAGTCAGGCAACATGTGAAGCCATTTGGATGCAGAAAATTCTAGTTGGTTTGTTTGATCAGAGGATGGATCCAAATGTGATCTATTGTGATAATAAGAGTTGTATCAAACTCTCTGAGAATCCAAGACATTCGGTATCATCATCTCAGAGATTGTGTGGCGAGGAGGATCATGTTGTTGCAGTATATTTCGACTGAGGAGCAAGATGCTGACATTTTGACTAAGGCATTGTCAAAGTGTAAATTCGAGTTCCATAGAGACAGGATCGGGGTGGCAAATAATGCCTTTCTTGTTGAGAGGGAGTGTTGAAAATAGCAACAAGAAATGCTAAAAATAGAAATGCTAAAAATAGCATTGCTAAAGATAGCATTTCAAGATATTCCAATTTTAATTTGTCCTTGAATTAAAATTGAGAATTAAAATTCGAATTTAGTCTCACCAACTATTTGAAAAATAATTAATTAATTCATCTTGAGTTAATTAGTTGGAGAAATTCAAACATGAAGTCTTTGTGAGGTCATGCAACAATTATCCCTTTGATTGAGGAAGTTATCCCTTAATTAAGGAGATAAGGATGAGTTGTATTTGAGTTGTAATTAGTTAGCTCAGTTAACTGAGTTAAGTCCAGTTATATTAGTTCCAAACAGTTTGTGGAACTAATTGTGAGTTCAGTCAGTTAATGCATGCATGCATGAAACTAGGGTACTCCAGATAACTGAATATTCTCTCATAAATAACTCATGCATGTCAATTCAGACAAAGACCCAGTTGAGATTAAAGGCAGGGATAGTGTACTATCAATTGCTAGAATTTTCCTATAAGAAAATATCTTACATGCAGAACGAATTAATTCCTTGAGATTTGTGCAGTTTTACAATGTGTTAGAGTAGTGTGTGAGACTAGTGTCACACAAGGTTACAGTAGGAACACCCAGGGAAAATAGCGCAAGGAAATAGGAGGCTTGGAGGACATAGGGAAAGGCATATGAGTTGTCTAGTCTGTCTATGAGCAGCAAAGAGGGGTTGTACTGAGAGCTGGATAGCTGTGAGAGCTAAAGCTTTGTGTCACCCTGATATATTTCCACTTGTATGATAATACAGATAGCGGGGTTTTTAGCTAAGGCTTTCCCCGGAGTATTCTTCTGTGTTTCATGTGTGATTGATTATTCTTCTCTGTTATATGTGTTCTATTTGATCTTGCTCAAAATTGATTAAGCTTCTGCAAGTTTGATTGTAGAAGTAGATTAAGTATTTTTCTTTAGTACATTGCATAATCAGATTAATCTACAGTGAGAATTTCTACAGTTATGTGGTATAAGAATCAATGTGTATAATCTTGTGTTCTAACTCGCTTCTTTTTCCATCAGACAAATTTTGCATTATTCCATAAATTCTCTCTCTTTATTTTTTATTCTACACAAATATTTCTCCTCTAACATTTTGTACACTTTGTCAATCCAAAAGTGTCCTAATATGTTGTTATTATACTCTAATCAAATTATACTACATCAATCTCGAGGATATGCAATTTACATCCTTTGAACAAATGTTTATCTTATATGAAGTAATATAATTGTGTTGTTCTATTTTGCAATCATGAATTTCTTCACATTTATGCAACATGTGTGAAATATTTGTCATTATCATACAACTCCCTTATCAATTCAAATCATGTTGTCTCATTCTTCATTGTTTCCAATAATAATGATATTTTTTCATAACATCAATTACCTTGTTCTACTTCCCTGGCATATTCTTGACCACACATATATAACTATATAAGAACTATATCCATCATATGTGTTATGGATTCATATTTTATTGAGTTCTGATGAACTTCAGTGTTTTATAATCTATGTACAAAATGAGATCCTTCAAGCAAGAGAAATACCTTCAATGTTTCAAATCTTACACGATTACACATAAATTGGGTACTTATTCTGTTCTTCATTTAATTTCTCACTAAAGTACATTATTTACCTTCCCTCTTGAATTGATACTATTCCAATATCCATCGTGCTCACATCATAATCCACTTAGATTACCTTACTAAATACAACAATGATAATATTGGTGCATGTGTTATGTCTTTCTTCAATTGCTAAAAACTACATTGCATTGTTGTGCTCCATCAAAACATGCACCCTTTGAATTAATTTGGTTAATATGTCATTGAAATTTGTTATAAATGTTTCATTTAAATAATGTAATCTCACAAAAAATCCTTACTTTTGTGGCATTGCATGGCATGAGCTAGTCCAAAATTGCTTGCACCTTCTCTAAATCCTTTGCAAAAGCCTTCATGGGACACAATGAAGCCTAATTATACTAGATCCTCCTTGAATAACTCACACTTATTCAACTTAATATTCAAATTATCTTTCCTTGGTACTTCAAAGGCCATCTTCAAATGTTGCAAATTATCTTTCTCTTATATATTGTAAATCATAATATCATCCAAATAAATAACTACAAGCTTCCAATATAGGGCATCAAAAATTTATCATCAACCTTGTGAAGGTTTTGTGTGTATTGGCCAACCCAAGCAACATAACTAACCAATTTTATAATCCATTCTTGGTATTAAATGTAATGTTCCATTCATCTCTACATTTGATCTAATATAATGGCATTCACTATTTAGGTCTAGGAAAAACACATAGTGTTGCTAATATTGTCCATTGTTCACAATCAACCACTAAAGGTGATCCATAAATGATCACTTTAATGGGCCAAACAAAGTTGAAGTGAAATTGAAAATGAATTGGTTTGTTTAATAATTATAGTGTTTTGGCATGGTGTGTGTTGAAGCCTTGAATTGTCTTCTTTTTTATAATCCTTTCACCTTCATTTCCATCATTTTCATGATAGTTTTGCTACATTTTCAAGTTGAAAGGTCACTTGAGATATTCTCAAACATCATAAAAGGTATCATTCATTCATGGTTTATAATCTATTGTTTCTTTGTGAAATTTAATTAAAACATTCCTATAGTTACTGAATTGCACTCATTCTGCAGCTAACCAAAGATTTTGCTGCTACATCCATGATTAGATAGGTTCCAGCACACTTGAGGAGGAATAAAATATATAGGTAGATGGAAAATTTTCAACATATGGACATCCACCTATCACATTTATCTAGCAACTCACCTGGTTTGAGAGATCTAAATATCAAACTTGAAGTCAACTTTGGTTATAATACTCGAACCATGCGCAGAACTTAAAGGAGGACCGTGGCATCATCAAGTGAGCATGGAATTCGATAAGAAGAATTTTGAATCAAAATCTTCTCATGATTTTCTCTTCCAATATAAAATCATGAGAAGAAGGATTCCAATTTCAATTTAATCTCTTAGTTGTCAAGTGAAAACTTGATTCTTGGCTTATAACTCTTAAGATTTTTATTTAACAGAGGAATATAAAAAGCCATGGGGTGAAGCAATAGACATCATTAGTCTTTTTAAGTTTTTAATCATTTTCTATTGAAGACTTTGACATTTAATACAACCTTTGGTGATTAACATGTGTGTGAATAATTTGATAATTTATCTCATGCTTACGCTCAACAGGAGGCCCCCCTAAAGAGTTGTAAGTTAGTTTAGTATTTGGTTATGTTAGTTGTCAAATTATTTCATGAATAGTCTCTTTCTCATTATAGTTAGTTAATGTTTTTCAATTGGTATTTTGTTAATCAATCTTTGGTTTAACATTCAATAGTTTGAACAGGTTGGGCACTCATAAAAGACAAAAATAATTCCATTTTATAGTTTGCTTCATTCAGTTGTTTTATTTATTTATTTCATGAGTAATGGAATGATCGATTCTAATCAAAATTGTGCACATCAGTAATCCTTCATATTTATATTTTGGATTGTCATTTTTCTAAATTAATTAGATTCATATTTTCTCTTCTATTGAATAGAATAAAGATTTTGATCTCCAAGAGCATTTAGAATTATATTTCAATTTTCTACATGTAGAATTAAATGTCAATCCTGCTCATTAGAATAGATCTTTCAATTTAGTTCAAATAGAGTAATTTTTAATTCTTTTAATAGTAGATTAAGCTTCAACTCAGTTTGATAGTTAGAATTTTCATTTGATTTCTCCTTGAAGTTTAGTTTTCTTTTGAAAGAGTAATTTTTATGGAAAAAAAATTTGCGTAAGAATGATATGAGTTAATCTAGTTACATTACATTTCATCTTTTAAAAATAAAAAACTAGAACTCCTAGCATATATTGTGCACATGCACTTCACAAGTACATGAACCTTGGTTGACAATTAATGAAGTAATTTATCCATCAATTAAATTACCCAACATTTTGGTGTCATTGTTGGGGAATGTTTAAGAATGTAACTAGCTTCGGTCTTCATAATTGTACTTATCAAGAGAAAATTTTATTATTAAAGAAAATGACTTATTAAAGCATGGGTTTCATGCTTGGGTCAATGTTTTCTAGGTCAAGTCCCCCTTAAGGACTTCTATCTTTTGTCTTGATTCATTAGAGTCATTGTCATTATTATTAGACCCTTCTTGGGCTTTTGTATCATGTTAAAATAATTATTTTTGAGTCAAAAAGGTAATTTGTCACCTCCACAACAAGTCGGCACTACCTTCAACAAGTCGACCTACTTTAGGGAAATTCGACCTTACAAAAAGCTTATATATTGTGTACCTCGACTTCGTTTGGAGAACATCATTAGCAAGTTTGATCTCTAAGAAGCAGTAGATGGAAAAGAGTGTGAAGTTGCTAGAGAAGAAGGAGAGAAGTTGGAAAGAATAAAATTGAGTGTTTGGGCTACCTTTCTCTCACACATGTAAATAGATTGGGTTGATGTTGGGGCCTAAATTATGTTTTTGTTGCAAGGTCGAAGTTCTAAAGCTCAGAGACTGAAAATATGTTGTTGGGGACAAAATTCTGATTTGAAGCTGCACCGTGAAGCGTTGACACTTGGAAGGATGAGAAAAGAACATCTACAAGGAGGAAGCAATGAATTGGTGGTTGGAGGAGGTGTTTGTCTAGGTCTAGAAGTTTGGAAGTGTCTCATCTTGATTTGAATCTACTTAAGGAAGAGTTCTTGACTGGGTTTTCCTCTTATAGGGGTTTTTCCCTAGTTGTGCGCCTACATCTTATGTATCTTATTCTTATTATCTTCATGAACATATAATTTGGTAATTTATTCATGAAAGATAAATTAAATAAGAATTAAAACAAGCCAACATAATTCACAATTAATTATCAAGAAAGAGGAATCAAACCCTAAATCCTACTAGCATTGATTTCTCAACATGGTATCAGAGCTAAGGTCAAAGAACATTGGAGATCACTTTGTTGGCTTGAAATTAAAGGTTACTCCCTCTACGAAAAGTTACTTTAAGATGGGATTCAATATTATAAGAATTGCAGGAAGCTGGATTGGAAGGATCATCTACAAATTATCTAATAAAATTAAAAGTGAAGGGTTCTTTGCTACACTCATAGGTACGCATGATGATGACAATGTATGGATCATTGATTGTGGAGAACCAAGACTCATGACAGGAGAAAGTGGGAAACTTCATACTCTATCAAAAGAACCATCATCTCATGTAGTGGAGCTAGGAGACAACAATAGTTATGCAGTCAAGGGCCTGAGATCTACTTCATTGAAGTTGAAAAATGGAGCAAAGCTACACCTCAACAATATACTCTATGTTCTAGGTCTGAAAATAATTTAATTTCAAATTCTTGTTTAGAATATAAAGGAGATAGGGTTTCCTTTTTAGATGGTAAAGTTATGGTGTGGGGAAAGGATTCAATCATTGATAAGGAAAAAGATATTGGAGTACATGAAGGAAGGTTATACAGAGTCATAACACCATCTCTCAAGCCCTAGTTCACATGGATATAAATCCTATCAAATTATTGCATAGAAGATATAGGCATATACACTACAAGATAATTCCTTCACTTAGTCAAATGGTAAATGGCATCCCCAATATCAAAGAAGATCGTGAAGTAGTATGTAGGGGATGTGCTCTGGGAAAGAATACAAGGAATAATTTTTAAAGCAGTGACACAAGGTATAAAGAAATATTAGACCTCATTCATTCCAATGTGTGGGTCAATGTCTTTCAAATCTCTTGGAGGTCATATTTATGTGACCTTCATTGATGATCACACTAGAAAGACATGGCTTTCTCTTATCAATACAATAGACAAAGTATTTGAAAAGTTCAAGGGATTTAGATTCAAAGTGGAGACCTTAACTGAAAGAAAGATAAAAACTTTGAGATCCGACAATGGAAGAGAATACACTTCAAAAAAATTGATTTCATATTGTAAAGAAGCAGGTAGTAAGAGGGAGCTCATTGTTCCCTACAACCCCAAGCATAATGGAATTGCAAAAAGGAAGAATAGAACCATTGAAGAATCCATAAGAAGGGAGCCTCCACCATTTTACCAAAAGATAAGTATCTTGTTCCTTGTTTCCTTTGTTATGTTTGGTTTCCCTCTCATGTTAAGATTTGTTTGTATTATATGCTAATAACCTTCTCTTTGTATTTTCCTTAGTAGGAAAGATTGTAGAATACACTGAGGTTATGGAGAAGACTTCAGAGGATAGACTTGAAGCATGGAAGAAGTTATGTAGCAAAGGAATCCCTTCAAAATTAATGTCTTACAAGGTTTGTTAAGGAAAACCTCAAGGTATGTATCAAACTATAAGATTTGTTATAAATTTCTCTTCCTATAAAAGGTACGATCATTCCTCTTTTAATTTTTTCTTTACATTACTAACATCGTTATGTCTATGGTTTTGAATCGTAAAGATTCTTGTTAGGGTGATTAATCATTAGATTGAATCTACCCTCATTATATTATCATCTGATCATTCTTATGGAACCCTAAAAGGTTCACTGTAAAACCCTAACCTAAGGGTATGTCAATATTGATTATGAAACCCTAGTCTACTTAGGGTTGTTAATGAAATCTAGAAAACCTATTCATTTTTATGTTTAGGGGTTTGGTATTGTTATGATAGAAACCCTAGTCCTTTAGGGTTTGTTGTTAATGTCTAAGTTATGTATTGAAACCTTAGATCTTTAAGGTTTGGTAAATTAGGGTTTATAAGAAAGACCCTCATATTAGCTAAAAATGAGGTCCTAGGAATGAAACCCTAGGTGTATATGCATTTGTATGATTGAAACCCTAGTCTGAATGAAATTGTTAACTTCGATGTATTGATGTTTGTGTCTTAGGTTCACCTAGTAGATATTGATGTGAAATGCATCCTAGATATGTATATGCGAGTGTGTTGTCCTAATGTTCATGTTTTATTTTGTGAAACCTAGGGTCTGAACAAATCTAGTATAAATTGATATTATAGGATATGATATCATTTCCAATATGATTTAGTCTAGGGTTTGCAACAAACCCTAGTAAAATTCTATCATGTAAAAGCATATTGTTGAAACCTTAGATAGTACTATGATTGGATTGTTATTAAATCACTAATATCTAAGGCTTTGTGTCTCAAAGATGGAATCTAGGTTTACATTAAGTCATTGTAGAATTTGTCACATATCTCTAAAATTAATATTGATGCCCTAGATATAATGAGACTGATATCTTGGTTGAGTTGCTCGAAGTCTTGATGATGAATTCTAGGTTTTATGACCAAACCTATCAAGAAGTTGATGTATAGCATGTAAAAATATGTATCTCATGAACCTAACTAGGTTTAGTTGTTTAATATCCAAATTCTAATGCTTCCATTATAGTATTGACATGTGTTTGATATAGCTAACTTCATGATTTTGTATATTTTTTTTTGGCTATATTTGTTATTAAAGTTTTGCAAGTACATAATCTTCAAGATAATAAAGATGTTCGTATAAGCATGATGTAGGGAGCATATGAATGATGATGATCAAGGAATGACGCCATGAAAGGTTCTCTGATGTTATAAAAGAAGGAAGTGGTTGATCTCTCTAAGTTAAGAGGGAGCTCAGAGAGAAGAAAGAGTACATCTCCCCAGTTGATAGGGAGGGCATATTATGATAGTCATGATAGATACCTTGAAGAAGAAATTGGAGAATGAATCGGTCTTGATGAAGAAATTAAATAAGAAGAAATATTTCGACAAATTGAATACGGATAACTTGATGAGGATATTAGCATCATCTGAATAATTGAGGACCCCAAAGGTTTATGCTTACTTGTATATTTGAAATTTTATTATTGATTGGGATTTGTGTTTGCACAAGAAAATTGAACACTATGGAAGCATGCTTGGAAAAGTGGATAAATCTAGTTTGATAGGGAGAGTTAAAGCATCTAATGGAGGATGCTTGGGAGGACACCTCGCCGACCTTTATGTTGATTTCTAGATCCTGAAGAGGGAGGCTAGTGTTAGTATTGGAGCTCTGACCTTAGATACATACCTAGATCCTTGGGTTGATGGTTAGTTAGTAAGCATGATGGTACCTAGACTAGTTGAAAGCTTTAGTCCATCTTAGTCCCACTCAGATAGATTACCCTGGTCAGGAATCTAGTCCGCAGTAGTGAGTGTGCTATAACTCTTCGTAGTTAAAGATCATTTTGAAATCTTCCATGTACTTGTATATATATGTAATTATGAATACCTCTCTAGTTAAGAGGGTGTGTTGAAGAATGTAACTAGATTCAATCTTCATAATTGTACTATTGACGGTGCTGGACCCGCCAACATGTCAAGGGGATATCCCCAGTAAGAAGTCCCAATCAGACCTCAGACCGTTTGGTGTAGGAGTCCCAGAAGTGGGTTGTAAGGTAATGCCTTGACCACGATGTCGCACAAAGGAAAGTAAGATAATTCTGTCAATAGCAAGGGTGTGACTGATGCAATGAGTCAAGGAAGGTGTATGAGAGGTTCTAACACTTCGAAGGGAGATGAAGGTGAAGGTGGGTTCCAGGTTGAAATGGATCACTCCCAACTCAGCTAGGAACACACAACGCAAAAGGACAAGTACAACTTCCCACGGAGTAGTCCACTCAAATGTGACAGTCACACCATACAAGGTAAGATAACACGTACAACACCCACGGATCAATCCGAGATGAGTGCGACAATTTTTACAATAAGGTTCATGTGAAAGGTCTATCTGATGTCCAGCAGAACAGTAGACATAGACAATGACAGAATTAACAACATATACAACACATTAACAACAAGATTCATATAATTGCATACAAATCAGTTCATACACAAGTACGTAAGTTAAACAAAATATATCATTAAGGAAACCAGAGCAGTCCAATTACAATAACAACATATGCATGAAAATGTGTTGGATCTTATTATATAAAGAAGTGTAAGTCACAGCCATACAATACATCCATGTAAACATGCTAGCCCCAACAGTGGAACGTTACATCCACATCTTCCTGCTCCTACAAATAGATGAACTAGCTCCGTGTAGTGGAGAAGCCAAGGCGCATTACAATATTGCCCAAGCTCTTTCCAAGATAGTCTTATCAGAAGCTTGGCAGACCAAAAGCCTCTACAATGAGTTATGAGGGACTATTTATAGCAAAGGGTGACGTGACCCTTGACATGACCCTTTTTGACAGTTCAACTACCCTCATGAATCTTCACCTACTCTATGAATGTTACATCCAACCATTGACACTTGACTTACACTTGACATGACTCAACATTACAATGCACATGTACTCATGTGAGACAAAATGGCTTGAGCAAGCCTTGCAAGACATCACAGACACTTGGTCCACTGTGGTGAGACTAACTCTTTGACATGCTTGTGATGGTGAAGGTGGTGAGCTGATGCCAAGCTTGGTCATCCGTGATGTTGTGCATGCACCTCATGGTGACATCTTGCTGAAGCGAACTTTTGCCTCCGTTGCAACCGGTGCATTGGTTTGGCCCCTTCATCCAACTCATCTGCTAAAATGCGCATGGTCTTCTTGGGTACGGCTGAACCAGAAACACACTGATGCATAGTTTCCATGTTGATCTTCAAGTGTGTGCTAGTGGTCATGGGCATCAACTTGCCGAAGCACATGTTCAGCCCCAGTAGGAATTGCTTCTTGTCTTCATCTTGGTGAGTGTGTTGAATGGGTTAGATTGCATGCATGCGCTCAACAAAATGCATGCTACTAAATCCCTTGCATGTGATCAACAACGCTTCTCACCATGTCTGCTCTATGTCAGCTGCTGGGATGGATCCTTAACTTGTACAAGCGCATTTTCATCCATGAGTGCATGTTGTGCCCACTATTGTTCTTGTTCCTGCTGCAACTCATTTGTTTGCCTGTGTAGCTTCATGTTCTTCCTGAATTGCGGCTTCAGCACACACAACTCCTTCTTTGTTCCATCTTCTGCCTTCGCTCGATCTTCATGTCGCGCTTTCACTTCATAGGCAGAGTCTCCAAAGTTGCTTTCATCATCAATGGACCTGCTTGAGCTTGCAACCTTGTTCCACCTCTATGTTGTCAACAACCCTCCTCTTGCATTCG
This sequence comes from Pinus tabuliformis, assembly GCA_031772625.1. Classification (NCBI taxonomy): domain Eukaryota; kingdom Viridiplantae; phylum Streptophyta; class Pinopsida; order Pinales; family Pinaceae; genus Pinus; species Pinus tabuliformis. The sequence continues at coordinate 993,613,278 of CM062820.1, forward strand.
TTGCATTTGGTATGTTTTCTTCAGCTGCTGTTCATGATGTTGCTCACTGTGATGCTGGTGCTATCATATCTTGATGTCCTTGTCTATGAACAACTTGATGTCTTCATGGGTAGGCAAGTCCATGGACACTTGATCGACTGCATCCCCAAGTGTGTTCTGAACGGTTTCTTCATCTCTACTCTCATGGAAACCATTGTATCTGTACTTCTGAGAGGTAGATGAACACCTGGGATACTTGCAGACATGGCAACACTCATGGCAAGCAATCTGTTAGTCGAAAACCAAAATGAACATGAGAGCTGACTTGCAACATACCTGGGTGCATGACCATGAAGGTTGCGCAATTTCGGCCGGGAGTTTGGGAGAGCGACTGCCAAGACTGCACAAGGCATAGTCTGGGATGCTGTGAGACTGGCTGACTGTTGGAACTATGCAATGCACAGTCCATTTTGGTTGTTGACTGCTAGGATTGCATAATGCGCAATTCTAGCTGGGAAGGACTACTTGCCTAGGGACATATTTGCTCAATTTCTTAGGCCAAGCAGCAACTGTCCTCCAGAAATGCACAAAATAGTCTTGGAGGCCAGTGCTAGGTAGGAATGCACAAATCTAGAGAGGAAGATGAGCCTTCCCTCCCCATATTGCGCAATGCAGCCTTGGTGAAGGCAGAATCCAGGCCAAGGTTGGCCTGACTCGCCGACGGGCAACTGAAAGCAACTAAGACAGTAAATGAATGGTGACACTAAGTGATAACAAAAGTGATAGACAATGAATGCAAAAAATGAATGAAATATTCAAGAACCAGATCAACATGCATGTGGGTGAGGCAGTTTGCCAGTTGGGCGAACATCTGTGCAAAACAGTTTCATGCATGCGACAGCAGTGAGATAGCAATGAAAACTGAAACAGAGCTAGGAAAGTCTAGTATATGTGTAAACGATAGAAAGCGTTCAAAGAAATCAAGCAAACAATACTCCCACAAGTGAAAACAAAAAAAGCAATAGAAATGCAGCACAAAGCATGGGCAGTGTGCTTACCCCAAAACAGCTGAGTTGAATGTGCCGACTTCTCCTAGATGTTATGTGGGATGTCAGATTTGCAAGGTTGATGTGAGGAATGAGCTTTGCAGCATCTATTTTATGCGTTTTGATAACATTGAGGTTGTGACACGCATGCCACGAATCTAGGGGAAGCGAAACTTTGTGGGAGGTTTCAGAATTTCTCCTTGCATGTAACCTCCAACTACTAAAAATAGAACCCTGAAACAAGGGATGCCTTTGCATGCTGCCTTGGGAGAAGCAGTCCATGCATGCAAGTCTATTTTTCTCAGTCCCAAAGGGAACTAGTCAGCTCAGCGGCACATGCAAGAGACTACTCGATTGCTGGAGAAAAATGCGCATTTTTGGCTGGGAGCTTGGTTGACTTCCCAGGAGGTTTGCGTAATTTCTGGGCAGAGAAGCTGACTGTTGCCCAAATTTGTGCAAATCCCAGGATGAACAACCTCTTCTCGGAAAATTTGCGCAAATCTTGTTGGGAGGGTTGGCTGGCAGGATTGCACAATCTTGGAGCCCAGCAGGCTTCCAGACGGGATTGCGCAATTTCTAGAGGGAGCTAGTTTCCCTCCAGAAATGCGCAATTTCAAGGGGAAACTGCTTAGCTTGTAGCTAGACCAAGTCCAGATGAGCAGCCTATGAGGGGAATGGATCAAGCTGTGACCGACAGGTTGCCTTTGTACAATAAAGACACTGAAGCTTGTGAACTTGATAAAGCAACGCAAGATGCTATGAAGGTTGGAAGGGAGGCTCCAAAATGAGGCTAAGGAAAAGTTTTGGAGGGTGGTTGTAGCTGCTACAACATGTACTTGTCAAAAGAAAAAATTATTATTAAAGAAAATGGCTTATTAAAGCATGGGTTTCATGCTTGGGTCAATGTTTTCTAGGTAAAATCCCCCATTGAGGACTTCTATCTTTTTTCTTGAGTCATTAGAGTCATTGTAATTATTATTAGACCCTTCTTGGGTTTTTGTATCATGTAAAAAGAATTATTTTTTAGTCAAAAAGGTAATTTGTCACCTCCACACCAAGTTGGCCTTGCCCTCAACAAGTCGACCTGGAATAGGGCAATTCGACCTTACAATAAGCCTATATATTGAGCAACTAGACTCCATTTAGAGAGCATCATTAACAAGTTTGATCTCTAAGAAGAAGTAGCTAGAAAAGAGTGTGAAGTTGCTGGAGAAGAAGAAGAGAAGTTAGAAAGAAGAAAATCGAGTTTTTGGGATACCTTTCTCTCACACATGTGAATATATTAAGCTAATGTTGGGGCCAAAATTCTGTTTTTGTTGCAGGGTTGAAGTTATAAAGCTAAGGGGCCAAAAATTTGTTGTTGAGGATGAAATTATGATCTGAAGTTGCACCTTGAAGCATTGGCAATTGGAAGGCTGAGATAAGGAAATCTACAAGGAGGAAGGGATGACTTGGTGGTTGGAGGAGGCCTTTGTATATTTCTAGAAGTCTAGAAGTGTCTCATCTTGATTAGAATCTACGGAAGGAAGAGTTCTTGATTGGGTTTTCCCCTTATAAGGGTTTTTCCTTGGTTGTGCGCCTACATCTTGTGTCTCTTGTTCTTGTGCTCATCATACATATATAATTTAGTAATTGCGTGATTCAAGAGAAACTAAATAATAAGTAAAATAAACCAACATAATTCACAAGTAATTATCAAGAAAGAGGAATCAAACCCTAAATCCTACTAGCATTGATTTCTCAACACAGTATCAGAGCTAAGGTCGAAGAAGGTTTGAGATCACTTTGTTGGATTGAAAGGAAAGGTTAATCCCTCTATGACAAGTTACTTGATGATGGGATTCAATATTATAAGAATTGTAGGAAGATGGATTGGAAGGACCATCTACCACTTATCTAATAAAATCAAAAGCGAAGGGTTCTTGGTTGCACTCACAGGTGCTCTCAATGATGACAATGCATGGATAATTGATAGTGGAGCATCAAGATACATGATGAGAGAAAGTGGACAACTTCACACTCTATAAAAGGAACCATCATCTCATGTAGTGGATCTAGGAGACAACAACATTTATGCAGTCAAGGGCCTGGGATCTACACCATTGAAGCTGGAAAATGGAGCAAAGATACACCTCAAAAATAAACTCTATGTTCCAGATTTGAAAAATAATTTACTTTCAATTGATTGTTTAGAAGATAAAGGAGAGAGGGTTTCCTTTGTAGATGGTAAATTTATGGTGTGGGGAAAGGATTCTAGCATAGATAAGGAAAACGGTATTGGAGTATCTGAAGGAAGGTTATATAGAGTCATAACACCATCTCCTCAAGCCCTTGTTCACATGGAGATCAATCCTATCAAATTATGGAATAGAAGATATGGGCATATACACTACAAGGAAATTCCCTCACTTAGTCAAATGGTAAATGGCATCACCAATATCAAAGAATATTATGAAGGATTATGTAAGCAACGTGCTCTAAGAAAGAATATAGGGAAGCCTTTTAAACTAGTGACATAAGATCTAAAGAAATATTAGACCTCATTTATCATGATGTGTGGGTCAATGTATATAAAATACCTTGGAGGCCATCTTTATGTGACCTTCATTGATGATTAGTCTATGAAGACATGGCTCTATCTTCTCAAAACAAAGGATGAAGTATTTGAAAAGTTCAAGGAATTTAGATTCAAAGTGGAGACCTTAACCAAAATAAATATAAAACTTTGAGATCAGATAATGGAAGATAATACACTTCAAAAAAATTGATTTCATATTATAAAGAAGCAGGTAGTAAGAGGGAGCTCATTGTTCCCTACAACCCTGAGCAGAATGGAATTGAAAAAAGGAAGAATAGAACCATTGAAGAATGCATATTAGCATAAGAAGGGAGCCTCCACCATTTTACCAAAAGATAAGTATCTTGATCCTTGTTTCTATTGTTATTTTTGGTTTCCCTCTCACGTCAAGATTTGTTTGTATTATATTCTAATAACCTTCTCTTTGTATTTTCCTTAGTAGGAAATATTGTAGAATACACAAAGGTTATGGATAAAACTTCAGAGGATAGAATTGAAGCATGGAAGAAGTTATGTAGCAAAGGAAGCCCTTCAAAATTAATGTATTACAAGGTTTGTTAAAGAAAAACTCAAGGTATGTCCCAAACTATAAGCTTTGTTATAAAGTTCTCTTCGTGTAAAAGGAACAACCACTCATCTTTTAAAATTTGCTTTACATTATTGACATCGTTATTTATATGGTTTTGAATCATAAAGATTCTTGTTAGGGTGACTAATCATTAGATTGAATCTACCTTCATTATATTATCATTTGATCATTCTTATGGAACCCTAAAAGGTTCACTGTAAAACCCTAGCCTAAGGGTATGCCAATATTGATTATGAAACCCTAATATACTTAGGGTTGTTAATGAAATATATAAAATCTATTCATTTTTATGTTTAAGGGTTTGGTATTGTTATGATAGAAACCAATAGTACTTTAGGGTCTGTTGTTAATGTCTAATTTATGTATTGAAACCTTATATCTTTAGGGTTTGGTAAATTAAGGTATATAGCCAAGACCATTGTATTAGCTAAAAATGAGGTCCTAGGAATGAAAACTTAGGTGTATATCCATCTGTATGATCGAAACCATAGTCTAAATTAAATTGTTAACTTTAATGTATTGATGTTTGTGTCTTAGGTTCACCTAGTAGATATTGATGTGAAATTAATCCTAGATATTTATATGCGAGTCTATTATCCTAATTTTTAATGTTCATGTTTTAGTTTGTGAAACCTAGGGTCTGAAAAACTCTAATAGAAATTTATATTCTAGGATATGATATTGTTTCCAATATGATTTAGTTTAAGGTTTGCAAAAAACCCTAGTAAAAGTATATAATGTAAAAGCATATTGTTGAAACCTTAGATAGTACTATGATTGGATTTTTATTAAATAATTGATATCTAAGGCTTTGGGTCTCAAAGATGGAACCTAGGGTTTACATTAATTCATTGTAGAATCTGTCATATATCTCTAAAAGTAATATTGAGGCCCTAAATATAATGAGACTAATATCTTGGTTGTGTTGCTCGAATTCTTGATGATGAATTCTAGGGTTTATGACAAAACCCTAGAAATAAGGTGACGTGTAGCATGTAAAAAGATGTATCTTGTGAACCTAACTAGGTTTAGTTGTTTAATATACAAATTCTAATGCTTCCATTATAGTATTGACATGTTTTTGATATAGCTAACTGCATGCTTCTGTATATTTGTTTTTTTTTTGTACTTGCTATTAAAGTTTTTCAGGTACATAATCTTCAAGATAATAAATATGTTCGTATAAGCATGATGAAGGAAGCATATGAATGATGATGATCAAGGAATGAAGCCATGAAAGGTTCTCCAATGTTATAAAAGAAGGAAGTAGTTGATCTCCCTAAGTTAAGAGGGAGCCTAGATAGAAGAAAGAGTACATCTCCCATTTGAGAGGGAGGGCATATTATGTTAGTCATGATGGATACCTTGAAGAAGAAATTGGAGAAAGAATTGGTGCTAATGAAGAAATGAAAGAAGAAGAAAGCTTCCAACAAATTGAATACGGATAACTTGATGAGGATATTAGTAGCATCTAAATAATTGAGGACCCCAAGGGTTTGTGCTCACTTGTATATTTGAAAGTTTATTATTGATTGGGGTTTTTGTTTGTATAGGTAAAATCTCTCCACAAGAAGATTGAACACTTTGGAAGCATGCTTGGACAAGTGGATATATCTAATTTGATATGGAGAGTTGAATCATCTAATGGCGAATGCTTGGAAGGACATCTAGCAAACCCTTGTGTTGATGTCTAGATCTCGAAGACGAAGGGTGTCATCTGTCTTAGAGCTCTGACCTTGGATACACACCTAGATCCGTGGGTTGATGATTAGTTAAAAAGCGTGATGGTACCTAGACTGGTTGAAATCTATAGTCCATATTAGTCCCACTTGAATAGATTACCCTGGTTAGGAATCTAGTATGCAATAATGAGTTTGCTAGAACTCTTCGTAGTTAAAGATCATTTTGAAATATTCCATGTACTTGTATATATGTGTAATTATGAATACCTCCCTAGTTAAGAGGGAGTGTTGAAGAATGTAATTAGCTTCAGTCTTCATAATTGTACTTGTCAAAAGAAAAATTTATTATTAAATAAAATGGCTTATTAAAGCATGGGTTTCTTGCTTGGGTCAATGTTTTCTAGGTCAAAGTCCCCATTGAGGAATTTTAGCTTTTGTCTTGAGTCATTAGAGTCATTGTCATTATTATTAGACCCTTCTTGGGATTTTGTATCATGTAAAAAGAATTATTTTTTAGTCAAAAAGGTAATTTGTCACCTCCAGACCAAGTCGGCCCCACCCTCAACAAGAAGGCCTAGATTAGGAAAATTTTCCTTACAAAAAGCCTATATATTGAGCAGTTTGACTTTATTTGGAGAGCATCACCAACAAGTTTGATCTCTAAGAAGCAATAGCTGGAAAAGAGTGCAAAGTTGTTGGAGAAGAAGGAGAGAAGATGGAAAGAAGAAAATCGAGTTTTTGGGCTACCTTTCTCTCACACGTGCGAAGATATTGTGCTAATGCTAGGGCTGAAATTCTATGTTTTTTGTAGGGTCGAAGTTCTAAAGCTAGGAGGCCAAGAATTTGATGTTGGGGACAAAATTATGATCTGAAGTTGTACCTTGAAGCGTTGAGAGTTGGGAGGCTAAGAAAAGGACATCTACAAGGAGGAAGGGATGACTTGGTTGTTGGAGGAGGTATTTGTCTAGATCTAGAAGTCTGGAAGTGTCTCATCTTCATTTTAATCTACTCAAGGAAGAGTGCTTGATTGGGTTTTCCCCTTATAGGGGTTTTCCTTGGTTGTGCACCTACATATTGTGTCTCCTATTATTGTGATCCTCATACACATATAATTTGGTAATTTCTTGATGAAAGATAAACTAAATAAGAAGTAAAATAAGCCAACATAATTCACAAGTCATTATCAAGAAAGAGGAATCAAACCCTAAATCCTACTAGCATTGATTTCTCAACAAGGAAGTGTAAATAGGAATTTATTTTTGGTTTGCATATCATCTTAGATGCATTCATCCTATAGATGTATAGTTAAAACATATTAAAAATCATTTAGAATACATGTATAGAGAATGGGATTCTAGGGGTAGATTTGTAAGTCAAGGTAGAGGACAAAGTTCAATACCAAACTACACCACATAGTGTCATGCCATCCACTGTGTTATAACACCATTTACCACCCTTGGTATTTGTGATGCATGGTTTATGGCCTAGGGAAACCCCTCCTTCCAGACTTGGTCCAAATATTTTAAAAACAATGTTTTATTCCTTGTTCTCTACTTTGCCCTAAGATAAAAGCGTGTACACGCGGGTTAGTCAATAACCAACCTGCGTATATGTGTTAAAACACTTAAAAATAAATAAATTTCCTTAATTATGGGCGGAGTTCACGGTTTTTACCTGTTGATTACCTCCTATTTCCCGTGGCCCAATTGTTTCCCAACTAAAAAACTAATTGGGAGGAGTATAAATAGACTTCTATGGGAAGGCCTTAAGAAGGATAAGAGATAGAGTTATTATACTGATATTATCCTTGACTGAGTCTGAAGTATCCCTGTGCTTCAAGCACTTCCCCATGTTTCAGGAAACCCTTGTTTCCTTGATTGTTGATATTCTCCCTATTGCTTGAGATATCATGGTATTAGTTATGGAAGGAAGCTGTTGAAGACTGGGACTGGACGGATCTAGAGGATGGTTCCGCTTGGATCCGGAAGAAGAAGACTCAAGTGAATTCTCTCCGTGTTAGTTATAGCTTTCTACAATAAAAATAAGCAATGTCTTGTTTCTGAGATTAACTGTGTTTATGCATCAGATACTATTGTAATTCATATATGAATGTTATTTTGATGTATAACTAATAATTTTCTTATATGATATAAAGTTAGTTTCATTAAAATGCTTTATCTATATACTTCTATGTATGTTTGAATTGAATAATTTTCAGGTTTGGAGAACATCAGGAGTTGCAGAGGGTCTGAACCCTGCGGGATCTACCTGAACGAAGGACATCCAGGTATGGTCACTCTCACATAGTTTGTTTATTTAAGCATTTTGCCTGAGTTGTATGAGTGTTTCTTATTGTAGTTTGCTCTTGCTCTGTTGGGGTTCCAACCTAAAGCCCTAGGGTACTTATTCCCGTAACAGAATTGGCGACTCCACTGGGGATAACAATCTTGTTATTCCTAGTTTGGGTTGTTCAATGTCAATCAGGGCTCAGTTCTTGGTTTGCTTGTTGTGACAATATTATTTGGTCCAGTAGAATCTCAGACCTTAAGTCTGATCGTTTTAATATGGCTTTGTTTTTTATTTTTCTTGCAAAGCTTTGCATACGCACTTTAGTCTGTTTATAGTAGCGTACACATGCTAGTTTCTGTGAAGTGAACCCGCGTATACGCGAGTTTCCTTTATCAGAAGCACGTGTACATGCCTCTGTGCTTGAACACAGTCGCGTATACCATTTTTTGCATTGTTTTTTCAAATCTCTCTGCCCAGAAAGATTTGTTTCTTGGTTTGTTTAGTCTCTGAGTGATCAATTTCTATCTCTAGAATTTTATTATTTTGTGAGCTTACTGTTTTGAAGTCTCTTCTGCTTTGAAAAGATTTGGCCTAGGTTTGCTTTTGAGTGAGTTTTATGATTTGTGTTTTGGCACACAAGACTTCGTACAAAGGTTCTTGATTGTTCTGGTCCTCTAGAACAACATATTGTTTTCAATCTTAGTGTCAAGCTCGGTTATTGGTCTACTTTCTTTGCTTTCTGTCATTTTGTGGCCTAATAACTTTTCTTTCTTTTTTAAAGTCTTTTTTTTTTTTACGAATTTGAAAGTATTTATTTCCTGACTTCTTGGTCAGTTTGTCAAGCTCTTTGCTGTTGTTTGGGTCATTTAGTACAAGTTGAAGCCTTTTTGTTCAAGTTTTCATTTGTTGTCGAATTTGTAACTTGCAAAGACTCCTTGTGCTCTTCTTTCGGTCTTTGAGTCTTAAGTGGCATTTAGAGTGCTTTCAAAAGGTTGTTTTGATTGTTTCTTGAAAAAGAAAAGATCTTAAAAAACATTGTTTTTGTTTTCTTTTGCCAAGTTTGATTTTGGTTTCTTTTGATTTTTTGAAAGTGAATTGTGATCTTTTGGGATTTGTCCTTCTTGTTTGGAGAGGATTTTGTATTCAAAATTTGTATTCTTTTCAAACACTTAAGTTGGCTTATTAATAGTTATAAAAAATTGCTTTCATTCTTTTTTAGAGTAATTTAGGATCTTGCATCTTCATTACACCTTGCATTAGGGTAGTTTTGCATTATTAAAGCATCAATAGTCTTTTTAGTTTTTGTATGTGTGAAGTGTGTTTTAAGAAAAGAAAAGAAAAAGTTTTTTGCTTTATAGAAGTTTCGTAGAACCCACGTAGAGATCTCTTTTCATCGAAGAACAAACGATTGCATTCATATAGTTAGTTTTTCATTGATTTCTTTTGCATCATACAAACACCATTGGTTTCATTTCCATTTATACCCTTGACTTAAAAGAACAACCATTAAAAATCAAGTGCTTAATTAAAATAAACTAGAACTTTTGTATTGTCATCAGAATACACCAACAAGTTTAGGTTTATTAGGGCCTTGGATTAGGTGAGAGGAGAGTTAACTCTCCAAGGCCGCTCTAAATTGTAAAACATAGAAGTTTGATTAAAGAGTGAAATCCAATAGCATTAGGGAGACCGGGAAAGCTCCGTGACTGGGAGTAAAGCACGAGGGTTAGTGAAGATAAGGATGAGAGATACCCCTTCTCTTACTTGTCAGATCCTACCTCAAGACTGTTTTGCCCGGCTTCTAATACGAGTTGGTGACCATAGTTTCCTATCCTAGGAACCACACAGGTGGTTGCGGAGGAAAATCCCATGGCACCTGAGGTTGACGTTGTATCATGTTCAGTAGTACTTCTGGAGGGCACCCTTGTGAAGCTTGGGGGCTTGCACTGGCAAAGGCTGTTGTCTGGAGGTCAGCGTAACTACCTCTGATACTTTCGCTAGTAGGCCTAGGGCGTAATTACCCCAGTCTATTTTCAGAAGGCACATATTATTAACTTTCTTGTATTTTGGTGTCTGGTCCTAATCTCCCGGAGTGGAAATACTTGGAAGTTGTTTGATTGCTGATATCTTTAGGGACATTTTAGTGAGTGTTATGTGCTCCTAGTCGACATAACTTCATAATTTTCTTGAGTCTTTAAGTAGATTTTTTAAATAATTCAAAGTGGTTGACCAACCATCTCGATGGTCTCGGAGACTTTGTGGGATTTCACCTACGAGTCTAGAGCCTTCTCCTAGAAGGCGTAGGAGCGATTCTACCAGTGGTAGCAGGCACATCAGATATTGATCCTCTGCTTGGGGGCATTAGTTCACAAGATAGACCTAGTACTAGTACAGAGTTAGAGAGGAACACACCACTTCTTTCTCGAGTACTCTTCCAGTCGAAAGATAGTATTGAAGTAGAAGAGCTTTCAGAGTCGGTTGCAGCTTCGAATTCTCCTCTCCCTCCTGATCATCCAGACATTTTGTTATACATTGGAACTCCGACTCACAGGCCTTCGAGCCCAGGTCCACATACATCTATCCCTTCGATGACCACTGCTGGAAGCATGGAATCCACGACAAGTGTTGCGAGCATGCAAACTCCCATATCTATACAAGGGGGAGGAACTATTTCCATCCCTTCTAACACTCCCAGCACATCTATATTTGGGTCTACTTCCATTCCGTCAATGAGTGGAAGTTCTCAAGCTAATGCATCTAGTTTTGGATTTTTCCCTTTTGGAATGCCCTCTCAAGGTATTCCTTTGGTTCCTTTGAATATACAATCAACTACCTCTACATCCATGATGAGTGGATCGGATTCTTTTCAGGGTTTCCCATTTGGAAGTGGTCATATACCACATTCTAATTTGACAATAAGGTCAATGCCTTTTCCTTTTACAAGTCAAGGTAGTAACCCCTTTCAGAGTTGGACAAACCCTACGGTTAGTGGGATAGGAGCTGGGAATCAATTTTTTCGGCCAACAAGGGAATGTGCCGTATTCTTCAGTTAATTCATTTCAAAGTTTTTCACCCTTTGCTAATGCATGGAACCCTTATCAGGGGCTGTCAGCTCCTTTCAATACTTCGTTAGGGGGTAACTTCACTGGTTACGGAGGATTTTCGGCAAGAGTTGGTCAAACTCCGAATTTTGTTGGACCATAAGGATCACCTTTTGGTTTAGTAGGCTCTACGAGTTACTTCAGGCAACCTGGTGCCTTTCAAAATACAGGTCATTCTTTTCAGACCTTGGGGAACCCCACCCATTCCAAATGGAATTCCCAAGGTCCTCTACGACTTCCTTTTCTGGCCACGCTTAATTTTCCAGACTTAACTAAATGGACGAACGATCCAATTAGGTACAATTCAGCTTGGCCTCTGGTACCAACTAAACTTCCATCGGATATACCAAAGTTCGAAGGGAAGAGTGGTGAAGACCTGGGAGACCATGTGACCACATTTCACTTATGGTATTCATCCAACTCCCTGATAGATGATTCGATTAGGGTGAGGTTATTTTAGTGCACCCTAACCGGAAATGTGGCCAAATGGTATCTAGAGTTTCCAGGGGGTACCTATACTTCCTTTGTTAATTTGGCTAATATTTTCTTGAACCATTTTCAGTTGCATGTCCGCTATGAAGCTGGAACTAAGCTTTTGTCCAACTTTCATCAAGACACGACAACTCACATTTAGGATCATATCTAGGAATGGAGATGGAGAAAAAGGCTTATCAAAGCCGAAATTCCACCAGAGTTTCATCTCGAATGGTTTCTCAAATCATTACAACCTGAGATCTCAAAAGATGTTTCTCTTTCCGGTGTTTATTCGGAAGAGCAGGCTATTTTTCGAGCCCAACAATTAGAACTGATATATTATCAGTCTAGGACTAATAAGAAAATCCTACCTGACACTCCTAGATCTAAGGTTGATTTAGCCAAACCGAAGCCAAGCCCTCACGCCGATGGTATAGTTGGATCAATTGACGCAAACACAGTGAACCTTTTGAACCAATTGTAGCAGTTGTCTCTACAAAATGCTTCTTCTAACCAGGCAGCACCGTCTACACCTTCACCTTCCCAACCTACCTCCATAAACGTCGTCCAGGCCTCTAACCCCAAAGGAAATCAACAATCTGATGGGAAGAAGAAGGGACGAGGTAAGAAGAAGAACCAGGAAGGGAAGGGTAATGCGAACAAGCTCAGCAACGGTGCCGGTGAGGGTAGAAAAGAGTCCAAGAAAAAGGTTAAATTTCCATGCAAGTTATGCAATGGAGATCATTTGACTCACCTCTGCCCTAATATTCAAGATGCTCAGCGCTTATTAGTGCAGCAAGGGTCCTCTAGCTCCCAAGCTATCCTGACTAACCATTTTCCCCAAGGGCAGCAATTACTTTCTGGTGCGAACTCGAACACTGGTACCTCTGCAGGGGGCAACCAGGAAGGGGAAAATTCCTCAAATGTTTATATGATGAACTCTCATGTTGACGTCACTACACGAGCACGCGATTATGGTGAAACAAAAACCTCTAATGCTAAATCTGTTCCTGAAACCACAGACCCACTTCATATTGAGTGACCCTCTACTGAGTCTATACCTCGGATACCGAAAGGTTCTGCGAAGCGCTCGACTATTAACCCTAATGCTAGGGTAGCCCAGAACTACTCGATTGTAGAAGATCTGGCTCAAAGTCCTTGTGCTATGTCTGCATTGGAGGTACTCCAATCATGTCCTACTCAGAGAAGTGCTTTGCTTTCAGCAATCGGGGCAGTGGATCCAAAGAATTCTTTAGTGCTCACTTTTGATATGCTGAATGTCAAAAAGAGACTTCCTCACCATATGGCTTTCCAAATAAAGTCCACTTACCGAAAAACCAATATTTTTCGGATAGTTATAGATGAGGGAGCTTCCACATGCGTAATGTCTATGTCATGTTGGAAGGCCATTGGATCACCTTCAGCTGTTCCTTCACCGACTCTCTTAATAGCATTTGATGGACATTCTCATAGGCCACACAGAATTATCCCGGCCTTTCCTATAGGTGTTGGAGAAAAGGTCGTTAATATTGAGGTAGAAATCGTTGATGCCAACCTGGATTACAACCTTCTCTTAGGAAGGAATTAGATTTATGATATGGATTCCATAGTTTCATATTTATTCCACATCCTCTGTTTTCCTCATGAGGGAAGAATTGTTAAAATTGATCAATTAGATTATTCTCCAGGTGACTTCCGTGAAACTTCAGATTCTACCGTTCCATTGGTGAATAATCCTCGTCAACCTATTCAGAATCTAAGAGTTGGGATGTACTCTTTCTTGATGGGTATATTTGACCTTCCCCCTCCTACATCTAGAATTAATTCAATTTCATCCTCCAAGGGGCCTTCACGGAAAGAGTTCTTTCAAACTCATTATTTTTCAGACCCTTGGACCTTACCTTCATCTACGACCACATTAGATGGAGGGCAGGTTGGTGGAATGGCATTTCCCATGTCTGCAGCAGAACTTAGCTATCAATCTATCATTAACTCTACAGACAACCATCCCACTCCTTTTTCAGAGGAGGAGTTAGATGGTGATGTGGCTCCAGCTTGGACCCTTGACTCTACTTCTGCTCTGGATTGCTTAGATACAGTTTTACCATCTGAGGAAGAAATTTTAGAAGCAATGATGGGTGTAGATCGACCTTGGGAAGATTTACATCATCGTTCATATTTTCTTCCTCCATTGCATGAAGTCGAATCTAGGTTCTCCAATCTTCTTACTAGCGATGTTTGTACAGTTTCAAACCCTTTTTTGTCCAACACAATTATTTTCCGAAGTTAATATGTCAATTATCTCAAAAACTGTACCTACAAACATCTCTAGGAATCCTAACGTTATAGAAAATGTCTTCATCAGAGCCGATTGTTCCCCTAAAGAGATTCAAATTTACACTGACCTCTTTAAAGAGTTTCGAGATGTGTTCACTTGGTCTTATGAGGAAATGCCTGGTATTGATCCATCTATAGTCCAGCATGAGATCAAGACGTACGAAAACGCCAAGCTTATTCATCAGAAGCTTCAACCAGTCAATCCTCAGAAAGTAGCAACTATTAAAGCCGAAGTTGAAAATTTGCTTAAGGTGGGTTTCATATACCCCGTTCCTCTAGCGAAGTGGGTTTCCAGTCCAGTCCCGGTAGATAAAAAGCAAGGAACGATCTGAGTATGCATCAACTTTAGGGATTTGAATAAAGCTTGTCCAAAAGACAATTACCCCACACCTTTTATTGTTCAAATAGTTGATGAATGTTTGGGTAATGAAATTTTTTCGTTCATGGATGGATTCTCTGGTTATAATAAAATTTCTATCCGTCCAGAGGACTAGCATAAGACAGCTTTTATTTGTCCCTAGGGCACATTTGCATACAAAAAGATGCCTTTTGGTCTTAAAAATGTTGCATCTACATTTCAATAGGCCATGTCTTATGCTTTCTACGACATTAAACATGTTATCGAATCATACTTGGATGATTTAGCTACTCGTTCTCGAAAGAGAATCCATCATCCCAGCCACCTTCAGTTAGTTTTTGAGAGATGTCGATTTTATAAAATCCAGTTGAATCCGAATAAGTGTGTTTTTGCGGTCACATCTGGTCAGTTGTTAGGATTCATCATATCGACTGAAGGGATTCGAGTAGATCCTTTCAAGGTTGAGGCAATAATTCAGTTGCCTCCCCCGTCTTCCATCCATCAACCTTTTTTTTTGCTTAAGCAAGAGACGATCCTTCTATTGACTTAGAAAAGAAAATAAATTACAAAGGTTACAACAAGCACGCAGAGGCGGAAACCCCCCCAAAGGAAGAGGGAAAATTACACAACATGCCCGAAAAAACCCGTCCATAGGCAAACTAAAACCAAGGCCAAGATAGCCCTAAAACCTTAAGCATGCACATGGAACCCAAAGTTAGCCACCGTTGATCTGTCTCCTTTTTATCTAGTGGACTAAAACCAAAATGCGCGGAGCAGTAGCCCGCGGAAAAACCCCTAAACTGCTCGACCAACACTGGCCATCGATCTTCTCCCTCGGATCCTACGGCTAGTATCCATATCGCGCGGCTTAAAAGCACGATAAATACCGCGCGATGAGGGTGGTATTCCTTTCCCATCCCCCACCACGTGCTGCTCACTGAGTGGCATCGCTGGCTTTCCATGTAAACCATCTTTTGTTTTGAGGGCACCCAATGAAGGTGGTAAACCATAAGCAGTTTTGACCTTCCGGACCCACAAACTTGCACGACAAACTGTGGCTGTTGATCTCCCCCCTCCAGATCTGACGGCCACTATCAACATCGCTCCGCCGATAAGCCTGAGGAATACCACACGATGAGGGTAGTATTCTCTCTTCTTCCCCCGCCACGCATCGCTTGCTAAGTGGCATCACTTACCATCCGGGAAAACCGCTTCCGGGTCAAGGGGCGCCCGATGCGGGTGGTTTCTCTCGAGCAGTTTTTGATTCCGGTTCCCAGATCCTCTGTCCTCCAATGTGTTACATGAGGACGACATGCCCGGAAGGGTCACCTCGTGCATGGAATGTCCTTCTTCACGGTAGCCCATTTCCTCATAGTTTTTTCCTTTTGAGCAGAAATCCTCTGGCCCAATGACTGTCTTTGTCCAGGATTCCTGTGAGAACTTACATTGCTCAGCCTCTGAGAAATACTTATGCTTCATTGACATGAAGTGAAATATTGTCTCGTTGCTTATTCTGATATTGTTGTCTATCGCTGAGGGCCTGCGCTGAGCATTCATCTCTCATTCTGTCATCCGTTACCTCCTCCCACCAGTAGCACATGTCAGTAAACTTGCTTCTAACCCCCTCATTGGCAAGCCAATCCACCACTTTTTTGGCTTCCCTGCGAACATGCACAAACCTAAGAGTCCTTAGAATTCTTAGGTGTGATTGAATTCTTTGGTAGACTTGTAGAAGCCACCAATGACCTGAGATTTTCTCTAGTGCTGCTCCTGCACTTATCCGCTTGACCGAAATAATTACTAACTCCGAGTCAGCCTCAATGATGACATTATGAATGTTGTGTTTGAGCAATATTTCCAAGCATAGCTCCATCACCATGAGCTCAGCCATATTGTTGGTTGCCTTCCCTAGATAACTGTAGAAAATGACTTGTATGTTTCCCTCCTCATCTCTCATGACCCCTCCATAACCTGCTTCTCCAGGATTTCCTTTTGAGGCTCCATCTATGTTAAATTTTAAAAAACCTTGAGAAGGGGGTTGCTAGAAAGCCTTACCTTCTGAGGTATTCTTGTTGATCTATAGAGGACACTAGGGGAGATGAACCTGAAGCTCCAACTTTTCAAGGATTCTGGCCTCTCTGTGTCCTATGGGTTTTCCATTAGAAACACCCCACAGGATGTGGACAGTCTCCTTGAGTTGCTTGAGGATTAGATTTAGGATGCTGCTCACCGGGCCCATTTTGTCTTTGAAAATCTTGTTGTTGCACTCCTTCCATACCTTCCATATTAAGAACCCTGGATTCAACACCCAAGGTAAGTTTATTGTATCATTATCTGAAAAAAAATTCCTCCAGTTTTTCAGCGTAACAATGATGTCATCTTCGTGCCTGTCTATTTTCTCGAAGACATCTCCAACCTAGTTCCATAGTGTGGCAGTGTAGGAGCATCTGTTGAGGAGATGATTTGTGGTTTCTTCCTGTTGTCCACACAAGTGACACCTTGAGGGGCCAACAAAGCCTCTTTTTCTTAGATTATCCCATGTCAAAATCTTGCCCTGATGAACCAACCACTTGAACAGTTTGACCTTCATCCAATGTGGGTTATCCCATAGTTCATTCCAAGTCTTGTCAATGCTTGGAAGGTTAAGCCCTGTGGCTATTCTTTTGGCCTCTTTAAGGGTGAAGAGACCTACCTTGTTCTTTCCCCATCTTAATTGATCATCCGAGGTTGAGATTAAGATTTTCCTTTTTTCCAAAAGACCTTTGAGGGTTGTAGCTTGAGTATTCAACATGCTCATCTCATTGTAAACTGGAAGTTTCCAAATTCTCCATTTTCCATTGTTCCTTGATTGATCCCAAAAGTCACTAACCCTCCTTAATCCTTTGTTGATGGTATCTGTTTGGATGCTAGCTAAATCCTCATTACTGAGATTGCCCTCCTGCTACCAATTGTCCTCCCAAAACCAGGCCAAATTTCCGCTTCTGATCTCCCAGAAACTATGTTTTTGAACTAGGGCTCTGTTCTCCCAGGCCTTGTTCCAAACTTGAGAACCTTTTACTTGTCCTGTCATTCTTATGAGGTTATGTCCTACCAATTCATTGCTTACTTTTGCTTCCATAGTTTTGCCCAGGGGAATTGTATTTCCTTTAGCCATCTCCACCAAAATTTAGCTCCCAGAACTCTACTTAGAATTTCTGGGTCATGTAGACCCAGGCCTCCATGGGATTTAGGTTTGCATACCCTTTCCCATGCCACTAGGGCCCATTTCTTCTTTTCTTCACCTTTCCCCTAGAGAAAGTCTCTTTGAATGTTTCGTATTTAAATATTGACCCTAGTTGGTGCTGGAATGGATGATTTCATATAGATAGGGATGGTTTGGCAGATAGCCTTAGTGAGAATCAGCCTTCCTGCTAGATTTAGGGCTCTGTTTGTCCACCTACTGATTTTATCTTTCAATTTATTTAAAACAAGCTCCTAGATGTCCTTGTGCAATGGATTATTAGTGAGGGGAACTCCCAGATACTTTGAGGGCAATGAATCTCTTTGAAAGCCCAAAATTCTGGATAGATTTCTTTGAATCGAAATATCAGTATTGAAAAAGAAAATCTTTGATTTAGTAAGACTTACCTCAGTACCCACTGCCATAGCAAACTCATGCAGAATTAGCTTGAATGCTTTGGCTTCCTTGACTGTAGGTGTGCCTTGAAGCATAGTGTCATCCACAAATTGCTGATGTGTCACCGTGTCCCCTCCTCGAGTGAGTCTCAGACCTTGAATTCTTCCTTCCTCCTTAGCAGTTCTGATTGCTCTACCTAACCCTTCCATCATTAAGATGAAAAGGAAAGGGGAAAGAGGATCACCTTGCCTGAGACCTCTTGTAGGCTTGAAGGTTTTTGAGGGAGAGCCATTGAGAAGAATTGAACAGCTAGCAGTGGTAACAAGAGCCATGACCCACTTAATCCAATTATAGTCAAAGCCATATGCTTTTAGTACTGCTCTTATGTACGTCCAACTAAGTTTATCATAGGCTTTCGCTATGTCCAGCTGAATTATCATCCCTGCCTACTTATTGGTGATGAGTGAATGAACCACTTCATGCGCTTGAATTATGTTATCCAGAATTTGTCTCCCTTCCACATAGCCCGTTTGCTCCTCAGACACCAGGGTGGGGAGGAGAGGTTTGAGTCTGTTGGCAATTACTTTGGATATTATTTTGTACACCACATTGCATAATGCTATAGGTCTAAATCTGTCCAGAGAGGTGGCCTTTTCCTATTTGGGGATTAAGGCTATGAAAGATTCATTGAGCACCCTCAAGACTTTTTTAGATTTATGTGAGTCTTCTACTACCTCCAGAATATCATGCTTTACAATCCTCCAACATGTCTTGAAAAAGTCCACATTGAAGCCATCCGGGCCTAGAGCTTTCCCATTGTGCATCTCTGTGATGACTTCCTCAAGCTCTTCCTTTGTCACTAGTCTGTTGAGATTGTAATTGTCTTCTCTGGAGATCAGTTTAGGAATGTACTGTGTAAATTTTTTAGTAAACTGTGATCTATCTGCTCTAGTTTCCTCAACAATTCTTTGAAAATGCTGAACTAGAACCTCTTCCATCTCTTCATGAGTGTTTCTTTCTACACCATGATGATCTGTAAGTTTCACAATTCTGTTGTTGTTTCTGTGAGCTATGGTGGATTTGTGAAAGAATTTGGTGTTTCGCTGCCCTTCCTTAATCCATTGGACTCTGGATTTCTGTCTCCAGAATATTTCCTCTTGTAGACATCTATTTTCCCATTCATGCTGAAGTGACTCTGCTATCTCTTTCCTTTCCTCTGTGTAGCCTTCTGTGATAAGGATTTGATTTATTTCCTTCAGTTTCTTTTCCACTTCTCCTTTAGCTTTGAAGATGTTACCAAATTCATTTTTATTCCACTCTTTGAGTCTGCCTTTAATGTGTTTGAGCCTGTGATGTAGAAGGAACATCTTTGTACCTTGCAAGTGTAGCTCTTCTTTCCACCATTTTTCAACGTTTGTGAGGAAATCTGAGTGCGTGAGCCAAACGTTCTCAAACCTGAAGGGGCTATTCCTTGGTTTACCAATTAGAGAATCTTCCAATTGGATGGGCCAGTGGTCTGAACCTCCAAAAGGAAGGATGAATGCTGTCAGGCCACTCCCCATGAGTAGAAGTTCCTCTGAGATAATAAATCTGTCTAATTTTGAGGCTACTTGGGTAGAGCCACCTCTTTTGTTATTCCAAGTGAAAATTCCATTGCTAGTGTCCATATCAACCAGTTTCATATTGGTGAGAAAGTTTTGGAAGGCAACTGAATCCCTACCAAGTGTTCTAGTTCCCCCTTTCTTCTCCGTGAGTGATTTTATCATGTTAAAATCTCCCCCTAGAATCCAGGGTAAAGCTTGGTATCTCTTTTTCATATCTTCCAGTGTAGTGAGGAGCCGAAGTTTGTCCTCCACTGGTTGAGGACCATAGACATTGGTGATCATGTAACACTGCCTGTCACCTACAGGTTGGATAATCAAGGAGAGGTGGTGTCTAGATGCCTCCACGTCAAGCATACCAAATTTCTGCGGATCCCATAGAGTGAGAATGCCACCAGCAGATTTATTTGCCTTGACCTCAAGATATTCATATCTATTTAGCCATTTGCTATGTTTTTCTCTGACCTTCTCCACTGAGCATTTGGTTTCCTGTATAAACACTATGTCAGGTTTTTCCTCTTTGATCCTATTGCTTAGATTCCTCTGTTTTCTTCTACTCCCTAGTCCTCTGATGTTCCAGGTTGTGATCTTCATTGAGGTGAGGTTTTGAAGGAGTAACTGGAAAGGTCTTTCATCCTTCCTGAGTCAATCATGAGTTTGCCACACTCTAGCAACAATTCTTTCTATCTCTTTCTTCCTCTCTTCCTACCTAGGTTTTTTACCAATTTTCCCGTTATTAATCCTATTGAGGAAGCCACTTTGTTTTCCTGGTTATTGATGATCCCTAGAAATGGGTCATTATATGGGCTCATTTTGCCTCTTCATTCAACTTAATCCACCATTCTCATTAGTTTGTTGCATGTTTTTGATTATATTTATGCTAATAGAGTGAGTTGGGTTAGTCATTATGCCAAAAAGTCTAATGTGTGCTTTATGCAGATTTTTGGTCAATTTTGAGACAAAATCAAAGGTTTAATGAGCATTTGGCAGCCAAATTCGAGGAAGAACAAGGGAGAGGATTTGTAGGAGGGTGTCCCCTTCATTTATGAACCCTTACCTTAAATTCTCCATCAGATACTCGAAGCACAAAGGTCCACCTTCCAAGGGGCAGCCGAGCAAGTCAAGTAGGACTACTGTTATTTTCAATTCTAGGAAGCCGAGTTCCTTAATTTTAGGAGGACTGTTGGGAGTCTCCATTTGTATAAATAAGAAGGCTTAGGGCCTTAGTTTTTTTAGTTAGATTTTAGCCATTTGATAGTCTATTTTCACACTTTAGTGCAGCCTTGTACTCAACTCATTTTCGAGCTCTTTTTGCAGACAGTTTGGTGATGTAACTATTATTTTTTTGATCAATGAAGATGAATCCAGCTTTGAACTAGCACTGATTTTTCCTAGAGGGCTGAAGCTCTTGGGTTAGGGCCCAACTCAAGTTTCCCAACACCTCCTTTGTGTATTTATATGCTTTTTCTTGCATTCATGAGATAATTTCTGTTGTTTAGGTTAAATCTTGCTTTGTTAATTAGGTTGCTTTTGATGGTTAGAATAGTTTTTCTTGCTTCAAGTTGATTAGATAGTTTGCTACAGTAACAGAAAAAGATCCAAAAAGGCTACCAAGCAGGCCTTGATCTCCTTTCTCCCTCCTTGGGACCATGATTTGAGATCAAGGCACTGTTGTTGCCACCAAAAACATTGTTTTTGCTTTCTAATACAATTGCTAGTGTAAGATTTCAAATTGGAGAAGTTGATATCAGTTGGATTCACATGCTTAGATCCTTTCTTGTTCATTTACCATGGCTTTCTCACATATTCTTTTGTGCATAAAGTTCTGTTCAGCATTTCTCTGGTTTTAGGTCAAAATAGGCAAAACTCTATTTTTCGGTTCTTGCTTGGGTCAGTTTTGAAAAGTAAGGGTGCAACTCACTTAAAGAACACTCCAGCTTATCATTCCTCCATAACACATCCTACACCAATTCATCTCTCAAGATTTCCCCCACTCATTCTCCATACCTCTCCAATCTGCCCTAATTTCTGCATTTTTGTGCAAAATTGCTTTCTTGACCTTTGAACAAATCCAACCATCTCCTTCATTCCTGATCTTCATTAACAGAGTCCTAGGCCCCTCAACACCTCCATCTAGCCTTCATTTCCATTTTCCCATCATTTTTCCACCTTCAAACCTCCAAAAACCACTTTCGTCCTCCTCCTGTAG
The DNA here is from genome assembly GCA_031772625.1 of Pinus tabuliformis. Classification (NCBI taxonomy): domain Eukaryota; kingdom Viridiplantae; phylum Streptophyta; class Pinopsida; order Pinales; family Pinaceae; genus Pinus; species Pinus tabuliformis. Next base: position 993,635,137 of record CM062820.1, read on the forward strand.
ATCCTCCTATAGAACCTCTTGTAGATCCCCTGCAGCCTCCTGTAGAAGTTCATGCGAGTGATTTTTCAAAGTCTGATCGCAATGGAAGTCTCCAGAAGGGTACTAGGTGTCGTGGTGGAAAAAGTCGTTTGTGCGGACACAACTGACCTCCCTAGGAGTCTAAACTCTCTAGCGACAAACAAGACAAAATGGAGCACTCTTTCTCTAAATACATCTTTTAAAACATGAAAACTACAAGTGTTTAGGCTTACCTTATTCCAAAACGCTGTTGTTGTAGTCCGTCCTTGCCGATCCGGATGAGCTCCTCCTTCACATCAATTCCTGCAACCACAAACAATCAAACAATTACCAAGCACTTGCATCTCATATAATAAAACATATATTCAACATGCAGACCAAGGAACACATGAAATAACTCATTAACACAAGTTATTGAGAAAAATGAACCAGTTTGTATTAATAATGAAACAAAGAAACTCTTACAACCTGGCCTTGGTGTTGTGCAAGTTCCTCCCAGGGTCCATCAAGGGTTTTCCTCTACTTTGACAAAGCTCACCCACTTCCAAGTAGAATCAAGCAAAGACAATCTCTCCTCACAAGGTTCTAAATGGGAGTCCTAATTCCTGCAGCATTTACCCAAAGAAAATGTATAGCTTCAACCTCCCCTCCCTCTGGCTCAATGCCTTTATTTATAGTGCTGTAAAGAGGTTATTCAGGTCCACCATCAATGGGATAATCCCCCTCTTTGGGTGGGATAGCTCCCTTATTGATGGGATAAGTTCCTCCTTAATAGGGATACATGAACCAACTGGAGGCGCATCCATTTCATCAAACCGACCTCTAGAAAGTTCTAGAAGTAACCACAAGTAACTTTTTTAAGATGAAACTTGCGCATTTTGCCTTTTACAGAAGGACGCACCTGTCCCTTAATATACAGAGCGTCCAAAGACGCAGCCTTTGTGAACATTGTGAGCGTCCCCGCAGCTAAGGCTTGAGAGAACCTGCGTCCCCAGAGATAAACGCATTTTTTACAAGACTTTCTCTCTTCTTTGAGTTTGAGATGGATAGCAGAGGCATAAGACTTGCCTAAGAGGGTAGCATGACTGTTGATTGAGCCATACTAACTGTAAATAGTCATGGTGACATTTTTTAGTGTAACAGATTGCCCCCTAAAGTGCGAAGCCTGGAATAGATTAGGGTTTTGTAATTCTAGGAAGGGTGAAGCGCTTTATCATTTCAAGGATTGTCTTGTGGATGACCTGGTTGGAACCTGCAATTTTCAACACAAAATACATGTATAATATTATATCATCACTGAGGTAGGCATTCCCATACTCAGATTCAAAACTTTAACTAATGGACTAACTACTCTGATACAGGAATGATCTTGCAGTACATCATTTTTATAGACTTTTGTAGACACAGTATGGACGCAGCCATCTGTTTATGATTAGTCTACATAGATAATGAATACAAAACTCCTCGCAGCCTGGATGGTAGAAACTAGATCCAGGGTCTTCACTTCTACTTCCCGAATTGGTACGATTCTAGCCATGTGATTAAGTGATTTGATGTCGAACATGTTAGAAACCACTTGATTACCAGTCGATGATGTAAACTGTTAACAAGCGTGAGAGAGACCACCAGTAATGTCAATGGTTCTCAAAGTACCAAGCACAACCCGTGAAATGTGAATAGATGTTTTGATGTCGAACACTTCACGGAATCCTTTGATCGAAAGTCAATGATGTAAACTGACGTCAAAGGCGAGAAACCTGCCATTGATGCATGCAGACTTCAAGGTACTGTCGATTCCTAAGTCATCTTTCTAGATAATGTGTCGATGTCGATAGAAAGCGACCCGTTGCAGGCAAGCCCGCAACACGAAATCATTGTTCAAGTTGAAGAAATGTTGCTGTAAGGACTGACTCAGGGATGGTCAAATGGATGACAAGTATTTTGCAGATGAAAGTTTTGCTTGCAGACCTCTTGAACACATAATGACACGATAGATGGCTTGGTGACGAATAACTCAAAGTTAATCCCCGGAACCCGGTTAAAGACTTTCAAAGTGGTTTGATCAACTGTGAGGTAAAAGATTTCCCAACCCAGGTGAATGAGACAGTGTCGTGTTCAAGAGCGGTGATAAAGTTTCTTTCGAGACAAAAGGTAACAAACAGGTTCATTCTTCTCTCTTTTCCCCCACCATTTCTGGCAAGTACCTCTTTATTTTTAACAAGCTTGAGGAGGATAACATATGCTTGATTATAAGCTCATCCTTCGGACGAGTCCAACCTAGTTTAAATTCGAACCTTAGGAAGGAGTGGTTCGTTCCTATTTGTAATTGAACAGGTCCTCCACTGTAAAAGTTTAACGAGCCCAGTATAGGAGAAACTCGGCGTTTTTCAATTTTAAAGAGTCTGAAAAAACTAAAGGAGACTCCACGTTGAACTTTTTCGTACATTTGTGTCCCTCAAGCCCGAAAAAGTATAAAATAATACCTGGGGGAACCGCTTGATCTTGCGACCAAGGAGTACTTTCATAATAGTGTCGTTGACCTGAAAAGTAAAAAGCGATCAAGGACACGTCGTTTTATTTCCTTATCGAGTTTGAAACGACAAAAACCCGGCAATCTTTTCCTGATTTTGCGGTCAGAAAAGAGCTAAAAGGGGACCGTCTTTTAATTCCGTTTTAACGAGTGTAAAAGAAACGCTCGGTGATCTTTTCATGTTTTAGGAGTCAGAAAAGGGCTTAAAAGATGACTCTGATATTTTTGTTTGTGAAAAATGACAATTTCCCTCGAAATCCCTTTGTCCTGCACAAAAGCAACACATTACTCATACCTGTTTAAAATAGGCAAAAATACATCGAAAAACATCTTTTCATGGTAAAAAATGAACTAATTCATCCAAAAAACCTATAAAAAGACCTTTTACCATGTCATTTTTACCGTTTCACTGTTGAGGTTGAAAAAGGAGCTTTTGACAAGAAAATTTCCCGTGGTCGCTGCGGAAAATCCGACCGTCGGAATCGAACGCCGTCTTATCCAGGTATTTTACACATCCTACTCTGCATTTCTATCCGTTTAGAATTAATTTTTTGGTCTTAGTTTCATTTTTTGGGGGGGTTTTGGTTTTGGAATGCGCCTCTCGGCGGACGCGGGTGCCCTTCGGGTGACCCGCGTCCCCCGACTTTTTCCTATACAGGAAAATGGTTGGAAGACGCGGTCCGCCTTCAGGCCAGCCGCGTCCGGGCGCCCTGTGCTGTAAATTCGGGGTGCGTCTTCCGTGAAATGCGCATTTCAAAACCCCAACCCTCTCAAATAATTATCTAAAAATTCCCAAATCAATTTCTAATGACTATTTCTGGTGTGCAGGGCATTAACCATGTTAGATTGGAGAGAACGAGAGCATGTAGAGGATGATGAAGTTGCAATAAATCATCAACCTTCCCTGGATGCCCTAAGAGCATGCGGGTTATACAAATACTGGACCATACCGGGCATGAGGGGCCAGGTAAGATTCTTGGAATGGCTGGTTGAGCGATGGAACGTTCAAGAACAATGCTTTTACATAGGAGGGCACCAGCTCGAGATAGAGCCCTCGGATGTATACTTTCTCACTGGCTTGCCGAACAGAGGCGAGCAACTCAGTCTTGCGGGGACTAGGCCGGGTGGCCAATCCCTTGATAGTCTCCGTGACGAGTGGTGCACACCTGGGGCTCACCATTCGAAAGGCATAGAGATAAAACACATCACTCTACGTGAACTCAAAGTCATAGCGTTCACGGTTACCAGAATTTGCGGCGCAGCCGCTTTACACATTGCTTCCGGATCCCAAATGCGGATGGCAATTGACTGTTACCAAGGCACCATTTTCAACTGGTGTGAAGCTGTGTCGGCTCATATGAAGAGCCAACTGACCAAGGCAAAGAATGGACGACTAAAGACTTTTGGATATGGGCCTCTAGTCGTGAGCTTTGCCTTGGAGAGAGTTCCAATGCTGATCCCTCAGCAACTCACTGTTGATATCTTGGGTCCTCGGGAGCCAAAGCTGATACGATGGGTTGTGGTGATGGCCCGGCATCCTGACGAGGGCACGGCGGTGGTTCGATTCTCAGATAGTTACTTTCACTGGTTAGAGGACCAGGTTTTTTCGATACAGGACTTTCCGTATGCCGGAGTGGATTTTAGAGGTGATCCGGACATGGTTCTTCCACCGGGAGAACAATGGGATGACAGAGGTACTTTATTTTTCACAAGTTTTCTAATTATGTATTTTTTTATTTTTCATATATATCGTCTCAAAACTAACAGTAAAATTTTCAAAATGCAGATGTTGGTCCACAGCGTCCAGCCAACCTCCGGCCTTTTGATAGACTACATCCAGCTGCACCGGTACCGGCCCCACAGGACGCGGCTGCAGAAGTACTAGCTGAGTTGGAGCATGATCTAGAGCGTCTCACGGCAGATATACCTGAGACTACTATGGACGACATTCCTACCAGGCTTCAGCGCTTCGTAGTCGCGGTCCCTGGACCGTTTAGGAGATTTTTGCGTAAGGTAGCCCGCGCAGTGGTGTCATATAGAGAGCACCACCAGTGATTGACTAGTCACTTTTGTAGTCACATGTGACATTTTGACTTTTTGTACTTATCATTTTTGCCGATCATAAGGTGTTTTTCAACCTATGATCGAAGACGATGTATATATTTTTTGACACACTCCTATCTATATATATATATCACTATTACCGGCTTATCTTGTTTAACATATGTGATGAAATGTTTTTAAATTTACTTGCATGATTATTGTAAATGTCTGTCCAACATTCGAGAAGCAATTGCATCTGCTAATGTATTTAAAGACCTTGGAATATGCTGATATTCAATGTAATCAAATTCACGTTCCAAGAGACGCACTCTCAAAAACAACCTTAATAACACAGGATTTCTAATGGCATAAACTCTATTAAGCTGTAATACAACAAGTTCAGAATCTAACCTCACTATCAAACGTCGAATTCCAAATGAAATAGATTCGGATAATAATTCAACCACTGCACTGTATTCTGCAATGTTGTTCGTTGTTTGACCGAGGCTTACCCCATGCATAGAAACTAACTCGTCAGAGGGCGAATAGATAACCCAAGCTGCGGAAGAGATATTCCGTGTACTACGACAAGCACCATCAGCAAATCCAATGTATGTTTGGAGAGGCGTCGACATCTGCAATATCAAGAGTAAAACCAAGATAAGCCAGAATAACGACGAAAAACACACTCTCTAAGCTAAGCACACTGACTAAACTAACAAACACGCTAGCTAGAAAGAAAATCTAACCTATCTAAAGATTTCTCCATACCCACCATTTAAGCATAATACCTCTTTAGGTAAAGTCCATTTCTGGGTTTACCCAAAGAGTCCCCATCAAAATCAACCAGCTCATAAGCCCCTTTTGCTAGCTTTCGCTTTACAATGTAGGGTCCATGCCACATAGGAACGAATTTTCCAGCACCTAGCTTATCGTTAGCTTGATCATATAATAGCACTAGGTCTCCTTCCAAAAAACTTCGAGGTGTTACATTTCTTTCATACTGAGCTTTCATTCGTTTCGCGTGAGTCTCGATTGCCAATGTAGCGTCACGTCGAGTCTCATCTAATTTAGCCAAGTACAATAAACGTTTCTCCTCTTCGGAAGTAGCTGGAAGTAATTCGACAGCCATTTGAAGTGATGGGATTTCGCATTCAATGGGTAACACAGCTTCCAAGCCATAAACTAGCTGGAAAGGAGTGAACCCTGTTGAATTTTTCACTGAGGTTCGGTATGCCCATAGCGCTGAAAATAACATGTTGTGCCAATTCGACCGATGAACACCAATGGTTCGTCGAATCATGATAACCAGAACTTTGTTGATAGACTCAACCAAACCGTTGGCTTGCGGATAATAAGGAGTAGAGCTATCGTGGCGCAAACCAAGCTGGCTTGTAAGCTCAGTCATCATGATGTTTCGAAAATGGCTCCCATGGTCAGTAATGATTGCTTGTGGGACACCAAACCTAGTTATGATATGATTGAATACGAAAACTGCAGCTGTTTTGCCGCTTGCGTCGAATGTAGGCATCGCCTCGGCCCACTTAGTAAAATAATCAACCGCAAGGATGATATACGCATGCCCCCCGGCCGAGTGAGGGTTACAAGTAATAAAGTCGATACCCCATTTGGCGAATGGACCAGCGGCAATTATAGGGTGGAGAGGAGCAGGTGGAGCGCGCATCTTGCGATCAAACACTTGACAGTTGTGGCATTTCCTGACGGCAATGATACAATCCTTAAACATAGACGGCCAGAAATAGCCAGCGCGCAACACCTTCTGAGCTGTGGCATACCCAGACATATGACCGCCACATGCTCCAGAGTGACAATCATTCAAAACCCTCTCAGCCTCTTCGTGAGTTAAACAACGTCGAAAAACTAAGTCTGCCCCCCGGCGATAAAGTGTATCTCCAATAATTCTGTATTGCTGGGATTGAAACCGAATTTTTCGACGTTCTGCTTTGGAAGCTTCAGGCCGAAAGGTTTGGGTTTGGAGATAGATGATTATATCCCCGTACCACGGATCTACAGTACTGATAAGAAACAAAGATTCGTCCGCAATGGACTCTTCTGCCACAGTCTCTGTGTCAGCACTAGGGAAATCACACATCAATTCCGCGAAAACTAAGGATTTCTTAGACTTGGACTTCTCGAACTCCAAGTCGAACTCTTGCAGGATAACGATCCATTTAGAGTACTTGCCCCCTAGCAATTTTTTGTCAAGATATAAATCATAGGGTTGCAATCCGAAATAACTGTAGTTTTACGGAGAAGAATGTAGTGACGAAAACGCTGGACAGCTTGAACGGCTGCCAGGGCCATTTTTTCCACATGCGAATATTTTAGCTCAGTGGGATTCAAGGTCCTACTAAGATAATATATCACATGCTCCGCTCCGAATTCATCTTCTTGAACTAACACCATTCCAATGGTGGAATGCGAAGCTGCGAGGTATAAGAAGTAGTCCTGGTTGTAGTTGGGAGGATGCAACAACGGTGCATGGGTCAACGCGTGTTTAAGTGCATCAAAAGATTGTTGGGCAATCTCGTCCCAAAAGAATTGTGCGTTCTGTTTCAACAACCGTGTAAAACCTTTAGTGACCTCGGCGTAGTTTGGGATGAATCGGCGTAAAAAGTTTGCTTTCCCTTGCAAACTTTGGAGTTGGCGCAAACTCGAAGGAGGAGGCAATTTGATGATAGCCTCGACTTTCGAGGGATCGACGCGAATGCCGGCTTTTGAAACAACAAATCCCAGCAATCGACCTGTTTCTATACAGAAAACACACTTGTGGGGATTCAACCGAATTCGATAATGCCTACACCTCATAAAGATTGCTCGTAGGTGGACAAGGTGATCAGCTCGATGTAAAGAATGAGCAGGCAAATCATCGAGATAGGGTTGCACAATGTGCTTGATGTCATGAAATGCATAAGACATCGCCCGTTGAAAAGTAGCCCCGGCATTCTTAAGCCCAAAAGGTAATTTGCAATAAGCAAATGTCCCCCATGGACAAATGAATGCCGTTTTTGGTTGGTCGGCAGGTAGAATATTGATTTGATTATAGCCCGAAAAACCATCCATGAAGGAAAACATTTCACTTCCGGCACAATCATCAATAATTTGATCGATATAAGGCGTAGGATAGTTGTCTTTGGGACAAGCTCGATTTATATCCCTATAGTCGATACAGATTCTTATTGTTCCTTGTTTCTTGTTAACCGGAACAATATTCGATACCCAATCCGTTAACGGGATCGGATAAATGAAACCTGCTTTCAACAGCTTTTCGACTTCTGCTTTAATCGCAGCCGCTTTTCGAGGGTGAATCTGACGCAACCGTTGCCGGACGGGTTTAGCATCCGGGTAGGTCTTTATTTCATGAACAACAATGGCAGGATCGATTCCCGGCATTTCCTCGTAAGACCAGGCAAACACATCGCGGAATTCTTGGAATAGGGCCTTGTAAATTTGGATTTCTTCTTCAGTACATGCGGCACCTATATGAATGTTCTCCTCAATTCCGGGCTTCACTGAAATATCAATGGGAATAGTACGAGAAATATTCCCTAAATTCAACTCTGAATCAGAATGTTTCGTTGGATCCTGAGCGTCTTTGACATATTCAGCGGTAAAGATAGATGAAAAATCATTTTCAAATGCATCATCCTTAGGTAAAAACGAAGATCTGTGATGGAGATCCTCCCATGGTAGATCATCTACACTTAGGATTTCGCGAAGTTGTTCGTCAGATGACACAACTTCGGGAAACGCTATCCGTTCTAAGGTTGAGGTGAAAAGTGATTCTTCACTGACCACATTCATTTGGTCGATTTCGGTTGAATGCGAGTCGGTAAAAGACATGACAGCTTCATAAGCAATTTCATATGGACTCAAAGGCATAGCATCACCGAATGAGTCTATCTCAGAGTCAGATGGGACAATCCAAGGATCGTCATAAATAATATTTTCTGATGTAATCATATGAATTGTCGCAAATGAAGGGTCTACGTTGAGTGGAGGGAGAGGAAAAGTTCCCAGTAAACCGGAATCCTTAACTAAACCTACACCAATGTCCCTATAAGGGATTGTCGTCTTACCGACATGCTGGATACTCTCTGAAGAGGCTGGGTCGGATGAAAAGTATGTCAGCTGATCAATAGTCACGATCTTACCGTTATGTGGAAACTTGATTATTCTGAAGACCGATGAAACAACCGCTGTCATAGCATATGACCAACTTCGACCCAAAAGAAGGTTGTAGTCTAGAGGGGCATCAACCACTTCCACATCCAGACTAACGGTTTTACCTTCTACCCCTATAGGCAATTCTTGTAGAATACCAAACGGACGGAACCCACGGCCATCAAAGGCCTTAAGGATGGTGGGGGATTGGTTCAACGAAGGAGAACCAAGGGATCTCCAACATTGAATCGACATAATACACGTAGAAGCTCCCTCATCAATCACAGTCCGATGAATAGGTCTGTTTTTTACTATCACTGGAATTTGGAAAGCCATTTGATGGGGGAGACGCGGTGTACTATTTTCTAGATCGAAGATCATTAGATTCGGATCCTGAACATCAACAGCTCCGATAGCCGACAAAAGCAATTTTCGTTGTGCTGGGCATGATTGCAGCACTTCTAACGCCGACATTGCTGAGGGTGAAACAGCTAAGTCCTCAACAATGTTGTAATTCTGGGCTGCTCTCGCATGTGGATTGAAAGCAGACCTTCGAAGTACACCCTTGGCGGGCGGCTTAATCACTAAGTCTGGGTTAGGTTTTTCGATCTGTAGTGGATCGGAACCAGGAGCTGAGGTTGATGGGTTAGAGTGAGAAGATTCTGCTTCCTTACCATCAACAGGATTCTTACTACCATAATCTTGCGATCGAGTCGCAATCCTCACATGAGACATCATCAAAATGGGTTCTTCACTGGCATTCGAAGAAGAACCTATCATCTTATTCTCCTGCTCCGGAAATGGATTTTTTAACACAGCAGGAGTGGGAGCACCTTTGACTATTTTCACAACCTCGGCCCGATGAGGGCAATCTCTCGTAAAATGATCCTCTTCACAAATAAGACAAGGATATCGAGGTTTGCGCTTTTCGTCATTGGTTTCCGACTTTTCTGTTTTCTCCTTCAGAGCCTTGTCTGCTTTAGCCTTCTTCTTTCCTTTCTTCTTTCCACCGTTTTTTGATTTGGCCGTAGATGACTCTACAGCGTGAATATCGGCGGTAAGTTCAGGAGGAGAAGACTCTCCTGTCGGAGAATCAGGCAAAGTGATAATTGGAGTATTTGAAGCCTTGGAAGACTTCTTCTTGCTCTTCGTAGTCACGATACCAATCATACCATCAGCGGCATGAGATCCCGAAGGAGTAGCAGCGATTTGATTCGACTTTGGAAGATCCGGAATCTTCTCGTGTAATGTACCCGACTGAGTGTAAACTAAGTCAAGGTATTGTGCCTGAGCAATGACTTGCTCCTCAGTAACTACTCCGGCCTTAGCTACATCTTCAGTAATCTTCGGTAATAATGATTTGACAAACCATTCAGCTAAGATTTGGTCCGGGATAAAAACTTTCACTAACCTCCTACGACGTCTCCACTCATGAATGTGATCAGAAATATACGTGGACGTCGATTGTTTTAGTGAAGTTAATAACTCCGTGCCGTTATCATATCTGACCGGCAACTGAAAGTGAGTTAAGAACGAGGTAGCTAACTGACTAAAGTTGTAAAAAGAGGCCCGTGGTAACTCAATGTACCACTTGGCCGCGAGACCAATGAGTGTACGTTGAAAAAGACGTAAGCGGATGGAATCATCTGAGATAGAATTCGAAGCACACCAGAGGTGGTAAGTCATCACGTGATTGGACGGATCCTCTCCAGACTTACCTTCAAACTTGGGTATATCACTGGGCAACTTGTTTGGCATTGGCGGCCAGAACGGAAGATATTGAATTGGATCGTTCGTTAGGCGCGTCAAGTCTGGTAAATCCAAAGTTGCGATAAACGGTAACTGCCGGTTAGGATCTCTAAAACTCTGGGTCACAATACCAGCCCCAGGAGGAGGATATCCAGGATAACTAGGAACAGGAGTCGCATTTGGGATATTATATCCTCCTGGAAAACCAGGATTAACCGGACCGTACTGGGGTTGTTGAGGTTGTTGATAAGTGTACCCAGGATACGGTTGATACTGGTAAACCGGTTGTTGGACAGCTTGCCCATGTTGGTACTGTCCCTGGTACGGAGGTTGAACAAATTGAGGTTGAGTAGTAACAACCGTACTTATACCAGGCTGACCTATAGGCATCTGGACCGTGGTTTGAATCGTAGATCCAGACAACGGTAAAGATGTCTGAGGTGTGGTAACAGGGACAGTAGAAACTGGAGCCGTCGATACTCCAGAAGTAAGTATGGTAGATGTAGCGGTAGTTGCAGCAGCCGTTTGAGATGGAGTACTAGGTGCAATTGGCGGCTGAGTAACTACCGAAGTTACAGAAGTTTGAACATTTGGCTGGACAGGTTGCGGTTGCTGGGTTGGACCAGAAACTACGGGTTGTCCAGCTTGAGGAACCATCTGTACACTTGGCTGCAACACCTGTTGACCCTGTGATGGATCCCATACTAACATTCCAGGGTATTGACCCGTAACAGGTTGAGGATACTGAGATCCATAACCGGATTGAGGGTAGGATTGATAATTGTAAGGTGCAGTTCCCACACTTGGAACATATGACTGACCTTGAGGCGGTTGATAACCTTGACTCGAGTATTGACCTTGAGGTTGATAACCTTGAGGTAAATACTGATACTGGGGTTGACCTTGACCTTGAGGTTGGTACCCTTGAGGTTGATAACTTTGGGGTTGATACCCTTGAGGTTGCCATCCTTGAGGTTGATATTGATACTGAGGTTGACCCTGGGGTACATATTGAGGCTGGGGTTGACCTTGAGGCGCGTATTGCACCATAGGTGCATACTGACTTTGGGGTTGCCCCCCAGACACGATTTGTGTACCTTGAGGTTGCCCCCCAGGCGTTAACTGCGGTTGCCCCCCAGGCGGTAATTGGCCACCTTGAGGTTGAGAAACGGGAACTAAACCTGACATCATGTAAATGTCTCCTACACCCAATGGTACATTACCACTGTTTCCAATTAATAACCCACGATCAACGGGTTGAGGAGATGCTCCCGCAAAGGTACCAGAAAGAGATTGATACCCAGTGGGAACAGAAGGACCGCCGTGTAAAAAAGATTCAGGACTTTGAGTAAACACGGACGACTGACCAGACATATTTACAGGAGTATAAATACCTCCAGGTGGAAAAGGAGTACGAGGTGGAGAAAAACCTACCCCTGAGTTGTCCAAATAATTGGTTAACGAAAGGTACCAAGTAGTACTTCTAGGAGGACTGTAAAAGATGGATTCACGCTCCCTTAGATCAATAGTAAGTTGACCTTCAAGGTTAGAGACACCTATATCCTCCTCTGGAGCAAGTTCTTCTATAGCAATCAAACCAGTAGGAAGATTTTCGGTGATAATTCTTTCTATTCTCGGTGAATCTGGAACACTAGAAGTTGGAGTAACAGGTTCAGATATTTCAGGTTCTTCGCCTGTATCACTAGCAGACGAAAAATTACCGACAAGCTCAGAAACTGAAACAGCTTCGGGATTATAACCTGTCTCTAAACTTTGGTAATCTGGATGGACTACCAAGGAAGATTCTCCTTCTTCAGGTGAACCTACTCTACTGTCACTAGGAGGAGTTACAAGGACCTTTAACCCTTCGTACTGACCCGGAATGTCTTCAAGAGATTCACCCCGCGATTTACGGAGTTTTCTTAACAAATCTATTCCGGTAACAATCTCAGGAGACTTGCCCCGAAGTCGACGGGACTGTCTCGGTAATTCCGCCACAATTAAAGATTTTTAACTACAACACACGAAAACAAAGTAAAAATTTCAAATCAAACCACCTAAAGTCTTCTAAAGAAGCAAACAAATTTGAAGCACACGCCTAAAGAATCTAGAGCGTCAAACCAAACACAAACAGTAGTCTTCCGGACCAAAAGCGCTAGTTGGTGATGAAGCCCAACCTCGCTGGATTCAGTACAGAAATGGCGGGTGGAACAGTTACCCCGGCAACCTGCTTAATGAATAGACCGGCACAAGTTCCTCCACTTTAACCGTCTCGAAGTGAAGTGAACCCCCCGGAAAATCCAAGTGAGTATAACCGACGTCTGCTCCAGGTACAGTGGGACCTTCCCTCCACCGTCACCTCGGTAGAACCCTAAATATTATGGTCACTAAAGTTACCAATCACAACAATTACACCTGGGGAACAGTCTAAACTCCGACAGCACGCAAGGGCAGAGTAACAAGCTCAATCCCCTTACCGGCTCCTTGACAGTAATCCAAGGTTTACCGATAAGTGACCCCTGGCTCCTCGACAATGGTTAATCCGAGGTTTACCGTTTGTAATACGTACTGTCTGGCGTCGTTCCCAACGAGGGGGGAATGATCCCCTCACTGGTTCGGACACGAGCTCGTGCTTCTCCTTTAAGAGGAGCTTTCCCAGAGTGCAATTGAAACAATTGGATTTATTCTACTCAAGATAAACTATCTGTTTGGTTTTGTAGTCTTGGAGAGTTAAGTACTCACCTACTCCAAGACCCTAGCCTAAGCTATGCTGGTGTTTCAGAGCCCTAGAAAAATAAAAATTACTAGATTGATTTTAATTTAAGCGTTACTTTTAAGGTTGTTTCTTAAGTCAAAAGGTGATGGAAGTGAAACCAGTGGTGTGTTGACTCGACTCGAAACCACTACAAAATGCACCTAGGATGATTTACCTACTACTTTACTTTTTCGATGAATTGCTTAACTAAAAAGTTGAGAGAATGCAATTTTTATAAAAGCAACTTCTTAATTAAAGACAATCAAAGAAACAATTCGTTTGTCTTTTCCAAGCATAAAAACATGACCGCTTTTTACTTGCACGAAAAAACTCTTTTTCTTCCAAAAACTTTAAATGCTACTTGAAACAAAACTTTTAAAAGGAGATGTTTTTGTATTTTTCTTATTTAACGAAAAACATAAATCTATTTTAATAAAAATCAATTGCAAACTATGAAATCTATGAAAATTCACTCAAAAAACAAATCAAAAGGAAATTACCCTAATTAACCTAATGAGGCAAAGCCAACAATGATTATTCTAAGGTGTTTTACTTGATCACAGTCAAATCAAGGACTAGCTTATTGCAGAACCAAAAACTAGTCAAAACAAAACTCTAATCTTTTTGTTCTTTTGTAAAATGGAAATCAACACTTTATAAACAAGTAATTCGAAATTTGACCCAAAAGACAACTTAAATGGCAAGCTGCTCACACAAGGAGACTTTACGACAGGCCCGACTTCTAAGAAGGCTGACAAACCAGAGAGATCTAAGGCTGGACAACTTTCTACCGTCAAAGTCACTACAGGACCTATTCAAAAATCAAACCCTAGGCCTAAACTTCGTTGAAATCCACTAAAACACTCAAAGCTCACAAAACGAGTTCAGGTGAAAATTTTTGACAGGGTACTAAAGGATCTGGGCAGAAAACACTAAGAAAAAACAAAATCTAAAAGCAATTAAAGCAAAAATGGAGTTTTTCTAAATTTTTACAGGAAGACGCAGGCAACCCGTTAGAACAGGCGCGGGCCCGCTCTGTGCAAACGGCAACAGCGCGTCCAAAGACGCACTGTGCAGTACTCAGAGGGTGCGTCCTTCTGGAAAAGTTAAGAAAAACCAAATCTAACTAAATCTAAAGCTAAGCCACCCAAATACTAATTCTCACAGTCAAAAACCAGAAAATAAAAATGATTTTCTCAGAGCAAAGTTCACACAAAGGAAAATACTTTCACATTAATGGAGTCCCCAGCTGAGTCGCCAATTTGTCGTGGCGGAAAAAGTCGTTTGTGCGGACACAACTGACCTCCCTAGGAGTCTAAACTCTCTAGCGACAAACAAGACAAAATGGAGCACTCTTTCTCTAAATACATCTTTTAAAACATGAAAACTACAAGTGTTTAGGCTTACCTTATTCCAAAACGTTGTTGTTGTAGTCTGTCCTTGCCGATCTGGATGAGCTCCTCCTTCACATCAATTCCTGCAACCACAAACAATCAAACAATTACCAAGCACTTGCATCTCATATAATAAAACATATATTCAACATGCAGACCAAGGAACACATGAAATAACTCATTAACACAAGCTATTGAGAAAAATGAACCAGTTTGTATTAATAACGAAACAAAGAAACTCTTACAACCTGGCCTTGGTGTTGTGCAAGTTCCTCCCAGGGTCCATCAAGGGTTTTCCTCTACTTTGACAAAGCTCACCCACTTCCAAGTAGAATCAAGCAAAGACAATCTCTCCTCACAAGGTTCTAAATGGGAGTCCTAATTCCTGCAGCATTTACCCAAAGAAAATGTATAGCTTCAACCTCCCCTCCCTCTGGCTCAATGCCTTTATTTATAGTGCTGTAAAGAGGTTATTCAGGTCCACCATCAATGGGATAATCCCCCTCTTTGGGTGGGATAGCTCCCTTATTGATGGGATAAGTTCCTCCTTAATAGGGATACATGAACCAACTGGAGGTGCATCCATTTCATCAAACCGACCTCTAGAAAGTTCTAGAAGTAACCACAAGTAACTTTTTTAAGATGAAACTTGCGCATTTTTCCTTTTACAGAAGGACGCACCTGTCCCTTAATATATAGAGCGTCCAAAGACACAGCCTTTGTGAACATTGTGAGCGTCCCCGCAGCTAAGGCTTGAGAGAACCTGCGTCCCCAGAGATAAACACATTTTTTACAAGACTTTCTCTCTTCTTTGAGTTTGAGATGGATAGCAGAGGCATAAGACTTGCCTAAGAGGGTAGCATGACTGTTGATTGAGCCATACTAACTGTAAATAGTCATGGTGACATTTTTTAGTGTAACACTAGGGACTTCTTAGGACCTCTCCACACCTTCCCCACCTCCTGCAAAAGCTAACTCCATCTCCCTTCACCACCAAACCTCTGCACAATCACAACTAGTTAAAACACAAGCATAATAATTCCACATAAAATTGCTCAAAGGTACAAAAAGATGGTTTCTTCTCATTTCTCTTCCAAAATAGCTTGAGTACATGCATTTTACCTTTTTAGTAGTCAATGGCATCCATTTCAGTAGTTTCCATCTCTTTTCTCGCAAAAGTAGGGTTAGTGGGTAAAACTAGGGTTTGTTAGGGTTTGCGTTTCCTTTCAGTTTTCATTCTCTTTCTGCAAGTAGAATAGCCTCTTTTGAGTTAGATTTCTTCCATCACAGTTAAAAGTTTCTTCTGAGAACTCATAGAATTTGGCTTAAGCTCCTAGCGAACTTGTGCCAGCTGATCAAGTGATAGCCTGCAATAAGAGCTAGTACTTGTGCATATAGCACCGTCGCTTCCAAGTTTGTTACGAACTACTGGGTTGATAAAAGTAAAGTAGGGAGCCCCAGGAGTTGCAGCATCATTGTTGCAATACTGGAGCTCACCATATTTTTGGCACCGTTGCTGGGGAAGCGTCAGAGTATTTTGTGATTACTGCTTTTCTTCTATTTTCTACTGCAACATTCTGCTAAATAGTTTATTTCAGCAAGAGTAGAGTAGTTGTTTCATTTCAATTCTGCAATTTCCTTTCTGCAAAAGTAGATTAGACATTTCCTGCTTTCATTTCAATTCTGCAATTTCATTTCAGCAAGCGTAAATTAGGCATTTCCTGCTTTCATTTCAATTCTGCAATTTCCATTTCAGCAAGCGTAAATTAGTCATTTCTTGTTTTCATTTCAATTCTGCAATTTCCATTCCAGCAAAGTAGATTAGTCATTTACTTTCTTTCATTTTAGTTCTGCAATTTCATTTCAGCAAGTTCATTTCAGTTAGTTGCAATTTGTTGTTCAATCCATTTCAGTTTTGCAGGTACAAGCAAAAAAAAAACAACAATCACCCAAAAAGAGATCTCCTTTCATGCCTCATAGGAGTAGAGGTAATTCAGAAAAATGTTTGCACAACACCCCCACTGCTTCACACAGCCAACCTTCTCTCTTCTTCGGTGGCTACAATCAAGAAACACCATTAGGTAACAGCCAGACATATTTGAAGAACCTATAGGGGAAGAAGAAGAAGAAACCCATTCCTCTGGAGACCATGGCAGAAAACAGAAATGTTGGGAGCAGTACCTTTTCTTCCAACTCATCCCTTAGAGGTGAACTTGAAAATCTGCTGGAAGATTTCAAGAGCGAGATGAGGCAGATGCTTGCCATGCATATCGAAAGAAAACAAGAGGAAGCATAGAGGTCTTTGGCCATCTTTTGTCCCAAGTGCACTAAAAGGCATCCTAGGAACAAATGTCCATTGCACTCCATAGAAGTGTGTTTTGTCTGTGAAGAAGACTATCCTACAAATCAGTGCCCTTCCTTGCCCGGAATTAAAGTTGCATATCAGAGGGCCAAAGGAGCCACTGAACCACTCTATTTCATGAACCAAAGGAGGGCACATGGACCCAGACCTTACCAGCAGGGAATGCAAGGGACATCCCAGACCTATTACAACCCCTATCAAGCCACTTCCATGCCTTCTTGGGGTCCCCCTACTCATCCTTCCTAGTCTATACCCCATCCTTGGTCGTATCCATCTCAATACCATGCTCCTCCAGTTGCTAATTCGTTTCACTCTTATGCTCAGCCACAGCCTCAGTGGAATGCACCTCATCAAGGGTGGAGGCCCCAGTACAACTCTCCTCCCGCTCTTTTGCCTCCACCACCTGCTCAACCGCAACCATTGCCTCCTGCTCCACCAAGGCAACCCCAAATGCCTGCTCAACCAAACCCAAACCCGAATAACAGATAGACCCAGCAAGTATATAGTAGGGAAAACCATTTACAAACCTGCACATTGGAGTAGCTCAACCCAATTGCAAAGCTGAGGTACAACACTTCCAAACAACTCCTCTTGAGCTCAATGATATTCACCATAGATCAGGAAGAGTATTACAAAAAAGAGATTATATTGATAGCATTGAAGGACCACATCCAGCAGAAGAAGATTCAAAAGAGGAGATCAAAGGACCATGGGCTACACTTGATGAAGATAAGACATCAAAATCAGAGATCGAGAGAGCTCCCTCATGGTTACCATCAAATCCTCCATGTATTCAAGAGAAAAATCAACAAAAAGAGGAAGATGTGAAGGTCATGATAGAAGAAGACATTAAGAATGATCCAGATTAGCAAAAGGACCAAGGACATCATAGCTATATTGATATATGGTTCCAGACGGTCACTAAGTTGCAGCAGTACTCTCTTCCTCAACTATGCTTGATCCCTTCAAAGTCAAATCATTTGGTCTCTGAAATCCGAATACCTATCAAAGCATGCATTTCAAGCCTCCACATCATTTTTTCTATAATCTCGATGTGCACATGGCTCCATTGGAAGTATTCTTATACTTGAAAATGATTTTGTTTTTCAAGTAGGGTAGGGTAGAAAAAAAGAAAAAGGAGAAAAAGAAAAAATGAAAAATAAGAGAAAAATAAAAATCTAAGGTGAAAACCTCTTCGGAGGTGCCTCAGATTGGCTCATTGATTGAAAACCTCCATGAGGCGGTCAATGGGTTGGAAAGAAGAGAAAAGAAAAAGAGAATAAGATCCCTGGGTGAAAACCTCCCTTGGAGGCGCCCAGGGCAGGCAATTAGGGTGAAAACCTCCTTGAGGCGCCCTAGTTGTTTTCAAAAAAAAAAAAAGAGAAAAAGAAAAAAAATGAATTTCCAGTTGTATTGCAGGTTTGCAGGAGAACTTCAGGAAGCAGCAGCAGGTGCCAAGAAAGCTCTGAAACCAATAACAACACCTATCCTACCTTCCCTCACCCTTCTCCATCATTTTTGACATTCTTTCCACCTCACTATGCTTCTTTTATGAAAATTGTGTTTTCTACAGGAGACTCCTGTAGAAATTATAGAGAGCTAGAAATGGATTTTAAAAGAAGTTTGGGGAACATGGAAGCTTCATAAAGGGTTTATAAATCCCCCTGCAATCTTCAAACCTCTCTTCCATCATTTCCAAGTCTGCATTACAGCCCAAGCTCATTTTTTCTTACTGTCCAGAAAACTGCAGAATGCTCTGATACAAAAATACATAGAGCATAATTTTTTTTTCCCTAACTTGAAAATCATGCATCCATTTAAAAAATTGTTTCATGGGGAGTTGTATAGGGATGATGGAAACATGCCCAAGCAATTTCAGCCAATTCCAATGCACGATTTCCAAGAAATCAGCCTCCATCACCTTCAGCCATTTTTGCATTTTCTCCATATCCGTGCATCCATTTAAAAACCTGTTTCATGGGGAGATGCATATGGGTGATAGTAACCTGCCCAAGCAATTTTAGCCAATTCCAGTGCACGGTTTCCAAGAAATTAACCTCCGTCACCTTCAGCCATTTTCAATTTTTCTCGAAATCCGTGCATCCATTGACCACAATTTTTCTATGGGAGGTGCATAATGACGATGGAAACATGCTCAAAAAATTTCAAGTCAATCCAGTCTACCATTTGGGAGCTATGGACAAAACAAGTCACTGTCCTACAAAAATCTAGCATCAGCAGCATGAGGGTGCAAATATGAAGGTTGAAGCAGACTCCTGAAGATCAAATCTAGCCAGAAAGGAACCTACACAAAGCACAGCCACATATCAGCAACCAGACAAGCATGCATCCACAGAAACAAAGGCATGCAACAGAAGGAAAGGCCACAACACCTCACAGCAAACGCATTCGACTTCCAGGTAAGTGACTAAACTCGTTCCTCTATTGCATGAATGTAATTTAAAAACTGCATGGACAATGAGATGGTTGTGATTAAACAATATCGGTGGCCAGATAACTATCCACCCTCGTCCAGTTCAGACAACACCTCGTCCAATTCTACAGCGCTCTGCCGGAAATAATACAGTACATGTGTCTAGTCAACTCACGGGAAATCTAAAAAACAGGTAGTGGTAGATGTTTTGAACTCCAGCACAGATAATGGGAAGTGATTACAGGCAGAAAGCGTAAAGTCTCATGATGGCACTGCAGTAGGGACCAACAGTCCAAATAATGCCAACACACATTTTTGCCAGCTCACCATCAGTGGAAATATCTCACAGAAAACATAAGTACTCTGCCTCGAACTCATTCACCACCTTTGTTTCCATTTTATCATCGTCCCCGCAGCTACAACAAGCTCTATACCACCTCCATAGCCTCGAAACCATCATTCTCTGTCATTTTTTTGCTATCGGCATTCTACAGGAAGCTGTAACAGTTCTATAGGAAGGCCAATAAGCAGCTCCACAGAGGAAAATTTGGGATTTTATGTCAAATTCGAGCTTGAAAAGAGGTAGGCTCAGAAACCCACTCTGCATGTGATATATCTATACAAGGTGGTGGAATTAGAAGCAAAGTATTGAATTGAAAAAGGCAAGGAACGTGAGCACAAAAAGTTTGCCTGTGTTTTTCTGAGTTCTACACAGTCTCTCCGTTTTCTTCTCTACATTCAAAATCTGTCTTTTTCTTCCTCACATTCTTCTGTAAAAAAAGGGGATGCAACCATAGAAATCAAGCCTGTGAAAAAATGAATTTTCCAAGTCTGTCTACTCTAAAAAAACACTGCGTTATATATTCTCTGTTCTGTCAAAGTCTTGATTTTTTTTTCAAAAACCAAGAAGAAAATTCAAGTTATAAACAGTTTGAAGAGAGGGAAAAATTGCAAATTGATGGTGTGAAAAGAGAAGAACACGAGAAATTCCCTCTCTGGTTTCAGAGAAAAAACAAAACTCAGCTATCCCTCTGTTTCTGGTTTTGGAAGTTGTTTCCTTCTTCCTCACTTGAGCATTTTCAGAAACCACTAAACACCATGCCAGGAGGTTTTATGAGAAAGGAGCCTTTGAACTCCAATAAATTGCATGAGCTCCCAGAAGTGGTGGTCCTCTTCACCAGGGCAAACTGGATGTCTTTCTTTGAGAGAATTCATGGATATGATGAGGAGGTGATCGAGGAATTTTTAATGTCCTTAAGACCCCATTCGAAAACACATGCTACAGTCAGTTTCAGGGGTCTGTCCCTGGAGCTTACACCAGAATTTATCAGCAGAATCACAGGTCTTCCACTTGGGCTCCCTTGGAGCAAAGAGGAAAAGACCAAAATAGAGAAAGAAGAACTTGAAACAGAGGAGGAAATCAAAACAGAAGATGAGAAGGAAGAACCTGAAACAGAGAAGAAAAAGACCAGAGCAGAAAGGAGGAAACCCAGAACAGAAAAGAAAAAAGACTAAACCAGAGAAGAAAAAGACTAAAGCAGAGAAGGCAGAAACTAAACAAGATGAGAAGAAAACCAAAACAGAGCTTGAGGAAGCAAAGCTAACAGAGGCAGAGAAGACAAAAGAAGAGGAAAAAGAGGAAGAAGAAAGACAACAGTGGGAGGAGGTGGATAGAAAGGCAGGATTCCATGATAAAGAGGAGGATATCACATCAGAAGCATGGGATGTCAGGGAATCCATCAGAGCCATCAAGGATGAAGAGATAGATTAGTTGCTCAGAGGATGAGCAACACCTTCAGTAGGGGGGTGATGATGAGCCCCAGAAATGGGTCATTATATGGGCTCATTTTGCCTCTTCATTCGACTTAATCCACCATTCTCATTAGTTAATTGCATGTTTTTTATTATATTTATGCTAATAGAGTGAGTTGGGTTAGTCATTATGCCAAAAAGTCTAATGTGTGCTTTATGTAGATTTTTGGTCAATTTTGAGACAAAATCAAAGGTTTAATGAGAATTTGGCAGCCAAATTCGAGGAAGAACAAGGGATAGGATTTGTAGGAGGGTGTCCCCTTCATTTATGAACCCTTACCTCGGATTCGCCATCAGAAACTCAGAGCACAAAGGTCCACCTTCCAAGGGGTAGCCGAGCAAGTCAAGTAGGACTATTGTTATCTTCAGTTCTAGGAAGCCGAGTTCCTTAATTTTAGGAGGACTGTTGGGAGTCGCCATTTGTATAAATAAGGCTTAGGGCCTCAATTTTTTTAGTTAGATGTTAGCCATTTGATATTCTATTTTCACACTTTAGTGAAGCCTTGTACTTAGCTCATTTTCGAGCTCTTTTTGCAGACAGTTTGGTGATGTAACTATTTTTTTTTTATCAATGAAGATGAATCCAGCTTTGAACCAGCACTGATCTTTCCTAGAGGGCTGAATCTCTTGGGTTAGGGCCCAACCCAAGTTTCCCAGCACCTCCTTTGTGTATTTATATGTTTTTTCTTGCATTCATGAGATAATTTATGTTGTTTAGGTTAAATCTTGCTTTGTTAATTAGGTTGCTTTTGATGGTTAGAATAGTTGTTCTTACTTCAAGTTGATTAGATAGTTTGCTGCAGTAACAGAAAAAGATCCAAAAAGGCTACCAAGCAGGCCTTGATCTCCTTTCTCCCTCCTTGGGACCATGATTTGAGATCAAGGCACTATTGCTGCCACCAAAAACACTGTTTTTGCTTTCCAATGCAATTGTTAGTGTAAGATTTCGAATAGGAGAAGTTGATATTAGTTGGATTCACATGCTTAGATCCTTTCTTGTTCATTTACCATGGATTTCTCGCATATTCTTCTGTCCATAAAGTTTTGTTCAACATTTCGCTAGTTTTAGGTCAAAATAGGCAAAACTCTGTTTTTCGGTTCTTGCTTGGGTCAGTTTTGAAAAGTAAGTGTGCAACTCACTTGAAGAGCACTCCAGCTTATCATTCCTCCATAACACATCTTTCACTAGTTCATCTCTCAAGATTTCCCCCACTCATTCACCATACCTCTCCAATCTGCCCTAATTTCTGCATTTTTGTGCAAAATTGCTTTCTTGACCTTTGAACAAATCCAACCATCTCCTTCATTCCTGATCTTCATTGACAGAGTCCTAGGCCCCTCAACACCTCCATCCAGCCTTCATTTCCCTTTTCCCATCATTTTTCCACCTTCAAACCTCCAAAAACCACTTTCGTCCTCCTCCTGTAGAACCTCCGTAGATCCCCTGCAGCCTCCTGTAGAAGTTCATGCAAGTGATTTTTCGAAGTCTGGTCGTAATGGAAGTCTCCAGAAGGGTACTAGGGACTTCTTAGGACCTCTCCACACCTTCCCCACCTCCTGCAAAAGCTAACTCCATCTCCCTTCGCCACCAAACCTCTGCACAATCACAACTAGTTAAAACACAAGCATAGTAATTCCACATAAAATTGCTCAAAAGTACAAAAAGATGGTTTCTTCTCATTTCTCTTCCAAAATAGCTTGAATACATGCATTTTACCTTTTCAATAGTCAATGGCATCCATTTCAGTAGTTTCCATCTCTTTTCTCGCAAAAGTAGGGTTAGTGGGTAAAACTAGGGTTTGCTAGGGTTTGCGTTTCCTTTCAGTTTTCATTCTCTTTCTGCAAGTAGAATAACCTCTTTTGAGTTAGCTTTCTTCCATCACAGTTAAAATCTTCTTCTGAGAACTCATAGAAGTTGGCTTAAGCTCCTAGTGAACTTGTGCCAGCTGATCAAGTGATAGCCTGTAGTAAGAGCTAGTACTTGTGCATATAGCACCGTCGCTTCCAAGTTTGTTACGAACTACTAGGTTGATAAAAGTAAAGTAGGGAGCCCTAGGACTTGCAACATCATTGCTGCAATACTGGAGCTCACCAGTTGTCATGTCCTCTTTTGACTCCTACAGCTTTTTGGTGTAACTTGTTAAGGAATATCTGTTGTACCTTGTCTACTTCCTCTTGTGGCATGGAGTTTATTCCCAGGTTTTCTCCTTGTTCTAGAAACTTTTCTAGCTCTAGGTTCTCCCTTTCCAGGATCTCCTGCAAGTCTTGGTCCTCTATACCACTTTCACTTTGAGTCATTTCATGGTCTTTTTCTGTTTCCATGGTGCTCAGTGGGTTTGTTGTGTGTTCATTCTGTTCTTGTGTGAACTCCATGCTGGTCTCTTGTCCTTTCCCTCTTTCTGCCTGATTCTCCATTTTCCTTTGATTGCCCTCAGCTTCTTCTCTTTCTTCTAAGATCTCAAATCTATTGTGACTTCTTGTTTTGTTATCATTGGGATTCTTTTGTATCTTCCTTCCCCCTCCTTTCCCTTTCCCTCCCACTTTAGTAAAACATGTATGGTCTTTTTCTTTACTGGTGCTTATATGTTCCTCCCTTTTATTAAGAGCACAATCTCTGAATGGGTGTCCATGCTCATGACATTTACAACATCTGAATGGGATATGCCAATAGTCAATTGTCTGAACCCATTCGTCATCATAGACTTCTAGAATGACCTCATCTGGAAGAGCTCCTGATAGGTCCATCTCCACACATATACGGGCATAGGAGGTATACTTACCTCGTAGTGTTGCCTCTGAAATCTTTAAAAAATGACCTAATTTATTGCCTATAGCTTTTAAAGACTCTGGCATCTAATAATCTAGAGGTAAGGAGTAGAGTCTAATCCATACCAATACCGATGTGAATGTTTCTCGCTCTGGCACAAAGTTCATCATCCATGGCCACATATATAGACCAACTGCCACATAGAAGTATGGTCCTCCTTCAAAAATCCTATCTCTGTCCTCCATGTTTGTGAACACCACTGTGAAGAAACCTTTGGATCCAAGATGTATATTTAACTCCCCTTTTGGTTTCCAGTTGTATTTTATCCAAGTGTACAACGCTTTCTCTGTCGGCCAGATTCCCATAAACTTGCATATTATAGCATAGTTTTCCATATGATCCCTGTGCTCTTGCAGAGCTAGATCATTCAATATTACCCACGGTTTAGTATTGGTCTTGGGTTTACAGGGCCCCATCTTGGTTCTATTCTCTGTTCCCTGACCTCTGTCTTCTGCTTTCTCCTCCTGTCAGTCTTCCTCGTGGGTCCCTTGCTCTGCATGGGTATTGCTGCCTTCCGCCTTCTGGGTTTCAGTATTTTTTGTCGTGTCCTCCGAGGAGTGTAGAGGCTTGTTCTTTTTCCCTGCCCTTCCTCTGTTTGAAACTACATTACTGTAGGAGGGAGTGGAGCTCCCTCCTCCCTGCGCTTCCATGGTTACCTGTTTACCTCTGTCACTTCCTTTGTTAAACCCTAGAACCAGGTTTTCCTCCTCCCTCCAAGATTCCTTGGCTTGATTTCTTCACTATGACCATCCATCCGTCAACTTCAAAGTCTCCAAGGAAAGGAAAATTTCTTGAGAAGATTTATAGCAAATTACGCCGAGATTACCAAAGGACTTATGCGCTTGCTTAAGAAAGGAGTTCCATTTTTATGGGACGACTTTGCACAGCGATCTTTTGATGACTTGAAGCAGGAATTAATCTATGCCCCATTATTGAGTCCACCAAATAATGGTAGAGATTTCCTTTTGTATCTCGCAGCAACAGAATCAACCATAGGTATGGTTTTGGTTCAGGAGGATGATGCTCTCACTGAGCATGTAATCTACTACTTGAGTCAAGGCTTAGTAGGTCCTCAACTAGGCTATTCTCCTATCAATAAATTGGCCTTGCAAGCTGTCCATGCTGTCTAGGGGCTTCGTCATTATATTCTGCTACGCAAAATGTTCATCTTAGCGGTTGTCAATCCTTTTCAGTTTGTCCTCAGTAGGTGAGTGATTGGGGGCAAATACAATCGATGGATTGTTATTTTGCAAGAATTTGATCTCGAGTTCTTGTCAGCCAAGTCTAAGAAGTCATTGGTTTTTGCGAAATTAATTTCCAAGTTGCCTTGTGAAGAAGACATTGTTTATGAGGAAAATTTCCCCGACGAGCATTTATTCCTCATTTCTTCACAAGATCCCTGGTATGGAGATATTATCATATATCTCCAGACTTCGAAGTTCCCGCCTGCTTCCTCCAAGGATGAGCGTCGAAAGTTACATTACCTTGCCCAAAAAATATGTTATCATTGGTGATACATTATATCGCAGAGGGGATGATTCAATCCTTAGGTGTTGCTTAACTTTGGAGGAAGCAGAATCTATACTCAATGATTGCCACAATGGAGCTTGTGGCGATCATCTATCAAGGCTTGTAATAGCCCAGAAAATTTTGTGTGCCGGCTAATTTTGGCCTTCAATTTTCAAAGATTGTTTTAAAGCGATCAAACATTGCCACCCTTGTCAAATCTGTACTCAGAAAATGCACACGCATCCAGCTCCATTTTTTCCTGTTATCATTGTCGGTCCATTTACGAAGTGGGGCATTGACTTTACTACTTGTAATCCACCTTCGACGGTGAATCACAAGTACATCATTGTGGCCATAGACTACTTTACGAAGTGGGCTAAGGCCATGCCTACTTACAAAAACGATCGTGAAACAACAACCTTGTTTCTCTTCAATCAGGCTATTTCACGTTTTGGTATCCCGAGAGAGATTGTCACTGACCATGGCAGTCACTTCCAAAATCAACTGATGACCGAATTGGCTCTTAAGTTGGGCTTTCGATAGGAGTATTCATCTCCGTATTATCCTCAGGCCAATGAGCAAGTCGAAGCCGTGAATAAGTCCCTCAAGACTATCCTGCAAAGGAAAATTGACAAAAATCACTCCAATTGGCACATCGTGTTGTACTCGACACTCTAGGAATACTGAACATCAGTGAATACTACCACCGATTTTACTCCTTTTCAATTAGTTTATGGGCTTGAATCTATTTTTCATATTGAATGTGAAATCCCATCCCTTAAGCTAGTTGTAAAACTTCTTCCAGAGACGTCTAGTCTCAAAGAAACCCCTCGTTCATTTGGAACATCTTGATGAACAGCGTCGAGATGCCGCCATAATAAATGAGGCCCATAAGAAAAGGGTTAAAACTCAGTATGATAAAGTTGTCCGTCCTCAGGTCTTTTCTGAAGGTGACCTTGTCTTAGTCTATGAACAAGATAAAGACACCTTGGGGGCAGGAAAATTCAAGTCTATGTGGTATGGTCCCTTTATAGTAAAATGATTTTTGGGAAAAGGGGCTTATGAATTAGTTGATTTTGAAGGGAAAAGGTTGGCAAAGCCCCGAAACGGGCTCTACCTTAAAAGTATTTTGCTTAGGTTTCGGCCAAGCAATTGCTTGTTTGTATATATTGTATTTTTGTACATATTTGTCAGGCATTTTGTGATATCAACATTTTTTTCATCTGCTTTGGCAGGTGTTGATGGATGATCTGATATATTTCGGATTCGCCGATGGTGCTAGTCAGCGCACTCAGAATCTTGCTTCCACAGCTTGGGTGATTTATTATCCATCTGGCCAGGTGATGGTGTCGAGGGGAGTATGTATTGGTCTTGCTTCAAATAACATTGCCGATTATACTTCTGTTATTAATTTACTATCCGAAGCAATTTGTTATGGGATTGATTCGTTGGTAGTTTATCTTAACTCACAGTTGGTAGTGTCACAATTAAATAACATTTATCGGGTTCGTGATCCTTATTTATATCACCAATTTTTGAGAGTGAGAGTGTTGCAATGATCATTTGTTTATATTACATATGTTCACATTCCATGATCTGAGAATTCATTAGCAAACTCTATTGCTAATCAAGCATTAGATTGGCATATTAATCATTCATCAAATTAAACAAACATCAAAAATTTGGATCTATATATATATCATAAAATTGCCTATGTATAGATAAAGTGTTCAAAAAATAATATACAAAATTGGGACGAAATGCCCATAATCATGTCCAGTCTGTCTATCGACCTGGCTCAGGATGAGTGGCTAAAAAGTTAACTACTACATTGGCTACATGCCGAAGTATGTGGACCTAGTCCCATGGTACCCCTACCATGCAGCACTGAATCTCCTCAAGTAGATCCTCTATGGCTATCATCGGTACCTGGTGAGTCAGTCTCACCAAGTTTCTTTGAACTGCATATAGGACTCTCTCTGTCTCAACTGTTGCCTCTTCAGCACCTCTTCCGCGACACCTGTGCCTCGGAAATCCATCTGGTCTCATTGGACCTACATCTGGAACATGGTCGTTTTGTCAGTATTTTGTCCCATCAAAAATATTTCTAAATTTCATTTCATTTAAAAAAAAATATATATATCAAAAATTGTTACCTATGTCTCCCCATGCTGCATTTGGTGGCAACACCAAGTCTGGATCTCGTCGAAAATCCATACCAACATACGAGTAGTCATCAACTGCGATGATCTTTTGGTCCCACCAGGCGAAAAACTCATCATCGAAAGTCATCCTAGGCACGTCCCTGCCTCCAAGGTGTTTCATCAAGTTAGCCCATCTACCCATCCGAGGATCTCGCGGGCTGCTGATGGAGACAAATACTTTGGGACATATCCCAGGTACCTTCTCGAAGAAGAAGGAGCATAAGATAGTCCCATATCCAAATTTCTTTGTCTGACCCTTCTGAATAGAGGTCAGCTGGCTCTTCATGTTGGTCAGAAGAGGTGTGCACCAGTCGAAAACCATGGTAAGGCATTCCACTGCCAGGCTCATGGACACTCGTGAGGCTTGATGCAGTGAAGCTGATCCATTTACCCTCGCAATGGTAAACAACAGAATCCTTAGAGATAAACTATCCATGTGTTTGATTGGAATCTGACTTCCAATCTTTTCTGGGTGCCCAGGACAATATATATGTACATAGTCTTCTACTGAAAGACTACTTCTTGTCTTGCCAGTCGAATGCACAACCTCCCCTCTTCGGGAGAGACCTGTAATAAAGTAGATGTCTTCAACCTCAATCCATAGAGGCATCTGATCTATCATGAAGGCGTCATCCTCTACACTCTAGTAGTGGATCAGCAATCTGAGCAGGCGTGTGTTGGCTTTCATGTTTGGAATTTTGAAGAATTTCAATAAGCCACACCCTCTCAATGCATCTAGTGCATTTTGGTCGCTCATTACCTCATTGTCAATTGTGGTCCACTCTCTCTCTCTCCATGTGATGGTCATCCTAAAAAAAATTGAGTTTCAACCGTTAGATTTTGTGTTTAAATTTCAACTCGCGTACACGTGGGTTCCCTTTACACACAGTCGTGTGTAGGGCCATCGTATACGCGGGTTGATCACATCCAACCCGCGTGTATGCAGAGTTGGATTTTTTGGCATGAATTCCCACGGTCAAATCTTAATGAAAACTTCTAAAAACTATCACAAAACATTGCAAGCATGATTTGAGGGTTACCTGATAACTTTGGTGTGATTTGAATGGTCCAATTGTTCAGAGGCAAGTTTTCTCCTTTTTGATCCACAACTCTTTGCTCCAAACAGAAATAAAAAAATTGTGAGTCCAAAAGTCATTATATAGCTTTGAAATTGCAAAATATTTTCTTTTTCATCTCATGAATTTTTTGACTTGTGGGCTTGGATTGTCGAGAATGGGTTATTTTTCAGGATATTTTGGAGACTTCTTTGAGATGTTATTTCGGTCCCATGACTGTTGACCCATCATGGCAGGTATCGTTCACTCACTGGCATATAGGTTAGGGAAAACCATTTTTTCCATTGCATCTTGCATACTAGCCTCCGTTCAGTGATACATTAGCCATAGGGTCGACCCCATCATGTCTTGGTTAGCAAACCATGTTCACTCGCCAATTTTTAAATCATGATGCGATGGTAGAGCCATCCTTTACATAGGAATCTTAGTTAGAACCTCGCTAGCATTGGTTTCCCATGTTGTAATACTGAGTAGGCTCAGGAGTCCTCTTTAGTCTCGCCATGACTTGTGCGTTGAAGACACATTCTCCTTGCTTCTACGCTTATTTCTGGCCTTATACCCTAGAGACTCCTTTGTGTTGAGTTGTACTGCTGCATTGCATTTTGACTATTTTCACCTGTTGGCCTTGAGCCGGCTTCACTTGGACTCGTGTTTAAGCCACTTATTTGACCATGTATTCTACAAAATCAACCATGCAATCACTTAGTTTTTGCAACTTGACACATCCTTTGACCCATGGAAGGAACATCCCTTTGAGTGTCCTTGACCAGTTTCGCCTCCCTGCATTGAGCATAGGATTGTTCCCATCCCAGGAACTAGATCCTCTGTTTCTCTAACACTCGTTCTTTCCACTGTACTATAGCATTCTTTTATTCTTTTTTCAAGCTTAAAGAAAAAGACAAAAAAATTATATATTCCAAAAATAGTGGGAATGGGACAACATTTCCATATATTGTTGGCAACTAGAGTCAATCATGTCACCCTTGAACAAAGCACTCAAAAGAAAGTCTTTCCTCCATTTTGGGCGGGATTTAGTTTGAATTAGGTACACCTTAACCTTGTCATTGAGTTAGTTCTCCTCCAATTGGTTATCTCTTCCAATCATATGGAGAGTTCGCTCATGCCTCCTGCATGATGAACTTATACAGAGTTATCATATGATGCCATATAGTCATCATTGAGTCGTGCATTTGTTCAAGGGAAGTAGGCCTGAGTCGGCCTCTCTGCGGTGTCTCTGGACCTATTTTTTCAGTCGGCCATCCCTGATTGTTAATGTCATGTTTGTCATCACATCAGTTATATTGGTCCTTTGCTCGTGCCAATTTGAGAAGGTCTCCATTGACTTCTTGCTGGTGGGTCTTGTCCTTATCGATGATGACATATTGCTCTAAGGGCAGGCCTAGAGCCACACCTTGGCCCTATTTTCATTATTGATAGGTCACCTTGTGCTCAGCATCGATCAGTATCATGGATCTTTGACTGAGTGGTTTCCCTTGTGTTCAACATCAGTTTTCATTATCACACATTGGGATTCGTGTAGTACCTTGGTTTCCATTTGACCCTATTTTTGGATTCTTCACCTCTGTGTCAGCTTTCATTATTGGTTGGTTTAGATGGTTTCTATCGTGCACTAGCTACATCTTGTGTACACCAGAAACGTGCTTCGGTTGGGTTACTACTTATTTTTCATCTGATTCCTTCCACGTTATTGGCCTATGGGTTACACTTGCGCTAGATTGATGAAGGATGCCTTAATGCCTTCCTTCTAGCGGATATTTTCCTATCGACTACGGCTCATTGCTCTGGGACAAAGATCTAGAGTCCATTTGGCAATGCCTTGGGGTTTGCAGTCATCAATGGCAGATTCCTTTGCTATCGACAATGGGAAACCATCATTGTCCCCTGATTGATAAATTCTTCCAGGTGTTCGACTTCAGCTCATTCATTCACACTTGTTAGATTGTACTGGCTACCTTGACTCTCATTATCATTATTGGTGAGTAGTCTCGCATTTGTTAACGATATACATCAATGACCGGTAATCAAACAATTTCTCACGTGGTTGACTTCAAATAATTTATTCCCATTGTGTAGAAATGTACCATAGCGGTCGTGAAGACCTTGGGTTGCATCAGCATGTTTTGGTTCACTTGTCAGTTGCTCTTGTTACTGCTAGTTGACATCATCCATCGTATATGTTGCAGTTCTTCACAGCGACATCTTATATGTTGGCATCCGAGTTTTGATGTAGTATCATTTTATTCCATCATGTTCATTTGGTACTTTTGGGATCATTTTTTGACATCGGTGATCAGCTTCATCTTTCGGCTTCATTCATCATCTTCTTATATGTGATATTCAGACATGTAATTTTTCGATCACGATCAAATGATCCATTATGTACTTTCAGTTCTTTATACCTATATACATAGTGGATCCACTTGTACTTGATATGTGGACATGCTTTACTTTCTCTGAGCATGGGTATGTCTTCCTCAGACATCAATTTCTTTCTGATCTCTTTTTGATGGCTTTGCAGGCTGAATTTTGGTGAAGTCCTTCTCAGTCTCGGCAGGGTTCTTTCCATATACTTAATACATTTCAGCCATCATGTACCCCTTTTGACCTCATATATTAGGGGGCATCTGTTATAGCACCATTTACCACCCTTGGTATTTGTGATGCTTGGTTTATGGCCTAGGGCAACCCCTCCTTCCATACTTGGTCCAAATATTTTAAAAATAGTGTTTTATTCCCTGTACGCTACTTTTCCCTGAGATAAAAGCGTGTACACGCGGGTTAGTCAATACCCAACCCACGTATGTGTTAAAACACTTAAAAAAAAAAAAATTCCTTAATTATGGGCGGAGTTCACGGTTTTTACCTGTTGATTACCTCCTATTTCCCGTGGCCCAACTGTTTCCCAACTAAAAAACTAATTGGTAGGAGTATAAATAGACTTCTATGGAAGGCCTTAAGGAGGAGAAGAGATAGATTTATTATACTGAGATTATCCCTGACCGAGTCTGAAGTATCCCTGTGCTTCAAACACTTCCCCAAGTTTCAGGAAACCCTTGTTTCCTTGATTGTTGATATTCTCCCTCTTGCTTGAGATATCATGGTATTGGTTATGGAAGGAAGCTATTGAAGACTGGGACTGGACGGATCTGGAGGACGGTTCCGCTTGGAGTCGGAAGAAAAAGACTCGGGTGAATTCTCTCCATGTTGGTTATAGATTTCTACAATAAAAAGAAGCGTTGTCTTGTTTCCGAGATTAACTATGTTTATGCATCAGATACTATTGTAATTCATATATGAATGTTATTTTGATGTATAACTAATCATTTTCTTATATGATATAAAGTTAGTTTCATTAAAATGCTTTATCTATATACTGCTATGTATGTTCGAATTGAATAATTTTCAGGTTTGGAGAACATCAGGAGTTGCAAAGGGTCTGAACCCTGTGGGATCTACCCAAACGAAGGACATCTAGGTATGGTTGCTCTCGCATAGTTTGTTTATTTAAGAATTTTGCCTAAGTTGTATGAGTGTTTCTTATTGTAGTTTGCTCTTGCTCTGTTGGGGTTCCAACCCAAAGCCCTAGGGTACTTATTCCCTGGTATGAAACCAACTCACAAAAAGATAGGAAAGATAGATAAACGACTTAGAAATAAGCCTCTTCCAGGGGGAAACCTCCTTTACATTACACAAATGAACAATTCTTAGATGATACAAATGACAAGACTTCCTTTCTATATATAGGAGTTTAAGGGGTCATAATATAATCAGAGCCGACATAACAATAATAATTTAAGGGAAAAATAATAACAACAGTGGGCTTCCATGGGGCACAATATTAACAATATGGGGACTACATGGGTACAAAAATATAATAAGGGGGTTGTACTAATAACAATAAGGGGTTACACTAGTAGCATAGGGGCCTAACATGCCCCTCTCCTTCAAAAAGTGTTGTCCTTAACGCTTGAGTGGTTCTTGATGCTTCTGTATAAAATTCTTGTCCTCCCATGTGGAATCTTCAACGGGTAAGTTCTTCCACTTGATGAGATACTCTGAAATTGATCGATTTCGTAGCTGTCGGGTTCTTGTTTCTGTGACTGCTCCAGCTTCCAATATGATTTTTCCTTCCTCTTCAAGTTCTGGAAATATTGTTTGAATTGGGATCTTCTGCAACTTTAGAATGAGTGGCCACACATATTCATCCTTCTTCCATTCATCCCTTGCTTCGTTTATCCAATCTGGTTGGATAATAGAAATAGCACAAAACAATGCTTCCACATCCTCATCCTTTCTTGAGAGTGCATCTGCAACAAAATTTTGCTTCCCTTTTCTATAGATGATATCAAAGTCATAACCCAACATATTTGTGACCCATTTTTTTTGTTCTTCTAAAGATAATATTTGTTCTAAAAAGTATTTAAGACTATCATGATCCATTTTTACCTTGAAGTGTCTTCCCATTGGTTAAGGTCGCCATTTCTTAAGTGCATGTAGTATTGACAACATTTCCTTCTCATAAATAGCTTGCTTGAGATGCAGTCGTAAAACTACCCAATCACCTACATCAAAATATTTTTCACTGCAATGTTGATCTACCTGTTGTTTCATTCGATTTTGCACCAAAGTGGCGTTATCCTTTAAAAGTTGGAGAACTTGTTGTTGATGATCGATGTGATCTTTCACTGCTTGAACCTTTTTCTTCTTGATATGTCATTCTATATTTAGAGTTTGAGTAGTGGTAATTTATTCCAATGCTTTACAAGATATGGTCGAATTCATTTCTTGATGCTCGATGTGATCTTTCACTTCTTGAACATTTTTCTTCTTGATATGTCCTTCTATCTTGATATTTTGAGGAGTGGTAATTCCAGCCAATGAATTACAAGATATGGTTGGATTCATTTCTTCTTTCTCGATGTGATCTTGCACCTCTTGAACCTTTTTCTTCTTGATATGTCCTTCTATCTTGAGAGTTTGAGGAGTGGTAATTCTTGCCAATGATTTACAAGATATGGTCAGATTCATTTCTTCTTTCTCTGGGGTTGGTTCCTGGTGTATATCCTCTTCTTTTAATGTTTCTTGATCCTTTTCTTCCTCCTCTTCATAATCTATGTAAAATAATTTCTTCTCAGCACACTTATGACCTTTAGTGCATTTGTTATCACAATTGTAACAAAGCCCTTTTTCTCTTTTTTCTTCCAATTGTTGTGGTGTAACCCTTGTAGGTTGTGGAAGGCTAGGAGAAACAAAACTTCCATCTTTATAGTTGTGAGGGGTAGACTTCCTTGTTTCCATAATTTTTGTTTCCACTTTGTAATAAAGCCCTTTTTCTCTTTTTTCTTCCAATTGTTGTGGTGTTGCTCTAAAGAAGGTGTTTCTCTTTGTATCCTCGTAATGTGCTATCGTTTCCTCCATGAAAATTGACCACGTAACAAGTTTTTTATGAGAAAAAAGCCCTTTATAACATAAAAATTGATCTGGTTCTAAATATGAAGATGCAATACATACCTTTTGTAACAGTGGTACACCATGTAGATCAAAAGATTGCTCCATATGTAGTATCCAATTTACTGGATCCTTTCCATCAAACTTCCTCATATCGCCTTTTCTTGATTTCAGGAGCTCGATCTTGAAATGACTGTAACTCTGTACTTTCCGATCTCAAAGTTCTACATTTGTCTCATGCAGTAGCCCTCTGAGTCCTCTTTCTAACCCCGCAAGTCTAATCAAAATTTGATTCTCCAAGAAAGAGTTATGCCCAATCTCCTAAGATGAGCTGATTATATAATGTTTCAGTAGAGCGAACTTGTACGACGTGCCACATGTCACTGTTTCGACCTTCGGATTTGAAAACTATAGTCCATCCTCTTTCTGTAACTTCTTACAAAATTTCAATTTGTTGTTCAGAGAGAAAGTTATGACAATTTTCCCAAGGTCACCTATTTAGGATGTAATTCAAGAGTCTGCAAAAACTCTAACTTCCTCAGATCATATATCCAAAAATATAGCGAGACAAGATCTGAAATTTAGACCCAAGATTTAGAATGATTTCTTCTCAAATGGGTTTTTTCTTTCGCTTCTGAAACTTCTTAGCGAAAAGGTTATAGCGAAAATTCCATGGTGACCTGTTTTAGATGAAATTATGGAGCTTGCAAACACCCTAACTCCCTCATATCATATCTCTGAAACTATAGTGAGACAAGATCTAAAATTCGGACGAGGGTTCAACAAGAATTCTTCTCAAATGGGATTTTTTTTAGCTTCTGAAATGTTGCAGAAAAAAGGTTATAGCAAAAATACCATGATGACCTGTTTGGAGCAGCGAAACCCTAGAATCCAAAGCTCTGATACCAAATGTTATGAAACCAACTCACAAAAAGATAGGAAAGATAGATAAACGCCTTAGAAATAAGCCTCTTCGAGGGGGCAACCTCCTTTACATTACACAAATGAACAATTCTTAGATGATACAAATGACAAGACCTTCTTTCTATATATAGGAGTCTAAGCGGTCATAATATAATCAGAGCCAACATAACAATAATAATGTAAGGGCACAATAATAACAATAGTGGGCTTCTATGGGGCACAATAGTAACAATATGGGGACTACATGGGTACAACAATATAATAAGGGGGTTGTACTAATAACAATAAGGGGTTACACTAGTAGTATAGGGGCCTAACATTCCCGTAACACACTAACACTTGTATTCCATCCATAGCAGGTAGACATAGACTTCCTGAGGTGAATAGAACTAAAATTCAACTTAGGGACTCTAAGACATCTTCCACTAAAGATGTAGTTGAAGAACCTAGATCCCCTACTAAAGGAGTGATATTTCTCTCTTCAACAAGAGAAAACTCTTAGGATAGGAGTTAGAAGTGCCTAGTGAGGAAGAGGAACGATTTTTTTCTAAGATACCATTAGTAGAAGAATTAGAGGAAGAAGTAGACAATCCTATTATTGAACCTTATATTAGCTATGAAGAGTATACAATGGTAGGAGAAGGGGAAGGAGAAGTACACCATGTAAATGGTGAACTTAGGATTGGTGGTGTAAGAGGCAAAGGAGGAAATAGAGGAGGTGGTAGAGGAGGTAGGGCAGAACCAAATCCTTATGGTTTTCCTATTTTTGATGAAGATACCATAGCCACAATGAAAAATATCTCACCTTCTATTCTTCCCAATTTTCATGGCTTAAGAACTAAGAATCTAGAGACATTTATTTTTGAGTTTGAAGCATTATGTAGATCTTATGACTATTTAATTGATACTAAAAATTGAAATTATTTCTAACTACTATAAAATATGGAGTTCTTAAATGTTTTATGGGTCTAGGAACACATACTATTAAAACATGGGATGAAATGAAGTGGGTGTTACTAGGAAAATACAAAGACTATTGGATGCCCCATAACCTTAGGGATGAATTCTCTAAGATGATGCAAAAGGAGGATGAAAGCCTTGAAGACCTAGTGAAAATATTTTTCTACAATATTAAAATGGCTAGGATACATGATTTAGATGAGGAAACATTAAAATCTCTTTTTTGAAAAGCTATAAGAGATGAGTGGATTGACCTCCTCAATTTAATGGGAAAAGGAGATGTTTCCCAATTATCATTTGGTAAAATTTGTGAGTTGTGCAAACATATTTCGAGAGGTAAGGCTAGATCTGGTAAGAATCCAAGACATCCATCCATGTTAAGAGTTAGTAAATTTGCTTATGGAATAGTGAGTAGAGCATAATTAGGCAATTTTCTTAATAACTTAAAAATATATATCCTTGGAAATCTTAGTGAACAACTAGATACTCTCAAGATACAAATCAAGCAAAAAGTTGAGAATTTTGCATTATCTATCTTTTGTCCTAGGTGTAGGAAAAAGCATGCCCTAAGAGAATTTCCTCTTGATAGTGTAGAAATTTGTGTCATATGTGTTGAAAATCATGATACAAAAGAATGTCCTTCAATACATGGGCTTAAAGTTGTCTTTCAGGATGAAGCTAGATCAAGCCAATCTGAATCACTTTGCTTTATTTCTAAAAGACCATGGTAATCCCAATAGCCAAGTATGACACAAGGTCTTAACACTCAATATCAATCATATGCACAACCACAAAACAATTGGATTGCACCTATGCCTTGGCAACCTTGGCCACCCCAACCTCAAAACCCATCTTGGGCACAAGGTTGGCAAAATTCTTATGGTAGAAATCCCCAATATCCTCAATTCCAACAACCTTATTCCCTTTACCAACCTCAATACTACCCTCCTCAAACCCAACCTCCTCAACCTCAATTCCAAGCCCAACCATGAAATCAACCACTTCCATTACCATCCACTCCATTTCCTCAGAAATCCAATCAACTACCTGCTCAACCACTCCAAAACCCAAATAATAAAAATCAACAACCTATATACAATGTAGAGGGTCAAAATTTTCAAGCTTGTATGATAGACCCATTAGGTCTAAATGATGTCCAAATTAGATCTGGTATGGTTTTTCAAAATAGGTCACCACCAGTTATCATCCAAGAATCTAAACAGGATGAGGGTCTTGAAAAAGAAACACTTCTTAGTCAAGAAAATAATTATCCAAAGGAATATGTTCCTACACCTTTAGATGATAACCAAATAAAATCAACTTCTACAATTCCTCTAGTAGAACAACCTTTTGTTTCCCTACAAATCCACATTTTCCTGAGAGGCTTAAAATTGATAAGGGAATAGAAAAGCAGATTTATTTACTAGAATATGATATGCTAGATGAATTGAAAAATACTTGCATTAAAATTCTTTTACTCTAATATATAAAGGAAATACCAATATTTGCAAAAATAATTAAGGAGTTGTGCATTAAAAAACCAGGAAGAGAAAGAAAATATGTCGAGAAAATTCAATTGGTAATAAATATTGCAAATAATATGACAGGGAAACCAATAGTTCAAAAATATCTAGATCCTAGTAGCCCTATTGTAAAAATTCACATTAATGGCATTGAAATTCCAAACACCCTAATTGATTTAGGAGCATCCATTAATATCATGAGCAAACAAACTATGGATCAACTAAAGCTTCCCAATCTTCAATATACCCCAACCTTACTACAATTAGCAGATAGATATGTTATCAAACTGGATGGTATATTAGAATATGTGTCTATCTCTTTGGATTCATGCGAGTAGCCTGTTGATTTTATGATTTTAACTCCCAAGAATAATTTAGGAGGCCATCCATTCATCCTTGGTAAACCTTGGCTAGCTACAACTAATGCATTCATAATTTATAGATCTGGTGATGTGTATATCTCTGACGGTATAAATTCACATTGTACCCACATGCAAAAACAATAATTGAAGTAGAAAGTGAAGTTTGGATAGATGACGACAATGAAGAATTTGTTGATATTCAACCATTATTTACTCTTTCACAAATAGATGAGGAAGAGCAGTTAAAAAATTTGATGAACAATAATGATTTTTCTTCATATTGTGAGCAAGATCAAAGTTTTCAAGAACAATGTAATATTGAATATTTATCATCTCATCAAATGGCTTTACATTCTATGGAAAATTTTGGAAATTCTTTAATAGAAATATTTATGGGTAAAACATTAAACATTAATAATAACCTGGAAGAATTTCAAAAGAGAAAATTAATAAAGGTGCTACAAAATCATTCTTTTGCATATGCATGGGAATACACTGATATGAAGAGAATTGATCCTGAGACTATGTGCATCATACATATATTAAAGAAAATACCAAACCAATTAGACAACCTCAGAGAAGGATGAACCCCAATCTGAGAGAAATTTTTAAGGAGGAATTAAAAAAGCTACTTAATGTGAATTTCATTTATCTGATATCAGATAGTCAGTGGGTTTCACCTTTAGTGATTTTTCCAAAGAAGAATGGAAAATGAAGAGTGTTCATTGATTATAGGGAATTGAATAAATCTACTTTGAAAGATCATTTTCCACTACCTTTTATAGATCAAGTACTAGATACCTTAGTAGGGAAAAAATATTTTTCATTTCTTTATGGTTTCAGTGGATATAACCAAATCCAATTGGCACCAGAAGATCAAGAAAAAACAACATTTACATGCCCATGAGATACATATTCCTAAAGGGTACTTTTTTGGTTATGTAATGCACCTGCAACATTTCAAAGAGAAGTTTTGGGTATCTTTTCTAATATAATTCATGATTTTGTGGAAGTTTACATGGATGATTTTACTAACTATGGAAATACTTTTGAAGAAGCTCTTGAAAAATTAGAAAAAGTTCTCATTAGGTGTAAAGAAGAAATTATTTCATTAAGTCATGAGAAATGTTTTATGATGTTTAATGAGGGAATTGTTTTAGGCCACCATATTTCAGGTTATGGAATCAAGATGGACACTTCTAAGGTATATGTAATTTCTAAAATTTCAGTTCCTACTTGTCAAAGAATTGTTAGAAGTTTTCTTAGTTTTATTGGATATAATAGAAGATTCATAGAAAACTTTACAAAATAGCCTCTCTACTTTTTAAACTTCTTATAAAAGATTCTGATTTTGTTTGGAATTCTGACTGCCAGAAAGCATTTGAATCATTAAAACAAAAAAAACATTGAAGCACCAATTTTAAGAGGACCTAATTTGTCTCTTCCTTTTCATATTTCAACTGATGATTCTGATACATCTTTAGGAGTTTTGTTGGGGCCAAAATATCTAACTCCTTATGTTATTTATTACACAAGCAAAAATTTGACTCCTGCAGAGTTAAATTATACTGTAATAGAAAATGAGTTTTTAGTTGTTGTGCATGCCATTAATAAGTTTCGACATTATATCACTGGTTATGAAAATTTCATTCATACAGATCATTCTTATATTAGATATTTAATGAATAAACCAATTACTAATGGTAGGATTACTAGATGGTTGTTATTGTTATAGGAATTCAATATTATTATTCTTGACAGACCAGAAAAATAAAACACAGTTGTTGATTTCCTTTCTAGAATGCAAAATGATAATAATTCCTATAAAAGATAATTTTCCTGATGAGTATCTTTTTGCAGTATCTATTAAAACTCCATGATTTATAGAGTTTGTTAACTATTTTGCTACAGGATAGTTACCCCCACAATTATCAGCCAAAGAGAAACAAAAAGTTATCAAATCTAGTGCACCTTACTCTTGGTTAGAGGGAGAATTATATCGAACTAGACCTAACTTAATCATCTGAATATGTGTTCAAGAAGATAAGTACTAGAAATATTGAAATCTCGTCATGATGAACCATATGGAGGACACTTTGCTGATAGAAGAATTACTTACAAAGTCCTTCTTTTGGGATATTATTGGCCTTATCTTTTTAAAGATGCCAAGGAATATGTCAAGATATGTGATAGTTGCCAAAGAATGGGAAAACCCATTCCATCGGACGAGATGCCTCTACAACCTTAGGTACTTGTAGAGCCTTTTGAAAAATAGGCTCTAGATTTCATTGGTCCAATCAATCCTCCATCTAAATAGAAAATGTATATACTTGTTTGTACAAATTATGTTACAAAATGGGTAGAAGCTAAACCACTTCCTTTTTCTACTAAAAATGTTGTAGTTACATTTCTTTTTGAGGATATTTTTACTCGTTTTGGTGTCCCAAGGGAAATTTTGATAGATCAAGGTACTCAATTCACATCCAATTTGGTGCAAAAAATAATGGAGCAATACAAAATCAAACATCGGAAGTCTACTCCATATCATCCACAAGCCTATGGGCAAGTATAATCTACCAATAAGCTACTTGAAGCAATTTTGACCAAGATTGTACACTTGCATAGAAGGGATTGGGAAAAAAGGCTTTCAGAGGCATTACAGGCATATCGTACCACATGGAGAAATACAACTAGACATACTCCCTATGAGCTTGTCTATGGGAGAAAGTTTTGCTTCCAATTGAGTTCCAAGTGGAGACTTTCAAAATAACAACAAAATTGGGCCTTGATATATCTGAAACTCAAAGACAAATTTTAGGACAATTGAATGAACTAGATGAAATCCAACAAGATGTTATCCAAAGAACTAGCATAGCCCAGCAACAAAGATCAAGATGGCATGAAAATTTTATCAAAGCTAAGAAATTCAAGGCAGGTGATTGGGCTCTTCTCTTTTACTCTAAATTCAAAGATTTTCAAGGAAAATTTTAGACTCACTGGCTTCGTCCCTATGAGATAGATAATGTCTTTGATAATGGAGTAGTTAGAAACAAAACTATTGATGAAGAAAAATGTACCTACCTTGTTAATGGTCATAGATTAAGGTTATATCATAAACCATTAACAAAAGAAGAGTTTGTCAAATATTTACAAGAATATTTTTATTTCAAGCTCGTTGAGAAAGGAGATTTTTCTCCTCAGCCTCCAAGCCAATTCTAATTATTTTTCCTCAAATAAAAAAAAGGAGAGATAAAAACAAAGAGAGAAAAAAAAACGTATAGGCATGAAAACCAACATTGTTGGCATGTCTATAAGATAATATTAACTGAAAACCAAGAAATCTTGGTAGTTTAGATTTTCACATTCCTTGTATTTTTCCCACTTTCTTGTTACCCCTTTTTTCTTCTAATAAATTTACAGGTCTAAAGTAGCACTTTTGAGGCCTAGTTTTCTTCAAGTTTCATCAGGAAGCAACATCAATAAAATCCCACTCCATTAACAATAGACGTTTTCAAAGAGAACAACTATTGAATCAATGACATTATGCAGCCTAGCTCAACCAAAATTAAAGGAAGTATTAACATACTCCAGACCTGTAGCAAAGGAAAATATATCAAATTTCAAAGAGGTATGTGCTAAGGTATGTAAGTAGGATGTTAGATTATCTTTCATTTAAGAGCATTATATTTTTAAACTCATCGAATGATCATGACACATAAATTATAAAAACATAGCAAATCCTAGACCTTGTAACACCTCCTACCACTATATCTCTACAATCATATCCTTTATAACCTTACGCTATTATCATATCTTGAGCTGTCACATCGAAATCTCTCCAAAATCGTCTAAATTCTAATGATCCTATAAAAATGGATCTAAGGATCATGACAATCATTGACATAAAAGGAGAAATTCAACTATGAATTGAACACCACCATAAGCGACCTATTTCACCTTCTCTTGACACCATCAAACCATCCATCCTTATTGACCATCCTTCCATCACCTCTGACACCCTTTTCAAGAGAAATAATTTAGGATCAAAACTCCTTGCTCACCATGGGTGTCATTGTTAGATCAGAACCAAACGAAGTAAAATTCCTTCAAGCATATCCATGGGTCAAGGATCAATTGTAGTAGGTGGGATGGCTCAATTTATTTGAGAAATTTAATGGGCACGAGATAGAGGTTACAAAAGCATTTGCATGGGCATTTGATGGAATAGAGGCTGATATTGATGATAGTAAACTCATACTTATAGAGTCCATATTAGGAAACAAGATTACCCAAGAATAGAGAGAGTTGGTTCAAAAATAGGAAAATCAAACAAAAATAATGGATAGTCTTCCTCCAAGACCTAGGTATGGATACTTCTATTTTCAAAAAGGGGAACTAGTGATTGTA
The DNA here is from genome assembly GCA_031772625.1 of Pinus tabuliformis. NCBI lineage: Eukaryota > Viridiplantae > Streptophyta > Pinopsida > Pinales > Pinaceae > Pinus > Pinus tabuliformis. The sequence continues at coordinate 993,677,680 of CM062820.1, forward strand.
ATGAAAACTAAGTGGAGAAATTTGTTGCTAGTCATTCAAAAAATCTTAACTTGTGAGGGAAGATATGGCACCATGTTTGGCTCTTAATGCACTTCAAATATGGAAATGAGTTGAATTTACCATACTTATTACTCTATAGTCTCAATAAAATGGCTTCTTGTTTACAACGAGAGTAAAAGACCATTAACAGTGCTATGTATCACCATGGGTTAATTAAAATTATCATTGAAGCACATTTGAAGGCAAAGGGAGATTATTGGAAAATATTTTCGGTCCGCTATCATTTTGAAGAAGCTCTAGGGGAAGAAATGGTCACAAAAACTAAGAGAAGCTGACAAAGGACAATTTCAAACCCTAACCCTAAGTTATTTAATGAAGGAGAGGGTTTTACTATCAATGAAGCGGAACAAATATAAGCTTCACTAGAGGTACCTGAAGATGACACCCCTATTTGTCAATTCTTGGAGAAAATTAAACAAAAAAGTGAAAAACAAGATGTTAAAAGAAAGAAATCCAACAAAAGCATCAAGCAATCTGAAGAAACAAAAGAAGCAAAACCAGTGGACAAGGAACAAAGTAAAATGAGAAAGAGAAAAAGCATCCAAAAGATAAAGTAACTAGAAGTAAAACTAAGAAGGAGCAAACACATTTATGAGTGTTTAAACATACCATAACCTAAGATAGTCCATCTCGAGGAGGGAGATGATAACATGAATGAATAAGCCAAATTATCATTGTTTTATCAGACTCCAAGTCCAACTAGGAAGACACCCAAAATCGATCCAGTCCAACAATAGATCTATGATTATATGGAATCACTAGAGAAAAGTGTTGGCATTATGTTTCTGGTATGGCTATATGTTACAGATGTTGTACTTGATGGCAACTCCCGTGGCAAGGCTCTCAATATGTTGAAAATTAAGAAGTACGCAGGAAATCAGCTCAGAAGGTGCGTACCCGCAGGTACACCATGCAGGGACCGCGTCCAGATATGCAGGCCAGCCGTTCAGGAGGTGCGTACCCCCAGTGCACACATTTCAAGGCAGAGAAAAGCACACGTGGGGTTTCTTATGTTTTACTCTTGGTATTTAGCCGACGGTATTTGTGTTATTACGGTTTTGGCTCGTGGTATTGTTCCATGATTTTAGGAGGAGCTTGCCTATATAAAGCAAAGGAGATCACTTGGCTAAGCATCTTTTGCAATTGAATATCTTTAGATCTGAAATATTGGGTTATGGTCTTAAAAGCTTGATCTATATGAAAGGGAAGTTGAAGGCGAATCTGTGAAGGGTGATCTCTCGAGCGCATGATCAGATCTGAGCAACTGTGCCACTCTGGTGAACTGCCTATTCGGCCCTAATCAGAAGTACGCAGGTGTTTAACAGAAGAGCTGCGTGGGTACGCAGAGCAGAAACAAGAGATCTGCGTGGGTACGCAGAGCAGAAACAGGAGACCTGCGTGGGTACGCAGAGCAGAAGAAGGAGACCTGCATGGGTATGCAGAGCAGAAGAAGGAGAGCTGCATGGGTACGCAGAGCGACTAAGGTTCAGGTGCGTACGCATAGTAAAAGTACGCGGCACGATAGTATTTCTGGGTGCGTACCTGCAGTAACAGTACGCGGCGCGATAATGTCTCTGGGTGCGTACCTGCAGTAATAGTACGCAATGCGGTTGAAGGAACAGTGCGTGGGCACACAGTGCGGCAGAAGGATTTCTGCGGGTATATGCAGGAAAGAAGAAGGTGAACTGCGTAGCGACGCAGGCCACAGAAGAGAAAACTGCGTATCAGTCTTAAGATGTTCTGTTGATTGAATTTTTCTGTTGATAAGGTGTTCTGGGTTAGTTCTGTTATTGCTGATCTGATAACTGTAGTGGACTGTAACTTTTATGTACTTGATGATCATTTGATGCTTTATGAAAAGAAGTAGGGGGTTGTAGCTCCCTTCCAGGAGAGACTGGAAAACGAGAGAGAGAGAGTTGTAGCTCTCTGCAGGTTGCAGCCTGCGTACTGGTAAAGGACTGCACCAGTACAAAACCATTGTAAATGAAGCAAGCCACGTCCCGGAAGAAGAGGAAGAAGAATCAAATTTTGTCAGAAATCTTCAAAGGGGTTCTGGAAGGTTTAGAGGTAAGTTACCTTTTAAATGCTTTGCTTGTGGAAGAGTAGGTCATTATGCTGCAAAATGTCCTTATAAGGATAAAGGAAGGGAACCTGCTAGATGGAACAAGAAACAGAACGCAAATAAGAAAAGCTACTACACTCATGAAGATAGTGATGGTCTATCAAACAGTGATGAAGATGAACAAGGTAATGAATATAAGTTGTTAATGGCATTTGAAGATGATGATTATATGGATGCTATAGATGTGGATAAACTTTATGATGAAATTACTAGACTCAAGAGATGTATAGAAGAAAAGAACATGATCATTGATACTCTACAATTTCAAATTGATGAAAAGGAAAAACATCTTGAAAAATTAGAAGGTGAAATTGTTGGTCTTAGAAAAGAGATTGAGAAAACGCTATTAATCTCAAGTTTGTCAAAGGATATGAAACTTTGGATGAGATTATCAATGTGCAGCGGTCTCCACTAAACAAGACAGGTCTGGGCTATAATGGAGAAACTTCTCAAGCATCCACCTCAAAAAGTTATCTTGATGCAGCAAGAAGAAATGAGCAAAAGAACAATGAAGATCATCAGGTAAAGCAGGGACGAATTACATACAGAAACTATCAAGGGCAATCCATCTTAAGGGTGAACAAAAGCTACAACCAACCACAGGTAAAATCTTCTCAATTTGGTTCAAGAATAGATGAAAATAGAAATTACAATCAGTTGGCTGGTAGATTCGATAACCACAGAAGTTTCTTCAATGGACAATGCTTTTCTTGCCATAACTTTGGTCACAAAGCAGCTCAATGTGTTGCATATAAAACGATCATGACTAGGGAAGCTCAAAAACAAAGAAGTATGACAGGGATTACAAAAAGGACCTATAACAACTTTTTGGTTCTTGAAAATGAAGCTGAATGTTCTATTTGCAATAACTTTGGTCATGAAGACTCTGAATGCAGGAGTAGGTTTCAGCAGAAAAAGGAACAAGCCTCAAGCACCAAAACATGGAGAATAAAGGAACCTCAAACAGAAAGATGTGGGATAGCATTTTATGCAGAAGGACAGGAAAATCTATGGTACATTGACAGTGGATGTTCGAAGCATATGACAGGTGATAAAGAAAAACTTGAGTCTTATTCTGCTCTAGAAAAGGGAAAGAAAGTCTCTTTTGGATATAAAAGGAAAGGGCATTGCTCAGTTAAAAGAAAAGGTCAAGGCTGGAAATGTTTTGTATGTTGATGGATTGAAGCATAATCTTCTAAGTGTCAGCTAGATGTGTGATCAAAGAACCGAGGTTATATTCAGATCAAATGGATGTCTTGTTCGTGATCTTGATACAGGTAAAACAGTGATCAAAGGCAAAAGAACTCCAAATAATCTGTACATATTTGAAGAAGGACAACAACAATGCTATCTGAGCAAGGATGATGAGCACTGGCTATGGCATCGGAGGTTGGGGCATCTAAGCTTTTCACAAATAAGGAAAGCATGCAAATATCAGGCAGTTCGCGATCTTCCAGATATCAAAATTCCTGACAACACCATATGCAAATCATGTCAGTTTGGAAAACAAACCAGAACTAACTTTCCAAAGAAGGAAGGATCAGCTAGCATGCCTCTTGAGCTAGTACATACAGATACATGCGGTCCATTCAGGAAAAGAACACCTAGAGGAGAAGAATACTTGATATTATTCATTGACGATTTCTCCAGGTTTGTCTGGCTAGGACTTATGAAGCACAAAGATGAAGCATTTGAAAAATTCAAATCCTTCAAAGCTTTGGTTGAAAATGAATCAGGTCACAAAATTAAGTGCCTCAGATCCGACAGAGGTGGGGAGTTTACCTCAAATGAATTTTTCGATTTCTGTGAAGAACATGGGATAAGAAGAGAATTCTCTATAGCTAGAACTCCTCAGCAAAATGGAGTTGTGGAAAGAATGAACAGAACAGTCCAACAAATGGCTCGTGCTATGCTTGATGAATCAGGAACTCCCGCAACTTTCTGGGGTGAAGCTGCACATGCTGCGGTTGTTATTCTCAACAAAACAAATGTTAGGGTGAACAGCACTCAAACTCCTCATGAGCTCTGGAGTGGTAAGACTCCTTCGGTAAAGCACTTCAAAATCTTTGGGAGCAAATGCTATATTAAGAATACTGATGAGCAGCTTGGCAAACTTGAACCTAGAGCAGATGAAGGCATTCTTCTTGGTTACTCTCCACATAGCAAAGCATACAAATGCTACAATAAAAGACTTGGCAGAATTGTTGACAGCATTGATGTAGTGGTTGATGAGAAGGGATACATTCCTAGGCAAGTTCATCATGAAGACATTGGAGAAGATGAAGGCTACCCTCAAAGACAGAATGATGAAGAAGAAGAACCTCAAGAAGAACCAGAGGAGCAGACAAGAATAGAAGAGAAAACCCCATCCAGATATGTTCAGAAGAATCATCCAGAATCTCAGATTGTGGGGCAGAAAGAAGCAGGTGTACAAACAAGAAGAACAGTTGCAGAAGCCTCAAGCTATTTGGCATTACTCTCCTCCACTGAACCACAAAATGTGAAAGAGGCATGCAAAGATGAATGTTGGGTGAAAGCAATGGATGAAGAACTTGAGCAAATCGAAAAGAACAACACTTGGGAGCTGGTTCCTAGACCAAAGGATAAGAATGTTATCGGAACAAAATGGGTCTTCAAAAACAAATTGAATGAAAATGGAGAAGTAATTAGAAACAAGGCCAAACTTGTTTGTAAAGGGTATGCGCAGCAAGAAGGAATAGACTTTGAAGAAACCTTTGCTCCTGTTGCAAGACTCAAGGCCATCCGAATGTTCCTTGCTCTCTCAAGTTTTCAAAACTTCAAAGTATTTCAAATGGACGTGAAATCAGCTTTTCTAAATGGAGACTTGGAAGAAGAAGTATACATTGAACAGCCAGATGGGTTCATTCTTGGAAATGATCCAAATCTTGTATGCGGATTGAAAAAGGCTCTCTATGGTCTCAAACAAGCTCCAAGGGCTTGGTACTACCGTTTGGACAAATATCTTCATCAACAAGGTTTTTCAAAAGGATCAGCAGATAGCAATCTTTATATAAAAGTTGAAAATGACAAATTGCTAATACTTGTTGTGTATGTAGATGACATTATTTTTGGGAGCAATGAAGAAGCTATGAGTCAAAGCTTTGCCTTAGTCATGCAGAAAGAATTTGAAATGTCCTTTCTAGGAGAACTGACATATTTCCTCGGTTTGCAAATCCAACAAAAAGGAGGAATCTTTTTATCTCAAACCAAGTATCTCAAACAGATTTTGAAGAAATATGGTATGGAAGATGCAAAACCAGTATGTACACCCATGGTCACAGGATGTAGCCTCAGTGCAAATGATGAATCTGCAGCAGTACATCAACCAACCTACAGATCTATGATTGGAAGTTTACTTTATTTGACAGGTACCCGACCGGACATCATGCATGCAGTTGGAATAGTTGGAAGATTTCAGGCAAATCCAAAGGAGACTCATCTTCAGGCAGTGAAGAGAATTTTCAAATATCTTCAAGGGACTCAAAATTATGGCTTATGGTATCCTAGAGATACAGATCTTACACTTCATGCTTATACAGATGCAGATTGGGCCGGAAGCGTGGATGACAGGAAAAGCATAAGTGGTGGTGCGTTCTTTATGGGTTCCAGACTGGTATCTTGGTTCAGCAAGAAACAGAGTTCAATTGCCTTGTCTACAGCTGAAGTGGAATATGTTGCTATTGCATCTTGTTGCACCCAACTCCTTTGGATGATGCAGACTTTGCAGGATTTTCAAATCACTTGTACACCACCAATCCCCATCTTATGTGATAACACAAGTGCAATCAGCATCTCAAAGAATCCTGTTATGCATTCAAAAACCAAGCACATACCAATCAAGTACCATTTTCTCCGGGAACAAGTACTTCAACAGAAGGTCAAGTTGGAGTATGTTCCTTCTAAGGAACAAGTTGCTGATATTCTCACCAAACCATTGCCCAGGGACACTTTTGAATACCTCAGGCAAAAGCTGGGGGTTGTTGATGCATCATCCTATTGTTGAACCTTTTCTGATTGATGGTACAGGTTCAGGGGGAGCATATAATGCATTGTTGGCATTATGGAGGATGGTCGGAAGGAGATCTTGGAAATAGCTGCAATATGTCTCTATCTCTTTCATGGTGGATTATGGTTCTTTGTTACAGATCTGGTTCATATTCAGGGGGAGCATGTTCTTAGGGGGAGCATACCCCTTTGCCCTTGATGTCAAAGGGGGAGAATGAAGCTGAAGATTGTGAGGTTGCCATCAAGTCCAAAGGGGGAGATTGTTGGCATTATGTTTCTGGTATGGCTATATGTTACAGATGTTGTACTTGATGGCAACTCCCATGGCAAGGCTCTCAATATGTTGAAAATTAAGAAGTACGCAGGAAATCAGCTCAGAAGGTGCGTACCCGCAGGTACACCATGCAGGGACCGCGTCCAGATACGCAGGCCAGCTGTTCAGGAGGTGCGTACCCCCAGTGCACACATTTCAAGGCAGAGAAAAGCACACGTGGGGTTTCTTATGTTTTACTCTTGGTATTTAGCCGACGGTATTTGTGTTATTACGGTTTTGGCTCGTGGTATTGTTCCATGATTTTAGGAGAAGCTTGCCTATATAAAGCAAAGGAGATCACTTGGCTAAGCATCTTTTGCAATTGAATATCTTTAGATCTGAAATATTGGGTTATGGTCTTAAAAGCTTGATCTATATGAAAGGGAAGTTGAAGGCGAATCTGTGAAGGGTGATCTCTCGAGCGCATGATCAGATCTGAGCAACTGTGCCACTCTGGTGAACTGCCTATTCGGCCCTAATCAGAAGTACGCAGGTGTTTAACAGAAGAGCTGCGTGGGTACGCAGAGCAGAAACAAGAGATCTGCGTGGGTACGCAGAGCAGAAACAGGAGACCTGCGTGGGTACGCAGAGCAGAAGAAGGAGAGTTGCGTGGGTACGCAGAGCGACTAAGGTTCAGGTGCGTACGCATAGTAAAAGTACGCGGCGCGATAGTATTTCTAGGTGCGTACCTGCAGTAACAGTACGCGGCGCAATAATGTCTCTGGGTGCGTACCTGCAGTAATAGTACGCAGTGCGGTTGAAGGAACAGTGCGTGGGCACGCAGTGCGGCAGAAGGATTTCTGCGGGTATACGCAGGAAAGCAGAAGGTGAACTGCGTAGCGACGCAGGCCACAGAAGAGAAAACTGCGTATCTGTCTTAAGATGTTCTATTGATTGAATTTTTCTATTGATAAGGTGTTCTAGGTTAGTTCTGTTATTGTTGATCTGATAACTGTAGTGGACTGTAACTTTTATGTACTTGATGATCATTTGATGCTTTATGAAAAGAAGTAGGGGGTTGTAGCTCCCTTTCTCATTTCATAAGCAGTTAGAATTCCATGTAGCTGAGACATAGTAAGAATTCGAAGATTTTCCTTTTCTTCTATTGCAGATACTTTAGATTCAAACTTGGGGGACAATTATCTTAGGACCTTTTCAACCACAATAGCCTCTTTTATTTCTTCACCCAAATTCTTCATACAATTAACAACCTCATCTACCCGAAGAAAATAGTTAGCCACACTTTCATCATTATACATTTTGAGAGTCTCATACTGAATTCTGAGAGTTTGAAGTTTAGCACGCTTTACCTGTTCGTCTCCTTCATAGCTCGTGACAATTTTGTCCCATATCTCTTTTGCAGATTTATAGTGCATTACCTTCATGAATTCTGATTGAGATATACATCCTAATAGAGTACTGACTGCTTTCGCATTTGTTTCATACTTCTTTTTCTCAGCTGCATCTATAGGAGTAGCTGAAGGAAAAGCATAGCCTGTCTCTACGATGTCCCAAACTTCTGTACCAAGAGATTGAAGATAGGCAGTAACTCTTACCTTCCAATAATTGAAGTTTGTCCCATCAAAAACCGGTGGCCTGATTGATGCTTCTCTCTCGTAGTTGCTCATGATGAACGATCTACCTTCAAGCGATCAAGCTTCTCTGAAGGACCTGCTCTGATACCAATTGTTGAAAATAATACTGAGAGGGGGGGTGAATCAGTATTATTTTCAACGAAAAGAGCACAAAAAAAGGTAAATTTCCCTCTCCAAAGTGAATATGAAAATACTTTTAATGAAGACATCCCTTTGATTGATGACATTCCTAAAAAATAATACAAGATTGAAGATGCTTTAAAACAAGATATATATGAGTTATAGATATTTAACAAGCATCTCAAACAAGAACATGAGGAATTAAAAGTACATAATGAAATCTTGAGGACTCAAAATGATAATATACTTTTTCATTTGTGCCACTGTATAAGAAAAACAAGAAACTCAAGGCCAATAACAGGTTCCTCATAAACAAAGTCAAAGGATTGTGGAGCAATATTTTAATGAAGAAACCAAAACTAGCATTCAGTGTTAAGAATAAAAAATGAGGCACTAGTTTGGATGTCCTAATCCAAGCTTCAGAGATAGTACAATGAATAAAAGATGCGGAAAATTTTGAATTTTTGATGCATGAGGACATTCAAAACCCTTAGTGTGGGGGAATGTTGAAGTCTTGAATTGTCTTCTTTTTTATAACCCTTTCACTTTCCTTTCCATCCTTTTCATGACAATTTTAGTACATTTTCAAGTTGAAAGGTCACTTCAGATATGCTCAAGCATAATAAAAGGTATCATTCATTCATGGTTTATAATCTATTGTTTCTTTGTGAAATTTAATCAAAACATTCATATAGCTACTGAATTGCACTCATTCTGCAACTAACCAAAGATTTTGCAGCTACATCCATGGTTAGATAGGTTCTAGCACACTTGAGGAGGAATAAAAGATATATGGAAAATGTTCAACATATGGACATCCACCTATCACATTGGTCTTGTAACTCACCCAGTTTTTGAAATCTAAAGGTCAAACCAAAAGTCAACTCTGGTTATAATACTCCAATTGTGTGCAGAATCTGAAGGAGGATTGTGGCATCATCAAGCAAGCATGGAATTGGATGAGAATAATTTGGAATTGAAATTTATGATATGTCAAATCAAAATATTCTCATGATTTTCTCTTCTAGTAGCAAATCATGAGAAGAAGGATCCTAATTTCAATTTAATCTCATAGTTGTCAAGTGAAAACTTGCTTCTTGACTTATAACTCTCAGTATTGTTATTTAACAGAGGATTATAAAAGGCCCTGGAGTGAAGCAATAGACATCATTTTTTTTATTGAAGACTTCGACATTTAATACAAGTTACTATGTTCCTATGGTGATCAATGTGTGTGTGAATAGTCTGATAATTGATCTCATGCTTACACTCAACAAGAGGGCTCCCTAAAGAGTTTTAAGTTAGTTTAGTATTTGGTTATGTTAACTGTCAAATTATTTCATGAATAATCTCTTTCTCATTTCAATTAATCAATGTTTTTTGAATGTTATTCTGTGAATCGATCTATGGTTTAACATTGAGTAGTTTGAATAGGTCGAGCACTCATAAAAGACAAAAATATTTCCCTTTTATAGCTTGCTTCATTCAATTATTTTTGTTCTGATTTCATGAGTAATGGACAGATCGATTCTAATCACAACTGCGCACATCTATAATCCTTCAAATTTATATTTTGGATTTTTATTTTCTAAAGTAGTTAGATTAATTTCTCTTCTGTTGAATACAATAGATTTTTTTTTTTTTTTTTGTAAGCTTGGTAGGACTTTCCAATTTTCGAGTTTTACATGTCCATTATTCACCCCGCTACCGAGGAGGGTAGCACAAGATTTGAACCCAAGGTTTCTGGTTCGGTGAGACTTCATTCCACGACCAACGCCACTTGAGCTACCCTAGGTAAACTAATACAATAGAAATTTTAAATTCCAAGGGCATTTAGAATAATATTTCAATTTTTTGCATGTAGAATTAAATTTCAATTCTGCTCATTAGAATAGATCTTTCAATTTAGTTCAAATAGAGTAATTTTTAATTCTTGTTATAGTAGATTAATTTTTAGTTTAGTTTGATAGTTAGAATTTTCATTTGATTTCGCCTTGAAGTTTAGTTTGCTTTTGAAAGAGTATTTTTTATGGAAAGAACATGTGCATAAGAATGATATGAGTTAATCTAGTTACATTACATTTCATATTTTAAAAATAAACAATAGAACTCCTAACATATATTGTGCAAATGCACTTCACAAGTACACGAATCTTGGTTGACAATTAATGAAGTAATTTAACCATCAATTAAATTACCCAACAGTGTGCATCATAATTGGGTGCCCACTATAGTAGGAAATTTCAAATGTTAGTTGGATGAAGTACAAACTTTATTACCTTTTCCATATTTCTATCCCTTAAAAGGAGTAGATATAGCAATAAAATGGTGTGCCGAATGTTTTGGTCCTCAAGGTTTACCCATTACCAAGCATAAGATGCAAGACATAGGAGATTGATTTGGGCAAAGGTTCTTCATATGTCCAATTATATAATTTTACTCATGAACCACATGTTACTGGTGTGTATTCATGATTAATGGTTGGAAAATAGGCACAACAAAAACTTATAATAGTAGATCAACTCTTTTATCTTATGCTAGAAGAGGTTATTTCATCCTTTTCCAATAATAATGAGAAATGTGTAATAAAGGATATATTAAATCTATGACTAAGGATGCTCTGGAAAAGCCTAAATTGCTACAATCCAATGTATTATCTAGATGGAATAACATCAAATCATTTCCTAAATAATGGGTTATTATTTCAACATGATGGCCAAGAAGAAGACAACTATCCTAATATGTCATCGGAAGAAATAAAGACTATCATAGTGAAGGACAAGCTTCATGTATTAGAAACCAAACAAAAAAAGAGTCTTACAAAAGCTAATGTGAATTGTGTGACTCGTTTTTTTGATATGAAAAAAATTCTATTGATTCAAGAAATCAATACATTTGAAAGGTTAGGTACATTATGCCTGTCAATTGGGGTCATCTCGAGTGGTTGGGTAGAATGGTTTTTATCTTCCCCAACCAGGTTAAAATCCTCACTAATGACATGATGAGCTATAATGCCTTGATAAATATTGTTGTAATGTTGTATTGGCTTTGATTTGATCTCTTAAGTGATTATACATGTGGGCTAAACTGATGAAAACAATTTATGGCAGTCTGTCATTTTCATTTTTCCTACTGGTCTCGATCCTGGACTTGTGGCTTATGGCCCACGAACTTGTTCGCGATCTTTAAAATTCTCCATTATGTACAATTGTATGTATAGTATCACATAAGTCTACTCACAAAATTAATTTCCAAATATCTTAACTCGTTTCTTTCATCATGCTTCTACCTATAAAGTGACTATGACCCCTGAAACACATATACAGTTCCTCTTGTGAAACACACTAACCAGATCATGCAAACACGAATTATATATAATAAAATAAAACATGCAAAGATAAAATATGCACACACATTTACATCATGCGGGAATCTAATTTAATTACATTAATCCACTAAACTATTGCATGGCACATTGGCTAGTGAGATCTTCGTTCTAATGGCCACCCTTCATACACACACAAGTTTACAATTTATATTAAAAATTACAATATCACTGATTATTCCAATATCACGGATTATTTCAACATCCATGATATTCTACATAAATTTCTCAACATGATCCTCTCCATAAAGCTCTCTACATGATCTTCTCCACAAATCTCTCTACATGATCTTCTCCACAAAGCTCTCAACGAATTCCTAAGATTTATCATAAATGTGATTTTTCAAGCTTTTAATCCTTTACAAAATCAATGTTATCATACCTTTTTGACATTGCGCCTTATAGAACTTGTTCTTGTGCATTTTTAGGAGGATGGGTTGATGCTCCTGCATCAAACTCACAAGGTACAAAAATTTATGACCTCCTAGTCATATGCATCTAGTCTTCTCGTAACAGCTTTAACTCATGAGGTACAACATGCCTCTGCAGTAACAAGTCTCCACCTTGCTACATGATACCTCATCAAACTTTCTCCTAAGTTTGGGATATTGGCATCTTCTTGGTTCTCTTCTCTGGAACCCTACGAGCACTCCTTGCTCTAGGCTGTTGCAAATATTCTTACCCTCCTCTATTGCCACCTGCATAGAGAAATCAAATATCTTACAAGATCTTTAGTCAAGTTGTACCTTCTACCATTGCTTCTCCTCTAGAATACACGTAGGAATATTTTGTGCTTTGATACTGCTTGATGAAATGATTTATGGGGGTCTAACATTTTCATTTTTCCTATTGGTCTTGATCCTAGACTTGTGGGTCATAGCACATGAACTTGTTCGTGAACTTTCAAATACTCCATCATGTAAAATTGTATGTATATTCTCACATCAGTTTAAGCGCAACATTAATTTAAAAATCTCTTAACTCGTGGCTTTTGTCATGATTTAACCTATAAAGTGAATGTGGCCCCTGAAATACATATACAGGTCCTCTCAAAAAACACACTAACCAGATCATGCAAACACGATTTATATATAATTAAAAAACACATGCAAAGATAAAATATGTGCACACATTTACATCACGCAGGAATCTAATTTCATTACATTAATTCACTAAACTATTACATGGCACCTCGTCTATCCAGATCTTCATTCTAATGGCCACCCTTCATACACACAAAAGTTTACAATTTATATTAGAAATTATAATATCATGGATTATTTGAAGATCCACGATCTTCTCCATAAAGCTCTCAACATGATCCTCTCCAAAAATCTCTCTACATGATATTCTCCACAAATCCTTCAACGAATTCCTAAGATTTCTCGCAAATGTGTTTTTTCAAGCTTTTAATCCTTTATAAAATCAATATTATCCTCCCTTTTTTACAAGTGCACCTTCTATAACTTGTTCTTGCAGATTTTTTAGAAGATGGGAAAACGATTTTGGGGGTTCTTTGTTTTCAATCTTCTTATTGGTCTCGATCTTGGACATGTGGGTTATGGTCCACTATACTCTGTTGAGAAATGTAACTAGTATCATTCTTCATAATTGTATTTTAGTCATGATGTAATGTATTTTTCAAAAAGAAAGAAAAGAAAATTTATTGTAAAAGAAAAGTATTTATAAGCATGGGTTTCAAGCTTTATTTATTTTATTTCTAGGTCAAAACCTCCATTTAAGGCTTCTAAGGTTTGAGTCATAAGTCATTTTCTATGTCATTATGTAATAGACCCTTCTTGGGATTTGTATGTCAAGAAAGAAATTTATTTTTGAGTAAAAAATGTATTTTATGCCTCCTCCACCAACTTGGCCTGCCCTCCAGTCATGTTGGCCTCATTGAAGGAATTAGACCTCACAAAAATACTATAACAATAGTGCCATTTGACCTATTTGAGAATCCATCTCTTGGGTGCAACCCAACTTGGCCTAGCTTTTGGTGAAGACTCTGCATTTTGTGGAGCAGAGTGCAAAGTAAAGAATGCATCAGAGCGCAAAGTGAACCACGCAGTGGAGCAGCAGAGCACCAAGTGGACCACGCAGTAGATATATTGCGCAATGTGGGGGCTTCGAGGCAGGTTGAAGACCCTCCCTTTTGTGAAAAAAATGTAATATTGTAAAAGATGAATGTTTTTCGGATCATAGTAGCTTGTATTAGGGGAGTCCATGGTATATGGACCATGGTATTTTGATGATATATCCCCTGATCTAATAGTATATATAGGGATCAATAATAAAGAAGAGAATAAGCTTAAAATCACATATTGAATTGAAAGGTTGTAACTTTTTGATATGTGGTCTGGGAAAGAAGGAAAGGCTCTACAACTGAGTGCGTAGAGGCCCGAGTCCATAGCTGAGTGCCTGGATAGCCTGCAGCTAAGTGCGCAGGCCAAGAACTGTTTGTTGTACAAATTTATTATTATAAGCAATAGTTCTTGTGGACGTAGTCCCACATTGGGATGAACCATGGTAAAGTTTGTGTCTTCATGTGTATATTTCCTTTTTATCTGTTATAGTGTAGCAGTGTATGACAGTTGCATTTTATTACATCGCAATAATGATTATGGGTTTATATGATATGTTTATGTGATTAAATGAATGCGGTGAAGTAATATATGCATGTTAAAGATAAAATAACATAATAATAACACATCACATTATCCCTTAAGGCTACAGAAACCTGGTTCAACATCCTCCCATAGTCAATTCGGTTGAGATTGTGATCTACTTGTAGGTCGTTTTCGAAAGGGAAAATGATTAAGGGTTTTGTTGGTGTGCAGCATAGATCGAACCTGGGTCAGCCCAACCAAAAAACAACAAATAGTTTCATTGCTAGGACCGATATCTGTTTAAGGGATATGTTTATGTGGCATCCGTCGAAGAAGGAAATTCAAGGTTGGCTAGAATCGAAGGAGAGATAATTTGCGGATCAAGAGAACAGAAACCCTCGCCTGAAGTCTGAAGTTTTGTTACAAAGGTATATTTTCACAGATCAATATGAATTTTTCTTCGCATCACTTCTTGTTGAATTGTACGAGCGGATATCAAGGTTGACGAAAAGAAAGACCTGGTTTAAAGGTGGAGAACCTACGATGTGGACTCATGAATTGGTATATCGACTGAAGAGCACTAACAACATGATTTCAAGGGATGTAAATTTCTGGATTGATAGCATCTTGGGAGGATTTATTACTGAGTTTGTAGTAGACCAGACTGTGTCCTACATCGAAGCAGAATGACGATTCTTCAAAGGACTGCGAGGTAAGTATTTGAAATCTTTGAAACTCTGGATTAAGATGGTTCTATGTGAAAAGGGATTTTTATGGATACAACTAGATTTCTAGTTTACTTATGTTTGGAAGAAAAGAGAATAAATCTGAGCAAGAGATTGGAACAACACAAAGTGGAAAAATATATAGAATAGACACCAGAAAGAGAACTCGTGGAAAATATCCAAAGACCTTTGTAGAAACTTAATATAGTCCTCTTTTGAGTGAATTTAAAAGTGAAAGGGAAGATAGCCACCCTGATAAGCCCCAAGTAGCTTCACAGTATTTTCCTTCCATGCCTGAGAGTTCGCAGAAGCCATAATCTAGCAAGAGCCATGGTATTTTTTACTCTCCCCCTTCCCCCTCCTCATCCCCCTCCCCTTACTTCTCCCCCTCCCCCTCCCCCTCCCCCTCCCCCTCCCCCTCCAAGATGAAATATGGATGATGATATTAATCTGCCTATTTTCAAAGGAACTTGATCAAAAGATCTCGATAAGTTTTGGTTTTTATGTGAAGCTGTATGGACCGCGATGCAGATCAACAATGCAAATATAAATAAAGAACAACTCATTATGACACTTCAAGATATAGCATTGACATGCTATATGATGTATTCAAATAATCAGTTCATAACATTCAAAGATATTAAATCAACGTTGATAAGAGAATTTAAGAAGCTAAAATCTGAGTTGTAGTGCATCACTGAGTTGAAAGAAATTAAACAGAAACCTATTGATTCTATTTTGGAATTTGATCAGAGATTTAAGGAATTGTTAGATCAAGTGAGCTTCGAAATAGATCTGCAGCAACATCAAGAATTGTTTATAGTTGCATTGTTACCACATATCAGATTACCATTGATGCAACAAAAGTAACAAGTCAAGCCAAAGCTTTGCAGATTGCGATGAAATTGGAAGCTTCGTCTATAGGAGATACTAATGCAAGTATGCAAAATATTTAGAGTTAGTTGGAAAACCTAACACTGCAGATACAAGATATTAACAAAAGCAAAGAAGTCAGAGAAGAAGTATGGTGTACAAAGTGCAGATCGGAGGGTCATTCTAAAGAACAATGCCATATATTTAGGGTTACATGGCTAGTGGGGCACCGAATCCCTTAAATGTAGGATCTAGCCTGTGGTGCGAGATATGAAAGACTAGAGGCCAACATTACTCAGAAGATTGTTACCTATTATAGAAATATGTGCAGACTCTAAGGAACTTATATTGCAAATTCTGTAAATCAATAGGACATGATGAGAATAATTGTCGATCTTTTGTACTAACGATGGAGCGTAGTGCTGAAACTTATAGAATGCAAGAAGAAAAACATGGGCATGAAGGTAGTGGACAATGTGGTGATCGAGGAGGCTACAAAGGAAGAGGTCGAGGTGTTGGAGCTTGTCGAGGACGTGGACAGATCATTTTCTATAATTGTGTCCAGGCAGATCATTTTGTGAGAGATTGTCAAAACCCTACTATGACATGTAAGTACTATAAATATTTTGACCATGAAATTGAAGAATGTCTTGTACTTATGGAAAAAATGCAAGAAAAAATGAATCAATAGCTGACATGTAATATTCAAATGATGACCACTGAAAGAAGGAATGATGAACCATGAATTAGTATTGTTACTAGAAGTGGAGTTGCAACCAAAAGTGATAAAGCAATTGAGAAGAAAGAATCTGAAAGTACATGGGTTAGAAAAACTATTGAGAAAGCTCTTGTTTTTTATATTTAGAAGAAAAAAGAAGTATTTGTGGAAGAAAATCGAAGCTTTATGGATGTTGGAGCTTCGACCTCCAGTGCATAGCTAAAGTAGAAAACTAGTTAGGATGTGTCATCAACTTTGACACAAAATCAAGCTTCGATGTAGAGCCGAGCTTCGACACAGGACCAAGAGCCAGCGAATAAAGGAGGTGATTTAAAGTCTTTTCTACATACTTGTATGAAATTATTAAAAGAACAAAAGGTTGTAGAAGGTCTTCAGGAGTTGATAGATTCTTGTGCATCAAAAGAGGCACCGTGAGATAAGATGCACACAGTGAATAATTTGCATCGACAAAAGAGAGTAGGAAGAGAAATGAGGCTTAGTGCGCAGATAAGAGAATATAAGATGGATCAAGATATTCTAGATCTGAGATCTTATGCTAATGTTTTGACAGAGTAGACATGGGAATTAATGGGTAAGCCGAAGCTATAGTGGTCGCCTATTCAGTTAAGGATTGCAAATCAGCAAAAAATATTCCCCTTAGGAAAACTACCAGGCGTAACAGTGAATATTGAAGGAGTTCGCACCACTGTTGACTTTGAAGTAATAGAGATCGTTGATGATAGTAACCCTTATCTTGCATTGCTTGGACTTGACTGGGAATTTGATAATATGGCCATAATTAATCCGAAGAAGAGACAGATGATATTTGAAGGAAGTAATATGAGAGTAATTGTTCCCTTCAGAAATGATGTCTTAATCCAAGCTTCAGAGATAGTACAATGAATAATAGATGGGGAAAATTTTGAATTTTTGATGCATGAGGACATTCAAAACCCTTGGTGTGGGGAATGTTGAAGTCTTGAATTGTCTTCTTTTTTATAACCTTTCACTTTCCTTTCCATCCTTTTCATGACAATTTTACTACATTTTCAAGTTGAAAGGTCAATTCAGATATGCTCAAGCATCATAAAAGGTATCATTCATACATGGTTTATAATCTATTGTTTCTTTGTGAAATTTAATCAAAACATTCATATAGCTACCGAATTGCACTCATTCTGCAACTAACCAAAGATTCTGCAGCTACATCCATGGTTAGATAGGTTCCAACACACTTGAGGAGGAATAAAAGATATATGGAAAATGTTCAACATATGGACATCCATCTATCACATCGGTCTTGTAACTCACCCGGTTTCCGAAATCTAAAGGTCAAACAAAAAGTCAACTCTGGTTATAATACTCCAACTGTGCACAGAATTTGAAGGAGGATTGTGGCATCATCAAGCGAGCATGGAATTGGACGAGAATAATTTGGAATTAAAATTTATGATATGTCAAATCAAAATCTTCTCATGATTTTCTCTTCCAGTAGAAAATCATGAGAAGAAGGATTCTGATTTCAATTTAATCTCTTAGTTGTCAAGTGAAAACTTGCTTCTCGACTTATAACTCTTAAGATTATTATTTAACAAAGGATTATAAAAAGCCCTGGAGTGAAGCAATAGACATCATTACTCTTTTTAAGTTTGTAATCATTTTTTATTGAAGACTTCGACATTTAATACAAATTACTATGTTCCTTTGGTGATCAATGTGTGGGTGAATAGTTTGATAATTGATCTCATGCTTACACTCAACAAGAGGGCTCCCTAAAGATTTGTAAGTTAGTTTAGTATTTGGTTATCTTAATTGTCAAATTATTGCATGAATAATCTCTTTCTCATTGCAATTAATCAATGTTTTTTGAATGTTATTTTGTGAATTGATGTTATGAAACCAGCTCAAGAAAAGATAGATCAACGCCTTAGAATTCAGCCTCTTCGAGGGGGTAACCTCCTTTACATTACATAAATGAACAATTCTTGGATGATTCAAATGACAAAACCTCCTTTCTATATATAGGAGTCTAAGGAGTCATAATATAATCCAGCCGACCTAACAATAATAATATAAAGCCACAAAAATAACAATAGAGGGATTCTATGGGGCACAGAAATAACAATATGGGGGTAATAGGGGCACAACAATATAAATAAGGGGTATAACTACAATAGTAATGGGGTAATCACGAGTATTATAGGGACCCAACAATTGATCTATGGTTTAACATTCAGTAGTTTGAATAGGTCGAGCGCTCATAAAAGATAAAAATATTTCCCTTTTATAGCTTGCTTCATTCAATTATTTTTGTTTTGATTTCATGAGTAATGGAAAAATCGATTCTAATCACAACTGTGCACATCTATAATCCTTCAAGTTATATTTTGGATTGTGATTTTCTAAAGTAGTTTGATTAATTTCTCTTCTGTTGAATACAATAGATTTTTATTTTTATTTTTTGTAAGCTTGGTAGGACTTTCCTGTTTTCGAGTTTTACATGTCCATTATTCACCCCGCTACCGAGGAAGGGTAGCACAAGATTCAAACCCAAGATCTACAGTATGGTGAGACTTCATTCCATGACCATCACCACTTGAGCTACCCCAGGAAGACTAATACAATAGAAATTTTAATTTCCAAGGGCATTTAGAATAATATTTCAATTTTCTGCAAGTAGAATTAAATTTCAATTCTGCTCATTAGAATAGATCTTTTAATTCAGTTCAAATAGAGTAATTTTAATTCTTGTTATAGTAGATTAATTTTTAGTTTAGTTTGATAGTTAGAATTTTCATTTGATTTCGCCTTGAAGTTTAGTTTGCTTTTGAAAGAGTATTTTTTATGGAAAGAACATGTGCATAAGAATGATATGAGTTAATCTAGTTACATTACATTTCATATTTTAAAAATAAAAAATAGAACTCCTAACATATATTGCGCACATGCACTTCACAAGTACACGAACCTTGGTTGACAATTAATGAAGTAATTTAACCATCAATTAAATTACCCAACAGTGTGCATCATAATTGGGTGCCCCCTATAGTAGGAAATTTCAAATGTTAGTTGGATGAAGTACAAACTTTATTACCTTTTCCATATTTCTATCCCTTAAAAGGAGTAGATATAGCAATAAAATGGTGTGCCCAATATTTTGGTCCTCAAGGTTTACCCATTACCAAGCATAAGATGCAAGACATAGGAGATTGATTTGGGCAAGGTTCTTCAAATGTCCAATTATATAATTTTACTCATGAACCACATGTTACTAGTGTGTATTCATGATTAATGGGTGGAAAAGAGGCACAATGAAAACTTATAATAGTATATGAACTCTTTTATCTTATGCTAGAAGAGGTTGTTTCATCCTTTTCCAATAATAATTAGAAATGTGTAATAAAGGATATATTAAAGCTATGACTAAGAATGCTCTGGAAAAGCCTTAATTGCTACAATCCAATGCATTATCCAGATGGAATAACATCAAATCATGCCCTAAATAATGTGCTATTATTTCAACATGATGGCCAAGAAGAAGACAACTATCCTAATATGTCATCGGAATAAGTAAATACTATCATGGTGAAGGACAAGCTTCATGTATTAGAAACCAAACAAAAAAAGAGTCTTAAAAAAGCTAGTGTGAACTGTGTGACTCATTTTTTTGATATGAAAAAAATTATATTGATTCAAGAAATCAATACATTTGAAAGGTTAGGTACATTATGCCTATCAATTGGGGTCATCTCGAGTGGTTGGGAAGAATGGTCTTTTTCTTCCCCAACCAGGTTAAAATCCTCACTAATGACATGATGAGCTATAATGCCTTGGTAAATATTGTTGTAATGTTGTATTGGCTTTGATTTGATCTCTTAAGTGATTATACCTATGGGCTAAACTGATGAAAACGATTTATCGGGGTTTGTCATTTTCATTTTTCTTAATAGTCTCGATCCTGGACTTGTGGGTTATGGCCCAGGAACTTGTTCGCGATCTTTAAAATTCTCCATTATGTACAATTGTATGTATAGTATCACATCACTCTACTCAAAAAATTAATTTCCAAATATCTTAACTCATTTCTTTCATCATGCTTCTACCTATAAAGTGATTATGACCCCTTAAACAAATATACAGTTCATCTTGGAAAACACACTAACCAGATCATGCAAACATTATTTATATACAATAAAATAAAACATGCAAAGATAAAATATGCACACACATTTACATCATGTGGGAATCTTATTTCATTACATTATTCCACTAAACTATTGCATGGCACCTGTTGAGCCTCGAACCTGCACCTTCCTATACACCCTCTCAGCCTTCTTTTTCCACTCATTTCATCCATCAAGTTGATTAAATCATTGTATTTTAGTTTAAAAACGAGCTTTTGACATGGTTTTCTAACTACGCTGATGACTGTTGTTTGGTTTAGAATTTTGTTCAGACAGCTGCGGAAGCTTCTCAGTTTCCGCAGCCGACACAAGTTTCTGCAGCCAGCACAGGATTCCGCAGTCGTTTTGTCAAACACCATGCTACAGGTGTCTTCTGAAGAAATGAGCCACATGGGCAAGTTACAGGAGTCAAGGACATGGAACGTGTCCCTCCAGATCATCCAGCACGGCCATAAAAGCCCGCGGTCAACCAAGGGGCAAAGGATAGTCAACAGAAGTGTTCAGTAGTGGCACGGCTCTGCGTAGCTCTGTTTTTTAGCACATGAAGCTACGTGGCACAGTCCTTAGCCACGAAGACATCCTGATAGCGTGAATCCAACAACCATACCTCTCAGATTTAATAAACATGATGACAGTTACCTAGATCTGGGCTGAAGAGGATTTACATGTCTCTGGCAGCGTGGTTAATAGCGTAGATTTAGTTAATCTGTTTAGCTTTCTTTCTTTATAAATAACGCATCCATGAACGCTGTAAAAAGTTAATCTTTTTGGTAATGTAATCCGAAGTTGTTGTATTTCCCCACTGCACTTTTACGTTGCTGTTTAATATATGAGAAGACTGGTTTAAAATTAAGCTTGTAGTTGTTCATTGAATCGGTTGAAGTGGCAGAGGGCCCCTGCTTACTGAAGCCTTGTACAGTTGTCTTTTAACTCTTGCATTACTTTTTCCTGTTCATGTATATTAGCTGTACAGTTGTCATTTAAATGCTGCGTTTTATTTCATCATGTATATTAGCTGTACATAACAAAGCTTTTTGATTTCTGTTGATTTACATTTTCATTGCTGCTCTTTTATGGTTACAACTGATCAGTGTTTTTGCAGGTTTTCTTAGGCAGCCCGGGGCAATTTTTCACCTTTTCTTTTTATAACTATTGGCATACGAGATCATCTTGTCTTTGTCGCTGACTCTTGTTTTCTGAAGTTTGATTTCCAGTACTGTCATTTCCTTAAGTTGTACATTTATTTTCTGCTCTTAGAAATCATGCTATTCATCTGTTAACGGTTTCTTTCTATAATCAAATAACTTTATTAGGAACCAGAATATCACTCATTATAGCTTGATTTAGTTTGCTTTGGATCTCACATTGCTTGACTTGTTCATAACTGTTTCTCACAGGGTAAATTAAGCTGAAAGGCAAAAGGTCAAGAAAGTTAAAGTAGTGTGATTAGTTTCTTTTATGCAGTTTAACTTCTTTTAGATTTCACATTGCTTAACATTTCATGATATCTTTTCACAAGGAAGATTGAGTTGAAGAGTTGAAATAGTGTGGATTAGTTGTTCTTACTTTTAATTGAATTTAGTGTAGATTTCACTTTCATTTTCATTCAGCAACAAAGATACTGGGCCGATGTCATTAGTTCATTGTTCATTGTCTTTATTTCTTTTTAAGAATTGATTTCATTGCAGTTATTTAAAAGCTTTCTTTCTTTTAAGTTTTGAAAAACCACTTAGAGATCACCACAATCATCCATATTTCACTTGCTTTATCACATTTTCATCATCTCACATTAGGGAAAGATAAATCCAAAAACAAACTTAAAAAAAAAACTAAAAAACGACAAAAGACTAAGGAAATGGTTATCTAGTACATATAGTACACTTCACTTCGTCAGTTTACGAACCCCGGGTTGACATTATAAATAGCAATTTAGATCACACTAAATTGACCAAACATTTTGGCGCCGTTGCCGGGGAAGTGAAATTAGGTAGCCAAATTCTTAAAAAAAAAAAAAACAAGAAAATTTCAAGGAAGGAAAATTGATAACCTCTCAAAGTATGCTCTCCTCTTGCACTTAGTGTGATCTGGAGGATCAGAAAAGAGAAAGTTATTGGTTTAATAGTTTTCTGAGTATGCTCTCTTCTTGCACCTAGAGTGACCTGGAAGATCAGAAAGAGAATTATTACCCCGACTTGAAGAAAAATAAAAAAATGACATGCATAGAGCAAGAGATTCTAGGGGAAGGTTTTTAGCTAGAGCCAAGAGTTCAATTTTTACAAGTCCATCTACTTCAAGGAATAGACAAGAGACACCTCCATCATCTCCAACTTACACTCCTAGCCCTAGGATTCCTGGAATTTAAGAGGCAGGAGTCGACTCTCCCACACCTTCCATCGAATCTGAATTAGAAATAGATCCTTTCCTTCCTTCTACAGAGAGACAAATTGTAATTGAAGAAGTAGAATCATCTGAAGAAGAAGAAGGAGAAATTCCTTCTCGTTCACCCCTAGTAGAAGAACTAGAAGACTCTGAAGTCTCCAGGGAAACTACCATGGCAGAGGAAGGAGCAACTGGATTTGGTAGAGGTAGAGGTAGAGGAGGAGGAGGAAACAATGGAGGAGGTAGAGGTAACATTGGGGGAAATAGGGATGGAGATAACTCATTCGGATTTCCTATAGTCGATGAGGACTCCCGCGCCACAATGAAAAACATCTCACCATCTGTCCTCCCAAACTTCCATGGGTTAAGGAATGAGGACCCTGAAACATTTCTATTTGAGTTTGAAGTCGTGTGTCGAACTTATGATTATCTAGAAGACTCTCAAAAACTCAAACTGTTTCCTTCAACATTGAAAGGAGCAGCCTTGAAATGGTTCATGGGATTACTCACTCAATCCATTAGGACTTGGAATGATATGAAACAAACATTTTTGGATAGGTACCTGGACTATTGTATGCCCACCAACCACAAGGATGAGGTATTCAAAATGGTGCAAAGAGAAGATGAAAACTTGGAGGATTTACTTGAAAGATTTCAATACAACCTGAAAAGAGCAAAAATGAGTAACTTAGATGAGGAGACCTTGAAAGCCCTTTTATTAAAAGCCATTAGAGATGAATGGATAGTTATTTTGAACATGATGGGGAAGGGAGATATATCTCAACTTTCACTCAATGATATAGCAGAGCTATGTGTCCATCTCTCAAGGGGGAAATCTAAAACTCAAAAAGGGCCTAGAGATCCTTCTCTCATCAGAGAAAACAAATCTGCAACTGGATCAGTAAGTAGGGCTGAGATTGGCAACATGCTTGATGAATTCAAAACTGACATCTTAGGGAGTCTTAGTGAGCAACTGGACACCCTTAAGATTCACAATAAGCAAGCAGCAGAAGCTGAGGCTTTGGCCATCTTTTACCCAAAGTGTAGGAAGAAACATGCTCTAAGGGAATGTCCCTTGGATGCAAAAGTTGTAGAAACATGCGTAATTTGTTCAGAGAATCATGAGACCAAGGATTGTCCTTCAATTCCTGGGCTCAAAGCTGTCTTTCAAGAAGATCCAAATACAATCGAATCTCTCTGTTTTGTTGCAAGGAGACCTTGGCAGGGGCAACAAAATCAAGGGTTTAGCAACTCTATGAACTTTCAACCCCCACCAAATTGGAATCCTTAGCAACAACCTTGGTCCCAACCTCAAAATCCTTTTCAATCATGGGTACAAGGTATGCAAAATCCTTATGGGAGATTTGCTCAATTTTATCAATATCCCCCATCTTTTCAAAACCAACAAGCTCCACAACTTCCAAATCAAAATCCACAACTATCATTGCCATTTCCACAACAACAACAACCTTCTCAACAGAATCCAAATTCTCAACTCTTGCTTCCATTCCAACAAAAGTCAAATCAACTTCCTTCTCAGCCATTGCCAAACCCCAATAATAAAAACCCTCAAAATGCTTATATGGTAGAAGGACAACAATTTCCTACCTATATGATTGTTCCTCTCAATGAAGTACAACTCAGATCAGGTAGAGTCCTAGATAAGCCTTCTATAAATGCTCAAAAGCAAAGCATTTTTGAGGAAGATTCTCTTGAAGCCAATAAGGGTTCTGAAGCATCTCTTCAAAACCCAAACACTCAAAAAGAAAAAGAAAAAGAGTTAACCCCCACAACTCCCATAGTTGAGCAACCTGCATCTTTATCCACACCTCCTTTTCCTGAAAGATTACAAATTGACAAAGGAGTGGAAAAACAAATTTGGTTGCCTGACTATAATTTTCTAGATGAATTGAAGAATGTCTGTATCAATATTCCCTTGTTACAAGCCATTAAAGAGATTCCTATTCTAGCAAAAACAATAAAGGAGTTGAGTCTTAAAAGACCAGGAAGGAAACCAAGAGATACAAGAAGAATCCACCTGGTAGGGAAAATTGCAGATATCATGATGGGAGAAATTACTATGCAGAAATATGTAGATCCCAGTAGTCCAATTGTCAAAACACATATCAATGGGGTAGAAATACCAAATACTTTGATTGATTTAGGGGCTGCTATCAACATCATGAGTAGACAGACTATGGAACAGCTAAAACTTCCTAATCTTCTCTTTACACCTACTTTACTGCAACTTGCAGATCGATCAATTATCAAACCAGATGGTGTATTAGAATATATTCCAGTCTCTTTAGACTCTTGGGAATATCCAGTCGATTTCATGATTTTAACTCCCAAGAGTAATCTAGGAGGACATCCTCTTATTTTAGGAAGACCTTGGCTAGCGACAGCTGATGCTTTTATCAGTTGTAGGTCTGGGGATATGTATATTTCTTATGGTAATTCAACAAAGAAGTTCAATCTGTATCCTCCAGCAAAAGCAATTACAGAAATAGGAGATAATGAGTGGGTTGATGATGAAGATACTATACAACTTGTCTTTACCATTTCTGAGATCAGTGAAGATAGTCAAATTCTGAACACATTAGAAAACTTTGAACCATCTTCAGAATATGACCACACACAATTTCAGTTGGATTCTGACATTGAGTGTCTATCATCTAGACAAATGTCTCTTTTCTCTATGGAAGAGTTTGGTAGTTCTGCCACTGAGATTTTTCCAGGAAAAACATTGAATATCAACAAAAACTTGGAAAAATCACAACAGGAGGAGCTAACCAAAATCTTGCAAAAACATTCTACTGCATTTGCATGGGAGTATACCGATATGAAAGGTATTGACCCTAAGACTTGCATTCATCACATCTACATTGAGGAAAACAGTAGACCAATCAGACAACCTCAAAGAAGGATGAATCCAAACCTTAGGGAGATAGTGAAAGAAGAGCTCCAAAAGTTACTTAATGTAAACTTCATTTACCCCATTTCAGATAGCCGGTGGGTTTCTCCTTTGGTTATAGTACCTAAAAAGAATGGTAAATGGAGGATTTGCATTGATTACAGGGAATTGAACAAAGCAACTTTGAAGAATCACTTTCCTTTACCCTTTATTGATCAGGTATTAGATACTTTAGCAGGCAAAAAGTATTTCTCATTTTTGGATGGTTTTAGTGGTTACAATCAGATTCAGGTAGAACCTGAAGATCAGGACAAGACCACATTTACCTGTCCATGGGGAACTTTTGCTTACCGAGTACTTCCTTTTGGATTATGTAATGCACCCGCAACATTTGAAAGGGCAGTACTAGGAATCTTTTCTGATCTAATTCATGATTGTGTAGAGGTCTATATGGATGATTTTACAGTTTATGGTAATTAATTTGAAGAGGCATTAGAAAATTTGGAAAAAGTCCTTATAAGATGTAAAGAAACAAACCTTTCATTAAGTCATGAAAAATGTTTTATGATGTTTACTGAAGGGATTGTTTTAGGACATCATATTTCAGGAGATGGGATTAAAGTTTTTTTAGATCAAAAGTTGAAGTCATCTCCAAGTTACCTATTCCAAATTTTCAAAAAGATGTTAGAAGTTTTCTTGGATTTACTGGATATTATAGAAGAATTATTGAAAACTTCACCAAGATAGCATCTTTGCTCTTCTAATTTTTTTTCTCTGTAAAAACTAGCTAAGCATTATATTATATGTACAAGAAAAATTACAAACTGCATGACATGCCTTCCAGGGCCTGAAGAGTCACCCTGGGAATCCTGACTGTAGACCTTACAGCTCCCTCGCAGGGGCAGCTTCGCCAAAACCAAACAGAATTATCCATGAGAATAAAAGCTCCCACACAGGGTCAGCACCGAACCATATTCTCAAAACAGTAGCCAAATTTATCAAATTCCCTGAAGACCAGACACATTACTGCCCACGCAGGGGCTAACCGCTAAGATAGACCGACCCCTATACCAGACAGATGTAAACATGACTGAGTCACTGGTGTCAGTTATCAAATTCGACTTCCCAGAGTTAAGGCTTGACCATAGACTTGACCATAGACTCAACAGAATTAAACATGACAGAGATAGAAGAAGCAAATGCCAGTAGACATGACCCAATAACAAAATCAAGACATTACCCGCCGCTGCGTTAAGCTTGGAGACGAGCTGAAGATGGAAGGAGGGCCGCGAGGTGTGCATCCGCCTCTTCACAGAGGCTCGTGTCTTCAACCACATAAGCCCACCCATCGCCTTCTGCGCGTCCTTCCCACATTTTCCGCCATTTTTCCTCGTCCACACCTGGGGGGGGTGGCCCCACTGGAGGAAAGCGGTCGTGCAAGCTTGTTTCCCCCAAGCTTCCAGCTTCAGACGCTGGAGGCACCACAGCGGTTTCCTTTCCGGTAGTCGATTGTTCTCCGAGGTCAATTTCCTTGCCCGGGCCTTCCAATTGCTTCTCCTGCGGGTCCTGGGGGTTTTCATCCTCACCGCCTTCCGGAATTTTGGTAAACAGGATTGAGATGTGGGCATTAACGCCTGCGTTGTCCTCAGTGCTTGGCAGGGTGAATACCACAGAGCCAAAGGAAGGGAGCTCCGGTTTCCCTTCACTGGAACTCCCGACCTCCACAAATTGTCTGATGGGTAGCGGGGTTGCTCGAGCTCTCCTGTGACAATAGCAGCAGCAGCAGTGGTGATGCTCATCTGCTGCAGGGGTTCTTGAGGAGGACCCTCTCGATGGACCCCTTCTGCATGGCTGTCGTTCTCGAAATTTAACCATGGTAAGTCTAAAGCTTCCTCGGTATGCTCGGGGGTGAGCTTGAAATTGGTAGCAGAAGCAATTTCCTTCCAATTCGCTCTCAGTTGCCCAGCTTTCACCTTGGCTTCCTTCCCTTGAAAACCGACAATTCCATTTCCAGAATTGTCGCGGCAAATTCGCAAATTGCCGTCTCCTTCCAACCCAGCAACCCGAATGGCGGCAAAGACTAATTTCCAGGCCACCGGGTAATGAAAACATCCTCGACCGAAGCTCGTTGTGCTTCCGCGTCCACCAACTCTCCTCAGACCAAAATACCCTGCTCGACCCATCAAGCCTGTAATATTCTTCTCCATTCCCTCGTTGCAGGCGCTCATTAACTCCGCCCTGCTCCTCCATCTACCTCTCCTCTCCGGCATTGAATGCATTAACAGTTTGGGGGGCTCAATTGCCATAAGACGGCCTTCTTCGGGGAGCCGTGGGATTTACACGAGGCAGCCCATGCGTAGCATGTGGCATGCTCGTCCTTCTTGATTCGACACCCGCATCCGGGGTTTCATTGTCCCTGAGGATGAGACTCTCACATTCCTGCTTGAGTTGATTGCTGGGAATGATGTTCAGGTGTCCCTCAATGAAGGGCTGGTCTGAGTCTACCCCTATATTAGCCAGAAGATCGGCTATCTTATTACCCTCTCTTTTAGTGTGATGAAAAGAGATGGCATTGTAGTTGCATATTTCCTCAGCCACGCAGCTGAGCCTGGCCTCCAATCTCCAGCTATTGGCTACCTTCCTGGCTTGCGACCCACTCTGAATGCGAGTGGCCATGTTTATGAGAATTTGAGAGTCTCCTTCCACAATTAACGGTTGAAGATTGTGTCGTCTAGCTGTAAGTAATCCTTGCCACATACCCTCCAGCTCTGCTGAGTTGTTGGTGTCCCAGCCTAGGTTGCCAAAGTAAATCTGTTGCAAGATTCCTTGGTGATCCCTGATGATTCCTCCAAATCCTGCAGTACCCGGATTACCTTTAGAAGCTCCATCAAAGTTGAGCTTGTATGAGTGCATAGGTGGAGCTTCCCAGTTTCCAACCTCCTTGCCTTTGCAATTTGTTGTCTGCTGTGTGGTTGGTTCCTGTGGCATTTGCAATCCCCAGTTGTTTAGGATATTTTTCTCATTATCTTCAGTGGGGAGATCCTGTTGAGTCCAAGTCTTCAATAGCATAGTTTCTTGGATGTTGGCGTGCACTCTGTTCCATATGTCCTCCTTATTCGAGCTAAGGTTTTTGAAGATGCGCCTATTCCTTTCCTTCCATATGTTCCACAGCAGAATACCTGGGATTATGTTCCATAGGTGGTTGAGCAGCCCACTGTTGTAGGGGCTTTTCGGCCATTGCCGTATGGTGTCTATTATGCCTCCCGCCTCTCTGCATCGTCTTTGACTTCTGAATTCTACCTTCTCCCACATCTGAGTAGCAAGCGGACAAGTATCCAGTAGATGCTTCAGGGTTTCTTCATTCTGATGGCAATTGTGGCATAACGAAGGTCCTTGGAAGTTGCGCTTCTGCAGTTTATCCCATGTAAGAATCTTTTTATGCCCCACCATCCAAAGAAAGTGAGTTATTTTGGGCCAGGTTTTGAAGCTCCATATTCTTGCCCAGAGAGGATCCGGAATGGTGGTGGCACCTTCTAGTAGATTATAGGCTTCAGAAGTGGAGTAAGAACCTTTGGGAAGATAGCCCCATCTGAGTATGTCCTCACTATTGTTGTACCTGATGCTCCTTTTTTTTAATTCGCTTTCAAGAGCTGCTGCTTCCTGTGTACTGCTGGTGTTGGATATATGATTACTTGGTTGCCATTTCCTGAAGCCCGTACCCGTATCCGGACTCCAGAATTGATGAACTTTGGCTTGCTGCTGCTCTTGTCGGCCTGGGATTAAGGTTGCCGGAAGAACAGCTGAGAGTTTAGGTAACTGATTCCAAGCGTCGTTCCAAAATCTAGCACTATGTCCATTTCTTATTTCCCAGAAGCTGTGTTTCTGAACCAGCTGGTGATGAAGTTTAGCCGCATTCCAAATGAGTGAACCTGTGCTTGTAGGCGTAAATCTAATAAGCTCTGCTTGGGGCATGTTGTTGGTGTATTTGGCTATCCATACTTTGGCCCATGGTTTGTCCGGATTTGTCAGCCATTGCCACCAAATTTTGGCGGTCATGATGATGTTACTGTGCTCAGGATCTCGGATACCAATACCACCTTTGTGCTTGGGCTTGCAGGTAGTGTCCCATTTTACTAGTGCCCACTTGCGATTTGTGGCTGAACTTCCCCATAGAAAGTTGCGCTGCAGGTTTCTTAGACTTTTTAAAACCCACTTTGGAGCGGTTAGGATGGAAAACAGATAGAGGGGCATGGCTTGAAGGATGGATTTGAGGAGCACAGCCCTACTTGCCAGGTTAAGGGAGCGGTGCGTCCATAGGTTGAGTTTGAATTCCAATTTTTCAATGAGTCCACGCCAAGCTGGTTGCTTTATGGCTGAAGCAGTGAGAGGCGCCCCTAGGTATGTGGAGGGGAGAGAAGCAGATTGAAAACCCAATATGCGAGAGACAGCCCGTTTTACAGAGGGTGGGGTGTGGAAGTAAAAAATGTGGGATTTGGTATTATTGATCTGGGTTCCTGAGGCTCTAGAGAAGTCATTGAGCAAGGATTTCAGACAAGAGGCTTCCTGAGCAGAGGGATATCCATAAAGCATAGTGTCATCTACAAATTGCTGATGGGAGGAGGCTGGGGAGTTATGAATGGAGATTCCCCGAAGTTGATTAGATTGCAGAGCTTGCTTGATATGCCTTCCTAAACCTTCCGCCATGATCACAAATAAGAAGGGGGATAAGGGATCCCCTTGCCTAATGCCCCTGGAGGGTTTAAAGGGACGAGAGGGCAGCCCATTGACAAGGATGGAGAAGTGGGAGGAGGAGATGAGGCTCATTATCCATCTTACCCAGGTGGCACTAAAGCCAAAGGCTCTCAGCATGCTCTGTATATAAGGCCAACTGAGTTTGTCAAAGGCTTTTGAGAGGTCGAGCTTGAGTAACATGCCCGCTTGTTTATCCAGCTTAAGCGAGTGAATGATCTCATGGGAGAGAATTATACCATCCATGATCTGCCTGCCCTCCACATATCCAGACTGCTCCGGTGATATGATCTGAGGAAGAAGGGGCTTGAGTCTGTTGGCTATGACTTTGGAAATGACTTTGTAGAGAACATTGCAGAGGGCAATGGGCCTAAATTTGTCAGGGGTGGTGGGGTTCTCTTCTTTGGGAATGAGAGTAATGAAGGTGGAATTAAGTGAGGGTAACAGCCAACGAAGGGCCCTAGATTCCTCTACTATTTGCCAGATCTCTTCCTTAATCATATCCCAGAAAGCATGGAAAAAATTACTGGTAAAGCCATCAGGGCCAGGAGCCTTACCTTCTTTAAGCTGCGCCATTGCTTCATCCACCTCTTGGCTTAAAATAGGACTCATGAGCAAGTCGTTTTGCTCATCTGTTATTATCCTGGGAATGTTACCGGTGATTTTCTCAATAGCTGCCCTCCGATCCATTATTTGCTCTTGGTGAACCTATTGGAAGTGATTAAGGAGGATTTCCTCTATTTTCTCATGCTCCTCCTCTTTCCCTCCTTCCTGGTTTTTGATGAAGGAAATCTTGTTGTGCATTCTTCTTTGCACTGTGGTGTTATGAAAGAATTTGGTGTTGCGTTCCCCTTCTCTGAGCCATCTGATCCGCGATTTCTGTCTCCAATAGATTTCTTCTTGCTTCCTTCTTTCTTCTAGCTGATTGTGAATATGCTTTTCTTGTTCTAATGTTGCCTCTGTGTGCCCTGTGTTGATAACTGTCTGATGGAGTAGCTTGAGCTCCTGATTGAGTTGCTGTTGGGCTTCAAAAATATTCCCAAAGGTCTCCCTATTCCAGCGTTTGAGGTGGCCTTTTAAGTATCTTAACTTCTGTTGAAGTTGGAACATTTTGGTGCCTTCTGGAGGAACAAAGGAGGCCCAAATAGATTTGACGAAGTCCTTGAATGCCGGGTGAGATAGCCAAAAGCTTTCAAATCGAAATGGCTTCCTGGTGCTGTTCCCTGGTCGTTGCCATTGCAGGGCTATTGGCCAGTGATCCGACCCTGAGTGAGCCAGGATCTCCGCAGTGAAATCCCCTCCAATGTGCACTGCATTGTCCAAAATCAAAAATCGGTCTAGCTTGGAGGCAATCTGATGTTTCCCCTTTCTGTGATTGCTCCATGTATAGGTTCCATTGCAGAAGGGCATGTCGATGAGTGAGGCGTTTAGGATGAAATCCTTGAAGTGTTCCACTTCAGGTTCCAATCTAGTTCTTCCTCCTGTTTTGTCCTCGATCTTGGTGATCATATTGAAATCCCCCGCAACAATCCAGAGTGGGTACTGTCTGTTGATACTAAGCTCCTCGATGGTGTCAAGAAGCGCTTTTTTACTGCCTCCATCCTGTGGGAAATAGACATTAGATAGGTTTCCATGTACCTTTGTGCCTAAAATGTGAAAGGCCGCTTGTATGAGATGATGGGAAGCGTGGAAGTCAGTGAGCGCTATGGTCTGAGTGTTCCAGGCTATAGCAAGCCCTCCCGAAGCTCCGGTAGCATCCACGGCCACTGAGTGGCAGCCTGGCCAGGCCTTTGAGAGTATTTGACCCAGAGTAATGCTGTTGCATTTAGTTTCTTGGAAAAAACATATTTGCGGTTTCTCCATCTTGATCATGTTTTTGAGCATTCTGTATTTTGCTGGGCCGTTGAGCCCTCTAAGGTTCCAAGAGATGAGCTTCATTGATAACTGGGTTGAGAGGGACTGAAGTACTTCGTAAGCTGCGCATAGTGGCCTGAATCCACTAGGACTTTGCCAACCTCTATTGTTCGTTGAAGAACTGTTTTCCTTCCCCTTTTTTTGAAATCTTTTGGACGCAGTCTACCATCCCAGGTGCTTCCGGCTTGAATTCCTAGCTGATGTTGTTGATAGACTTTGGAGATGACTATTTCTAACTTTTCTAAATCAGTTGCGGCTATGGATTCATATGCTTCTTTCCTGCATGCCAACTCTAGCTCATTGATATCCAGACCCTGAAGGTCTACATTGTCGGCTTCTTCATCCATTATTTCAACAACATTGGTGTCTTCCTGAGTGGTCTCTGAATTCTGGGTGTCCTTCAATCTCCCATCTATCTCCATGTTCTTAGGGGTATTCACAGGGTTCTCCTGGTTCCTGGTTAGAATGGTCGGGATTATAATGGGGGATTTCGAGTTGGGAGGGGGGCTGGAAGGGGGGGGGCGGCTTGAGGAAGATGGGAGATCTGATTTGCTGGGATTTTCTAGGGGCTGGTCTTCCGGAATGTCACTGAGGGTTTCAAAGCTGTTCTTGGACGCTTGATCTTTGAAGTTGTTCTGCTGAGACTTTTGCCCGTTGGCGTTTTTCCTGTGCGAGTGCCTTCTGCTAGTTACTTTGGTGAACCCGTCTTGATTGGGCTTGGCTGAGGGGTTCTGAGACAGATCTGTGGCATTTAGTGGACAATCCCTAAATAAGTGCCCAAGAGCATGGCATCTCCTACACCTGAAGGGCACATGCTCATAGTCCAAGGGCTGGACCCATTCTTCATCCCAATGGGATAGCGTTATCGACTCTGGTAGCGCTTCATTCAGCCTTATGAAGACGCATATGCGGGCATATGATATGAATCTGCGTGATTTGGTTTCTTCAGCCGTTCTGATGTATTCTCCCACGCCATTTCCTATTCTCCGGAGGGAGTCTTCATCCCAATATTCATCAGGGAGTCCATATAGTCGAATCCATACTGGTGCCCAGGTTAGGTCTTCCTTGTCTGGGTTGAATCTGGGCTTCCAGTCTCGCATGTACAGACCCGCTGCATTGAAGAAGTGTGGGCCTGTTCCTAGTACTCTGAGTTTGTCTTCAACGCAATAGAAAATGACTGTAAAAAAGCCCTTTGGCCCTAGTTGCAGCAGGACATCCCCTTTCGGTTTCCATTTGGCAGCTATCCAGCCATAAAGGGCTCCTTCCGTAGGCCAGAAGCCTATAAATTTCCCTATTATGGCGTGTTCTTTCATGAACTCAATTCTGGCGTTTACCAGGTGACCTTGAAGTTCGATTCTTGGCCTTTCTGCAGCTACCGGTTTGCAGGTGGCTGAGGTGACTTTTGGCGTTTCCTCCTTGTCTTTTTTCCCTTTGTCCTGCGGTCCGATGTCCTGGCCGTGCGGATCTTCCGATTTTTTGTTCTCTTGCTGCTTTGAACCATCTCTATTCAGGATCTCCCTGTTGATCGATCCGAAGAGGAGGTCGTTATCCTGCTCCTGCTGCATTGGGGAGGGCCCTGACGCCCCCCCCTGCGTTGTCTCCATGGCGCCTGACTGGCGCAGTACTGGTGCTCTGTTCTCTCAGAGCTTAGATTAGGTATGGTTGCAGGGTCTTCGGTCGGCTGTTTGCGCCGTCACGGGTTGCAGAGAAACCCTAATCGTCTCTTGCAGAGCTCTCCCGCTCCTTCATCTTTGCTCTTCAAATTACTTACAAAAGACTGTGAATTCAATTGGGATCCTGACTGTCAATCTGCATTTGAAACTTTAAAAACAAGAATATCTGAAGCACCCATTTTGAGAGGGCCAAATTGGAAACTTCCTTTCCATATTTTTACAGATGCTTCAGATACAGCTCTAGGAGCTGTGTTGGGTCAAAAGGATTTAGTTCCTTATGCCATTTACTACACCAGTAAAAATTTGACTCCTACTGAGTTAAATTATACTGTGACTGAAAAAGAGTTCTTAGCTGTTGTTCATGCAATCAACAAGTTTAGACACTATATAACTAGCTATGAAACTTTTGTCCATACTGATCATTCTACAATTAGATATCTCATGAACAAACCTGTTACTAATGGCAGAGTTACAAGATGGCTTTTACTTTTACAAGAATTCAATATTACTGTGTTAGATAGACCAGGGAAACAAAATACAGTAGCTAATTTCTTGTCTAGAATCCAAAATACTAATGAAGATTCTCCTGTAGAGGATAAGTTTCCAGATGAATATTTGTTTGCAGTGACTACTAAAACTCCTTGGTATGCAGATATTGCTAACTATTTGGTTACAGGGAAGCTACCTCCACACTTATTTCCTAATGAGAAAAGGAAAATTATTCAGGAGAGTTCAAATTATTCATGGATTTCTAATGAATTGTTTAAAATAGGGCTAGATTGTGTGATCAGAAGATGTGTTCGGGAAGATGAAATGCCTGACATCCTTAAGGCATGTCATTATGAACCATGCGGTGGACACTTTGCTGACAAGAGGACAGCCTATAAAATCCTTTCTTTAGGATATTATTGGCCTTCTCTCTTCGAAGATGCAAAACAATATGTCAGGAGGTGTGACGGCTGCCAAAGAGTTGGGAGACCCACTCTTTCAAATGAAATGCCATTACATCCACAGGTACTCATCGAACCCTTTGAAAAATGGGCTTTAGATTTCATTGGACCCATTAATCCACCATCTAGACAAAAGAAGTATATATTGGTTTGCACTGATTATGTCACTAAATGGGTAGAAGCCAAGGCATTGCCTTCTGCCACTGAAAATTCAGTTGTTCAATTTCTTTTTGAGGATATTTTTACTCGTTTTGGTGTCCCAAGAGAAATTGTGACAGATCAGGGAAGTCAATTTACATCTAACTTGATGGAAAAGCTGATGGAAGAATACAAAATCAAGCATAGAAAATCTACTCCGTACCATCCGCAAGCAAATGGTCAAGTGGAATCTACAAACAAAGTTCTTGAGAGCATCATCACCAAAACTGTTCATCTCCACAGAAGAGATTGGGCAGAAAAGCTTCCTGAAGCCTTATGGGCCTACAGAACTACATGGAGGAACACAACAGGACATTCTCCCTATGAACTTCTTTATGGGAAAGAAGTTCTGCTCCCCATTGAGTTTCAAATCAAGACTTTCAAGATGCCAGTTCAGTTGGGGATGAATCTATCAGAAGCCCAAAAGCACAGAATGGAGCAGCTAAATGAGCTAGATGAAATAAGACAAGATGCAATTTTAAGGACTGATCTAGTTCAGCACCAAAGAACTAAGTGGCATGACAGATATATCAAAGAGAAAAAGTTTCAAAAGGGAGATTGGGCGTTACTGTTTGATTCCAAGTTTAAAGACTTCAAAGGAAAATTTCAGACTCATTGGCTTGGACTATATGAGATTGACGAAGTCTTTAGCAATGGAGCAGTTCGAGTCAAGACCATTGATGAATTTCAAACTCCTCTCATTATGAATGGCCACCGATTGAAAATTTATCATAAGCCACTCTCAAAAGAGGACTTTGTCAAAATGTTTCAAGAAAATTCTGCAATGAGGCTGGTGGAGAGGAATCCTTCTCCTCCATCAGCCTAGTCTTTGTTTCTTTCAGTTGAAAAAAAAATAAAAAAATAAAAAAAAAAATAAAAAAAAATAAAAAATAAAAACTTTTGTATAAGCCTGAAAACCAATCATAGATTGGCAGTCTTATACAGAAATGTAGAGTGAAAATCAGGGGCACCTGACACTCTATATTTTTCCAAAAAAAAAAAAATCTCTCTCTCTTTCCATCTTCACTCCACCTCATTTGCCATTTCAGTTCATCCATCTCATTTCATCTCCACCTTCACTTTACCTCATTTCCATCTCATTTCACTCATTTCATTTCATTCCATCAATAAAAGTCCCTCTCAGGACTATTTTATTTAGTTAGTTCTTCTCTAACTATCTTTGTGCAGTTAAAGGGGTGTTGTCTCAGTTTCCGCAGCTGGAAACCGTTTCCGCAGCCAGAAACGATTTCCACAGCCAGCATCACTCTGTTTTCAAAAAAAATCACAGTCAAAGGTTCGTGTCATCATCACCAAGTGCAGCAAAGACATGGGGCATCTTCAAGATCAAAGAACAACAATGGGTCAGAAGCCTTAATCAAGAAATGATAAACTTCCAAAGGTATGATCAAAAATCTCTACCAAATAACAATTCAATGTCATTATTATGCATAGTTATTAAACCATGGCAAGTTCCACTAAATGCAATGATTTGATATGGCAAGTCCCATACCACTCCTCTTCTATTACGTCATTCCACACACACCTTATTCATTTCTAACGGCCCCATGATCATTCTAAATTTAAACTCGAGATGGACTGCTCTCCCATTTATTGGCCGTACTTCTGAGACGTGACCTACTGTACTATGGCTCTCCTTCACCATAATTTCCGCAGCCGTCTGCTGAGACGTGTGCGCAAGTCATCTGATCCAAAAGGACTCAGCCGTTATTCTGCCCATTTATCACTTCACTCCCGCATGCATTCGATGTTGAACTCGTTACTGTTGCTTACCCTTTACTCCCTCGGTATTCATACCATTCCCTGATCTCCATTTCCGCTGCATCCACTACAGCTTACTCCAAACCCTGGCTACAGTTACCACATACATCCTGAACTTCGATTACGGCCACTCCAGTTACCCTAAGAATCCCGTAATCAGCCCATTTTTTCCTGAACCTTCATACGCAGTAGAATTTTCAGTCGGAATTTAAAGCCGAGAATGGGAAAAATACTAAGAGCTGAACCGGAGGGACCAAAATACCTGGAGGGTTATCCTCAAACGAAGGAGTCGTTGAAGAAAGCAAGGTGGCTGAGATTCATTCAAAAGTTCAGGGGCTATAACAAAGAAGTGACTAAAGCTTTTGCAAGGTCCTTTAATGGAAAAACAGTGGAGATAGGAGACTTAAAATTTACAGTGACCGAGGCCACAATAGCAGCTGCAACAAGTCTTCCACAAGAAGGTGAAAGGTGGTTCAAAAACAGAAGTGTGGAAGATCAAATATGGAGAACAATGCTACAAAACCCAGGTATGGATACCTCTGTATTTACGAAAGGAATCCCTGTGCATGCAATAAAAGAAGAATGGTCCACTCTGTTATTACTTATCCAGAAATTTATCACATGCGAGGGTCGTTTTGGTACCATGTACATGTATCATGCCAGGCTAATGATGAATTTTATGGAAGGTTATACCCTTAATTTGCCTTATTTTCTGTTATCAAGCTTGAAGAAAATGTGCTTTACTGTTCAAAAACACGTAGGCAATATTGAACCCCATCTTTACCATCACGGGTTCATAAAAATCCTTATTGAAGAGCAGTTGAAAAACACTAAGGATACTTGGGAAAAGTTTTTGACAAGAAACCACTTCCAAGAACTGACTGAAGCCTCTGGAAGCAGTTCCCCAAAAATTCCAAAGAGAAGTAGGAGGAAAGAAAAGAATATTACAGCCCAAGACTCCCCTACAATAGAAATTCAAGAAACAGTCCAAAAAGGAACAGAAGATAGAGCTAGAAAAAAGGAACAGAAAAAGGAAAAAGGTAAAAGGACTATCCAAGAAATCTATCCATCCCCTGAGCAATCCATAGAAGAAGATTATCAACCTCTGTCAGAGAGATTAATAGATCTTCAAGCTGCTGCCATAACCAAGAAAAAGCAAAGAGGAAAACAGACTGCACAAGAAAAGAGTACTAGTTCATACCTACGAAGGAGCACTAGGCTAAAAGGGAAGGGGAATAAAACCAAAGAAAAACAGTCTCACTTTATTGATTTAGATAAAGAGACACTTGAGAAATCTCCAACTCAGCCAAGAATTGAGCCAAGTCCTCCACGTGAGGAAAGCCCTTTTCAGCCGGAAAGAGAAAGCAGTCCTCCTTCACCAGAATTTGAGTTCAAGCCGAGAAAGACACCTGAGGTAGATTCCAACCAGCAAGAAGCATATAACTACCTAGAGTCCTTGGAACAATCAGCTGCAGGACCAAGCACCACCTTGCCACTTGATGCACAAGTACAGTCTTTAAAACAGGAAGTGTTTGAATTGGAAGTCTTAAATAGGCACATCAAACAGGAAAACGAAGCACTCAAAGAGCAGAGTAAGGTAGACAAGATTGTCCATGATAACACTATGCTCCATTTAGGACTGTGGCAAAAGAAGAATAGGAAGCTGAAGAAAAAGTGTAAAAAGTTGAGCAGGGCATTGATTAATCTTAAGTTCAAATGTCTAGTCAGGAAACCAAGGACCATTTTAGCATCAAAGAGAAAGAGAAGAGGGCTAGATGTTCTTGCAGAAGCCTCAGAGCATATGGATTAAGGGAAAATAACTAAGTTTTGGTTGCATGAGGACATGCAACACCTTCACAGTGGGGGTATGTTGAGCCTCGAACCTGCACCTTCCTATACACCCTCTCAGCCTTCTTTTTCCACTCATTTCATCCATCAAGTTGATTAAATCATTGTATTTTAGTTTAAAAATGAGCTTTTGACATGGTTTTCTAACTACGTTGATGACTGTTGTTTGGTTTAGAATTTTGTTCAGACAGCTGCGGAAGCTTCTCAGTTTCCGCAGCCGACACAGGTTTCTGCAGCCAGCACAGGATTCCGCAGCCGTTTTGTCAAACACCATGCTACAGGTGTCTTCTGAAGAAATGAGCCACATGGGCAAGTTACAGGAGTCAAGGACATGGAACGTGTCCCTCCAGATCATCCAGCATGGCCATAAAAGCCCGCGGTCAACCAAGGGGCAAAGTATAGTCAACGGAAGTGTTCAGCGGTGGCACAGCTCTGCATAGCTCTGTTTTTGAGCACGTGAAGCTACGTGGCACAGTCCTTAGCCACGAAGACATCCTGGTAGCATGAATCCAACAGCCATACCTCTCAGATTTAATAAACATGATGACAGTTACCTAGATCCGGGCTGAAGAGGATTTACATGTCTCTGGCAGCGTGGTTAATAGCGTAGATTTAGTTAATCTGTTTAGCTCTCTTTCTTTATAAATAACGCGTCCATGAACGCTGTAAAAAGTTAATCTTTTTGGTAATGTAATCCGAAGTTGTTGTATTTCCCCACTGCACTTTTACGTTGCTGTTTAATATATGAGAAGACTAGTTTAAACTTAAGCTTGTAGCTGTTCGTTGAATCGGTTGAAGTGGCAGAGGGCCCCTGCTTACTGAAGCCTTGTACAGTTGTCTTTTAACTCTTGCATTACTTTTTCCTGTTCATGTATATTAGCTGTACAGTTGTCATTTAAATTCTGTGTTTTATTTCATCATGTATATTAGCTGTACATAACAAAGCTTTTTGATTTCTGTTGATTTACATTTTCATTGCTGCTCTTTTATGGTTACAACTGATCAGTGTTTTTACAGGTTTTCTTAGGCAGCTCGGTGCAATTTTTCACCTTTTCTTTTTATAACTATTGGCATAAGAGATCATCTTGTCTTTGTCGCTGACTCTTGTTTTCTGAAGTTTGATTTCCAGTACTGTCATTTCCTTAAGTTGTACATTTATTTTCTGCTCTTAGAAATCATGCTATTCATCTGTTAATGGTTTCTTTCTATAATCAAATAACTTTATTAGGAACCAGAATATCACTCATTATAGCTTGATTTAGTTTGCTTTGGATCTCACATTGCTTGACTTGTTCATGACTGTTTCTCATAGGGTAAATTAAGCTGAAAGGCAAAAGGTCAAGAAAGTTAAAGTAGTGTGATTAGTTTCTTTTATGCAGTTTAACTTCTTTTAGATTTCACATTGCTTAACATTTCATGATATCTTTTCACAAGGAAGATTGAG
This sequence comes from Pinus tabuliformis, assembly GCA_031772625.1. Classification (NCBI taxonomy): domain Eukaryota; kingdom Viridiplantae; phylum Streptophyta; class Pinopsida; order Pinales; family Pinaceae; genus Pinus; species Pinus tabuliformis. The sequence goes on from CM062820.1 coordinate 993,718,258, forward strand.
TTGAAGAGTTGAAATAGTGTGGATTAGTTGTTCTTACTTTTAATTGAATTTAGTGTAGATTTCACTTTCATTTTCATTCAGCAACAAAGATACTGGGCCGATGTCATTAGTTCATTGTTCATTGTCTTTATTTCTTTTTAAGAATTGATTTCATTGCAGTTATTTAAAAGCTTTCTTTCTTTTAAGTTTTGAAAAACCACTTAGAGATCACCACAATCATCCATATTTCACTTGCTTTATCACCTTTTCATCATCTCACATTAGGGAAAGATAAATCCAAAAACAAACTTAAAAAAAAAAACTAAAAAACGACAAAAGACTAAGGAAATGGTTATCTAGTACATATAGTACACTTCACTTCGTCAGTTTACGAACCCCGAGTTGACATTATAAATAGCAATTTAGATCACACTAAATTGACCAAACAGCACCTTGGCTAGTGAGAGCCACCCTTCATACACACACAAGTTTACAATTTATATTAAAAATTACAATATCACGGATTATTTCAACATCCACAATATTCTACATAAATTTCTCAACATGATCCTCTCCAAAAATCTCTCTACATGATCTTCTCCAAAAAGCTCTCTACATGATCTTCTCCACAAAGCTCTCAACGAATTCCTAAGATTTCTCACAAACGTGATTTTTCAAGCTTTTAATCCTTAGAAAAATCAATATTATCCTGCCTTTTTGACAATTGTGCCTTATAGAACTTGTTCTTGTGCATTTTTAGGAGGATGGGTCGATGCTCTTGCATCGAACTCCCAAGGTACAAAAGATTATGACCTCCTGGTCATATGCATCTAGTCTTCTTATAACAGCTTTAACTCATGAGCTACAACATGCCTCTGCAGTAACAAGTCTCCACCTTGCTACATGATACCTCATAAAACTTTCTCCTAAGTTTGGGATATTGGCATCTTCCTGGTTCTCTTCTCTGGAACCTTACGAGCGCTCCTTGCTCTAGGCTGTTGCAAATATTCTTACCCTCCTCTACTGCCACCTGCATAGGGAAAACAAATATCTTACAAGATCTTTAGTCAAGTTGTACCTTATTCCACTACTTCTTCTCTAGACTAAAAGTAGAAATATTATGTGCTTTGATACTGCTTGATGAAATGATTTATGGGGGTCTAACATTTTCATTTTTCCTATTGGTCTCAATCCTGGACTTGTGGGTCATAGCCCATGAACTTGTTCGCGATCTTTCAAATACTCCATCATGTAAAATAGTATGTATATTCTCACATCAGTTTACTCGCAACATTAATTTCCAAATCTCTTAACTCGTGGCTTTCATCATTATTTCACCTATAAAGTGAATGTGGCCCCTGAAACACATATACAATTCCTCCCATAAAACACACTAACCAGATCATGCAAACACGATTTATATATAGTTAAAAAACACATGCAAAGATAAAATATGTGCACACATTTACATCACACGGGACTCTAATTTCATTACATTAATTCACTAAACTATTACATGGCACCTTGGCTAACCAGATATTCGTTCTAATGACCACCCTTCATACACACAAAAGTTTACAATTTATATTAGAAATTATAATATCATGGATTATTTGAAGATCCACGATCTTCTCCATAAAGCTATCAACATGATCGTCTCAAAAAATATCTCTACATGATATTCTCCACAAAGCTCTCAATGAATTCCTAAGATTTCTCACGAATGTGTTTTTTCAAGCTTTTAATCCTTTACAAAATCAATATTATCCTCCCTTTTTTACAATTGTGCCTTCTAGAACTTGTTCTTGCAGATTTTTTAGAAGATGGGAAAACGATTTTGGGGGTTCTTTGTTTTCAATCTTCTTATTGGTCTCGATATTGGACATGTGTGTTATGGCCCACTATACTCTATTGAGAAATGTAGCTAGTATCCTTCTTCATAATTACATTTGAGTCATGATGTAATGTATTTGTCAAAAAGAAAGAAAAGAAAATTTATTGCAAAATAAAATTGTTTATAAACATGGGTTTCATGCTTTATTTATTTTATTTCTAGGTCAAAGCCTCCATTTAAGGCTTCTAAGGTTTGTGTCATAAGTCCTTTTCCATGACATCATGTAATAGATCCTTCTTGGGATTTGTATGTGAACAAAGAAATTTATTTTTGAGTAAAAAATGTATTTTATGCCTCCTCCACCAACTCGACCTGCACTCCAGTCATGTCGGCCTCATTGAAGGAATTAGACCTCACAAAAATACTATAACAACAGTGCCATTTGACCTATTTGAGTATCCATATGTTGGGTGTAACCCAACTTGGCCTAGATTTTGGTGAAGACTCTGCATTTTGTGGAGCAGAGTGTGAAGTAAAAATGCATCAGAGCACAAAGTGAACCATGTAGTGGAGTAGCAGAGCACCAAGTGGACCACGCAGTAGATATACTGCACGGTGTGGGGGCTTCGAGGTGGATCGAAGACCCTCCTTTTTGTGAAAAAAAAGTAATATTGTAAAAGATGAATGTTTTTCTGATCATAGTAGCTTGTATTAGGGGAGTCCATGGTATATGGACCATGGTATTTTGTTGATATATCCCTTGGTCTAATAATATATATAGGGATCAATAATAAAGAAGAGAATAAGATTAGAATCACATCTTGAATTGAAAGGTTGTATCTTTTTTATATGTAGTTTAGGAAAGAAGGCAACGCTCTGCAGCTGAGTGCGCAAAGGCCTGAGTCCGCGGCTGAGTGCCCAAACAACCTGCAGCTAAGTGCGCAGGCCAAGAACTGTTTGTTGTACAAATTTATTATTATAAGCAATAGTTCTTGTGGACGTAGTCCCACATTGGGATGAACCATGATAAAATTCGTGTCTTCATGTGTATATTTTCTTTTTATCTGTTATAGTGTAGCAGTGTATTACAGTTTCATTTTATTATAGTGCAATGATGATTATGGGTTTATATGATATGTTTATGCGATTAAATAAATGCGGTGAAGTAATCTATGCATGTTAAAGATAAAATAATATAATAATAACACATCGCATTATCCCTCAAGGCTACAGAAACCTGGTTCAACATCCTCCCATAGTCACTTCGGTTAAGACTGTGATCTGCTTGTAGGTCGTTGTCGAAAGGGAAAATGATTAAGGGTTTTGTTGGTGTGCAGTATAGATCGAACCTGGGTCAGCCCAACCAAAAAACAGCAAATAGTTTCATTTCTGGGACCGATATCTGTTTAAGGGATATGTTTATGTGGCATCTGTTGAAGAAGCAAGATTGGCTAGAATCGAAGGAGTGAGAATTTGCGGATCAAGAGAACAAAAACCCTCACCTGAAGTCTAAAGTTTTGTTACAAAGGTATATTTTCACAGATCAATATGAATTTTTCTTCGCATCATTTCTTATTGAACTGTACAAGTGGATATCAAGGTTGACTAAAAGAAAGACCTATTTTAAAGGTGGAGAACCTACGATGTGGACTCATGAATTGGTACAAGGACTCAAGAGCACTAACAACATGATTTCAAGGGATGTCAATTTCTAGATTGATATTATCTTGGGAGGATTTATTACTGAGTTTGTAGTATACCAGATTGTGTTCTACATCGAAGCAGAATGACAATTCTTCAAAGGACTGCAAGGTAAGTATTTGAAATCTTTGAAACTCTGGATTAAGATGGTTCTATGTGAAAAGGGATTTTTACGGATACAACCAGATTTCTAGTTTTCTTATGTTTGGAAGAAAAGAGAATAAATCTGAGCAAGAGATTGGAACTAAACGAAGTGGAAAAAGATATAGAATAGACACTAGAAAGAGAACTAGTGGAAAATATCCAAAGGCCTTTGTAGAAACTTAATATAGTCCTCTTTTGAGTGAATTTGAAAGTGAAAGGGAAGATAGCCACCCTGATAAGCCCCTGGTAGCTTCACAGTATTTTCCTTCCATGCCTAAGAGTTCCCAGAAGCCAGAATCCAGCAAGAGCCATGGTATTTTTTACTCTCCCCCTCCTTCTACCCCTCCTACCCCCCATACCCCTCCCCTTACTTCTCCCCCTCCCCCTCCAAGAATAAATATGGATGATGATATTAAGCTGCATATTTTCAAAGGAACTTGAATGAAAGATCCCGAGAAGTTTTGGTTTTTATGTGAAGTTGTATGGACCGTGATGCAGATCAACAATGAAAATATAAATAAAGAACAACTCATTATGATGCTTCGAGATATAGCATTGACATGGTATATGAAGTATTCAAATAATCAGATCAGAACATTCAAAGATATTAAAGCAGTGTTGATAAGAGAATTTAAGAAGCCAAAATTTGAGTTGTAGTGCATCATTGAGTTGAAAGAAATTAAACAGAAACCTACTGATTCTGTTTGGGAATTTGATCAGAGATTTAAGGAATTGTTAGATCAAGTGAACTTCAAAAGAGATCTGCAGCAACATCAAGAATCGTTTATAGTTTCTTTGTTACCACATATCAGATTACCATTGATGCAACAAAAGTAACAAGTCAAGCCAAAGCTTTGCAAATTGCGATGAAATTGGAAGCTTCGTCTATAGGAGATACTAATGCAGGTATGCAAAAAATTTAGAGTTAGCTGGCGAACCTAACGCTATAGATACAAGATATCAAGAAAGAAAAAGAAGTCAGAGAAGAAGTATGGCGTATAAAGTGCAGATCGGAGGGTCATTCTAAAGAACAATGTCCTATCTTTAGGGATTACATGGCTAGTGGGACACCAAATCCCTTAAATGTAGGATCCAGCCTGTGGTGCGAGATATGCAAGACAAGAGGCCAAAATTACTCAGAAGATTGTTACCTGTTATATAAACATGTGCAGACTCCAAGGAACTTATATTGTAAATTTTGTAAATCAGTAGGACATGATGAGAATAATTGTCGAGCTTATGTAATAATGATGGAGCATAGTGCTAAAACTTATAGAATGCAAGAAGAAGAACATGGACATGAAGGCAGTGGAAAAGGTCGAGGAGGCTACCAAGGAAGAGGTCGAGGTGCTAGAGCTGGTCGAGGACGTGGACAGATCATTTTCTATAATTGCGGCCAGGCAGATCATTTTGTGAGAGATTGTCAAAACCCTACTATGACATGTAAGTACTGTAAATATTTTGACCATGTTATTGAAGAATGCCTTGTACTTATGGAAAACATGCAAGAAGAAAGGAAACAGTAGCTGACACGGAATATTCAAATGATGACCACTAAAATAAGGAATGATGAACCATGAATTAGTATTGTTACTAGAAGTGGAGTTGCGACCAAAATTGATAAAGAAAATGAGGAGAAAGAATTTTAAAGTACATGGGTTAGAAAAACTATTGAGAAAGCTTTTCTTTTTTATATTTAGAAGAAAAAAGAAGTAATTGTGGAAGAAAAGTGAAGCTTTATGGATGTTGGAGCTTCGACCTCCAGTGCACAACTAAAGTAGAAAACTAGTTGTGACATGTCATCAACTTTGACACATAATCAAGCTTATATGCAGAGCCGAGCTTCGACATAGGACCAGGAGTCAGAAAATCAAGGAGGTGATTTAAATTATTTTTTGAAAACTTGTATGAAATTATTAAAATATCAAAAGATTGTAGAAGGGCTTCAGCAGTTGATAGATTCTTGTGCATCAAAAGAAGCACCGTGAGGTAAGATGCACGCAGTGAATAATTTGAATCAACAGAAGAGAATAGGAAGAGAAATTAGGCTTAGTGTGCAGATAGGAGAATATGAGATGGATCAAGATATTCTAGATCTAAGATCTTATGCTAATGTTTTGACAGAGTAGACATGGGAATTAATGGGTAAGCCAAAGCTATAGTGGTTGCCTATTCAGTCAAGGATTGCAAATCAGCAAAAATTCTTCCCCTTAGGAAAACTACCAGGTGTAATAGTGAATATTAAAGGAGTTCGCACCATTGTTGACTTTGAAGTAATAGAGATCGTTGATGATAGTAACCCTTATCTTGCATTGCTTAGACTTGACTGGCCATTTGATAATATGGCCATAATTAATCTGAAGAAGAGACAGATGATATTTGATGGAAGCAATATGAGAGTAATTGTTCCCTTGGATCCATCAGAAGGAGTAAGATATACAAAACCAATTAGAGAAGAATATTGCACAACAAATATACACAATATCTATAAAATGACCACCAAGGAACAAGATTTTGTTAACCCTACTACAGAGGGAAAGATAACTTGGGAGCATGACAGTTCTTGGGCATTAGACTCGGAAGAAGAATTGGGGAATTGGCAGAACAATCTATGTGAAGTATCTACAAGACGTTGTGCAAGAATTTCCAAATCAGTTTGTTGCATGACATCTTAGGTATGTAACATGCCTTCTTATGATGGCTTAGGTGATGTGAATATTTTTCTTGATGAATATGAGGAACAGGTTCCAGAAAGTCAAAGATTGTTAGCCTTGGATATAGCCCTAAAAGCTACTCCTGCTAGATGGTGGGGTGCACACAAGAAGAATATAGAAGGCTGGAAGGAATGTCAAAGATTGATGTGAATAATATTTGGTCAGATAAATACAGAGATGGAAATAAAATACGATGGTCAAACTAATCCTAGGGAGCATATCCAGTTATGTACTACATCATGGAAGGAGATTTCACAACAAGAATGGGTACATGGATTAATTCATTCATTAGAGACAATCCCTAAGAACTAGTACTTAGAAACAGAGCTTCGACATGGTATAATAAACTGGGCAGGTGTGGTTGATGACTTCAAATTAACATTCATCTTTGAGGATGATTTTCCATACATAGATTTGGCTCTTCAGACATTTAAGAAGAATATCTTTTAGAATGCAACCCCATTGACATGGCAGAAACCTGATTAGGCTACGCAGATAGAAAATGCACTAGAATGCTATAACCTTATTGCAGAAGAGGAAGAAGATCCTCGCAACATCGACATAGCATAATCAAAATGATATCGTGAAGTAAATGGACCTGAGTTAGAGATACCAGATATAACGAAGCCACTAAAGACTAAGAAGGTGAACATAGGATTAGAGAAGGAACCCAAGTTTGCAACAATAGGAGATTATTGGGATGAAGATACAACTAGTAAATTTACCGAGTTACTCCATGAGTATTAGGAATTGTTTCCCACTAAGTTTTCAGAAATGAAGGGTATAGTAGGAGATCTAGGAGTTATGAAGATCCCCTTTAAACCTGATGTGAAGCCATTCAATCAAAGACCTTATGGATTGAACCCAAACTATAAGGAGAAAGTGAAGATAAAGCTTGATAATATGATGATGACACGAATTATTGAACTAGTAGAAGAGTCAGAATGGGTGTGTCCTATGGTGGTGCAAGAAAAGAAAACTCAAGGAGAAATTAGGATCTGTGTTGATTTGAGAAAATTGAATGATGCATGTTTACATGATCCTTTTTCTACCCCCTTCACATATGAAGTGTTAGACAATGTAGGAGGTCAAGAAGCTTATTCATTTATAGATGGATTCTCAGGTTATCACCATATTAGAATTGCACCTGAAGATCGGCATAAGACCACATTTGCTAGAAAATGGTGCTCATATAAATACACAGTAATGCCTTTTGGATTAAAGAATGCCCCTGTTATATTTTCTAGAGTGCTGGTTGCAGATTTTAAGGAATATATACATAAATTTTTGGAGGTATATTTTGATGATTGGACAGTATTTGGGTTTTTAAGCAAACATATTGGAAGTTTAAGAATTATGCTTGAAACATGTAGACAATATCAGATATCTTTGAACTTAAAGAAATGCATATTTTGTGTACCTTTTGGTATATTGTTGGGACATATTGTTTGTAAGCATGCTTTAATGGTGGACCCTGCTAATATTGCTAGCATTGTGAACTTGCCTCCACGTAAGGTAGTAAGACATCTTTGCACTACATTGGGACATACAAGGTATTACAAAAATTTTATCAAGGGGTATGCTCAGATTATTGCGCCTATGGAGAAATTATTGAAGAAGGATGTAACTTTTCAATGGGACAAAGAATTTCAAAAGAGCCTCAACATACTGAAGGAAAATATGGTAGCTATGCCTGTACTAGTGTTCCCTTATTGGAATAACGAATTGCATGTCTATGTGGATTCCTCTTGTATAGCTTTGGTAGTAGTACTGGCACAACCTGGTGCAGGAGAGATTTATCACCCTATAGCTTTTGCAAGTAGGAAATTATCTAAAGCGGAAAAAAAAAATTATACCACTACAGAAAGGGAAGGACTAGCTATGGTGTATGCTTTGCATAAATTTAGACACTATTTGTTGGGATCACACTTTAAAATGTTCATAGATAATTTTGCATTGAATTATTTGGTTAGTAAACATGTATTAGGTGGAAACATTTGCAGATGGTTATTATTATTCTAGGAATATGACTTTGAAATCATTGTTAAACTAGGAAGACTGAATGTAGGACCTGACCATTTGTCAAGATTGAAAACAGGTTAAGAACCAACCAGCACAGAAAATAAACTCCCTAATGCGCAGTTATTTGTAATCAGAGTTGCAGACGACCATTTTGCAGATACTATTAGGTTTTTGAACAAAGGAATGGATCCCTTAGAATACACTATGTAGTAGAATAAACAATTAGTGTTTAAGGCAGCTAACTTTTCATTAATAGCTGGACAATTATATAAGATGGGACCTGATGAGATATGTTGGGTACCTGAATTACAATTCAATTGAACTCCTTCAACACTTAATTTGTCAAACCAGGGCTATGTAAGCTTTGAGGCGTAGCACAAGAAATGCCAAAGATTATGGAATCAACTTCTGCCAATCCTACTTCTGATCTAATAATTAAATCATGTAGAACCAACAAACAATAAATCACGAAGAAAACCTTTCAAAAAAATGACACCAAGCCACTCTGGGTACTGGATCCACTCAAGAAAAATACTCGCCAAAAAATTTGATAATATAACAAATCATGCCTTGTAGTCAAACTTAAAATGACATCAAAAATCAAAATTATGTTCATGTGGTTGAATTCCAATGCTTAGAAAATAAAAAGAAATGATAATCTCTTATGTTATTAAATTTGCTTCTTGTACCAAAAAGTTCTCATTTCTGTACTAGAACATTACATTCCTATACTAGAATGGGTCCTTTCTCGCAACAGAATACTCTGTTCCTATACTAGAACATTATATTCATGTACTGGAACACTTTTTTCCTGTACTGGAATGCTATGTTCCTGCACTAGAATAGATTCAAATGTGACAATCCTTCATTCCTAAATTAACGTGCCAACATAGTAAACTATAAAATAACAAATGCAGGAAGGAAACTTCAACTTGAGAAATAATGAAAACAACCCAAATCGACTGCAAACTTTCAATAAAAACAAACTGCAAAGATTCAAGGAAATTCTCACACTTGCAGAAATGATAAATTCATGCGTTGCAATAAAATATCACCATTCAAAGATTTAAACTTAAACCCTTCCTAAATCTATTTCATCATGTGACATATATATATTATGTATCAGATCGACTGTAATCACATGAAGTCTGCAAACTCAAGAAATATCATTAATGATTACCGTAGTTAACAATATTTGATTACAGTCATTCATGGATATTGTAACAACTTTAAAATCATATACAGAGAAATCATCACATAGCTACACTTTGTATTTCAACTAGGGTGCACTTTACCATAAATAAAATAAGCAGGATTTAATGCATCAAAGCATGTAACCCTAACTACTTCCAGAAATGATTCAGGAATTTTTCTCAAAAAATAAAATCCATGCTACAATGTTTAAGAAAGAATAGAAATGTTGAAACTGGGTTAAAACACTCAACGCACACATAACTCCTTAGATCTGAGATCACACATAAAATAAAGGCATTCACAAAACATTCAACACACCTGTAAACTCGAGTGGAAGAAAATCACTCTTGTGCAAAACAATATTACTGCATCTAAACACACCGAGATAATATTGGGGAGAATGAGCTGGGTTGGATGGGACCTAACCAATCAACTCATTTCCCTTCACGAAAAGTTTAAACTCAAATGAACGAAGGGATCATTACAAATATTAAGAGGAACAATGAATGAATGAAACCAACATCAACTCCTTCTTTATTAAAAAATCTCTGTAAATACACATAGTAAAAACCATAGATCCAACCCCAGAGGGTCAGGGAGATACAATATTTCAAATATTACAAAACAATATCAAAGTCTCTTCCAGGTATCACTAACAAAACCTATCTAATAATCCCTAATTTATACATAAATTTTCAGCTCTTGGCTGCAATAGACAACTTAATAGGAAAACGCAACAAATCATAACCGATCTCTATCTTTGGAATCTTCGTAACGCTCCAAGCCAGATACAGGAAGTGGAACAAGCCCCCAACGGCAAGTGCGTGCTAACCTTAACAGCTGTGATATTTTGGAGTCAATCTGGAGTGAATCAACCAGTTTTCCATCTGGTACAGGAACTGCGGAGGGTACAAGAATGTCGAATCCTGCACCAACCAACTCCGACTTCAATTAATGAAAATTCTTCATCATGCCCTTAAATAAATGAAAAATAGATAAGTTACAAGGAAATATATGCCTGTTTAACCTCTTTTATTATTAATAATCCCATATAATCCATTCCCAAGAAAACCATAACAAGGAACCAAGAACCATGTGTAAAAGGGTTAATTTAATTGTAAAACAGGGGCTAGGGCAGCATGATTTAGGATAAAGTTAGGGTTAAAAGAAAACAATTATGGAAACCAACATCCCCCTCATTTCCTTGTGTGTCCTCACACAACCAATAACCTCTGTAAAAAACAAAATTGAAAATTGATTTCTGAATTTGAATATTGATTCCTAACCCTTCTGCTTTCACCTTCTTCACATAGACCTTCCTTAGGCACTTAGCCAATTTCCTCATGTGGGCTTTCAAATGGGCTGCATGAAATTTCCACTTCTTGACATGTTGCTTCCATTCAGACATTGCCTCCATTAATTCTCCATTTGTGCCTTTTAATGTAGTATTATGTTCTATGATGCATCTATTTAGAACTTCTAGTTCATGCATGTGTTGCTTCAACTCCTAAATTTGACTCATCCTATCACTAGAGGTAGAATCTCTCTCTTCGTCTTCTTCCTGCACTATTGATTTCTCGGCCACTAACTCATGAAAAACATCATCATTTTCTCCTTTCTTCTCCAACTCCCGCGTTCCAGGACTAAGAGGGACATTATCTTCAAATTTCTCTACAGTTTGTTCCTTTTTCTCCTCTTGCCTTATTTCCTGTTCATGTATCATATTTTTCTTCTTAGCTTCCTTCATCAAGGATGAAAGAGGAATATCATCCTTTTCCTCAATGTAACCTAGACTGAAAATCAAAGTACCCATGACTGCCACATCTGCTAATATTGAAATATCATTTTGCATCGTCACATTCTCTGCAAGGGTTTCAATAGGAGGGGATCCAGGAGAGGCACACCCCTCGGAGTCATAAATAATCTCAACTATGGTAGTCGACCCTTTACTTAAAGAAGCATAATTCATTTTCAATGAACCCTGAGTGATCCTACAGGAAGGTCCCGATTTTTTGGCATTTCTCTGTTCCTTCTTGCTCAACTTCGGCTCCTTGGACTGGGGTTCACCAGTCTTCAATTTTCCCTTCTTGGCACCTTTTGAAAGTGGTTTCTCATCCTATTGTTGGATGACCCTAGGCTTAACCACCATTTTTCTTCCTTTCTATGATTGACCCTTACTACGATATCTTTTCGTGGTGCTTTTACCCTGAAACGATTCCAAAAATGCTTCCCATGTAGTACCCCTATTTTCTTGCTCTTTTTCAACCAGAATCTTGATCAAACAATAATGACACAATTTAAACCCTATCTGGTCCTTTCGACTCTTTCGCACGCTCTTAGACATTTTGTCTAAACTCTTTAGCGGAAAATGAGGGAAATTAATCAACTTACCCGATTCTAAATGTAGCATAAGTCAAATATGATAAATGTAAGTCAGCGAATACCTCCCCTCACAGGTGAGGAATTTTGAAGAATATATAACAAATGTCACCATTTTTCAGCCACTATGTTTCTCTGCACTCCAACTTCTAGTCCACAGTATAATCATCTTCAATAAAAAAGCGATGCCATGCACCTTTTTCCACTTCTTCTTTCTTGAGCCACTTCTCCCTTGTAGCTGGGAGTTCGGTAGCTTGGGAAATAGAGTGCTTTGTCACTTGAAATTGTAGGGAACCTATAGTGGCCATCCTCCCATCAAAATTCTGTGTGAATTCTTGGGCCACAGCAAAATCATACCCATCAAATTTGAGTAGGAAGGGAAGAAATCCAGTCTCTTGCAACAGAGGAAATCTTCCCTCATACTCCACTATCCCCTCCAACTCCTTCATTGACCAAGGCTCAATTCGTACCGGTGCCATGATGCTCAAGGATTGCAACTATTCCCAATATTTTGCGAAATCACAAGGAAATCCTTCTCGACATATAATTTATGAATTCAGAGGGTGCACTCACGATCAATGATTTAAATTGCATGCATCTATTCCCTAATTCATTATCACAATGTCTTGCCCACTTGCACCGGTCATTAAAACGACTGCCTCCCTGTCAATGAAAATTTGATTGGAAAGGCCGTGAATTTGGCATGGTTTCCAAGGAAAGTGGGCTAATAATGGTTAAAGACGTTGATTACAATGGTTACGATTTCAAGAAAGGAATGTATGGTTCGCACATGATTAAGGCCGAATCATTAAAAGGTGACAAGGTTCAGATATAATTAATAGGTGATGAAGCGATATTTTACACATGTACCTAACCCTCATCGTGACTTTAGTTGGAGATGGTGGCACTTTGTTAGAGTGAGGTTAGTTAGGCTTATAATATCTCTACACTTTAAACATTAATTTCTTTTTAGGCTATGACACTAATGTCATTAAAACATAAATACAACAGTTATGTCTTCCATAAATAGCCATCATATCTTTAAATGAAAGTTGAAGTCGATCTACTGATGCCTAGTTTTATAACAGAATTCCTTCACTACGACAAGGTCCCTGCACTCGAACCCAACTTCCTGTACCGAAACACCAGTGTTCCTGCACCAGAGTGTTGTGATTCATGTACAGTGGTTCATGTACTGCATCAAAGGATCCTTACACTTATGATAAAGCAATCTTAATAAAATTATATTTGTTATAACAGGTTGGATTTACAAATAAGTTGTATAATTAAATGAGTTTCTTTTATCGCTAGGTTCCAAGTGTCACTGTGCTTTTTTATATGATCAAGTAAGGTCTTCAAAAATTTATCAGATCCTGCAAAATTCATGAAGGAAGAAAAGCGGGACAGGGGTATTTAGAAAGGGAAGGAAAATTATTAAGGGCACTTAGCGTGAGATAAACCAATCCAAAGGGATATAATAAAATTTGAATGGGAACAAATTTCAGGGTTAAGAGTGAGAAACATAAATTAGGACATGAAACTTGAAGAATAAGAGGGGTATTTCAATCTAGGAGAAAAGAAGAATTGGAAGGAAAATTAAGAAAAGGGAATAAGATTAAAGGCAGAGTATTTACCTCAATCAACAAATATCTCTGCCAAATAATGTTGTATCCCAAATAAATTAACTATAGTGGGAGTTTTGTGTCACTTTGTACGAAATTTTCCATGTCGATTTCCCTGAACTTGGATAAGGGCTCGATTCTTCCAGCCATTCTGTTGTCACCAAAAAGCCTTTCAGAAACTTGCTTCTTCTTAATGACAATCAACATTTATAATAATTAAGTAACATCCCTTTTTATTAAAAAGAACTGATCCACCTGCCAGCATGTTGGTTTTCAAGCAAACCCTTCCATGACCATGTTAACAAGCTGATTTTCACAGTCACAGGTAATATTTTTTTCAATTTGTTATTTGTCTGTTTTTTTTTTTTCTTGGAAAAGAGAAATCAAATTCATAGTAGGTTAGCATCACCACCTACTATCCTTAATTATGGTTGTTGTTGTACTTTTTGTATGAATTTTTCTTTGGTGGTGGGATGAAAGTACATTTTAACTCTATGTCCATTCACAAGGAAAATTGATTCTTGTCCATCAATGGTCTTAATAACTACCGCTCCATTTTCAAAAAAATTCACTACTTCATATGGCCCCATCCAGCGTGTACAAAATTTCCCCTTAAAATGTTTGAATTTAAAATCATAAAGGAGTACCCAATTACCTGGTTGGAACAACCTCTTCTTAATCAACCTGTCATTTCCATTTCCTCTGCTATTGTTGCATCAATATATTATGTTGAACAACATCCCTTCTGATTTCATCAAGTTCATTCAGTTTTTAAATATGTTGTTGTTGTGCTTTCGAGAGATCCAATCCCAATTGGACTACAGTTCTAAAAGTTTTAATCCGAAATTCAATCAACAACATGACCTACTTTTTGTACACCATCTCATAAGGTGTATGGCCCTCACTATTCCTCCAAGTAGTTATGTAAGCCCACAATGCCTCTGGTAATATATTCGCCTAATATTTCTTATGAAGATTCATTGTTATTGTTATAGACATTTTTGTGCCTAACAGCATGGAGCATGAAATGTCAATAATCTGAGGGATCCAAAGTCCCTAAACATTTTGTTCTTACCCTTAGAGGAACAAGGTCAGCAAACCACAGCACTGAAAATCAGTTCTCCACCTGAAAACACTCAAAAACAAGCTATTTCTGGATCATGTCAGCTGCTCCACTGAGCATCTGCGCTGAATGTCAACTGCTCCACTCTGTACCTGCGCTGAATGTCAAATCTAATGAAGGCTACCTGCGCTGGGCGAGATTGGCCAAGTGGCACAGTCATTCTGCAAGGTGTCAATTGCCCAGGAAGCTTCCAAACTAACACTTGGGTCAAGGAATTCGCCTTGTGATGAGTAAGAGGGTCTTGATCTCCAAGTGGAAGCAAGAATCTCCAAGTGGACTCAAGAACTGAAGATTAACTAAAGTGGGAGAGGACACTAGTCAGCTTCATGTCAGTCTCAAGCTGACTCATCCTTTCTCCAAATCTCCTATATATAGAGCTCTCTCATGAGGTCTCAGGGGGCTGGAATTTTGTGCAAGTAAGGAAGTGCTGTTGGTTTGTGTATAGAACTATTGGGTGATTGCTTTGAAGGAGGTGAAGAGGAGATTTCTTTCTGCTGGGAGGTGTTGCTGGATTGGGCCTCTTATGGTTGTAACACTCTCAGAACTTTACTTCTTCCATTAATAAAGCATTTGAGGTTCTTCTATATGCATGTGTCTCTATGGCGAATCGATGCTTGTATATTTGATTTATTCTAATCCTTGAATCAGTTATGGATGTATGCTTCTTGTAGTTTCCCTTTCTTGTGCTTTTGCAGGATCTTTGTGTAGCTGGGCCAGTTAAAGAGCAAGGAGCTGGGAGCAAGCAGCAAAGAGGGAAGATTGGATCAATCATTAGCAGAAGATAACGGTTAGTGGATCTCTTTCTCCTCTCTCTTACATCTCATAAAGAAGTAATCTTAGATAGCTTTGCATTCGGTTGTTGCTGAGGTACTATCACCCTTAGAGTGGGATAGGGTCATTCCGTATTGGATACTTTTCCCAACAACAAATTGGCGACTCCGCTGGGGATCGTATCTTATTGGTTGTTTGTGTTTTTTGCTATTCATTTCATAAACAAAGGGAGTACCGAATCGAACTGTATTTGAATCATTCAAATACAAAGTAGAGGGCAGCTACTCTAGCTCAGTTTCTGGGCAAGTTTATGATTTGAAGAGCTGATCCACAAGGACTCTAATAAGCTCTTAGTGATAGCTTTTCATCTTCCTTGTCATCCCTTAGTGTGTCCTTGACTGATAGCTTCTGATTTGAGCAAAAACTGTGAATTTTTGAGTAATCTATGACCCGGAAACCACCAGAAACGAAAGTTTCGTTCTTCAGTGCAGGCTGTACAAAGGCTGTTTGCATTTCAGCGCAGTTCCCGAAGGGGCTACCTGCGCTGAAGGTCAAACAGGCAGTGTTCCACCTACGCTGGACCAGTCCTGCCTTGTGCTACTGGGGTTTCCTGCTGGTTCTTGCCTTGTTTTCACTCTTGTTTTTGTTGTTTGTTACCAGTCAGTGCGCCTATCTGAAACCAACTTTCCTTGTCACTATTCCGCCTCAGTTGTATAAAGAAACTGTGTTTGTTCTTTGTGTATTTCTTATACATTTACAGTTTCCCATAACGAAAAGTGAACTAGTCTTGCTGTGACCTCTTAGATCTAGACCTATGATAAAGTGTCGTTTTGATCTTAGAGTTAGTTTATTTGCTGTTCATAGCTGATTGAGCTTTTGCTTTCATCATTTGGTTTGAGTTTATATATTTCTAGTGTCGAAACAAGTAAATCTTAAGGTGTCTTTTGATTTTGGACAAGCCTGTTTGCTTTCACTTGAAATTGAATTCAAAATTATACAACAGCTTTCTTTTTGTGTTTCACCAACATTAAGAAAGAGAAAAGAAATACTTGCATTGTGCATGTGCATTATGACAACTTGCATGTTGATTTAGGAAAATGCATTAGTGTGTGCTCTATGATCTGTGTGAAAAGGTGTTATCTTTCTTTTCCCTCAGTAGTTAAGGTTTTCAAAGTTGAAAGATTGAAAAGCTTGCTTATCATCTTAGACTGCATTTAGGAGTGTTATCATACATCTCGTGGTGATCCATAAAGGCAAACTGCTAAACAAGATCAACCTTAAAATAAATTGAATTTACATAACAACGCATTGAAACATAACGCAAACATCTAGAGGTCTAAGCTAGAGACGTGTTCCGGCGTCGTTAAACGTGATATCTTAGTGTTGAGTGGTTGGGTGATTCCTCCACGGTGAAGCGATAAGTATCAATACGGACTTGTGCTCCCACGTACCGTCGCGTATATATTGGGAGACCCCTATAGGAATAAAGCCTTTATCCAATAGGAAACCGTGTCGGCCGCCCTACTGATCGCAATGCAGTGAACACAGCATTCACGAAGATCGACCACTCGTACCGTAAAACGTATTCTGTGGTTTTGCGAAAAGTTTGGCACACCCTCTGCCTAGAACTCCAGAGCAGTTTCTTTTGGCCTTTTTCAAACTCTATAACTGAAAAAGTCCATCCGAGCATTTGTCACTTCGGGCTCGTTAAAACATCGAAGGAGACTAGAGTCATCTTTAGCTTTTTCTCGACTCTTAAAAAGTGAAAAAGCAAGTTGTGTCTAAGCGTCGTTATAAAATTTATTTTAAACGGAACATAATCACCTCCTATTCCCACGTTGATCTTAAGTTGAGAACATGGAACGCCCCAACCAAGGAACTCCACATGATGGAAATCCTAGTCCATTCTCCTCTTGGGGAGAAGTCGGTGCGCCCCACATGGCCACATTGTCGCTTCCAGGACTAACAATTGGCCTGCCTATTTGGCTATTCTCAACTAATGTAGTTCAGACCACCATGGTTCCTGAGCAGTCGAGTCAACAGTTAGATCAGTCTAGAGCTGCCCACCAGCCTTCTACTTCTTATAACTCTTCCTCTAATCCTTCATCTTCACAAGGTGGGGCTGGCAAAAGCCAAGCTCCCATGGAGAAGAAGGAGAAGAAGAAGAGAGAAAGGAAGAAGAAGGAGCCTAAGGCGGCTGGGGGCAAGCAAAAGACATCTGACAAAAACCCACACACAGCACAGACCGGGCCTAAATCGCCATGCGTCATATGTAGAGGAGACCACTTCCATAGAGATTGTCCCTGTATTCCCCGGATACTAAGGGACTGGTCCCCTCGGTTGCACAATTCGGGAGCATCAACCTCTGATAGCCATGTTGATTGCTTACCGTCAACCAGCGAAAGTGAAGGTTCAAGACGAAGAGGGGGAGCAAGATCCCCCTGCAGACTGTGTGAAGGCGGTCACGCCATCCACCGTTGTCCCTTCTTAGACGAAGCGAAGAGAGTTTTGGAAGATCGTCCGGTTTCACCGGTAATACTTCCTCCTGGATACAAAAAACTCGTGCCAAGTCCTTCGTTGGTTGAAAATACAGCTGGCCTGCTCAAGTGGTCAGCTGAAGCGTCAGTCATTGAAAATGAACCTATTGAATCCAGACCAGACGAAAGTCTAAAGGTCGATACGGCAGTTGACCCGGTTCTTCCTTCAGAGGTTTCATCCTCAAATGACACCGTCACTGAAGATTCATCTTCAAATGACACCCTCACTGAAGAGAATAAGGATGACACCATCCAGATTCTTTTCATCAACACAGATTCTGATGAGCATCAGGGCAATGCGCCCATTCCTTTATCGCAGGAAGGAACATCGTCAGGATCGTATCCGGCCGTGTATTCGGTCCCACCACCAAGCAACCTGGTTGTGTCCTTTGATTGGAACCAACTAGGCAGACCCCGGTTACCAGCCAGTATACCATTCAGAATCATAGTCCAAATCTACAGAATGGTAATGGCTGGAACTATCATTGATGAAGGGGCATATGTGAGTATCCTTTCCTCTATTGCTTGGAAAGCACTGGGTTCCCCAGAGCTTTTGCCTGAGATAAGAAATCTCTCGGGTTTTGATAAAGGAACCAGTCGACCATTAGGGATCCTCCCCAATGTGCCTGTTACATTGAAAGGGAAGACCGTTCAAATGAACGTGATGGTCGTTCAAGGACCCTTGGATTATAACCTACTCCTTGGACGAGACTATATATATTGCATGGGAGCTATAGTCTCCTCACTCTTTAGAGTAATGTGTTTTCCACACGAAGGAAGAATGGTCAAGCTCGTAGACCAACTTTCATTCCCAGGATCACGCATCGCAAATAGTCAAATACCAACCCTCAATGGTCTATTCACCCAAGAAATGTCTCCACCCCCAGTCCTCCTTCCCGATGAGTGCGAGTGATTCGGAAAGATGGGACTGGAACCCAGGGGGCATGCATCCTGGTCTGCTTCGGGCAGAAGAAACCCTGGGTATAAGGTAAAATTTCCGCGAAAGAATATGACTAGTCCGTACCCCGTCCGAAAGAAGGAAGAGGGGTTGTTCTAGAACAGGATTCTTTTGTCAAGGTTACTTGTTTGACAAAGGTCATTCAACTTTGTCTAAATAGGTAGGCAATGCCAAAGAGATTCCTTTGCGGCAGCAAATTGTAACCATCTTTGGGTAAAAGGCAAGCCTCACCCGTTAAAACAAATGTTTTAAAGGATAAGTAGGGGCAGCCTCCAAAGAAAGAGATTCCTTTGCTGCAACAAATTGTAACCATCTTTGAGTAACCTAATGATAGACATCGCCGAAGAAAGAGTTTCATTTGCGGCAGCAAATAAAACCATTCTTTGGGTAACCAGAAAGAGGCGAGCCTCACCCATCAAAACAAATGTTTTGAAGGATAAGTAGGGGCAGCCTTGAAATTGTATTTTATACCTGGGGGCATGCAAACCTTTTGGAGTGTAAGCAAAGAGCGGTCATTGATCGTTTCCTAACTTACATAAAGAAAGGATGTGGGGCAAAGGTCAAAATTTGCCAAATGAAGAGCATAGCTTATGTGAGGTGCAAGCTCTATAAAAATTGGAATCTTGCAGGAGACATTTCTTATCCTATGACTGGTATATCGAGCAGTTTTACCGCGGAATTTATGCTCGTTAAAAAATAGAAAAGCGAGATCCGAGCAGTTTTAGCGTCATAGTTCATGCTCGTTAAAAAATAAACATAAGCTTTTGAGCAGTGTTTTGGCGCATTCAAGCTCTTTAAAAAAATGAACCCAGTACCGGTAAATAACCATTGTGATCGTAAATTTATTAGCCATAAAAAGCCTTGGTCGTGTTTGCACCTGCCACCTCCATTCCGTTTGGCCGATCATTCACCCCCATATGATTGTTTACCCATTTTGAGGAACAGCTGCGAAGAGTGATTTCACTTAGCCATCCTTGTGACGCTGCCGTGATTGGAAAATTCCAACCTGTAACTGGAATCCGCTGCTATCCCTGTTTATCACTCGTTCCTCAAAAGACGAGTCTTCTTTGAGCTCTTTTCATCTGACTCGTAAACTATGAAAAGTTTGCCGAGTTTTGGCCTTCCAGCTCGTTAAAAGGACCGGAAGAGCTATCCCTCCTCTAGATTTTAATCTTTTTGGACCTGAGGGATTATTGCACAAAAAGGTCGAGCGCTTGTTTTATTCGGCTCATTAAAGTAATCGAAAACTCATCCCTTCTGTAGTGTTTTATACTTTTTCGGACTTAAGGGATTAGATGACGAAAAAGGAATTTTGGAGTTAACTTTTTGTACCTTTTCAGACTCTCTAAAATTGAAAAGGACCGAGTTTTCCTTGTCGTTAGACTCGTTAAAATGATTAAATAGCGACAAACTTGTCTTTAGACGAGAACGAGTTTCCCTATCGCTAGGCTCGTTAAAACATAGCGATGGGCTTGCCCGAAGGGCAGGTTATAGAACAAGCATATGTTATCCTCCTCAAGCTTGACAAAAATAAAGAGGTACTGGTCAGAAATGACTGGGGAAAAATTGGGAGAACCTCAAAGCTTTAATGGTAGCAAGTCGCTCTTGAACATGACACTTTGTCCTCCGTATCACATCGGGTTGGGTTGTTTCATTCACCGGTCTCATCACCATGGTCCTCGCCAAACCATCCACATTTGGGGTAATGCTACCGATCCATCACATCAGTGTCGTTATATGTTCAAGAGATGTTGTTCAGAAAGAGTCAACCGTGTCCCATCCACTGCCATACATTATCCTTCATCCACCCATGATCGCCACCCTGAATCATATTTCACAGATTGTTTTCACCTCCACTAAAATCATTAACTCCGTTCCGTGTCACTGATGTGGGATTCATTAAGGCCCTCCTTTGACGGATCGCTTCTTGTCGACTTCAACTCATTATCCAGGAAGTTGATCTAGGAACAACCCCCCCAGTACTTTGAAGCTTGCATGCCTCAATGGCAAGTTTCTCACTTCCGGCGACAGGTATACATCAATGACCTTCGACCAGAAGATTTTGCGTGGTGTTCGACGTCAAGTCCTTTATTCACACCACGTGAATTGTACTGCAGTACCTTGAGGGTCATTGTCATAATTGGTGATTCCTCTCGCGCTTGTTAACAATTTACATTATTGACCGGTAATCAAGCGATGTCTTTCCATGTTCGACTTCAGCGTAATTCTCACATGGATCGACTTGTACTTAGAGTAAAGATCGAACGAGATTGAAGACCCCGGATCTAGTTTAATCCATCCGGGCTGCGATATATATTCAGGAAATATAAAGACATTTGTTATGTACATCATTGCAATAGATGATCATCCTACTCAAAGGATGATAATTTCAGCAGAGAATTATCAGTCTACCATCAGACGATCGTCTATTCTATGTACCAAAATGAATTTATAAAGCTGAGCATGGGAATGCCCGCCTCAGCTAGATCATGAAAGCAGAATGAAAAATAATGTATTGTATTGTATTTTATTACAGGGCACCTCTCAGCGATTGAATGAACTTCGGATCCTCTTGATAAAGCATTTCACCCGATAAACGACCTCATACTTTAGGGGGCAACTGTTATAGACATTTTTGTGCCTAACAGCATGGAGCATGAAATGTCAATAATCTGAGGGATCCAAAGTCCCTAAACATGTTGTTCTTACCCTTAGAGGAACAAGGTCAGCAAACCACAGCACTGAAAATCAGTTCTCCACCTGAAAACACTCAAAAACAAGCTATTTCTGGATCATGTCAGCTGCTCCACTGAGCATCTGCGCTGAATGTCAACTGCTCCACTCTGTACCTGCACTGAATGTCAAATCTAATGAAGGCTACCTGCGCTGGGCGAGATTGGCCAAGTGGCACAGTCATTCTGCAAGGTGTCAATTGCCCAGGAAGCTTCCAAACTGACACTTGGGTCAAGGAATTCGCCTTGTGATGAGTAAGAGGGTCTTGATCTCCAAGTGGAAGCAAGAATCTCCAAGT
Organism: Pinus tabuliformis; assembly: GCA_031772625.1. NCBI lineage: Eukaryota > Viridiplantae > Streptophyta > Pinopsida > Pinales > Pinaceae > Pinus > Pinus tabuliformis. The sequence goes on from CM062820.1 coordinate 993,740,267, forward strand.
GGACTCAAGAACTAAAGATTAACTAAAGTGGGAGAGGACACTAGTTAGCTTCATGTCAGTCTCAAGCTGACTCATCCTTTCTCCAAATCTCCTATATATAGAGCTCTCTCATGAGGTCTCAGGGGGCTGGAATTTTGTGCAAGTAAGGAAGTGCTGTTGGTTTATGTATAGAACTATTGGGTGATTGCTTTGAAGGAGGTGAAGAGGAGATTTCTTTCTGCTGGGAGGTGTTGCTGGATTGGGCCTCTTATGGTTGTAACACTCTCAGAACTTTACTTCTTCCATTAATAAAGCATTTGAGGTTCTTCTATATGCATGTGTCTCTATGGCGAATCGATGCTTGTATATTTGATTTATTCTAATCCTTGAATCAGTTATGGATTTATGCTTCTTGTAGTTTCCCTTTCTTGTGCTTTTGCAGGATCTTTGTGTAGCTAGGCCAGTTAAAGAGCAAGGAGCTGGGAGCAAGCAGCAAAGAGGGAAGATTGGATCAATCATTAGCGGAAGATAACGGTTAGTGGATCTCTTTCTCCTCTCTCTTACATCTCATAAATAAGTAATCTTAGATAGCTTTGCATTCGGTTGTTGCTGAGGTACTATCACCCTTAGAGTGGGATAGGGTCATTCTGTATTGGATACTTTTCCCAACAACAGTTATGGTAAGAATGGACACTATCACCTTATTAGTAGATTCTACCTGGCCATTTGCCTGCGAGTGTTACAATGTCGATTTTGTGTGCCAAATTTTATATTGATCTATAATACCTTTCACCATATTAGAAGCAAACTAAGGCCCATTTTCAGTAAAAAATTCTCTTGGAACACCAAATCTAGTAAAAATCTCATTAAATAAAAATTCAACAACAACTTTTTCAGTGACAAAAGAAATAGCTCTAGCTTCTACCCATTTTGTTACAAAATATGTACAAACCAAGATATGTATTTTGTTTAAGGATGTTGGAGATACAGGTCCTACAAAATTAATAGCCCATTTTTCAAAGGATTCAATCATGACTTGAGGACACAAAGGCATTTCATCGGTTTGATCAGGTTGGCCCATTCGCTGACAACTATCATAGCACTTGACATACTGTTTGGCATCCTTAAACAAGGAAGGCCAAAAGTAGCCAACGCAGATAATTTTATATGTTGTTCTTTTTTCATAAAAATTGCCCCCACAAAGTTCATCATGGGTAGCTTTCAAGATATCAAACACTTCTTCCTCTCTCACACATCTACGAATAATAAGGCTAGGTCCTATGTAAAAGAGGTCTCCATGAATCCAGGAATATGAAGCACTTTTCTGGATAATTTTCTAGCTCTCTTGAGTGGATAAGTAAGGTGGTATTTTTCCTCTAACTAAATAATTGGCTATATTAGCAAACCATGGAGAATTTGTTGATACAGAAAAATGATGTTCGTCAGGAAAAGAATCATCTACATGAATTATTTCACCAAGATTATTTAATCTAGAAAGATAATCAACTACAACATTTGATTTCCCTGGTCTATCAATAATAGTAACATTAAATTCCTGCAATAAGAGTAACCACCTAGTAACTCTACCACTAGTCAAAGGTTTATTCATTAAGTATTTTATGGCAAAATGATTTCTATGTATAAGCACTTCATAACCCGTGATGTAGTGTCATAATTTGTTAATAGAAAATATCACAACTAAAAACTCTTTCTCATTTACTGTATAATTCAATTCAACAGGTGACAAGTTTTTACTAATGAAGTAGATAGTGTAGGATTGTTGATTTTCTTCTTTTCCTAAGGTTGCACCAATAGAAGTATCTAAGGCATCTGAGGAAATATGGAATGGAAGAGACCAATTAGGCCCCCTCAAGACTGGTGCATGTACTAATTTTTCCTTCAGCTCCTCAAAAGCTTTTTGGTAGGCTTTAGTCCAAGAGAAATCACTATCCTTAGCTAAAAGTCGAAAAAGAGGGGTAGCTATCCTAGAAAAGTTTTCAATGAATCTCCGGTAATAGCCCGCATGTCCAAGGAATCCTCTCACCTCCCTTTGTGTTTTGGGTGCAGGAAGACATAAAATAACTTATATTTTGGCTAGGTCTACCTGGATACCTTTGTTAGAGATAAGATGACCAAGAACCACCCCTAATTTGCACATCAATCTACATTTATTATCACTCAAAGCGAGGCAAGATTCTTGGCATCGAAAAAGAACTTTTTCTAAAATTTTGAGGGCTTCTTGGAAAGAATCACCAAATAATGAAAAATCATCCATGTAAACCTCTACACACTCAAGGTCACCAAAAATGGCTAACACTTCCCTTTGAAAGGTAGCTAGCACATTACAAATTCCAAAAGGAAGTACTCAATAAGCGAATGTCCCCCATGGACAAGTAAAAGTGGTTTTGTCCTAATCCTTGAGTGCGATTTGTATTTGGTTATAACCACTAAAGCCATCTAAAAATGAAAATTATTTTTTACGGCAAGGGTATCTAGCACCTGATCGATAAAGGGAAGGGGAAAATAGTCCTTGAGAGTGCCTTTGTTTAGTTATTTATAGTCAATGAAAATATGCCATCTCCCATCTTTCTTCGAAACTATCACTAGTGGGGAGACCCACAGACTATCAGATATAGGATAGATAAAACCAATATCTAATATTTTTTGTAATTCTTCTTTAACAATGTCTCTTAGTGCGGGAATCATGCACCTTTGGGGTTGTCAAATAGGTCGGGCTCCTTCTTGAATATAAATATGATGAGTACATGTTTCAAGATGGATGCCTTTCATGTCCTCATAACTCCATGCAAAGGCACCAAGATGGTCTCATAACAAGCTCACAAGCTGCTCTCATTGGGATAAGTCCAATTCTGAACTCATATGTAAAGCTTTGCCTGGACTAATCTCAACAAGAGTGGTCTCAAACCCAAGAATGCTAGTAGATGCAACTAAAAGTTGTAGTGGAAAGGGCTAGGAATTGTAGTTTTCTTGAAAACCCAGGCTAAAAATGTGATAAAGTGAGTGAAAATTTGGCATTGTGTCTAAGTTATTCAAGAAATCTTGAATCTCACCCTACTCGGTCAACTCGGCATACTGATGAATCAAAGAAACAGATCGAGTCTCCTCATCACTATTATCATAGTCTAGCCATAAGGTATCTCGAAGCTCCTAGATGGATATAGTCGGTGGGCACAAGGTGACCTTTTTCCTAGTATCTCCATGGGAAATATACATATCACTAGAGTGACATCCTATATGAGCATCTGTTGTGGCAAGCCATGGTTGTCCCAAAATCAAGGGATGTCCCCCAATAGGATTTTTTTGTTGTAGCACAATAAAATCCGCGGGATATTCTCAAGAATCAATCGAGACAACCACATCATCCAACACACCATCTGGCTTGATTTTAGATCTGTCAACAAGTACAAGCACAATAGGGGTAGGACGTACGTGTTCCAATCGAAGTTGTTCCATGGTTTGCCTAGTCATAACATTGATAGCTTCTCCCAGTTCTATTAGTACATTGGTGACAAGGACATCACCTATCTGGATAGAAACAACTAGGTTTCCATGATCGGTATATGTTTCCATTTGAGCACTTCCTATCATTAACTCATTTGCTCTTCCAACAAACTAGATAGAATGACGCTCTGATCTTTTCCTCCCTGGATTTTTAATGCAAAGATCCTTAACGATCTTAGTACAGATAGGGATATCTTTAATAGCCTGAAGCAAAGGGACCCTTATGAAAATATTCCTAAGTTCGGAAACTAGGTTAGACTCAGGAGTGGGGTCATATTTCTCCATAACCAGCCTCTCTGGAAAGGGAGGTTGGCTTGAAGAAGATGGTAAGGGCTCTGAGTGTGTGGGAATGGGTTGAATGGTGACATCTTCTTTCGAATGATTGGGATATTTCTCCTCACTTTTCTCCTCGATGATCACCATGGGTTGTTTTTGTTTTTGCTTTTCTAGATTTACTACCCTTCTCGATCTCAGTTGAAGGTCATTAACCCCAACTGGCATAGTCTGATAAACAGGGAAAGGAAGTGGTCTGATAGAATGAATCATTTGCACCACTTTATTATTTGGGTTTGGTACTGGTTGCCCAGGCAGTTGAGGTGGTCAAAAGGGTGGTGGTAATGGTAATGATGGCATGGCCTAAGTTTGTTGAGGCAAGGTTGTTGGCAATGTAGGTTGCGTCATAGGATAAGGTGCATAATTAGTAGGATATGAATGTGTTGGTGCAATATAGGGATAATTACATTGTGGTTATCCTATCCATCCTTATTTCCAAGGTGGAGGTGATTGTCCATACTAAAAATGATGCCCATGCTGCCAAGATTTAGAGTAATTTACATTTTTATAGGAATATGGTGGTGCATTATAACCAGAAAGTTATGTCGTATGTTCAAGAGTCATACTTGTGCCTACTTGAGGCCATGATTTATGTGCTCACATAGCATGCAATGACTCAGGTTCATGATGCTCTCCTTTGAATGATGCTTTCAATCCCGGTATAGAAGGGAACTCCTCGGTAGGGTGTTTTCCTAAATATATCACACAATTATTAGCACTCTTAACATCTGCAGGACACTCATGTAAAAGATGCGTTTTTCTACATTTAGGGCAATAAACGGACAATGTCTCTTGCTCTTCTACTATTTTCTGTTGAAATTTTAAAGAATCTATTTGTTTTCTAATAGTATTCATAATTTTAGTTTTCATATTTTCCATTTTATTTTCCAAACCAATCATCATAGTATTTGTAGATGCAAATCTGCTATTTCTATAATTACTTCAGATTCCTCTACCAGATCTAGATTGGTTCTGTGGGAACTTCTTGTCACAAATATGATCAAAATTCTTTTGAGCAATATCCCCTTGTCCTAGCAAGTTTAAATTATTTCTAGCATTTTCAATAAGTCCTCGCAAAAACAAGGTCCTAATAGTACTTAGATCAAATTGATGTTTCGACCTTTGAAGAATATATAAAAATCTTTCTAAATAATCTTCCAAGGTCTCATCTTCACCTTGTGAAATAGTGAAAATCTCATCCTGCATCTCTCTCATTTTGCAATATTCTTGATATTTAGTTAAAAAAACTCTCTTCATTTTTCCCAAGAAGCTATAGTATTTCCTCCTAGTCCCATGAACCAGCATAGAGTTGAATCCTTGAGAGTTGCAGGAAATAGTTTTAACTTTTGGGCATCTGAAGAATAATCATAACTCCTACACAGTATATCAAATTCAAATAAAAAGGAATATGGATCTTCATGTACCTTACCATGGAAATGGGGGAGAACAGATGGTGGAATATTCTTCATTTGAACTACTCCATTTGGATCCACAATCGGAAACCTAAAGGTAGACTGTTCCTCTATTGGTTGATTCTCACTAGTCCCCTCAACATGATCTTCATTATCTACCATTCTTCTTCTTTCAATCAAACCACTCTCAACAGAATGTGAAAGTTGACTATGGTTTAGATTGATCTTTTGAGTCCCAGTAGTCTCTTTCTTCCCTCCTGTTGGTTGTGAAACTCCTGAACTACTGTCTCCAGAGTCCAGATGAACAGTACCTGCAAGGTGGGTCTGCATTTGCTTGGAATTTCTACCTGCAATAGAATGCCCAATATGAGAAAAATTCTCCGATTTATCATTGTTTCTTCGGCCCTTATTGGGCTTTGGACCCCTACCTCTTCTAGTCATACATTTTAAAATAAATCAACTAAAATATAACAAATGAAAATATGGTTGGAAAAAACTCAATCAAATTTTGCAGTAAAGAAAAAAAGAAAACAAATTAATTCAAATAAAATTCCTTCAAACAATAGAAACACACTGCGAAAAAAACAAAATAGACTTACCCCTATTGTAGAAAAATCAAAAGCTTTACCAAATTTCTTTCAACGCCTCCCTGGCAACGATGCCAAAATGTTGGGTACCAGAATTACAATTCAATTGAACTCCTTCAACACTTAATTTGTCAAACCAGGGCTACGTAAGCTTCGAGGCGTAGCACAGGAAATGCCAAAGATTATGGAATCACTTCTACCAATCCTACTTCTGATCTAATAATTAAATCATGTAAAACCAACAAACAATAAATCGCGAAGAAAACCTTTCAGAAAAATGACACCAGACCACTCTAGGTACTAGATTCACTCAAGAAAAATACCCGTCAAAGACTTTGATAAAAGAACAAAGCACGCCTTGCAGTCAAACTTAAAATGACATCAAAAAGAAGAATTATGTTCCTGTGATCAAATTCCAATGCGTAGAAAACAGGAAGAAATGATAATCTCTTATGTTATTAAATCTACTTCCTGTACCAGAAATTTCTCATTCTTGTACTAGAACATTACATTCATGTACCAGAATGGGTCCATTCTCACACCAGAATACTTTGTTCCTGTACTAGAACATTATGTTCCCTTACTAGAACACTATGTTCCTGTACTGGAACACTATGTTCCTACACTAAAACGCTCTGGTTCCTGCACTAGAACAGATTCAAATGCGACAATCCTTCATTCCTAAATTAATGTGCCAACACAGTAAACAGTAAAATAAAAAAATGTAGGAAGAAAACTTCAACTTGAGCAATAATGAATACAACTCGAGTTTACTGCAAACTTTCAATAAAAACAAACTGCAAATATTCAAGGAAATGCTCACACTTACAAAAATGAAAAATTCATGTGTTTCAAAAAAAGATCACCATTCAAAGATTTAAATGTAAACCCTTCCTAAATCTCTTTCACCATGTGACATATATCTATCATGTATCAGATCGATTGTAATCACATGAAGTCTACAAACTCAAGAAAGATCATTAACTATTACCGTACTTAACAATATTTGGTTACAGTCATTTGTGGATATTGTAACGACTTCAAAATCATATACGGAGAAATCATCACACAACTACACTTTGTATTTTGACTAGGGTGTGCTTTACCATAATGAAAATAAGTAGGATTTAAAGCATCAAAACCTGTAACCCTAGCTACTTCCATAAATGATTCAGGAAACTTTCTCGGAAAAGAAAAGACATACTACAATGTTTAAGAAAGAATACAAATGTTGAAATTGTAATAAAACACTCAACACATATAGAACTCCTCAGATCTGAGATCACACATAAAATAAATGCATCCACAAAAGATTCGCCACACCTACAAACTCAAGTAAAAGAAAATCATTCATGCACAAAACAATAATACTGCATCTAAACACATCGAGATAATATTGGGGAGAACGAGTTGGGTTGGTTGGGCCCTAGCTAACCAGCTCGTTTCCCTTCATGAAAACTTTAAACTCAAATGAATGAAGGTATCATTACAAATATTAACAGGAACAATGAATGAAAGAAACCGACATCAACTCCTTTATTCAAATATCTTTGCAAATACACATAGTAAAAACCATAGATCCAGCACCAGAGGTTCAGGGCGATACAGTATTTCAAATCTTACAAAACAATATCAAAGTCTCTTCCAGGTATCGCTAACAGAACCTATCTAAGAATCCATAATTTATACATAAATGTTCGGCTTTTGGCTGCAATAGATGACTTAACAAGAAAACGTAGCAAATTGTAACCGATCTCCATCTTTGGCATCTCCATAATGCTCAAAGCCGGATGCAGGAAGTGGAACAAGTCCCCAGTGGTAAGTGCAAGCTAACCTTAACAACTGTTATATTTTTGGATTCAATCTGGAGTGAATCAGCCAGTTTTCCATTTGGTACAGGAACTATGGTGGGTACAAGAATGTTGAATCCTGCATCAACCAACTCTGACTTTGATTAATGAAAATTGTTCATCATGCCCTTAAATAAATGCAAAATAGATAAGTTACAAGGAAATATATGCCTATTCAACCTCTTTTATTATTAATAAGCCCATATAATCCATGTCCAAGAAAATCATAACAAGGAACCAAGAACCATGCGTAAAAGGGTTAATTTAATTGTAAAACATGGGTTAGGGCAACATGATTTAGGGTAAAGGTAGGGTTAAAAGAAGACAATTAAGGAAAACAATAAGATATTGCACAGATATGTTCCTGAAACATGAAATACATATGATTCTAGCAAAAGCTCATGGTGGCACAGTTGGTGGACACTATGCAGGAAAAGTTATTGCACAGAAGATTTTGAGAGTAGAATTGTGGTGGCCTACACTACATAAAGACAAAAAGGAATATTGCAGAGCATGTGATATGTGTCAAAGAACAGGAAAGCCTTCATGAAGAGATGAAATGGCATTGGTACCATAACTTACATTGCAGGATCTTGATAAATGGGCTATTAATTTTGTTGGACCTATCAACCCACCTGGAAAGAGGACTGGTGTGAGGTACATAATCATAGTGACTGACTATTTTACAAGATGGGCCGAAGTGCAACCTATAAGGGATTGCAATGTAGATACTACTGCAAAGTTTATTTTTGAGTATATATTGTCTAGATTTGGATGTCCAAAGATTTTGATGAGTGACCAAGGTTCCCACTTCTTGAATAAAACTATTGAAGCATTGACTGAAGAATTTCAAGTTTATCATCAGAAGAGTACCACTTATCACCCTCAGGCCAATGGAACAGTCAAAGAATTTAATAAGATCTTGGAGAACGCACTTACTAAGGTATGCAATGTAAATAGAGATGACTGGGATCTCATAATTCCAACATTTTGATGGGCTTACAATACCACATGTAAGAAGTTGACAGGGCAGAAACCATTCAGGTTAGTTTATGGGCAAGAAGTTGTGATACCCATGGAATACATTGTGCCTAACTTGAGGATTGCAGCCTTTACATATATGGTAGACCCTAATATAATGAAGGAAATAATGGCGCAGTTGATTGCTTTGGAGGAAGATAGACTTATAGCAGGTTTCCATCAGCAAGTACAAAAAGCAAGAGAAAAGGCTTGGCATGAAATGCATATTAAGAAAAGGAAGTTTCAGGTAGGAGACCTTGTTCTTCTATATGATAGTAAGTTTTTGAAATTTCCAGGAAAATTCAAGATGCATTGGTTGGGCCCCTACGTTATTAAGCATATTATTGATGGAGGTGCAGTTCAATTAGCTAAGTTAATGGAGAATTGATTCAAGGAAGAGTAAATGGAAGTAGGTTGAAGTGGTACAGGGACAACCTCATCCCTACAACCTCACTATAAGAAAGAAAGGAGAAGAGTCTTAGTGCCACCTGTAGTTGAAAGTGAGCACTGGACTATAAACTACATTGCAGAGAGCTTCGACGTAAGGAGTTACTTCACTACAATATGGATTATGTCGAAGTACATAGGAGCTGCGACGTAAGACAGATGTTTGCTACACTATGGGATGCGTTGAAGTTCGCTAAAAAAATATGATTGTTAAAAGGGAAAGTTAACATTAAAATACATGGAAAATTGCATTTATGAGGACAGGTTGGTAAGATCTAAGGATAGATATGCAATTAATGAACACAATTTGAATGCAATTTGGACAAAATCTGATCTAATGATGGGGTTTCAATTTCAGACTTGTTATAAAATGCCACCTCCCACCCAGATTTGGAATTTTGCTGAATTGAGAGCTCGAGTGTTGAGAATGTGAAGAAATTGCAGAGAATTTCCGCATGAACAACCTGTCAACTGAAGAATTTGTGCGTATATTCAACGAGAGAAGCTTATAAGGAGTCATGGAAGCAGCCGCTACAGAAATCGCTGATACGCCTACAACATAAGTCGAGATGACCGCAGTAGCATCAACACAAAAATAGTGGAGATCACCAAGGAAGAAACCAACCAAGGAAGAGAGAACCAAGAAGAAACATGATAGGAAACCTGTCAAGCCTCAACCACAACTTGAGAAAACTAAAGACTACGAAGAAGAAGTGGAGGAGGTGTAGATGGAAACAGGTGGCAAAGCATTTCCATCACCTCTATCACCATACATTCAACCTACGAAAATGAATGCTAAACTAGTCAAAGACTCGAAGGATGTGAAGTATGGCACCTTTACACCCTTATTATCGGAATCAATACCATTCTCAGGAGAAGTGATATGGAAAATTCCACAGCTCAAGTTCTTAGATTATGATTTTAACAATAGGAAGAAGTACCCTCGGTTCACACCAGATCGGTATTTGAAACAGGTGCACTACCCAGACAACAAAGTGACAAGGCTAGAACCACAACAGTGGGCAAACGGGTTGGCGCAGTTGGGATTACTGAATATGTTAAATGTGTCACACTTCAGCAGAAGTCCGGGGAACACAACATGTGTACAAAATTTGCTCGTGCTAGTGCACGATGGAGGATTATGGATCGGGAATAAGATCCCTATAGACCCAATGTTGATCTGGAGTATCACAAGACTACCATACCAAGGGCGGAACCCCGCAGAAGAATTTGTCGGAAAAGATTAGGAACGCGCTATAGCAGACAATATGAAGAAGAAGTTTGGGCTAGAAAAAGGAAAGACGGGATATGACATCAATTCAATTAGTGACCAGGAAGTTCCCTTTGCAATGGACATATTCGTTGGGAAGATCATGAGAAAGTGTTGGACGAATGAAGTTCCTACGTCGGTGGTTTCATTACCTGCACAATGCACCAATGGGGTTCAGTACAACTGGGACGAATACCCGTGCAAGGAATTTCTAGATGATTTTCGTGAAGTCCGGGAGAAAGGTACCACATTCCATTATGTGTGGTTATTTTTTATTATTGCAATGTTAGCATGGAGAGAGTCGAATGATTCACAATCCCCCCCGGTAGCATCAGATGTTTGTGAAGCCGCGTGGTATTCCTCACTATGGTTTACCACCGAACCGTCGTGATAAATAGAGAACATGATGTTCTTCGTATTATATAATATAGATTTTCATATGTTAGTGAACCAGCACCCTCGCCTATCACTGAGCCTATATGAGAAATATAGCGTTGTTGCAAAGTTCAAGACCGATTTTCACAGAGTATATATACAGGCTCGCAGGCATACAAGCAAGAAATGGCATCCCCTATCATACTTGGTCATAGAGGATGACTTCTTGGAACTAGAAAAATAGTGGTCTGCAGAATGGATGAGTGCACTGGAGGTAGAAGCAGGAGACAATGCGACAAAATAAGAGGAGGACACTTCGTAGCATGACAAAGTGAGTGGAAAATACAAGGACAAAGATAAGGATGAGCAGGAATCAGAGGAAGAGGAATAAAATGATGAGGGTCTCCAGGATCCTCCTGAGGGAGATAAGCAGAATAAGGAGGTTGAAAAGGCAGAAACAAAACAAGTTGCCGCAAAAAAGAGAAAAGCACAGGGTGAAGCTACCACGAAGATCAAGAAAAAGTAGAAGGTAGATGAAACGAAGGATATCACACCAATGGTCCTCACTCATGGGGACCTAGAGCATATCGGAGATAGGATTCGGGAGGCAACAACTAAGTCCTAGAACAGAGTAGAAGATCACTACGGTGCACTTCTGACTAGTGTTGCAAAGCGGATCGCAAAATTGAAGATAGTGGCATCGACCATCAGACAATCAATGTAGATAGAGGAAATGATTGGAGTAGAAAGGCATATAGAGCCTACGCCTGTAGCGAGGTTAGCACAGATACCTGTTGGAGCCCTACAATTTGACTCTGTCGAACTACAACAACAGGCTAAGGAATGGAAACATATTAATATGAATATCACAACAATGTTGTTGCAAATATTACACAAGCTACACTTAGAAATTATAGAAGAGCTGAGGTTACGCGAACAACACACCTCACAGCTAAATATTCAAGTATAAAAAGAGTGAGTTGCTCTTTGGTAGAAGCTCGAGCAGGTGATCCAAGAAAGGGATCAAGTAGCAAAACAACACCAGAATATCAGGGAGGAAGTAGAAGCAACGTGCAAAGAAATTCCGAACCTTGATGTCCAAGAGGAAGAGCTAGTAGAAGACAAGGTCACAAATCACAGCCTTGCAGTTAAAAGTTATAAGGAGAAAATTGTCGCAGTGCAATTCAAGTATGAAATGCAGATCAATGAGATGCAAATGAAGCTGCAACCAAATATGCCACAAGAAGTATGAGATCAGAGGGAGACTATCCTAAATACGCAATGGACAACATCTTCACAACAGTGGCAGACTGTGGAAAAATCTTGGATGAAAGTCTACAAATTTGGACTTCGCTACAGGAAGATCCAAATGTACAGAAGCTGCAGGAAGAAATGTAGAAGAAGCAGCAACAGTTAGAAGAAATTCGGGCATCTGCAAAGACCTTACCAATCTTGTAGAAGCTCATGAATATCAATGAGTTGAAGGCCCTCCAAAAGAAGATTGAGGAACTGAAGAGGGAAGAACATATTTTGACAGAGAGGACTCAGCCTTGGCAGGATGAGGCCCTCCAACTATCATAGGCAATAGATGAGAAGCTTCAATAGCTTCGACAGAGGGAGACAACGTTGGTATAGAAGGTTGCAGAACATGTGAGAGAGGCATTGTTGGAGGAAGTGCACAACAAGGAAAAGCAGGTAATAGAGACTCTATAGCAGTTCAACCAAGCCTACAACAACATCATAGAAAAAATGAGAGGCAAAGCAGTTGAGTGACTCGGGATGAGCCACATATGAGTGTTGGGGGCCTGTTGGGCATAACCCAACTTGGCCTAGATTTTGGTGAAGACTCTGCAGTTTGTGCAGCAGGGTGTGAAGTAAAGAATGCAGTGGAGCGCGAAGTGAACTATGAAATGGAGCAGCGAAGCGTGAAGTGGACCACGCAGTAGATATACTGCGTGGTGTGGGATGTCAAGGCGAGTTGAAGCCCCTCCTTTTTGTAAAAGGCAAGTAATATTGTAAAATATGAATGGTTTTCGGACCATAGTAGCTTGTATTAAGGGAGTCCATGGTATATGGACCATGGTATTTTGATGATATATCCCTCGATGTAATAGTATATATAGGGATCAATAATAAAGAAGAGAATAAGCTTAGAATCACATCTTGAATTGAATGGTTGTATCTTTATCATCTGTGGTTTGGAAAGAAGGCGAGGCTCTACAGCTGAGTGCGTAAATAGCCTAGAGCTAAGTGCGTAGGCCAATAATTGTTTGTTTTAAAATTTTATTATTAGGATGAGCCACAGTAAAATCTGTGTCCTCATGTGTATATTTTCCTTTTTTGTTGTTGTAGCATAGCAGTGTATTACAGTTGCATTTTATTACAGTGCAGTGATGATTATGGGTTTATATGATATGTTTATGTGATTAAATGAATGCAACGAAGTAATCTATGTATGTTAAAGATAAAATAACATAATAATACCACATTGCATCATCCCTCAAGGATGCAGAAACCTTTTTTTGCATCCTCCCATAGTCACTTCGGCTGCAAGTCGTTGCCAAAAGGGCCAGTGATTAAGGGTTTGGTTGGTGCGTAGTATAGATCGAGCCTGGGTCAGCCCAACCTAAAAGCAACACCAACCAATCAATCAAGTTCGATCTGTTGTTGCAAGAAGAAGAAGGAAGTGCAAAATACTTACAAAAGAAGAAGAAACCCAAGTGAAGAAGGAAACACTATCAAGTAAAAGGAAGCTGAAATTCTCTATTGTATGCCACACATGCGAGTTTCTAGGTTGTTTCAAGGGGTCCAAAGTTGCAGGACTGTAATAGCGCTGAAATTTTGAAGTAGGAAGGTTGAAATCTGAGTTTGTTGCAAGATTGAAGCAGTTTGATTAGAGTTGACTATTGAAGTTTGACTAATCATCTTGGGAGGCTGACTTGGTGGATTGGAGGAGGTCTTTTGGTCTGGTCAAAGGTCTTGGTTATCTCATTTTATTTGGTTCTAATGAAATAAAAGAGAAGTTTTGTTTTTCCCCTCGAAGAGGGGTTTTATCCCTGGCTAAGAGCCTACATTATGTGCCTTTTTTGTGTTGATCTTCATGTACTTATGTTTCGGTAGTTGCTTGATGATAAGAAGATAATAAGAATTCAAATATAATCACAAGTAACTATTAAGATAAGAAAATATTTCTACCTTTATGATTTTCTAACATATTCTTCCACCATGCACTCTGTTTGTGCATGCAACATTAATTCATCAAGTAATTTTGATGCATCAATGCATCAAGCCATAAAAACATCAGCCCGTGATTCACACACATAGAATTACATAAAGCATAAATCAAATTTCATTAATTAAACCCACTATACTATTACATAACATCTATTGGCGCCTTGGTTGGCCAGATATTGATTCTAATAGATGCTCTTCATACACACACAAGTTTACAATTTATATTAGAAATTACAATATCATTGATTATTTCAATATCATGGATTATTTCAAGATCCACAATATTCTCCATAAATATCTCAACATGATCCTCTGCACAAATCTCTCTGATCTTCTCCACAAATCTCTCAACAAATTCCTAAGATTTATCACAAATGCGATTTTTCAACATTTTAATCCTTTACAAAATCGATGTTATCCTTCCTTTTTTATAGTTGCACCTTCTAGAACTCATTCTTGCAAATTTTTTGGAGGATGGCTCGATGATCTTGCATCAAATCCTAGTACTAAAAACTTCACTCTAGCCCTCAGACTGAGAGGACGACAAATTTCCTTTCTCTGAAAACACACAAAAAAAAAGTAAATAAAAAGAGAAGAAAAGTACTTTCAACTTAAGTATAATACTCTATATATTAGAGGAAACTCATATATACATTGTCTTGCATACTAACCTTATAGAAAATAAAACATCAACATTCAAATCATTCCAAACAATAGTTGACAAAAAACCCAATTTAATGCTTCTAGCTTACCCAATTTCAAATCTTCATGGGGGTGCAAATTATATATGATATTTTTTATCATTGGGGTCAAATAGTTGATAACTTCCCTTATTTTCCTTTATATAATTGGATTGAGAGTTAACTACTCCAAACTAGGTTATCTCTTCTTTGGATCCAATAACCTTTTTCCATTCAACTAGACGAAAGGTGCTAAATTTCATCTCTCTAGCTACTCCACCATCCCTCAACTAATCACCAAGCGAGGAGATCAATGCTATAAGGGGATTGAGTCTTCCCTAATGACATGTTGCATTTCCTTTAATTGTGCTAGGAACATCCACAAACTTATCAAAAGATGGAGTTGGAGACAAAATGAGGATTGATCTATTTATATGTTTCATTAGCTAAGAACCAATATAGGAGAGAACTTTAATGTTTCAGTAAAAAGTAGAAAATGAAAATGCTCAAAATAAAACCTAAATAGAAGGAAATGTGTTCATGATCCAACACTTTATTCTAGTTGCATCCATTGCAACCTAAACTTTATCTCTGCCTTTTATTTTTCCTTTCTCTAGAAGACCCTTTCTCAAAACAATTTCAATTTAAGTCACATGACACTGAGACACATGACATGTAGGACATGCAGATATGAGTATCCTACACGGGACATGTCAACCCCCAAAACAATACATGGGGAACATATTTTCTATGTATATTAAAAAAAAGTTTCATGTACATACATATATAAACCATTTTTTTAGAAATTATAACATTTAAAAATCATTGATACACTTATTTACTACATCAATTTCAATGTTAAATGATGATAAAAGAAACACAAGAGCAAATATTCAATTCACATAAAATAGAAGTTTAGAACATAAATTGTAGTTTTCTAATTGAGTTTTTTGATGATATCAAAAGAAAAATATATTATAGAGATATTAAATCATTGATTATATAGGTGAAAATGACAATGGGAAGCACAAATAGGTAGATAGTAGAACCATATAGGGAATAATATCATAGCTTTCTAGTCATCCTTCTCCATATCAGGCTTATTGAGATCACCACCACTATTGTTGCTCTCTCCTCCATCCTTAGATTCCTCCATGTTCTCCTCCTCCTCTTATTCAAACTAATATTTGCATCTACTGGTGGGTAGGATGACCCTTCAAGAGGGTCACCAGCTCTAGCACTAGTTCATTAAGATCCAAGTGTATTAATGTCAACTTAACAATTTTTCCAAACCCACATCTTTAGGAAATACATCCCACATTTTGTCTTTCCCTTCAATGATTGTATCCCTTGTCCTATAAATAAGATAGAGGATGGAGTACACATTGACCAATGTCTCTATTTTGGACTGCTCAAGCCTTCTCTTCTTCAAAGCATGCAAATTCCCACATGTTCCCAGTGTAGGTGTAAAAGAAGATGGATGTTAAATGTGACTTTAACATGTGCCCTTGTGTGTATAGTTTCTAACACATTGAATATGCATGTAGAGGCCCCAAGGGCATATATTGTCTCCTATGATTGAATGCAAATTTTAGCTAAGGTAGAAGTTGGAAGATCCCTCGTTTTGAGAGCCAAAGAAAAATACTTTCCCAAATTGTTTCTGATTGTTAATTTTTAGGGATAGATTGTTCTCTATTGTTGATAATTTCATTTTCAAACTTTTACATTAAATTAACTCCATAACATCATATCATCATTAGAAATTATGTGGAGATACCAATAAACATCAACAATGCAACGGAACTATAAATAATAACAAAATAAAAACATACACAATAGATACACTAGGATTTAGGTCAGAGACCGGGGCAAAACCCCACAAGGGGGAAAACCCAACTAGATTCTTCTTCTATTAGATTCATCAATTGTTCAACTAAGATACAAGGTGCAATGAGGCACATCAATCATATCAAGCCACCTAGGGCCACTCAGGGATCATACATGATCCTCATAAATCAAACTGCATCCTTGTCATGTCAAATCATACATCATTGCACTGTCGTACCATGCCATGTATATTACTGTCATATGAACTACCATACATTCTTGTCCATATACTGCCATTGCCATATTGACTTGAGATTATTTAGGTTACTTCCGTACCAAGGGTCATTGCCATACTAATTTCACTATCATTGACCTTCATGTAACATAAGCAAGGTCACTAACATCATGTAGATCACTGTCATGTATTAATATCATTGTCATTTCGAGGTCATTGTCAAACCATAATATCAAAGTTACAGCTCTATCAATTTTTATTGTCATATGCCTCCAAATCAAAGTCATGTAAAAGTTTCCAAGTCATATGTCACTGTCATGTAAATCATGATAGTGACATAAATCAATTTCTCACTGTATCACATAATGTAGATCACTGGTATATATTAAACCATAGATATGAAAACCACTATGTAATGTCTAACCCTCTGGAGTATATGAAAATGAGAGCCTCAAAATTTCACACAGAGATATAGAAGTGATGTCATACCAAGATTATAGAAGCAATGCCCCATAAAGAACATGTAAGCAATGCCACACATAGAAACAATTCCATATATAAAGTGTATTTGTCATGTGTTCCCATTGTTTATATTTACCAAGAGAAGTATTTGTGTATATTTACCATGCGAATCCACTGTATTTTCCATGCAAGCAAGCATGTGTATTTAGCAAGCAAAGCCACCATGTATATTTATCTTGCAAAGCCACTATGTATTTTCCATGAAATCCATTGTGAAGATACGTGCCAACGAGAAGATGCAAGCTAGGTGAGGGAAATTGTACAGAGAGAAACCACTATGATTTAATGCAATGCCATTGAGGAACGATTCCATAGTGTATTATAGGAATACCACAAGGGAGTGATGCCACTGTTATGATGCCACATATAGTGATGCAATGCCACTGTGCAAGCTAGAAAGTAATCCATTGTATAATGTTGAGCGATGCCACGTATAGTGATGCAATTCCATTGTGCGAGCCAGAAAGTGATCCACTATATAATGTTGAGCGATGCCACAGTTATGATGCCACAAATAGTGATGTGATGCCACTATGTGAACTAGAAAGTGATCCATTGTATAATGTTGAGCGATGCCACAGTTACGATGCTGCATATAATGATGTGATTCCACTGTGCGAGCCAGAAAGCGATGCACTGTATAATGTTGAGTGATTCCATAGTTATGATGCCACATACAGTGATGTGATGCCAATGTGCAAGCCACAAAGCGATCCACTATATAATGTTGAGCGATTCCACATTTACGATGCCACATATAGTGATGTGATGCCATTGTGCGAGCCAGAAAGATATCAATTGTATAATGTGTGCCAATGTAAATGTGAGCCCAAAAATATGAGTGAACCACAAAGTATGTAAATCAATCCACATAACTTTATGTATTAAGCCACAGAGAATATATGAGCCACCAAACAAATGCGAGTAACTTAGAGATGAGAGAATGTGAGGATTGATGTGTCTTTTAATGAGATCCAAGATTTTCCTTTTATACAATTCGATGAGGAGCCAAAGGGATGCCTCAAATCCAATGTGACCATTCTATTGGTGAGGCCGACTTGCAAGAGACTCTTGAAATTTTATCTTAACATTATTAAATATATTTTCCATGATTTTAAGATTGCTTGCCCAAGTAGATTTGAGCCACATTAAATAAGGAAAGAGCCAAACCAATTTATAATAATTTCCTTCATCTAATTCAAATTCTTCTTTGGGTTGAGATGGGATTTTATTGGGTCTTAGGGTTTCTATGGGGAAATTCATCCCATAGCTACCCTAATTTTCAACACTCCCTCTCAGGGGAGGAATTTCCATCTGCATCATAAATCTCATTTCAGATGTTTCTTCATTGTTGCATTGTTAGTGTGAAATTTCTTCGAAGGTGTACCAAAAACACTTCACTTAAGTCACTGGGTGACAAGTGACCCTAACAACAAGTTAATGGTTGATAATGATTCAGATCTGCAATAAAAATAGAAAACCTGCAACAAAAGTATAGATGATCCAAAAGAGAGAGAAACAGTAAAAATATCCAATGCAGGTTTTAATTGAATAAATATTTTATTAAAAACACTTGGTGAAGGAGATCTACATATGGGTTTGTAAGTGCCCCTCTGTGGGATGGGTCCTTTGATGTCCTTGACGCTTTAGAAAATGATCTTCTCTCTCAATATGTGAAAAACCCGGAAAAAATGTGGAGAACTCAAATGGGAGCTCAAACAAAAACAATGATAATGATGATGATGATTATGATCATGGTGAAGAATTAATGAAAAGCCCTCCTATTTATAACAAAGTATTGAGTTAATCTAAAAAATGGAGAATAATAAAATAATATTAACCAAATCAAGATCTAACCGCTTGGCCCACCGGGCTTTGGATTGATGGTGAATGGGTGTATTGTTAAGGCACTCCTTGCGATAGGTCACCGGTTCAAATCCCCCATGGGTGCTTAGGTAGTATTATATAGAAAAAAAAAAGATCTAACCGCTTGGAATACTTTATTATATTTATTGGAGAGGGAAAATATATTTAAAATAGTTAAATTATTTTTATTTAGAAATAATTAACAAATACAATGATTTATTAATTATTTTGTGAGAATTAAGAATGGTGTGAAACTAAAATAATTATTAAATAGTGATTTAACAATTATTCCAATAATAGAAATAAGGAAAATTAAATAAATAGTGATTTATTTAATTATTCCTAAGGGATTTAGTCAAATGTGACAAGGAACAATTATTTAAATAATGATTTAATAATTATTCCTAGAGAAAATTAAATAAATAATGATTTATATAATTATTCTCATGGGTTTTTTATTTAAATCAAAAAATAATTTAATAAAAGTGGTTTACTAGATTATTTTCCACAGTGAAAGTGATTTTACTATGGTAAAATTAAATCTACATGGTGTATTTCGATCCACCTAGTTAGAAATGGCTAGGTGACCATTTTCTGGTGATAACATGCATCATGCCTCAACTCGTCTCATCTCATCTCATTTTGTCTCATAGAAGAAGAAGAATCCACAACCAACGGTAAGAGAGATCGATTAGATCCTCTTAACCCCATTGGTCTCTAGTTCCATGGCCTTCATCTCAGTTTAATAATGATGTCTTGATCTAAACAAGAATGATCATCATAGGGGAGATCAATCCTCCACTCTATATCCAATGACAATAGGCAGGATACCACTTACCGTGAGAGGTAAGGATCACACACATCCTTATTGTCCATTGATGTAGACAAAAGGTAGGATACCACTTACCATGAGAGGTAAGGATCACACAAATCCTTATTGTCTAGTGACAATAGGCAGGATACCACTTACCACAAGAGGTAAGGATTGCACACATTTTATTGTCCACTGATCTTCCCACCTTGATCCTCAAGAATCAAGTGGTAGAACACCTGCATCCTATCACTTGGAAAGGATACCACTTACTAAAGGTAAGGATCACACACATATATAAGTCTCCTCACCCATTGGCCAGATGGGTGGCAATCCCAACAAGCCCAACTTGTGGGTAGGATGCATACTGGGGTATACTCGACAGTAGGGGAGATACCACTTACCTTAGGTAAGGCTCTGACACATCCTACTGTGACAATAGGCAGGATACCACTTATCGTGAAAGGTAAGGATCACACATATACTATCTTCAAAGATTTCCCTCAACACCAGGAGCTCTCCAACTACATTCCCACCCTAGAAGCTCAGACTGGGGTGAAGAGCATAGCTCAGTGTTCTCGATCAGTCGTGACCCTTACTCGGGAGGGTCACATCCACTAGTCGAAGTTGTTCTCTAAAGACCAAGAACTTCCCTTTCGAGAAAGGCTGGGTGAGAACGTCAACAACCTGCTCATCTGCTAAAGTCTTACTATTTCATTTCCACAACAAATCAATGTTGGATCCTCACTACTCCCCTTGCACCATATCTCTAATATAAAAATTCTTGGACTAATCATAAAATACGGGATTCTCTGAAAGTTGGATCCCACTCTTATTATCTCAGTATATCACAGTCATGCCCAATACATGCTCAAATATCTCTCTAAAGGGATTTCTCAATCACTCTGCTTCGCAGCTAGCCATGTTAGCACCAATTTGTTCTACCTCAGACATACTCAAATCAACAGAATTCGATTTTTGGCTCATCCAAGAAATCATGGTAGACCCCAAGCTATTGTAGCGCCCAAATGTGTTTTTCCTATCAATAACATTTTCAACCGTAGTCAAGCATCGATGTATCCATCAAGTTTCTGGCATTGTCTCAGTCCATGATTAATAGTTTCATGTAGACATCCAATATACATTTTCAGGCTCTCTCTGACTCATGCTGCAAAGAAAGAATTCATCTCACTTCCGACTCATCCTGGGATCCATCAAATCTAAATCTAAAAAGGAGTCTCTCTTAACTACTTTAGTATAATCCATCTTGCCAAGTCTCTAAAACCATACTTCCCTTAATAAGGAAGTCCTCATCATCTCTCTATTATACTTCTAATACCAAGAAGTTGATCATCTAGGCTTAGATATCAACTCCCTCTGGCCCTTCAATCATGAACAAAGGTTGGAGTCTACATCAAGTGATCATTAATACAAGCATGCCAAGCCCTAGGGGACTTTATTGAGTCCTTATGAGTCTTTCTTCAATCTATAATCATGAGTATCATCTTATGTGCCTCAATATATTGAGGTAGCTCCAAGTATGCTTCTTCCTTAAGGGGGGCAACTTCACATACATATGATAATAGTGCGTCTGGAAACAAGAGCTATAATCTTAATATCGCGGAATAATTTGTCACTGCTACTTATTGTCTTTTAGAATGGTCCTTGCATGAAGGACATATCACTTCTCATCATTTTTTTTATCTCATAATATCTCATCGTTGCATGACAGTCTACTCCCTCTGATTGGGAAGCCTCTTCAATCATAGATAAAAACATGGAGACCTAAATCCTTCCTCCGAGGTTTGGTCTCTTGTCCATTGCCACTTCAGTTAAGGGATGGCTATGCATCCTTCTCAATCTCGATACAGAGGACTTGGTCCTCACATTCATTATATGTACTTGTGACACCGAAAAAAAAAAAAAAAGCAAGAGTAATAATAAAATAAATAAACATAATGAAAGTGTACCTAATGATGAGGCAAGACTATCATCCTTAGATAGGAGAGTGGTTTCTTCATTATCCTGCACCAACTCCCTCTTGGAGTTTACTCTGCCTACTCTATTATGTATCTTGATGATCCTTGGGATCTGCTTCCTTGATCACGTCCTCATCCAAGAATTTAGTGAAAGAATCATTCAAATATTCATGCAGGAATAATAAACAATAGTCTAAAATGATAAATCCAAACAAGAGCAAAAAATAACGAAGTCTCGAAAGTACTTATCTTTCAAGAGGATTGTAGGAAGCTATTAACTCCCTCTTGATCATGTCTCTATGATTCACCATGGTTCATCAACCATATGACAATATCATCTTAGACGAAATGTTCCATCTTGAACACTAGTATCCTTAATTTCCTTCAACAACAGCCAAGATCAACTATCAATGACCACTCGATCTTGTATCATACCCTCACCTAGGGTTTCTCTGAAACTTAATAACTTCTCATTCATCATATATTAGGAAATTTTGAATCATACCAAGCTATTTCCATATCAAGAGCACTCCTAGGGTTTCTCCCAAACCCAATCTTCTATTTTCAAGAAGAAAAAATTCCCTAGGGTTTCCTTCAAACCCTTGCATTCTTTTAGGTCTCCGCCATTTTCATCTTTTTCATTATGCTTGACCATAAACTCCATTATAGGTGTCTTCACAGGGGTGATCTCAATGACTTTTCTTCAACCCATCTCTGATACCATGTTAATTTTAGGGCTAGATTGTTCTATGTTGTAGATAATTTCATTTTCAAACTTTTACATTACATTCACCCCATAACATCATATCATCATTATCAATTATGTAGAGAGAACAATAAACATCAAAAATGCAACAGAACAATAAAGAACAACAAAAGATAAGCATACACAATAGAGGGGTCAGAGGCCAGGGAGAAACCCCACAAGGGGGGAAACATAACCAGATTCTACTTCTATTAGATATTCATCAATTTTTCAACTGAGATATAAGGTACAATGAGACAGATCAATCATATCAGGCCACCTAGGGCCACCCAGGGATCATACATGATCCTCACAAGTCAAACTACATCCTTGTCATGTAAAATCATACATCACTGCACTGTCATTACCATGCCATGTATGTTACTGTCATATGAGCTTCCATACATCTCTATCCATATATTTCCATTGTCATACTGACTTGATATCATTTAGGTTATTTCCATACCAATGGTCACTTCCATACTAATTTCATTATCATTTCCCTTCATGTAACATAAGCAAGGTCACTTACATCATGTATATCACTTACATGTATTAAGATCATTGTCATTTCGAGGTCACTGTCAAACTGTCATATCAAAGTTAAAACTTTATCAAAAGTTTATGTCATATGCCTCAAAATCATTGTCATGTAAAAGTTTCCAAGTCATATGTCATTTTCATGTAAATCATGACAGTGACATAGATCAATTTCTCATTATATCACATAATGTAGATCATTTTTATATATTAAACCACAAATATGTGAACCACTATGTAATGTCTAACCCTTTGAAGTATATGAGAATGAGAGCCTTAGAATTTCACCCAGAGATATAGAAGAAATGTCATACTGAGAGTATAGAAGCAATTCCCCATAGAGAACATGTAATCAATTCCACACATAGAAATGATGCCATACATAAAATGTATTTTTCATGCGTTGCCACCGTGTATATTTACTAAGCGAAGCTACTATGTATATTTACCAAGCGAAGCTACTATGTATATATACCATGCAAAGCCACTGTGTATTTTCCATGCAAGCCTATGTGAGTATTTACCAAATGAGGCATATAAAATAGGGTAGGAGGCTAGGCCATCAATCCAATAGCACATTGACTTAGAAGTGCCATAACAAGCCCAAGTGGATGCCTATCTTAAGTGTATCTCTTTCTTCAAGGAAATTTATAATCTCCATCTACTTGTTAATTTAGTGTGCATGATCTTCTACAAAACCTCATGCTAAAATGTGGTATTCCTTGTTAGTTAAAATAGAATATCTAGAGCAAAACAAACAAATTATAGATGTCAAAAGAAAATAAATAGAGTAATATAGATGGAAATATAGTCGTGGAAAGCAAATGAACAAAACCATAATTGGGAATTAACAACAATAAACAAACCTTTATTGATATTCAACATTGGATGTAGTGTTCACTTGCCTCTTCGAGGGAGTAACCTCCAACATGAGAAAAACTCCATTTACAAAATATTTAATCGATAACCAAATACATAGCTTCTACTACTATATATAGTCTTTAATTGACCAAAATCATAAACACCTAGCAGACCTCTATAAATGAGGTATCAACCACTAACTAGTACAATTTCTTTAATAAATCCACTTATATTTATTGATTTTTCACACTCTACTATCTTATGGGGCCTTACTTAATAAAGGTGTCCCTTAATACATTAGATAACAAGCTATTCCAATAATGAAGGGAGTTAGGGTTGGAGCCTAACATAATCCTCCCTGGCAAGGAAAGCTTGTCCTCAAGGCTATAGATGAGGAAAATAGTGGAGAATCTCTACTAGTTCCCATGTAGCATCTTCAAGCTATGCATCCTTCCCACATCCTTCCATTGGATCATAACTTACTAGATAGGGTGCTAGTGAAGATGATGTCACACTTTTCCAAATTTTCCTCAAGCTCCAATTAAATGGAACCCTCCTCATCTAATTCAAGAAGGTTGGTTTGAGCTCTACAATTGGACCAAGGAACTTTCTTCAAGCAAGAAAATACAAAGACTCTACCTAGCTTTGAATGGCTAGGCAAAGTCAATTTGTAAGCCACTAGACCTATACATTTGAGTATACTATAAGGTATACAAAATTTAGGAGCTAACTTCTAGTGACTCTTCTCATTAAATGAGGTTTTCTTATAGGGTTGGAGATGCAAGGACACCTAATCGCCTTTGTCAAAATGAAAGTATGAGTAATGTTGATTAACTTGTGTGCTCCATGAGATTTTGAGCCAAACACAAAATTATCTTTGAGGGTATAAAAAATGTTAGCATGATTTGTTAGGTTGTTATCTACCTCCTAAACATTAAATAAGTCTTTCACTGGTGGGGGTGGTTGCCCATAGAAGGCCTCAAAGGGGGTGATTTTAATAGCATCATGTTAATTTTAGATAACAATGTTATGTTCTATGCTTGCAACAATTACTTCAATGTCATTTCATTAGACCAATGATAATTTCCATTTAATTTCCAATAGTAATCACATAAACCATTAATTCACATTGATAGTAATTGTAGATAGAACATAAATTATAAATGCAGAAGACAAGCCAAGACAAGAGAACACAAGAATTTGGCTAAAGCCAGGGAAAACCCCTAAGATGGGGAAAGCCCTTGATCAATTATTCTTATTATAAATATCAAATGTTCAGCAAAGAGAGAGTGTATAATAATACAAAGTCAAAGTCAAAATTGACTTGCCAATTTAATGATACAATACCACTTTCCAAAACATCCTAGTCAAATCTGTAAATTTTCCCTCGGTCAACAACTGTCAAATTTTTCACTAACCAAAAAGTCAACAGCAATCAAAGTCTGCTCAAACTATTCCAAAATAGCTTGGTCAAAGGAGAGAGGAACTTGACCTCTATTGATGGTCAAACTCAGCCCAAAACATTCAACGAATCAATAGTCAAATTCGGTCAAACTGAAGCAACCCTGTGGTCAACGTAGTTCAAGGTGCCCAAAAATCCTCGGTTTCTATGCCAATCAATGTGGCCTGCCCAAATAGAATTATTCCTCCAAAAATCGTAGTACAAATAGGTCAAATGAGCCTTGATCAACGTTGGTCAAACTCAGCTGAAACAGAAAGTCAACGCCCAGTCAAACTGCCTTTTGAAATCTGCACGTGTGAGAGAAATAGGTTGCCTGCAATTTGTACAACCCAATCAGATGAGGAGAGAGAAGATATGATGAGTTATGATGGTGCCAAATGAGGTTTGAGGTCGCTCTTATTTATATGTGTCGGAGGAGGGTCAATTTGTCCAAGTTGACCCCAAGCCGACCTTAACAAATTGCATGTGTGGTCTTCACTTCAAAATCATATTTCTCCTTGCCTGATTTCAGTGAACCTTAGGTCAATTTTGGTCCTCTCGAAAAGAGGAATTCAATGCAATAATTATCTCCATCAAACATTGAGTTTTCCTGTTGAGGATAATGCTTAATTGTGTCATGTAATTGCTGACAAATTAGTCAGCAAATTTTGTGTTCATGAGTTATCAAAATTAGGGCAGCAAATTATTAGATGTGGTGAGCATTCAAAGTTATTATTCAACAAATTATTAGGGATAGTAGATTAGTAGTTTTATCATTAGAATTATGATAAGAAGTTAGTCACATAATTGATAATCAAATTAGAAATATGTTGCCTATATAATAATGTATTCATTGCTTCCGCAGATATATGAGATTCAAATGAGAGTAGAGCTCATGCATTTCATGCTAAATCTATCAAAATAATACATATGAAAACATGTAAATAAAACAATGAACAAAAACTAGAAAAGTTTGGTTCTCAATGCATGAACTCTACTCTCATTTGAATCTCATATATCTATGGAAGAAATGAATACATTAGTATATAGCCAACATATTTCTAATTTGATCATCAATTATTTGACTAACTTCTGATGTTAATTTTAAAGATAGAACTACTAATCTACTACCCCTAATAATTTGTTGAATAATAACTTTGAATACTCACTACATCTAATAATTTGTTGCCCTAATTCTGATAACTCACGAACACAAAGTATGCTAACTAATTTGTCAGCGATTACTTGACATAAATAAGCATTATCCTCAACACTCCCCCTTAATGCTTAACGAGGTGATTCCAAGCATATCCTTCATGTATTGAAACTTCCCTTTTGGTAGTGCTTTGGTGAATATTTCTGCAAGTTGATAATTTATTGTACAAAACTTTATTTAAATTTCTATTTTTGCCACATAGTCTCTTATGAAATGATATTTGGTATGAATGTGTTTGGTTCGATTATGAAAACATGATTTTTAGTTATGGTAATGGTAGACAAGTTATCATAGCAAATAGTTGTGGCATGTTTTTGTTCTTGCTTCAGATCTATTAAGACTTTATTGAGCCAAATTGCTTTACATGTTGTTGTTGCTACTGCAATATACTCTGCATATGTAGAAGACAATGAAATAGTTAGTTGCTTCTTTGAACACCATGATATTGCACCTGATCCAAGGCTGAAGACATAAACTGAAGTGTTTTTCCTATCATCAAGAAATCCAACCCAATCACTATTTGTATAACCAACCAACCCAAAATTATTTGATGAAGTATACAAAATGCCATAATTTCTTGTTCCATGGAGATACCTCAAAATTCTTTTTGTTGCTCCAAAATGAATCTTACATGGACTTTGCATGAATCTAGAAATCAAACCTACTGCATGCATAATATCGGGCATAGTGGTAGTAAGGTACAAAAGGCTTCCTACCATACTCCTATAGGATTGAGCATCTACCTTTTCAACTCCATCTTCTACATAAAACTTTTCATTTGTATTCATGGGTGTGCTCATGGGTTTACAATTTCCCATTTTCCATTTGTGAAGAAGATCTAAAACATACTTTTCTTGTGAAATAAAAATGTCATCATTCATTTGCTTCACTTCTATGTGAAGAAAATAATGCAACAAACCCAAATCAATCATTTCAAATTCATTCATCATAGCCTGCCTAAACTCTTTCAGTAATAAATCACTTGAAGATGTTTATATCAATTCATCTACATATAAGCAAACAATTAGTATATCATTACCATTTAACTTGATATATAATGTGGGTTCATTTTCACTTCTGTTAAATCCCTTTTTCAAAAGATAAGTGTCAATTTTGCTATACCATGCACTTGGAGCTTGTTTAAGGACATAAAGATCCTTTTTCAGTTTCTAGACTTTGTGTTCATTTCCTGCTATTTCATATCCCTGGGGTTGTTGAACATACACACCTTCTTTCAACTCACCATTTAGAAAGGTTGATTTCACATCAAAATGATAAAATAACCAATTATATTGTGATGCCAATGCCAAAACAGTTCTGATTGTATCAAATATTTCAACCAGAGAATATGTTTCACTGTAGTCAATCCCTCGCTGTTGAGCATATCCCTTTTCCACTAACCTTGCTTTGTGCTTTTGCACTGATCCATCAGCTGCTTACTTGGTTTTGTACAACCATTTCACCCCAATGACTTCTTTTTCAATAGGAGGATTCACAAGCTCCCATGTTTCATTCCTTTTAATCATTGCCACCTCTTCATCCATTGTTTTGCACCAAACTGACTCTTTTATTACATCTTCAAAACATGTTGGCTTTGCTTCAATCTGAGACATCAAAGAAAAATTAGTATACCCATAAATTTCATTTAAGGATTTTGTCTTTCTTGGAGGACTTGGACTTGAAACGGGACTTGAAGTTGCAAAATATGATGAAGTGGATGTGGCCTATGAAGTATTTTGATTAATGGATGGATTTGCAAAAACAAAATATTCATCTTCTTGTACAATAATACTTGCAGTTTGTTGTTGCACATCTTGATTCCACTTCCATTCTTCTTTCTCATCAAAGAACACATCGCGACTAATCGTTAGTTTTTCAATTTGTGGATTTTACAATCTATAACCTTTAGTTTCCTCGCAATAGCCAATAAAAATGTATTTCACACTTTTATCATCAAGTTTTCTTCTCTTTTCAATAGGAACATGAGCATAAGCAATGCAACCAAAGACTCTTAAATGAGAAACATTGGGTTTCCTTCCACACCATACCTAATAAGGGGTAATATTTTTCTTGTTATATAACAATTTCAAGCCTTTCATATTCAAATGTCCATACCTCAAGTGCCATAGCCAGGAACTATCATCATAAGCAACATTTAATGTTGTACTTGCTTCACCAGGGAGATTGAAAGAAAAAATTCTATTTTGCAGCATATTAGTCTTGGCTATAATTTTACTATGATAATCTTTATTATAGATTATGCATTGCTTGTTCTTAAAAACAACTAAATATCCCTTTTCAAGGAGCTGCCCCACACTCAACAAATTATGTGCTAGACGAAGAACATATAAAACATCATTAATGCGCTTTGGTTTTCCTTGTTTTGTCTTTACAAAAATTGTTCCCTTACCTTTAGCTTCAACTGGCTTGTCATCTCCCAAGAGTACATCAAATTTTGCAGATTCATCTATCTTCACAAAGCCATCTTTGTTTCATGTCATGTGATTGTTGCAACCACTATCCAAAAGCCACACCTCCTTGGAAACATTATTAGTTGAATCACAAGCCAAGAATAAAGTGCCAACATCTTCTTTTTCTTCTGAAAAATTAGCTTGTTGTTTTCATTTTTTCCAACAATTCCGTTCATAATGGCCAAATCTTTTACAATAAAAACAATGAACTTGGGATTTACTAAATATTTTACCTCCATCATTGTCATCATTGCCTCTTCCTTTGTTGTTTGCAGAAAACCTTCTTCCTCGACCTCTGCCTCTTTTGTATATCCGTCCTCTTGCTCTTCCATGAATGTTATGAATTTCCTCATGGAATGAATTCTCATGTTCATGACTTTTGTCTTCGGAAACATTTCCTTTTGCTTGAAAAGCTTGCTCAATAGATTTTTCAGAAGATCTATTCATTCTTTGCTCGCGAGATTGAAGAGATCCCATTAGCTTATTCACAGAAAACTGAGTTAGATCCTTAGACTCCTCAATAACAACAACAACCCCATCAAATTTAGCAGGGAAACTTCTTAAAATATTCTCAACAATATTTTGATATTTTAGATCTTCTCCGTAAGACCTAATTTCATTCACTATTCCCATAACTCTAGTGAAAAAATCTTGAATAGATTCAGAGTATTGCATGCACAAAGTTTCAAATTCTCTTCTTAAGGACTGCAACTTAACAACTTTTACCTTATTCATTCCCTGATATGCTTGTTGCAACACATCCCATGCCTCCTTTGATTTTCTTACTCCAACTAGTCTTGGAAAATGGAATCATGCACTGCTTGCTAGATTAGGAAGAGAGTCTTTGAATCCTTTTTACAATTTTCCTTTAGCTGCATTCTTTGGTCTTGAGTTCAGTGGGCAAGTGTTTGAGCATCTAGTTCTGTATAACCATTTTCTACGAAATCCCACAAATCTTGTAAGAGAAACAATGTTTTCATTTTAATGCTAAAAAAACCAAAGTTCTCACCTTTAAACACTGGTATTTGTGGCTGAGAAATATTCATACTATTGTTGTTGTTGGCCATTGCTGCCAATTGCTGAGCACTCCACCAATAACTTGAATATGCACAAGCTTCACAAAATTATGAAAACTCTTTCCAATGGTTTTCACAAACTTTTGAAATCTCCTGCCAAAAACGCACACTTTACATACAAATCAACTCGCTTCGCCTAGCTCTGATACCACATGTTAAATCTATCAAGAGCATACAATTGAAAACATGGAAAAAAACAATGAACAAAACTTTAGAAAAGTTTGGTTCTCAATGCATATCTCTTGCATTGAGAACCAAACTTTTCTATTTTTTGTTCATTGTTTTTCTTTCATGTTTTCATATGTATGCTCTTGATAGATTTAACATGTCCAAAGTGGAAATTGCCCATAGTTGCACAATTTAACACTTCCTCTCAACTAGGGAGAATTCCACCTACCAATATCTGACCATCGATCATCATGCCATCCTGTCATCATGTACTATCTTTGTATCTGATCTCAACTATGCTGAAGATTGATATAGATAATAAGAATAATCGATCTAGAGTGAGTCACAAGACCTTGCCACTCTCCACTAACAAAAGTCAGTCCACATAACTAGCAGTAAAACCCCAATCTGACTTGATCCTAAGCAATCGAGTTGTTGAACATCTTGCATCCTAGACATAGGGAGTACGATAGTACACGATGCATCCATATGTAGTGTTATGGTCCCTATCCTCTTTTCCCAACTCATTGACCAGATGAGAGGTACTTCCCAAGAGTCCTAGACTGCAAGGGTAGGACGTATGTTGGGGCATCAACAGGAGAAGGTGAACCACTCATCCTGATCATATGCCATAGGAAAAGGTGAACCACTCATCCTATGCATATATTATCAGTCATAGGAGAAGGTGAACCACTCACCCTATGCTCTCATATATCATCATGGGGTATCACAGGGGAAGGTGAACCACTCACCTTGTACACAACATACCTACAGGGGAAGGTGAACCACTCACCCTATGGTCACACATAGCTCCAAGAAGTACCCCAGGCCCCCAAGAGCTCCCAGAGCTCAATTTCCAACTCAAGCGGGACCCTCATGGGAGGGTATTTCCATGACTCCAAGTCTCTCTCGGAAGGTTAAGAACTTGACCTTCCCCAAGGGCTTCATGAGGATGTTTGCAACTTGTTCATCCATATTGATGTGTTGGAGCCTTATTTCTCTCCATTGTACCATATCTTGAATAAAGTGGCACCTGATATCAATATTCTTGGAGCGGTTGTGAAACATAGGATTCTTTGAAAGGCGAATCTCACTCTGATTGTCATAGTAAATAACAGTGGTATCTAGCACGTGCTCAAATAAATCACTAAAGAGCTTCCTCAACTAAACAACTTCACAACAAACCATACTAGTTACAATATATTCGGCCTCGATGATGCTTAGATAAACCAATTTATGCTTCCTGTTCATCCAAGAAATTGAAGCAGATCCCAAAGAGAAGCAACATCCTAACGTGCTCTTTCTCTCCACCACCGTGCTAGCCCAGTTAGCATCAAAATATCCATGTAGCCTCAAATTCTCAACAGTGTATCTCAATCCATAGTTGATAGTGCCACGAAGATATCTTAAGAGATTCTTTGCAACAACCCAATGTATGTGATGAGGCTGAACCATAAATTGACTCAAAGTATTTACAGTGAAGCATATGTCAGGTTAGGAGTTTACCAAGAACATTAGGGCCCCCACAAGTTGTTTATATTTAGAAGGGTTTTCCAATTTGGGCCCAACAACACTTCCACATAGCTTCTTGAAGTTTAGTTCCATTGAAGTAATCACAAACTTTCATTCCACCATCCCACATCTTTCTAACAACTTCGCAATTTATTTTCCTTGAGAAAGGAAAATCTCACCTGGCTTTTTCCATACCTCTAAGCCTAGGAAGTAATGCATCAGTCCTAGGTCTTTCATCTCAAATTTGGAAGTCAACTCCCTCTTGCATTGATAAATGAGAGGGTTTGCACCAGTTAGAAGGAGATCGTCAACATAAAGGACCAAAATAAGTGGGATTTCATTTTCAACCTTGAAGCATAGGTTTGAATCACCATAGCTTCCAGTAAATCCTAGCTTCATTAGATAATTGTCAATCCTTTCATACCAAATCTAGCGGCTTGCTTCAACCCATAAAGGGATTTCTTCAATTGGCAATCATGTGTCATTCTATCTTGTACTTCAAACTCCTGAGGTTGTTCCAAGTAGACTTCCTCCTTAAGTGAGCCATGCAAGAATGCAGTCTTGACGTCCATTTGATGTAGGCTCCATCCTTGATTGGCAATGAGAGCAATAATAGATCGGATAGTGGTATATTGAGCAACTGGTGCAAATATTTTATCATAGTCCACTCTTTCCTTTTGAGAGAAGTCACAAGCTACGAACCTGGCCTTATATTTTTCAACGCTTCCATCAATTCCATGTTTAATTTTGTAAAGCCATTTTGAGGTGACCACAGACTTATCCTTGGGTCTAGGTACCACATCCTAGACATCATTCTTCATGATTGACTCATATTCCTCACTCATCACATCTTTCCATACTCGATGCTTTACAACTTCTTCAAACGTGCAAGGTTCATCTTGAACAATAGTACTCATGGCAGCCAAGTATCCTTGATACATGTTAGGCTTCTTGCTTTCATGAAATGTCCCTCTTGGAGCAATATGTCTTTCAACATCTTCGAGAGTATCTTTGAGCCATAGTGGCCTTTTCCTTGAGGTAGAGATATCACCGGGAGGTGGATCAAGAGGATCCATTAGGCCATCAACATCATGCATTGGGTCATCCATCAGAGGTTCTTCTTGTGATTTAGCAGTATCATCATGATCCTTCTTTGGGATGGGGAGATCTTTAGCTTTCCCAAGGGTAGTGGTAATATATCGGCTTACTTCCACATCTCTTTGACCAGATACATAAATTCTACATGCCTTTGAATTTTCACTGTATCCAACGAATATACTTTTCTTCCCAGAAGCTTCCAATTTATCCATTTTCTCTTTAGGCACATGAAAGTATATGGGACAACCAAAGATTCTAAAATGAGAAACACCAGATTTCTTACCAATGAAGACTTCCTCGGGTGTCTTGCAATCCAAAGCTTGATACGGGCTCCTATTTTGAACATATACAACAGTGTTGGCAACTTTTCCCCACAAGAATTTCGGTAGACCATGATCATAGAGCATGGCACGGGTGGCTTCCATGATTGTTCGATTCTTCCTTTCAGCGACACCATTCTGCTCGGGAGTGTATAGAACAATTGTCTCCCTCTTAATGTCAACCTCTCTGCAAAAGTCATTGAATTCATTTGATTCATATTCAGTTCCATTGTCGATCCTTAACGCCTTGATCTTCTTCCCTGTTTAATTCTCCACCAATGCTTTGAAAGAATGGAACCATTTGAACACTTCATCGTTCTTGTTCAAGAAATAGATCCATGTTTTGTGTGAGAAGTCATCCACAAAGATTGCATAATATATGTATCTTCCCAATGAGGTTACTGGCGGAACACCAAATAGGTCAGAATGGACCAATTGAAGAATATTAGTTTTCTTGCTTTCACTAGAAGGGAATGGTCCCTTTGTATGTTTCCTGGCTGCACATCCCTAACAGAGTCCTCCATGGTTCATATTAAAGTAGGGAATCCCTGTGACCATCTTCCTTACCCCAGGTAAGGCTTTGTAATGTAAGTGGGCAAATCTCTGATGTCATAGCTCATATTGAAGAGAAGTATCGCTTTCCAAAGCTCCCAAAGGACTTCCACCCACTTTATAGAGACTATCAACCGTAAATTCAAGAGTAAATGCATCTTTAGGGTTTCTATGCCAAATATGTACCTTTCCATCAATGAATGCTACCTTGAAGCCTTTGTCTTCCATTGCAGAAATAGATACCAGGTTCTACTTCAAATCGGGCACATACAACACTTCATGTAGATGTATGGTTTGACCATGATTCAAATGGAGAGTGACAGTTCATATCCCTTTCATGTGGTAGTGGCATTATCTCCAAGTATAATCTTTAGATTAGTTTTCTTCTCAACTAAATTTGAGAGAGCCTCCTTGTATCCAGTGAAGTGCCTTGAGAATCCATTATCAATCAACCAATGATTTAAAGTATCCGGAGGAGAGGTAGTTGATAGAGCAGAAATAAAATAAAACTCATCTTGTTTTTCTACAATATTACTTTCATCATACATGGCATTTCTTGTCCTTTTGGGAGGTCATCCATTTTCATCTTGGGCAGCTGGAACATTCCTCTTTCCTTTGTTGTTATACCTATTGTTCCTTTAACTGCCATTGCTTTTGTAATTGATGTTGTTGTTATTATCATCCATTGGAGGATTCTTCTTGTGAAGGCACTCCCTGGCATAGTGGTCGAATCTGATACAATTGTAACATCTTCCTTTGCCTCTTCCTTTGAATCCCTTCTTAGATCCTTAACCCTGTCATCTTGGACCAACATCATTCTTCCTCTTTGCATAGAAAGGAGTAGGTTCATTTCCATTTTTGGATTTATCTCTCTCCATCATCTTTGTCTCCTATTAAGTGCATCTAGCCAATAACTCATTGAAACGAAGTATCTTGTCATTGTTGAGAATGGTGGTGACAAATACATCCCATGGTCTTGAAAGACCTCCAAGAGAAATGAAAGCGAACTCCCTATCAGAAATAACTTCTCCACTAGATAGCAAGTCATTCTTGATTTGAGTTATTCTCATGAAGTAGGATTGGATAGACTCCCCTTTATTCATCTCGATATCCTTCAACTTGTTTTTGAGAAAGAGGATTTGATTTGCATTGTTCACTTTGCACATCCCAGCCAGTGTATCACACATTTATTTAGAAGTTCCCAAATCAGAAATATAGGCAACCAAATGCTTTTGAATGGAGTCAATTATAATTTTCTTAGCTTTGACCTCACCTTTTCTATACTTTGTTCTAGCAGCAACAGGTGCATTCGAAGGAGGCCCCACCACTTTTCCTTGCACATAGTCCAATATTTCATGCTCCTCCAAAGTCAAGTCTAAAGTCATCTTCCATGTACGATAGTCAGATTTGTCATTGAGCTTGTCCTCAGTGTTGAAGCAAGATGTAGAGGCAATGGAGACTTGTCAAATATTCTTTATCCAACAGATATCTTAGTGATTGTTTTTCTCTCTCTTGCTTGGGCTTGTTCTCACCTGGGCTCTGATACCATGTTAATTTTAGATAACAATGGAATGTTCTATGCTTGCAACAATTACTCCAATGTCCTTTCATTAGCCCAATGATAATTTCCACTTTATTTCCAATAGCAATCACATAAACCATTAATTCACATTGACAATAACTGTAGATATAACATAAACAATAAATGCAAAAAACAAGCCAAGGCATGAGAATACAAGAATTTGGCTCAAGCCAGGGAAAAACCCCAAGATGGGGAAAACCCTTAATCAATTCTTCTTATTATAAATATCAAATGTTCAGCAGAGAGAGAAAGTGTACAATAATACAAAGTCAAAGCCAAAATTGACTTACCATTTTGATGTTCCAATACCACTATCCAAAATAGCGCAATGAAATTTGCAATTATGCCCTCAATCAAAAGCAATCAAATTCTACCCTAAAAAGAAAGTCAACAATAGTCAAACTCTTCCAAAACAACTCGGTCAAAGGAGAGAGAAACTCGGCCTCTCTCGTTAGTCAAAGTCAACCCAAAACAGTGAACAAATCAATGATCAAATTTGGTCATCTTGAAGTCAACCCTACGGTCAATGCATGTCAAAGTGCCCATAAATCTTGGTTTTTTATGCCAGTTAATGCGTCCTACCCAAACAAAATTATTCGTCCAAAAATCGCAATCAAAACAAGTCAAAGGAGCCTCGCTCAACGCTGGTCAAATTCAGCTAAAACAAAAAGTCAACAGCCAGTCACACTGCATTCTGAAATCTGCACATGTGAGAGAAATAGGCTACCTGCAATTTGTACGACCCAATCAGATGAAGATGGAGAAGATATGATGAGTTGTGATGGTGCCAAATGAGGTTTAAGGTCACTCTTATTTATATGTGTTGGAGGAGGGTCAATTTGTCCAACTTGACCACAAGCTGACCTTGACAAATTGCACGTGTGTGGTCGTCACTTCAAAACATATTCTCCTTGTCTGATTTCAGTGAACTTTAGGTCAATTTTGGTCCTCTTGAAAAGAGAAATTCAATGCAATAATTATCTCCATCAAATGAGCTATCCAAAGCGGAATTTGCCCCTAGTTGCACAATTTAACACATCATAATAGGTTACTATTGTACCACCATTCAAGAAAGGGTAACCACTAGCCCCATTGAGCTTGCTCAAATTCAATTGAGTATCTTGAAGCTTGGACAATTTCTACCAAAAATTGCTAGTGATGATGGGATCATGATCAGTCACAATGAATTTAGGCATGCCATGTCGTTAAAAACATTGTCCATGAATACTTGTGCTATTTTGGAGGCTTGAATGGTGTTGTAAGACAAAAAAAAAAAAATTACCTTATTTGAAAAGGTGCCCAACAATGACCATTATTTCTGATTTGTTGCCTAACTTAGATAGGCCAAGTAAAGTCCATAGAAATATGAACCTAAATAGTGACAAAAATGAGTAAAAATTGTAATGCCCATAAAACCTTACTATTTCCTCTTTGTATCTCTAACAAGTGTAACATTTTGACACAAAGATGCGGATGTGCTTTTTCATGCCTTCCCTCAATATTCTTACCCTTATGGGATATGTATAAAAAAAGAGAATCTATAAGGAATTTGATTAGGCGAAGAATGAGATAGCAGAAAGGGATGACAGAGAGTCATTTCCAAGTGGAGGCCATGCACGGGGGGTCTATTGAGAATGATACAGAAAGTTGAAACAACCCACAACTCTCATGGGATATATGGGATATATATATATATATAAAAAGAGAGAATCTATAAGGAATTTGATTAGACGAAGAATGAGATAGGAGAAAACTCTCATGGGATATATGGGATATATATATATATATATAAAAAGAGAGAATCTATAAGGAATTTGATTAGACGAAGAATGAGATAGGAGAAAGCGATAACAGAGAGCAATTTCCAAGTGGAGGCAATGCACCAGGGTCTATTGAGAATGATACAGAAAGTTGAAACACCTCCCAACCAAGATCATAACACCTGAGATTGTGCCTCTTCTAGCTCATAGAATCCACCTTGTTCTGCTTCTGGCACTCAGAGCGAAGAAGATAATCATGAAGATCATCAAAAGCACAGGGGTTAGGCCACCCTAGTCCCAAGGCAATATATAAGGTCACTCGTCTAGCAATATACAATTGGTGCTGCAGGAAACAAAAATGATGGCAGAGTTTACCACAACCGTAAAGGAAACAGGAATCTTACAGGTTGAGGTCATCAGTCCCCCACTCCCAACAAGTAGGAAAGAATGGATATTAAGTCAGATATAGAGTTCCTGAGCTTCCACCCTAGCAGAGGTACAGATATTGATGCCACCACGTCCTCGTTCAGTTGCTCCTAGATTACACAGATTACTCAGTCAAGTTGAGATGGCATCTGTATCTCGAGGGACGATACAAACAAGAATTGTTCCTCTGATGACTTTTGGGCCCATTTCGGTTAGTTCATTAAGTTCCACTTTAGCACAAGGTTTAATAAGCTCATACTCTCAATTGTTACTGATTACTTTTGGTTTTTTGTGTCTACGGTGTCAAAATTGTATATTGTTGCCTCCTGACCGCCAGAGATTAGCAATCTATTCAAGAGCACGCTAAGAAAATTTATCTGGCAAAAATTTCACTTATACCACAACCTAAAACTTTAGTTGACGATTGAATTGAGTTCACAAGAAGTCGCATTTCGATTCCCAGGGAAATCTAATTTAGTATATACGCACCAAGAGTAGATGATGTTAATGATAGGTCACAGATGAATATTACTGATTATGAAGTGCACCAAGTATCAATGTTGAGTTTAGAGGCTACACCACGGGAAAGCGTACAAGTTAATGGATTTATTAAATCAGGCGACTCGGAAGGGAGTTCCTAATCCCCTTCTGATCTCTTTACATAATGCCCAGAGACTTCATTTGACAGGACTACTTTATTACAAGTGTCCTTATCTGAGGATTATTGAGAAATCTTGTATTCTGGTTTATGTTCAGCAGAAACTCAATATGTAATCATGTGCTAAGTTTTTTGTAACTTACGCACACAGTAAACAGATTCGAGCTTCAAATTTTCTTTATAATATCCACCCTGTCCTACTCACAGACCTATAGTGAGCATAGCTAGTAATTTGCTAGCAAGTACAACCAGACACTGATAAGGAAAAAGGCGATCATATTGTTATGGCATATCACATGTAGTTGTTATGTTAGAGGTGTTGACAGAGGTGAAAAAATTATGAATATGTAAAGGACTTCTGTATGGAACGTCTGGAAATCAATAGGATTGACTTCTTGTTTGGGATTTGTGCATTTTGGTACTGTGTTCTCTCATGCTTCTCTACAAGGTGACCTGTTTTTCAAGAATTGTATAGCATTCGTCTACCATCATTTATCTCCCTAGACAACCTCTAGAACTTTCTACAGATATTCTATGTTTGCAGGTTCAATCGATCTCCCGTCAAAAAAACATGCACTTCTTTATTGACTTCGATCCAACTACATCCAGGTCTTTTTTTTGCACCGCTCTCTTTCATCATCCTTCGTATCTTTTCAATGTCATCCCACCTGCCAGCTGTAGCATAAATGTTTGATAGAAGCACATAAGGTGCAGTATTTTTAGGGTCCAACTCAAAAAGGTGCTCCGCCGCACATTCTGCTAGTTCTATATTGTTATGAACTCTACAAGCACCAAGAAAACAGCTCCATATGGGGGCATCAGGATTCATTGGCATTTTGTTGATGAAGTCTTGGGCTTCATCTAGATGTCCAGCACGGCCAAGAAGGTCAACCATGCATATATAGTGTTCCATTGAAGGTACCAAGTTATACTGTTTACTCATGGAGTTGAAGTATTGATAGCCCTCGTCTACTAGACCTGCATGACTGCAGGCAGAAAAAATACTAACTAAGGTTACATGGTCCGGGATCATGCCAAAGTGTTTCATTTGTTCAAAGAGTTTGAGGGCCTCCTTGCTATAGCCATGCATAGCATATCCTCCTATCATTGTGTTCCATGACACTATGTCTGGGTGATGCATCGTCTCAAATAGTTCACGTGCCTTCTGTATGCTTCCACATTTTGCATACATGTCTATAAGGGAATTCATCACCGCATTATCAGATCCAGATCTGCTTCTAATTATATTTTCATGGATCTCCATACCCTGTTCCAAAGCCGCCATGTTGGCACATGCTGCGAGAACAATTGTAAATGTTGTTGAGTCTGGCCTCGCACCTTCCAATTGCATTTGTTGAAAAAGGTTCAGGGCCTGGTCATCATGCCCATTCTGTGCAAGTCCTGCAATCATTGCATTCCATGACACAGTGTTTAGTTCCTCCATTCCCTTAAAAATTGTAAGGGCTTTATCAACAAGCCCATTCTTTGCATATCCTGTAATCAATGCATTCCATGAGACCAGGTCTCGCTGATGCATTCTCTGGAACAATTCCCACGCTTTCTCTATGCTCCCACATTGTGCATACATATCTAGAACGGCTGTCATCACAAAGACATCAGACTGAAATCCACTTGTAATTATTTTTGCATGGATCTCCATACCTTGTCCTAAAGCTGTCGAATCAGAACACACTTGTAGAATATTGATGAAGCTTTTTGAATCTGGTTTGACGCCTGCAAATAGCATCTGTTGAAAAAGTTTCAAGGATTCCTCACCTTGCCCATCATGTGAAAGTCCTGCAATTACTGTATTCCATGAAATCACATTTTTCTGAGGCATTTCTTTAAAGAATTGCAGAGCCTTATCAGTGAGCCCATTTTGTACATATGCAGAAATCATCACGTTCCATGAAACTGTATCTTGATGATGCATTTTCTTAAAAATTGCATATGCTTTCTCTAAGCTCCCACATTTTGCATACATGTCTATCAGCGCATTCATCACCATGATATCAGGTTGAAATCCACTGGTAATTATTTTTCTATGAATCTCCATGCCGTATTCCAGAGCTGCCATTTTAGTACATGCTGAAAGAACGGTAGCAAAAGTTTTTGAATCCGGCATTGCACCAACCGATTGCATTTCTTGAAAAATCTTCAGCACCTCGTCGTAATGGCCATTCTGGGCAAATCCTGAAATCACTGCATTCCATGACACCACAGTTCTTCGAGTCATATCATTGAAGAGTTCCATTGCCTCATGAACAAACCCATTCTGTGCAAACCCTGTTATCATAGTATTGCAAGAGACCACATCTTTTTCAGGCATTTCCTTAAAGAGTTTCAAAGCCTCTTCTACAAATCCTCTATGCGCATATCCTGCAATCATAACATTCCATGAGACCACATCTAGAAAACTACTTCTGTCAAATATTTCACGTGCCATCTCTAAACTCCCACATTTTGCATACATGTCTATCAAGGCATTCACCAACAAAATATTAGATGCGAGCCCATTTGTAATGATTTTTCCATGGATACCAATACCCATCTCCAAAACTGCCAAGTTGGTGCATGCTGGGAGAACACTGGCGAAGGTTTTCGAATCTGGCATTAAATCCATTTGCTGAAAGAGAAACAAGGATTCCCTACTATGGTCATTCTGTGCAAATCCTGCAATCATAGCATTCCATGAAGCCAAGTTTCGTTGAGTCATTTTGTTGAAGATTTCAAAGGCCTCACCGGTGAACCCATTGTGTGCATATCCTGCAATCATAGTCGTCCAGGATACGAGATCTCGTTGAAGCATTTTTTCAAACAGTTCGCGTGCCTTCTCTATGCTGCCACTTTTTGCATACATGTCTATCAGGGAATTTACCACAACGAGATCAGATTCGAATCCAGTTTTAATAATAATAGCATGGAGACACTCACCCTGCTGTGGGGATTCGGAGTTGGCACATGCTGGAAGGACACTGGCAAAGGTGAAATTATTGGGTTGAACCCCTATTCTTGGCATTTGATGAAAGAGTACCAATGCCTCCTCAGGAGGTCCATGCCTTGAGTAAGCTGCGATCATTACAGTCCACGAGCACACATTTCGTTCAGGCATTTGGTTGAAAACTCTGCGAGCGTCCACCGCGCTCCCGCACTTAACATACATGTTGAGAAGAGTGTTCTGTAAAAATCTGTCTCCCATGAATCCCATCTGATTGAGATGGGCGTGGATTAGTTTGCCATCTAATAAGGCCTTATTCCCAACGCAGCCCTGCAAGAGATGAACGTATATACTAGACTGCAGAGGCTTGTCCGTCACGGCCAAAACGTTGAGATGGGTGAAAGGTTCAGGGTTAACATTGACATTAGCTTGTGTTCTGGGAATGTTAGTACTGAGCATTTTATGGTGAAGATCAAACAACACCACCATCATCTTCTTCTTGTCTGAATTGCTTAGTCGTTGGAGCATTCTCATTGCCTGCTGCTGCAGCCTACAGAGGAATGAATTCCAAGAACTTAACCAAGGTCACCCGGCACCACTTCATCCTCTCCGCAATGCGTCTAATGCCTGCAAATAATTCACGGAAAATTTTGAAAGCGAAGAGGATAACTTATTGTAACCAAAGGGTGCGCAACTAATCACCTTATGCCCTGTACTTCTTCGAGTGTCTCTGACTACATTTCCTTTTCATTAGTATTCCTTCTGTAGGTGGGTAATCCTTTAGAGGGATTGCTAGGAAGTAGAGGTTAATGCTCTGCACTGTAACATGTACATGTAATGCATTTTCTGTTAATAAGAATGAAATATACATAATCTGATCAAATTGCGCGATCTGGATCTGTAATGTCTGCGTCTCAGAAGTCTCTTTGGCATACCGAGAAGCTTATGTACACTGGAATAAACAATGTGTATATATCATTCCATGTATATACGCTGTACATCTGTACTTCACTATTGGGATGTTTATTACTGAATAATATGAATCAAGGATAACCTAATAAGTAGGTTAATTAATTTTGTCCGGAAATTGGTAAGAATTGTGTTGAAGTTATAGGAAAAATTAATTGATAAGAATTTTGTTACGTGGGATGTGGGATGATTAAGGTATAGGTTAATTAGTTTATGTAGGATTTAGTGTCTATTAAGTTATAGGTTTAAATTTTATGGAAG
The DNA here is from genome assembly GCA_031772625.1 of Pinus tabuliformis. Classification (NCBI taxonomy): domain Eukaryota; kingdom Viridiplantae; phylum Streptophyta; class Pinopsida; order Pinales; family Pinaceae; genus Pinus; species Pinus tabuliformis. Next base: position 993,782,810 of record CM062820.1, read on the forward strand.
AGGTTGAAGATGGGAGTCATTTTTGGAGGTATCAAACTATTCCAAGGGTTATCCAAGTTCCACTGAGTTTCACACAAGTGATAGCAACCGAGTGGTGGGCAAATCATTCTTCCATCTAACATTGGGGTTGGCCTCGGCCTGGACTCAACGTTGTTGGAAAAAAAAAATTGTTATATTGCACTAGTTTTTTGGGACAAGGAATGGTGGGGATCCTAGATGACTAGAGCATATCCCTAAATTTTTCAACCCAATGTTGCACTAGTTTTTTGGGACAGGGAATGGTGGGGATCCCAGATGACTAGAGCATATCCCTAAATTTTTCAATGGGTTGGGAACGACGATAATATATAATGTGTGTGTGTGTGTGCGTTTGTAAAATACGAAAGAATATTAAAATTCTAGAATTCAACATTGTAGTATTATGCAGAGCCCTTACACTTCCCAGTTATAAAACACTTGAGCAATTCAAAAATGCACTGAGTAACACTCTATTATTGGCCATTAGACATGAGTAAAATGCAATTTTGTTTTAGGAAACTTCAGTGTAATTATTTTCAATTTGCAATAAGGTTCGTGAAGAATTGTCTCTATAGCACCTATTCTTCCTCATATTTCTTGTTATTGATGATTATGTAAAAACCTAACAAGCAATTCCCTTCTCAATAGGTTTTGTAAACTTTTAGAGTTGTGCTGAAAACCACTAAAACACTTTGGTTTTGTAAAGATCTTAAATTTGGATATCAGATTCAAAAGGTGATTGAATATGAATTTATTCAAACGTTTAATACCCAATCCAAATCAATACTATTTTATTGTTTTCACAATGCTTGAAATTGGGATGGTGTAAGTAGTGGACTTTGAATGACTCCTAGAAACTCATTACAACATGTAAATGCGACACCCCTTTCATTACCCCAAATTTTGTAATGTAATTAAGAACATATAATGTGAGGGTGTTAGCGTTGATGCTATGATGTCAAACTCTATTATATGATGTAATGTTTATTTTTATTAATAAAAATGCTAGAGTTGAAGAAGACAACTAATGGATTTTGATGCCTAAGGGAGGGGGAAAACTTGACTTAAGAGGAAAGATATACCTTGAGTGAATATTTCCCTTTGATGTGATGGTTAGTCTTCCCAAGAAGCTGAAAGGTTGGAAAGATGAAGGGTCAAGGTGTGATTATAAAAATAAGAGGGAGAAGTAATCAAGGGGTTCTTCTTCTTAGTTCTTAAGCTTCTAGTTTTTCTATCTTCTATTATTCTTCTCATACAGTCATTTTTTCTTTCTCTCACTCGTAAATTTGATTTCGCATGAGAATTGGTGACAACTTGTGTAACAGGAATTGAATATGTTGTAGTGTTTTTTCCTTGAACTAGATGGCTCTAAGGAATGGGAGTTGTCCTATCTGTGCATGACACAAAGAGCATTGATGAAAGGAGGGCCATGGGATTGCAAATATCATAAAAGGAATCTCTTGTGATGTGCATACCTGCATTGTCATTTGTGAATGTCTATGGGCATGGTCAAGGAATGAAAAGGTTGAACACTTAGATTCGTTATTGTGTGTGGAGGAGAGTGGCTTTCACTTTTTGTGTTAAATCTAATTTGAAATTTGTGTGTTAAATCCTTGAGTTTATTTTTTCCCTCAAGGCATTAATATCTAGATCAGGGGTGGCTAGCTATGAGAAAGATTGCAACATAATTAAACCTATGGTTGGGTGGAGAGTGGCTCACCCTTCTTTAGTTTCATATTGCAAAATATTTGACTCAAGACAAGTATCTCTTATGCATGACTATTTAATTTCTCTTTTCAAAAAGTTTATATGTACATACATTTACACTCCAGCACATTTATCATGGTTGTAGTTGTTTTATATTTATTAAATTTTGTAACAACACTACTTGAGGAAGATAGGCTTCCTAAATTCTTCTTTAAATAGGTCATGTTGGCATTTCTACTATAACATTTCTTCTAGGAGGTTCCAGGAGTTGAAACTTGGACCATAGTGAGGGGAAATACCGCTAACCCTATAGCAAAATTTCAAGATCTTTGATCACGAAATTTTGGTAAATATGATTAGAGGAAGTTGGGCTTCCTAAATGCATCTTTAAACAAACCATGTTGGCATTTTTCTTGTAACTTTTCTTCTAGAAGGTTCTAGAAGCCGAAACTTGGACTATAGTGAGGGGAAATCCAATTGATCATCTGGCCCAATTTTTAGATCTTGGGTTGCAATATTTTAGGAGATTTGATCAGAGGAAGTTGAGCTTCTTGGATGCTCCTAAAATCATGCATCAAACATGTAACGTTCAAATTTCTATTATAACTTTCATCTGGGAGGTTACAGAGGCTGAAACTTCGACCATAGTGGGGAGAAATCCATTAATCATTTGGTTTAGTTTTCAGAAGTTGGACTACTGTAATTTAGGAGAAATTCCTTGAGGAAATTTCTATATTAGTTTGCATGCAAAGTGTTTGAAGAAAAGTCTAAATGGTTTAATGATTCATTGCATGCAATCTATTTGATGAAATGCCACAATGAAAATGTTGTTTTGTGGATGGGGATAGCAATGTTGTATGTTAGCACTGTTGTATGATAGTATTGTTATAGTTGATATATGACTATTTATATGCAAAACATTTGAATAAATGTGTTAAATGTGTTTTATTACAATTTGCATACAAATTATTTGATAAACTACCTGAAAGACAAAAATCAAAAGTTGCATGATTGAGTGGTATGTTTTAGTTAGCATGGTATAAGTGGAATTAGAACAATGTTTTTTATTTGATTTCATACAAAAATTTTGACAACATGTCTACAAGAAAATTACTACTTAATTCGTTGTATACAAAGTATTTGAAGAAATGTTTACATGTAAAGTTCTTGAAAAAATGTATGACAGATGAAAATCAAGTTTTTGCAAGTGTGGTTAGGATACATTTAGTAGGTGTATGTGACAAAGTGGTATCAGAGCTTATTGTCAAGCTAGTAAAAGGCAAGTGAAAATTTTGGGTACCTCGTAACCTCTATAAATCATCGAGGGAAATGGGTTTGTTACAAGCGGTATCAGAGCATGGTTCAGCACTAGACCTAGATTGGCTCAAGAATACATGAAATGGGAATTATGATACTACATTACAAAGTGATATCAAAGCTAAGGTTCAACATTGCACCTTGATGAGCTTGAGTATAGGAAAAAAATTAGGTTTTAAATTGATATCTATGCATACATGTGCATTTATGTGAAATTATTTTGTTGTATATATGAATACATTGATGTTACTTGAAGACTGACTTGAGTTTGATGCAACAAGGATAAACATGCAAGATGCTAACTTGATTCGCTAGAGAAACTCGATAGAATTGCAAAATTTTATGGCCAAGTGATGCAACCATAACTATGAGGGAGAATCTCTTAACTTATCTCTTGCTAGTTTTAATACTTTTCTTTAATGTTTTGAGAAGTTGTCATATGTTGATAAATAATAGCATGGGCATCATAAAAATACAAGAGATGAAATAGTTCAAAGTTGTATGTCCATCTAATAGATATTAAATAATGATATGATAGATGCATGAAGATATCCTAGGTGCATACAGTAATGGATGTGCATGAAAAAATACTTGGATTAGTCAGGTGTCATAACATGATTCAAATTACTAATAATGGTTAATGGTGAACTTGTAATCAAGAATAGGTTGACAACATGATTGGGAAGCCAATGAAGGTGTTGAGTGTATTCTTATGTGTTAAAATTGGCAACTAGGACCAAACTCCATGTGGGTCATCTTATTTATGGCAGCTAATATTTTTCTTGGATTCCTCTCGTCGAGAGGTGTAGGATTGATCTAACGATCATCCGATTCCAACATGTATTCATGGAGATATTAATTTATTTGTATTTCTTGACAATTTGTCAAGGTCGACCAGCAAGTTAAGTTGTGTTGCACACCCCCAGCTAACCTCAATGTTGCATATAAAAGAAGGAGACATTTTGTCTCATTTCACTCACTCTCATCATCTCATCTCTTCCTTGTCTCTTGGGTATACAAAAGGAAGGAGGGCGCAGATCTCTTGGGCAGCTTTGAAGAAGGACGCAGATCTCTAGGGCATCATTATGAGGACGCATATTAGGGAAACAAGGATGCAGGAGGGTACAACCATCTTGTTTGGGGTGATTTAGGGCTACTTTGACCAGCATCTTACCTTCTTTAACTGCGGATTTGAATGGGTAGCCTCTCCTAGGCTAGACGAAGTGTTGGATAGCCTGAGTTGACTTTTGGAGAGCTGATTTGGGACAGCGTTGACTGGTTAGGGCAGGCTGCAGGTTGATGTAGCATTCATTGCTGATTTGTCCCTCTTAGTTGGATTGTTTTGGGTTGCACATACTTGTTGTTGGAGGCCGAGTTCTCCTAGGATATCTTAAGGATATTGGTGATTTGTTTGACCAGCTTTAACCTTGTTGATTTGATTTATGTTGTTGCTGTTATAAATCAAACATTTGTGATATTGTATTATCTCTCTCTCTACTGAATTATTGAAGAATATAGAAGAATTGATCAAAGGGTTTCCCCGCATTGGGGTTTGTCCCTAGCTAGCCGCCACATCTTGTGTCTCTTGCCTTGGCTTGTCTTCTATTGATTTTATTTATGTTCTATCAACATTTTACTTATATGTTAATGTGATTGAATTAACATTGGGCTAATAAGAAGAATTGAAGTAAATTTCTCTAAGCATAGAACACACCATAATTTAACATGGTATCAGAGCTAAGGTGAAGACAAAGCCCAAGCAAGAGCAAGAGCAATCACCGAAGACAGTTGGAAAAAGTCAAAAGGTTTCATGGGTTCCTCATCACACTTCCCTGTCGAAAACAAACTCCGTGAGAAGTTTGACTATCACGGATGGAAGATGTCTCTTGATCTGACATTGGAAGAGTAGGAAGTGTTAGACTATGTGAGAGGCAGAATTACGGAGCCTCCATCAAATGCATCGGCTGCTACAAGGAACAAGTACACTAAGGGTGAAGTCAAGGCAAAGAAGATCATTCGGGACTCAATTGACAAGTGTCTGGTGGCCTACATTTCTGAGTTGAACACCTCCAAGAAAATCTACGATAAACTGGTAAGCTTGTTTAAAGTTAGTGATGCAAATGAAGTTTTGTTCCTAAATAATAAGCTGAAGGATATTAAAAAGGGCAAGGATGAGGATATTCAATCCTAATTCTTAAGGATCACTGAGATCAAGAATGACCTCCTATCAATTGGAGAAGTCATTGCTGACAGGGAAATAACTATCACTACTCTTGGAGGGCTCCCATCCAAATGGTATTTATTTAGAACTACTCTTCTCAATAACGATGGAATTTCGAGATTTGAGGAATTGAAGGCAAGATGCATTCAAGAAGAGACAAGGATGGTGGAGCAAGAAATGCCTTCAAGCAAAGGCAACCCCACTGCTTTCTCCTCTCAAGACAAAAGAAGAAATAATTATGGGTCTAAAGGTCATTTCAAAGGAAAGCCTGCATCAAAGGTTGGAAGGAAAGGAAGATGTTTTGTTTGCAATAAATTTGGCCACTATGCGAGGGAGTGTCCAAATAGAAAGGACTCATCACATGACGATGATCAAAATCACTCCCAGGGAAACTCCAACCATAATCAAAGGAATGGCAGGTTCAATGGCAAAGGAAAAAGGAATGCGGGAAATCAAGGAAGTGGTCAACCCTCCAAGAAAGAAAGGAACTCCAGGTATGAATCAAATGTTGTTAACAATAAGCAAGATGAGTATTATCTGATATTTGCCCTCTCTACTACTTCTCCTTCAGACTCATTGGGCAATTGGCTTATTGATAGTGGCGCTTCAACTCATTTCACTGGTTACAAGGAAGCTCTCTCTAATCTGATAGAGAAGGAGACAAACTTGGAGATTATTCTTGGAGACAATTCCACCTATCCCGTAAAGGGTGTAGGGAATGTTACTCTTCAATTAAATCAGGGTAACACAATTCATTTGCAAGAAGTCTTATATGTACCTGATCTCAAGAAGAACCCGGTGTCCATTTCGGCAATGGAAGACAAAGGCTACAAGGTGGCCTTCATCGATGGAAAGGTATGTGTGTGGAAAAATAATTTTAAAGATGCTTTCACTCTTGGGTTTCAGGTTGACTCTTTATATCAAGTTGGAGGAAGTCCATTGGGAGTCATGTCTTGCGACACAACTCTTCAGTCTAAACTATGGCACCAGAGGTTTGCCCACCTTCATTATAAGGCTCTACTCGATGTGAGACAAATGGTGATAGGGATGCCCAAGTTTAAAGTAGAGCAAGAAGGTGTATGCCTGGGATGTGCCGAAGGAAATCTCAAAAGGGGACCATTCCCCTCAAGCCATAGCAAGACCTCCGACATTTTGCAGTTGGTTCACTCGGACATATCTAGTATGATGCCCATGAAGTCTTTGGGAGGATATCTATATTATCTCACTTTTACAGATGATTATTCTCGCAAGACTTGGATATACTTCTTGAAAAAGAAGGATGAAGTCTTCTCTTGGTTTCGTCCTTCAAATCCTTGATCGAGAATCAAACCGAGAAGAGGATCAAGATCTTAAGGACTGATAATGGGACCGAGTATGAATCCCATGAGTTTCATAAATTTTGCAAAGAAGATAGCATTAAGAGGGAGACCATAACACCATACACTCCTGAGCAAAATGGTGTGGCGGAAAGGAAGAACCATACAATTTTGGAAGTTGTTTATTCCATGCTCCATGATCAAAGGCTTCCAAAGTTTTTATGGGCCGAAGCTACAAATACTGTTGTATATGTTCAAAACCGATGCCCTCATCAAGCATTGGATTCCAAGACCCTCAGAGAAATTTTCACTGGTAAGAAACCTGATGTGTCTCATTTTAGAATTTTTGGAAGTCCCGTATATTTTCATGTGCTGAAAGAGAAAAGAAGCAAATTGCATGCATCTGGTAAGAAGGGTATCTTCGTGGGCTATAGCGAAACTTCTAAGGGGTATAGAATCTATGTGGCTGGTCAAAGGGAAGTCGAGATAAGTCATGATGTCACCTTTGACGAAGATATGGCTCTTAGCAAGGTTGACAATATTCCTATTCTAAGGAAATTTAGAGAAGCTGACACCAGGAAATCGGATGAGAAGGAAGATGAGACGATGCCCAATGTGGAAGAACCTATGGATCCTATTAATCCCCCTCCATGGCTTAGGGGGATAGTTGATGATTCTGAGGGACATATTGCACCCAGAGGGACTTTCCATGAAAGTAAGAAGTCGACTAGGTATCAGGGATACTTGACTATTATGAGCACTATTATTCAAAATGAGCCTTCAGCATTCGAAGAAGTCATGAAGCATCAAGTATGGAAGGATGCTATGAGTGAGGAATATGAGCCCATCATGAAGAGTGATGTATAGGATGTGGTCCCCAAACCCTACGAAAAAACGGTTGTCACCTCAAAATGGATTTACAAAATAAAGCATGGAGCTGATGGGAGTGTTGATAAATATAAGGCTCACTTTTTTGCTCAAGGCTTCTCTCAAAAGGAAGGTGTAGATTATGACAAGATATTTTCACCTATTGCCCGATACATCACCATCCGCTCAATCATAGCCCGTGCCACTTCACAAGGATGGAACCTACATTAGATGGATGTCAAGACCGCGTTCTTTCATGGTTCGATTAAAGAGGAAGTCTATTGGGAACAACCCAAGGGGTTTGAGATTCATAATCGGGAATCTCATGTATGCAGGTTGAAGAAAGCCCTCTACGGGCTGAAGCAAGCACCCTGAGCTTGGTATGAGAGGATCGATAGCTACTTGATGAAGCTGGGATTCACAAGGAGTGAAGCCGATCCAAACCTTTACTTTAAGTTTGAGGATGATAATCCTCTCATATTGGTGTTGTATGTTGATGACCTCTTTCTAACAGGTGCAGACCCTCTCATTCACGAATGTAAGAGGGAGTTGGATTCCGAATTTGAGATGAAGGACCTAGGGCTGATGCACTATTTCCTAGGGCTAGAAATCTAGCAAAGTCAGGAGAAATTTTCCTATCTCAAGGAAAATATGTGGTGAAGATATTGGAGAGATTCAATATGGTGGACTGCAAGCTTGTGACTACCCAAATGGAGCTTAACTTCAAGAATTTATGCAATAGTGCTACCGGACCTGCTTTGGGAAATGCTTCTAAGTATCGTCAACTCATAGGAGCATTGATGTTCTTGGTGAACTCCCATCCATATATATGTTTTACAGTCAATACATTGAGCCAATATATGGTTGAGCCTCATCACTCACATTGGATTGGTGCCAAGAATCTTCTGAGATATCTCCGAGGCACAATCACTCATGGGTTGAGATACACTGTCGGAGATGTGAGGCTACATGGATATTATGATGCTGATTGGGCAGGTAGTGTGGTGGACCGAAAAAACACTTCCTGTGTTGTTTCTCTTTGGGTTCTACCTCGATATCCTGGATGAGCAGGAAGCAGAAGTCGGTGGCTTTGAGCACTGTTGAGGCAGAGTACATTGCTGCGAGTATGGCCTCCTATGAGGCTGTCTGGTTGAGGAATATCTTTAGTGAGCTATTTCGAAATAATTGGATAGTATTGTGATCCTTTGCAAAAACCAGAGTGGGATTAGTTTATCTGAGAATCTCGTATTCCATGATCGCTTCAAGCACATCGATATCAAGTACCACTTTATCCAGGATATGGTACAACGAGGAGCAATAAGGCTCCACCATATTGGGACAGATGAGCAGGTTGTCAACATTCTAACGAAGCCCCTCGGAAAGGTCAAATTCTTGACTTTCCGAGAATGACTAGGAGTCGTTGAGAGACCCTCTTATGAGGGTCTTGTATGATGCATACATTGAGCTCTGGGAGCTCCGAGGGGCTTGGGGTACTTCTTGGAGCAACGAGCGACCATAGAGTGACTCACCCTCCCCTAGTGGTGCGTTGTGTATAGGGTGAATGGTTCAACCTTCCCCTGTGATACCCCATGGCAACATGTAGGCAGGATGAGTGGTTCATCCTTCTCCTGCCGAGACATCCAACCCATGTAGTCTGGGACTCATGGTAATTACCTCTCATCTGGCCAATGAGTAGGGAAATGAGGATAGGGACCATAGTAGTACTGATGGACGCATCGTGTATCCACCATACTCCCTATGTTAGGATGACATTGATCTGGGATCAATTGGAACTGACTTTGGGTCAGTAAGAGTGATATAACTCACTCTCTTTTCGAACTGATCTGGGATCAGTAAGAGTGGTATGACACACTCTCTTCATTGGGACTGACTTCGGGTCAGTAAGAGTGATATTGGGTACTCTCTTTTATCTGGGACTGACTTCGGGCTAGTAGAGGATGGTATGATACATTCTTGATCATTTCTTATTCTTCATAGTTTAGCAGAGCACTGAAGAGCAGAGTAGAGCCGAGCAGTGCAGGGCAGTGCATTTGATGGCAGATATAGTACCGATAGACAGATGGATTAGCAGATGGAGTTCCCCCTAGTTGAGAGGGAGTGTTAAAATTGGCAACTAGGGGGAAACTCCATGTGGGTCATATTATTTATGGCAGTCGATATTTTTCTTGGATTCCTCTTTTTGAGAGGTGTAGGATTGATCTAATGATCATCCGATTCCGACATGTATTCATGGAGATATGAATTTATTTGTATTTCTTGACAATTTGTTAATGTCAGCCAACAAGTTAAGTTTTTTTGCACACCCACAACTAACCTCAACGTTGCATATAAAAGAAGGAGACATTGTGTCTCATTTCACTCACTCTCATCCTCTCATCTCTTCCTTGTCTCTTGGGTATACAAAAGGAAGGAGGATGCAAATCTCGTGGGCAGGTTTGAAGAAGGATGCAGATCTCTAGGGCATCATTGTGAGGACGCAGATTAGGGCAGCGAGGACACAGGAGGGTACAACCATCTTGTTTGGGGTGATTTAGGGCTGCTTTGACCAACGTCTTACCTTCTTTGATTGTGGCTTTGCATGGGCAGCCTCTCCTAGGCTAGACGAATTGCTGGACAGCTTGCACTGACTTTTGGAGAGCTGATTTCGAACATCGTTAACTGGTTAGGGCAGGCTGCAAGTTGTTGTAGCATTCATTGTTGTTTTGTCCCTCTTACTTGGACTATTTTGGGCTACACATACTTGTTGTTGGAGGCCGAGTTCTCCTAGGATATCTTAAGGACATTGGTGAGTTGTTTGACCATCTTTGACCTTGCTGATTTGATTTATGTTACTGCTGTTATAAATCACATATTTGTGATATTGTACTATCTCTCTCTCTCTCTGCTGAATTATTGAAGAATATAGAAGAATTGATCAAAGGGTTTCCTTGCATTAGGGTTTGTCCCTGGCTAGCTGCCACATCTTGTGTCTCTTGTCTTGGCTTGTCTTCTGTCGATTTTATTTATGTTCTATCATCATTTTACTTATATGTTAAATTATGTGATTGAATTAGCATTGGGCTAATAAGAAAAATTGAAGTAAATTGCTCTAAGCATAGAACATACCATAATTTAACATTATGGAATCAAGGATATGGAAGATAAGGTGTTGATGAGAGAATGGTACAAGTGGCACCTATGCATGTTGATATAGCTATTGTGACAGCGTTGTGAGTGCACTTATCCTTGGGTTTCCTTGTGGAAGGTTGGAGCCCTAGAGGGAGGGGTCCAGTGGCAAGTTTGTGTGTGGGGTCTGGAGCATACCTAATGTTATTTTTTGTAGCATCAGATGTGTTCTAGCCACGAAATTTGGTGGAGAGGCTAGAATACATGAGATCTCCAAAACCCAGAAATAGTTTTAGGAAATTGCGCATAGAAATGACTTAATTAGATTGTTAACCAATTTTTAAATATTTCCTATGTCTAAATTTAGGGAATATGGTTAATTAATCAGTATTAATTAAGTCAAGGCGAGAATCATCTATAAACTCACATGGATCGATCTAGAGATGATCATAGCCATCGATTGTGTTTTAATATTGGTAGTTGGTGCTCCAATGCAGGATTATAAGAGGAAGTCGATGTGGTGATGGAGAGCACTTGAGACACTTGAGCAGTTCGATTTCTTGGCAGATCGATTTCTAGAGTAGCAGCAATCAGTTTCTGGAGAGAGCTAGAGATCAAAGCAGTGAGTGAGGGGAAAAGATGGTGAGGCTAGAGGAAGTATTCTAGATCCAGCAAGTGCATTTGCAAAGAGGCAAAAGAGCCACAAAGAAGTTGACGCAAGGGAAACACAACAACTTCTAGAGGCAAGTTCGATTTGTTGAGAGGGAGAGGCATCTTCAGTTCCAAAGTCTGGGAAGGAGTCCTAGAGTGTCGGAGAAGCATATTTCTAGTCAGCAGAAGGAAAAATGACTTCATTAGAGACCATTCAGAGGCTTGGCATCAAGTAGGATGCGTAGAGAAGTGTAGAGGCTGACCAGAGGGTTAGAGGGATGAGTTTCTGAAGGCAAGTTGTGCCGAGAGATTGCTTGTGGGGTGAGGAAAATTCCTCACTAGATTTTTGCCAGTATTTTTCTCTATAGGATTGCCAGATATCGACATCCAGTTTTACTCAAAATTGATCACTGTTGCTTAATAATAAAACCCTCAGCTACTGCACTAGTTTTCCCGCATTGGATTTTCCAGGGACTTTTGTCCAAAAATATTTGTGTTACTTTTATGTTTATGTACTAGCATTTCTTAGCTTCCAGTGTTTTATTTTTCCACTGAATTTTATTTTTGAAGGTTGCAGTGTATTTATTTCGATATTTGTCTAGCAGATAAATTGTTAATTAATTAACAATTAGGAGAAATAATATCAGTTGATGCAATAGGGTTCTAGTTTGGAATTTTCACATGGTATCAAAATGCAGTTGATTAGCCAGAGAGCTCATAAAAATGATGGAAAGGAATTTTGCTGCTCAACAAGGGGAGCAGGCCGAAATTCGCAAGGGAAACGTAGTATTTTTCCAAGAGGTCGAATTACTTGATGAAGTTCAATGTTTTTGAGAGAGGGGCAAAAAAATTCGATCCTTCCAAATCGAGTGATTTCAGGGGCAGAGGGAGCAGAGGAAGAAGAAGAAGGACCTGTCAAAGATCAAATGCTTCAAGTGTGGTGGGTTTGGTCACTACAGTACCAAGTGTCCTCTCAGGAAGAAGGACAAGGAGGAGAAGTAGGACCAGTAGGAAGCTTCTACAGAGATCAACAGGTTGTCCTCCAGGTTGGAGGAAGACTTCGCGATGTTCATAGATATACCTCCAGGAGTGAGGTGGAGATCTTTGGTACTGTAGTCCCAAAGAAATATAGAGATTGGGCAGGATGCTTGAGGAGTCCACCTCATGGATCATTACCTAGCTATGGGGGCCCACAATATTCAGTAGAAGGATGGATCAGTGGCAGTTGATGTAGGCAAAGACCGAGTGACAATTGTAGAGACTAGTAGCAGTCAGATGTTGAGGAGCACAATGTAGAGTTGGTAGTAGTGCAGTTGGCATAGTGCAGAGTCAGTAGCAGCGCAAATTCTTCAGTGACAATGCAAATGCTAGTAGCAGTCAAAGACTAGGGAGACAGATGCATCATACTAATCATAGTTGATTCAATATTTTGGATGTTTTTCAGTTGCAGATGTTGCAGTTGCAGCAACAATAGATGAGAGGGAATTGCAGTGCAGAAGAAGTGTTGGCAGCAGTATGGCAATGTCAGCAGCAACACATATATAACGTATATTAGAGTTGTGCATTGGTTTGTGGGCAGTATGGCCAGACATCAGCAGCGTGATAGGAGATGATGCAAAGATAGGGTGTTGTGGTAGGAAGTGCAACATGAGAGCACATTCCTCGCTAAGAGTGAGTGTTAGTTTTTGTAGCATCAGATGTGTTCTAGCCATGAAATTTGGTGGAGAGGCTAGAATACATGAGGTCTCCAAAACCTAGAAATTGTTTATGGAAATTGTGTCTAGAAATGACTTGATTAGATTATTAACCAATTTTTAAATATTTCCAGAGTCTAAACTTAGGGAATATGTGTTATAGACATTTTTGGGCACTGCAACCCCAAGCATAAATGTCCATAAAATAAGAGCTCCTAAGTCCCTAAAAGTGTTGTTCCAACCCCTAAAAGGACAAGGTCATCTGATTACAGCTTCTCCCAGAAGTTCTCCATGAAAAACTGCTCAGAACTGGTCAAAACTAGACCATTTCACCTGCTCCATAGGCAAAGTGCGTTGCATCTCACCTAAATACACACAGTAGGTGCGTTGCATTTCAAAAATCCCTTCTATGGGGTGCGATGGGCGAGAAGGGACAAATGGCAGTGTCAACCCGCGAGGTGGAGAAGCATGGAATCTTCTAGAAACTTCTCCTGTGACACTTGCCTCTCTGAATTCGACCAGGGGTGAGTAAGAGATCATCAATCTCCAAGTGGAAGCAAGAACTATCAGAGGGAAGACACTAATCAAATCACAAGCTGACTCATCTCCCTTGCAGACATCTATATATGGATCCCTCATCCCAGAGATCCAGAGGTTGGAATTTTGGATCTTGTAAGGAATTGCTGTTGGTTTCTTGAGGCAACATCATAGTGTTGGGTGATCTAAGCTTTTCATGAGATGAAGAAGGGCTCACTTGCTGAGAGGATGATGTTGGGTCAGAACGATTGGTTGTAACTCTCTTGGCTCTTTCTTGATTATCAATAAATCTATTCAAGTTTTCCTCCATACTCTTGTGTGATTTATGTTTTATGCATTTGTATGGTCAATTTACATCTGATCCTAGATTGTTTATGATAATAGATCCATGTTCTCGTATAGTGTTATGCTGCTTTGATTCTACAGGTACTCTGTGAAGCTGGGTATACAAGAAAGCAAGTAGCAAAGGACTATCAGAAGAGAGAGGAACCGAGCAAGGAACCAAGCGCAAGACAGAGGTTGGTCTCCTTTATTATTCTCTCATCTATCTTTCATAAAGGAAAACGAAAGTAGTTTTACTTTGTTTGTTTCTAAGGTAGCTACCAGCCTTAGTGGGATTAGCAGTTCTACATAGACACTATTCCCAGTAACAATATGGTTAATTAATCCGTATTAATTAAGTAAAGGCGAGAATCATCTAGAAACTCACACGGATTGATCCAGAGATGATCCTAGCCATCGATTATATTTTAATCTTGGCCGTTGGTGCTCCATCATAGGATTATAAGAGGAGGTCAATGTGGTGATGGAGATCACTTGAGACACTTGAGCAGTTCAATTTCTTGGTAGACTGATTTCCAAAGTAGCAGCAATCAGTTGTAGGAGAGAGCTAGAGATCGAAGTAGTGAGTGAGGGGCAGAGACAATGAGGCTAGAGGAAGTATTCCAAATCTAGCGAGTGCATTTGCAGAGAGGCAGAAGAGCCACAGAGAAGGTGACGCAAAGGCAACGCAACAACTTCTAGAAGCAAGTTTGATTTGATGAGAGGGAGAGACATCTTCAATTCTAGATGTTGGGAAGGATTCCCAGAGTGTCGAAGAAGCATATTTCCAGTCAACAGAAGGCAAAATGACTTCATTAGAGACCATTCAGAGGCTTGACATCAAGCAGGTTGCACAGAGCACCGTAGAGGTTGACGCAAAGGCTCAGAAGGCCGAGTTTATAAGGGCAAGTTGTACCGGGAGATTGCCTGTGGGGTGAGGAAAATTCCTCACTATATTTTTGCCAGTATTTTTCTTTGTAGGATTGCCAGATTTCGGCATCTAGTTGTACTCAGAATTTCTCACTGCTGCTTAATAATAAAACCCTCAATTACTGCATTGGTTTTCGGCATTGGGTTTTTCTAGGGACTTTTGTCCAAAAATAATTGTGTTACTTTTATGTGTGTGTGCTAGCATTTCTCGGCTTCTAGCGTTTTATTTTTCCGCATAATTTTATTTGTGAAGGTTGCAGCGTATTTATTTAGATATTTGTCGTAGAAAATAAATTGTTAATTAATTAACAATTAGGAGAAATAATATCAGTTGCTGCAATAGGGTTCTAGTTTGGAATTTTCACACCTAAAGCCTATAAGATAGATGAAACTCCTATAAACCACAGAACTCTGAAACATCCTTGTCCAACCCAAGTTGGATACCTTGAAAGTATAGTGGCACAACCGAAGGGACTACAGTGATCAAATAAGGGGATGCACTACCTTGGGTCAAGTGGGGTGATGGGAGGATATGAGACTATTGGTTGGAGGTTTTCGGGGTTGGTATCTTAACTTTGTTTGTGTTCAATATTGGTTATGTATCATACTTGGTTCTTGGTAACCTAATGTCTTTGTGAAGTCATGAATGAGCTTGAGAATGGTCCAGTGTTGAACAAAACAGGAGTAGCATAGCCTATAGGTAAGATAAAATAAGAGGTTTATTGTCAGTCAATGATTTTCTCTAGATAAGTGTCCTAAGAATTATTTATTATGACTCTTGAATTTTATGCACACTTAAAGCATTGTTTGAATGCTTGATTAAGTGCATGATATGAGTATATGCTTGTGAGATTGCATGAAAGAATGATCATGTTCTAAGACAATTTTAATGATATAATGTGTTTTGAGACAACTAATATGTACAAAAATGCAAGGGGAGGGACCCCATAGTTGTTGCAAGGAAGAAATATGGAGTTGCGTCAACGAACAAATGTGGATAAAGGATCATTCAAAGAGGGATTGATGGGGTCAATATGAACTAGATTGATAGTGGAATCATAGTTGTGAAAATGGATTAAGAAGGGAGTTTCCCTTAATTGAAAATTGTGTTTGGGTGATGTTATGCTCCAAAATGTCCCAGGCTGAGGAGGAGATCGATGGAGGTAACCTCAAACCAAGCTTTCAGTTTGGTAGCTAGCCCTACCAAACTAGAGAGGGCTCTCTCTATGAAATCACAGCCAAAGGTTGATTGGAATGTAAAAGAATATTAGGCTAGGTATGCTAGGCTCAAGTAGGTTTTGAGTTTTTAGGGTTTTGATGCTAGATTAGGGATGAAAACCAGGTAGCTAGGTCAAAGTATCAAAGGGTTACAACAACAAATATATGGAGGAGCAAGGTAGCAATACTTTTGTGATGGATTTAGGGTTTTGTCGGTGTAGTGTAGGGTTTGAAAGAGTAAGAAGGTCTTAATGAGCATGTGCACCATGAATTCATTAGTTAGGAAGAAAAATTACACAAAATGACTTTCCCATCAAAACAAAGCTTACATGAAAAGAATTATGCTTATAACCTTTAAGGAAAATCACTGAAGAAATAAGGTATGGAAAGGAGAAATGTATATCATTCATATAAAACTATAACAGAGAAAATACATCATCACAAACTCACTGCACATGAATTCCTAGATAATAGTTGCAACTGCTCCTTTGATTTCCTGAATAAAGAGTTGAAGTACAAGCTACAAGTGTTCCAACCTCTGATGTCCAACCCTCCAAATGACTAAGAAAATGATACATATAGACCAAAAAAACATCTCCCTTCTCTCAGGGGTCGAATCCATGAGTGGTGGAGCATTTCCCAAAATATCTCTAACCATAACCTAATGACTAGGGAGGTTAACAAACTTTCTTCTTAACTGATACATTTGACCATAAAATACATTTACAAGCATGTATCTACTTCACATTCACTCTAACCAACCTATTTACACCTCTTTACATCATCACAACATAAAAAATGACAAATTACATTAGTGGAGGTCGAATCTGGACTAAGTCAACTGAGGAAAGTGGCTTTCAGGTGAAAATGCAGCGAATTCAGGCAAAAGCACAACGTGCGAGGAGAAAACGTAATGAAATTGGTAGAAGTGACTTTTGGAGGCATTCCTGAGGTCCAAATCAGGATCTTGACGACTCATTAGAAGTATGTGGATGTATAGTTATCATTTGATTCATCAAGAAAGTCATTTGGACACTCCATGACAGAGAAAAATGCATTTTCCCAAGACTACTCCCAGAAGTGCAGCAAAAATGCAAAACCATCTTGCAGGGCACTTTTGACTACCTTCATGAGATCCAAATGCAGATATGAAGGTACCATTGGAAAACTTAGGATGTCTAGTTATCAATAGAGTACTTAATCATGCAAAATGGCCTCTCCAAGACTGAGAAAAATTCATTCTCCCAAGGTCACTCCAAAAGTGCAACAACTCTCTTGTAGCAACTGTATTTTGGGCATTTCTCCCAAATCATAACACCTGTGTATAAACTGAAGGAGTTTTTTGTTCCTTGGTCTATGATTGACTAAAACCTCTTTAAACTTTGAAAAAATCATCTCCATTTGGTCAAAAACATATTTTGAAGCAAAATTGTCCCTATGTGTAGAAAATGATTTGTCTCTTGGAATGATTTCTTGAGAAATGGTGGAGACATGATGCTATGTGCCGAAATGGGCTCATACCTGGAAATTTTCCCTCCTTTATAATTCCTATGATCAATGGGTGTGGTCTCTACATCCATTATGTAACCCTAGCTCACTAGGAAAGGGAATTAGGGTTTAGTGCTAGAAAACAAGGGATTTAGGGCAGTTTTAGGAATGAAGGGAGATGAAGAGGTTAGGGGGCTCCTAAATTCTTGGGAAAATTTAGGGGGGTAGGGATAGATGTTAGGGAGTGTATGGAAGTGAAATTTTAGGGAATGGATGAGGGGAAAGGGTGAAAAAGTGGAAAAAATAGTCATAGCCTAGGAAAGTGTCAAAAGTGTAGCAATAGGCTAGGGTTTGTGGGAAAGTAAAGGAAATGAGGGGAATGGGAATGGGAAAATCTTAGGGGAGGATTTAGGAGGTAGTTAGATGTGTTTGGAGGCTTAGGTAAGTGAAAAATCACATAGGGAGTGTAGGGATAGGTGGTACGAATTTAAACACAGTCCTAACCCTTAAAATTGCCAAAAACGCAGAGTGAGGACTAGGGTTAACACTTTATTCCCTAAATTCACTAACTCCCATGATAGTGACAAGAATGATGACATGACTCTCATTGGATATAGATGACACAAGAAAATGATGAGACTAGGTGTACTCTTAACTACTTTATGAAACTTTGGACTTTTCAACCATACATGATTTCAAGACCACAATGATGACCTAGACCAACATTTAGACTTATGATAATAAATAATGACATGACCATGCTTATGGTGGTGACTTTGCAAACCAAGGGAGTAATAATGACCTAGACCAGCACCAACCAATGACCAAATTTTATTTGAGGACTGATTTGAAAATATAAAAATTTGACCTAAGACCCTAACAAAAACTTTGAAAGAGCACATTTGATCAGTGGTGACTGGAAGGATTGACAGACACTAAAAGGTGATATATTTTATTTACAAATATGATATGAATGTGAGGATAGTAATCAAATATAAAGTGGTACTTGCTATGTTTTGGGTAATACTGATCCGAATGGAAAATGATATCCTCCCATGATATTCATCCACCCATGGAATTTACCCATGGTATTGTAAGTGGAATCTGTCTATGGTATTCATCCACCTATGGTATTGTAAGTGGCATTCGCCCATGGTATTCATCCACCCATGGAATTTACCCATGGTATTATAAATGACATCCACCCATGATATTCATTCACCCATGGTATTTTCCCATGGTATTGTAAGTGTCATCTAACCTTGGTATTCATCCTCCCATGGTATTTATCCACTCATGGAATTTGCCCATGGTATTATAAATGACATCCACCCATGGTATTCATTCACCCATGGTATTTACCCACCCATGCAATTTACCTGTGGTATTGTAACAAAAAAAGGCTATAAGTGACAAGTCGCATTTTGTAAAAGGACAGATTGTCCACCACAATGTAGCTTTTATAATTATTCTATGTTTTAATAAAAAAGTTCTTTGTGGTTTTGTTTACTGTGCGTTATCCTCTTTCTTCTGGAATTTCAATTTTCTAGACTTGGGGACCTCCCCCAAATATCTGAATCAGTGGTATCAGATTCAAGTTACAGTTCCATGGGAATGATGGTTTGAAGCATATTTCAGTTTTAAAGTTTTGCAACAATATTCAACAAACTTCAAACAAGTGCTACGATCTACAAATATCATTATATATGGTGAAAAAAACCTCATTTGAAAGTACTTTCTGTTAGCTCAAATGGGTTTTTTACGGAATTTGATTTCGTTTCTCGGTTTGAGAGATATGATCAATTGAAGTTACACATCTAAAATGTTGCGAGACCACACGTACCATGAGTTTCTAGAATTATTTTCTCACTCCACATGTCATCAAAGTTTAAATATCTTATATCAATGGAAATATCTTTTCAATACCTCAAATGGGTTTTTGACGGAATTTGATTTCATCACCTATAGCAGAAGTTATTACCAAAGTTACAACATGAGGTCTATAATGTGAAAGAAGCCTTTACATCATCCCATTGGATAGGAGAATCTACCATAGAAGCCAACATGCTTTTACCAAGCAGAATGACAAGTATCATGGTTATGAGTTACCCACGAACCCAATTTTTCTAGGCCACACACTATTAGTATCATAGTTGGTTACAAGCATTATAGGGTATCTCTATCCTCAGATCTTCATTTTTCATGGATATGGGTCATCCACAAACCCATGCTTCATTGAAGTCCATTTCTAGGCCACACATTGTTGGTATCATAGTTGGTCACAAGCATTACAAGGTATTTCTATAATTGGATCTTCGTTCATCATGGTTATGGGTTAACCACACAAAACCCTTCTCTTAAGCGTCTCTTCGTATTCAACAAAGGCTTCTCAAAAGGAAATTTCCCGCAATGGGAACCATTGCTTCTTAAGGAGGAAGAAATGATCTGAATGGAAAATGGAATCCACCCATGGAATTTACCCATGGTATTGTAAGTGGCATCCACCCATGGTATTCATCCACCTATGGAATTTACTCATGGTGTTGTAAGTGGAATCCACCCATGGTATTCATTCATCCATAGTATTTTCTCATGGAATTGTAAGTGGCATCCACCCTTGGTATTCATCCTACCATGGTATTTATCCACTCATGGAATTTACCCATGGTATTGTGAATGACATCCACCCATGGTATTTACCCACCCATGGAATTTAACTGTGGTATTGTAACAAAAAAAGGCTATAAGTAACAAGTCGCATATTTTAAAATGACAGATTGCCCACCGCAATGTAGTCTTTACAATTATTCTTTGTTTGAATAAAAAAAACATTTGTGGTTTTGTCTACTGTGTGTTCTCCTCTTTTCTTCTGGCATTTCAATTTTCTAGATCTTGGAGGCCTCCCCCCAAGATCTAGATCAAATATAGTAAGATTACCTAACGAATTCAATGTCACATGGAATGTTCATATGTTAAATGTGCAAGAATGATCTCTTGTTGTCAACTACTACGTGAAAGAAAGTAGTGTATTAATGCTTATGTGAATTTTCATGTGAATGATTGAAGACAAGAGGTTGAAAATTAAATTTAAAAATAAATGTATATGAATACCATGGAATATGTACAAGTATTACACATGCATGACAAAATGTATATGCACATGTTTGGACACATGATTGAAGGCATTGCTTGAATGTGTAAATTGGATACATATTGCAAATTCCTTTTATGAATATTCATTGAAACTTGTGTGTAAGAAGATGAAATGATAGATTTGTGACAAACATATGTAGTTGAAATCATTTCAGGTGCTGCTAAATATTGCAACATCAAGTATGCTAAGAACTCCTTGAAAAGATCTTAATTGAGAATGCATCTGATGGTAGCCAAGTAAGTAGGGAAAATAGCAAGCAAAAGTAAAAAGTTAAAGGAATTGGGTAAGAATTCCTTTAAGTTGAATTTGATAACTTTTGTTTTTCAAGTTAATGCATGTATTGCATGGATGTCCAAGAAGGGGTATGGTTAAGGCAGAAAATTGTCAGCACAAAAAGATTTAGTAAAATATTAATAATGTGTGCATGCATTGAGCTTCTATGTTGAACAAATATTAAATGAATGAATAATACACTCATGAGATAAAATATGTTTGGTAATGCATTGAGATAATGCATGAAAATGTGGGATGTATGAAACAAATGTAGGGACTGCAATTGTGTTCATAAGTCCATGAGTATTGGCCCAATAGTTTCTAAGCTTGAGACAAGTGATTCTATCATATAATGTTGAATTCGTTGGTAAGGAACATGTAATTAAAGGATTGATTTTTCCTAGTTAGTGAAAATTATATGGGATTATTGATATATGAAAGAAAGTTTGCCTTAATACTTAGTGGGTTGTCACAAAAGCAAGAAACTTTCAGTGTGTAAAGATTGCTAGAATCTTTGTGATGCATCCATGAGTTACTATGGCATGATTTGGTCATGACACTCATATTATAAAATATGATTGTACATATTCTTGGTGCATTGGGTGCATGCATGCTTGTACGAGACAATCAATTGCATGATTGAATGTCATGAAAAGAAACAATTCGAATAATTTTGAGGAATTGTCGAGTAGTGGAATGAGTGGCATGAATCCCCCATCCTACAGAGCAAAATGGAAGCTAGTTACTCATGAATTTAGAGATATGTATCTTTCATTTTTTACCCTTTGGATATTGGAATAAATGTTTGAATGCATTATGGAATGCTTGGAATGATTATGATGCAAATAAATAATGCAATGATAGCTTCATTTCAATTTAATTTTAAATCAATTGAAAGTTGTTGAATTATTATGTTTATAAAAATTCAAATATTAGTGTTGGGGACATTATAAATCTTTCAATGAAAAGATTTTATGTATGAACACTTACCACTATTTGGCTGATTGAATTTACAGATTGCAGTTGAAATGGATTTAGTTATGATAATGAAGGTTGAGTATTACCATATGCAAGAGTCAAACATCATGAAAAAATCTTATATTTATGAAATCTAATTCCTATATGAAGTAAATTGGAAAAAGCAAAGAAAAAGGAAGAATATTTGATTTAAATTATCATTGATTAATCTCATGGAAACTATATACTTTTGATACAAGTGAGATGATGATCTATCTTGGAAGGGTAAATGATGGTTGTGAAGTTGAATATCCTAGGGACAAGGACATTGTGGTGACACTAGAACTCTATGACATACATTAATCACCATGAGTTATGTTATGACAAATGTGTTGTGTTATTTAGAGCAAGCCAGAGGGATGTCTTAGCTATAAGAATCCATAAGTTTCAAGACGCATCTTGTGTGAGGAAGCTTAACAAGGAATGGATCACCCAAGGGCATGGGAAGGTAGAGAAGGGGATGCCTAAACTTGGAAGACGTGTGACTGCAAGGAAGGGGAGACTTGAATGATTTGGTTTCCAAAGATTCATGTACATACTCATTGCGATCATGAATGTATTGAGTGTGTCCAAGAAAAAAATGAATTGAACTTGTTCCTTGTGGAAGCATTATGAAGCAACAAACAACCATGTAGGAATGTGTTGGAATGCTAGGAGGTATAGAGGTAAATAGACTGTGAAAAAATAATGTCATTTCTCGAAGTGATTACTATGGACATGGAAAATGTTGCTAATTTGAAAGTAGCATATCCCTTCTTCTACATAGAATGGTTCTAAAAATAGTAGAACACTGAGGATGGTGTTCCTTAGGGAGAGGGGATTGTGGAACCCTTTTCATTACCCCAAATTGTGTAATGTATTTAAGAACATATAATGTTGGGGTTCCAACATTGATTGTATGGTGTCAAACTATATTATATGATGCAATGTTTATTTTTATTAATTAAAATGTTAGAGCTAAAGAAAGGGGATAACCAATAGATTATGATTCCTTAGTGATGTGGAAAACTTGCCTTAAGAGGAAAAATATACCTTGGGCGAATATTTCCTTTTGATGTGATGGTTAGTGTTCCTAAGTAGTTGAAAGCTTGGGAAGGTGAAAGGTCAAGGTCATAGGGGATTCGCTCAATGAACCTCTGACATAACACGTGCATTCGCGGCACACTAAACAATACCCTTAATTTGACTACATATTGGAAAATCCCTCTAAAAATCATTTTAGTTAACCCCCTAACAATACAAACCCAATACAAATTCCCAAATTAAAAAACCCCTACTTTCACTAGATATTGTAGGTATCCATTTTTTTATTAACATTTTTTATACCCCTTTATATTTTTTCATTAACTTTGACCTCCATTTTTATACACAACATATAAAAACCCTTTACCCCCTATTATATGCTCAATATATTATGTCATTTTTTCCTCAATATATATCCCCCAATTGAACACACATGGTATGGTATTGCTCCCCTAGTGAAGACCATGTGGTCAAGGTGTGATTATAAAAATAAGAGGGAGGATCAATTAAAGGGTTCTTCTTATTAGTTCTTAAGCTTCTAGTTTTTCTCTCTTCTATTATTCTTCTCATACACTCAATTTTTCCCTCTCTCACTTAGAAATTCAATTTGGCATTATACTTGATGAAAACTCGTGTAACAAGAATTAAATGTGTTATAGTGATTTTTCCTTGGAATGGATGGCTTTGAGGACTAGGAGTTCTCATGTTTGTGTGTGGCACAGAGAGCACTGAAGAAGGGAGGGTTGAGTGACTGATAGATAAGAGAATGAATCCCTTGTGTTGTGCAAACCTGCATTATCATTTGTGAATATCTATGGGCTTGGTCAAGGAATTGAAATGATGAACACTAAGATTCTTTCCTATGTAGGGAGGAGAGTGGCCTTCACTTTTTGTGTTAAATCTAGTCTAAAAGTTGTTTGCTAAATCCCTGAGTTTAGTTTTTCCCTCAACATATGAAGGTCTAGCTCGAAGGTGTCCAACTATGAGAAATATTGTAGCATAGTTGAGCATATTATTGAGTGGAGAGTGGCTTACCATTCTTCAATTCTAGATTTCAAAATATTTGACTCAAAACAAGTATATCTTATGCATAATTATTTAATTACACTTTTCACCAAGTTTATATGTAAAGAATTTAACATTCAATGAATTTATCATGGTTTTAGTTGTTATACTATTTGTTTGTCACTTTTTTATATGTATTAAGTTTTGTAACAACAATTGTTGAGGAAGATAAGCTTCCTAAATTCTTCTTTAAATAGGTCACGTTGGAATTTTTTCTATAACTTTTCTTCTGGGAGGTTCTAAAAGCTTAAACTTGGACCATAGTGAGGAGAAATCTCGTTGATCCTTTAATCCAATTTTCAACTCTTGGTTCTCAAAATTTTAGGAAATATGATTAAAGGAAGCTGGGGTTCCTAAATCCATATTTGAATAGGCCATGTTGACATTTATGCTATAACTTTTATTCTAGGAGGTTCTAGAAGTTGACACTTGGACCATAGTGAGGGGAAATACCACTAATCATTTGATCCAGTTTTCAGATCTTGTGTAGAGATATTTTAGGATATATGATCAAAGTAAGTTGAGCTTCCTAGATGCTCCTAAAATCATGCATCAAATAGGCCATGTTGACATTTATACTATAAATTTTCATCTAGGAGGTTCCATAGGCTGAAACATGGATGAAAATGAGGGGAACTCCCACTGAACATCCGGTTCAATTTTTAGAACTTGGAATGCTATAATTTAGGAGATATGCCCTGAGGAAGTTTCTATATTAGTTTTCATGCAAAGTCTTTGAAGAAATGTCTAAATGGTTTAATGGCTCATTGCATACAAATTGTTGGATTAAATGCACCAATGAAAATGTTGTTTTGTGGATGGGGATAATATTATTGTATGTTAGAATTATTGTATGATAGTATTATTATAACAGATATATGCCTATTTACATGCAAAGCATTTGAAGAAATGTGTTAAAGGTGTTTTATTACAATTTACATACAAACTATTCGATAAAATACCTCAAGGATAGAAGTCAAAAGTTGCATGATTGAGTGGTATGATTCAGTTAGTATGTTGCAAGTGGAATTAGAGCAATGTTTCTTATTTTCTTTCATACAAAATGTTTGACAAAATGTATGAGAGATGAAAATTAAGTTTTTGCAAGTGTAGTTAGGATAAGTTTAGTAGGGGTGTGTGAAAAAGTGGTATCAAAGCTTATTATCAAGCTAGTAAAATCAAAAATAAAATTTAAGGTACCCCATAACCTGTGTAAGTCATTGACGGAACTAGGTATGTTATAATAAAAACTAAGTTGACCCAAAAAATGTGAAGAACAAGAATAATAACCACAAGGATCATCCCTTTGAAATGTTACATTTCATGTTTTTTTAACATTTAGGTTTTGTTTGTTGCATTTTTGTTGCTGAAAATACAATATTTAGATCACAATAATCTCGAATTGAAACCCATCATATAAAAAACTCATGCCTTGAGTTGCAACTTGTACAACAAATTTAGATTCACTGCAATACAAAAATAATGGATGAAAAAAATGATCATATTGTCCAATTAGCAATGCCTATGATTGCTAAAATGGAAATGTAACAACCCCCCTCCTAATCCTTACCATGACACTAATTAAGAGGAGGTAGTTACTATGTTGACCCAAGATCCAAGGTGTCGTTATGGAAATGGGTCTGAAAATTTCAATCTCATCAAATTATTTAAAACCTTAGTTCAAAATCACCATTATGTTTGTATTGTCAAGACGATTCTGGTGATATAAAATTTTACTTCAATCTGACCTCTGGATCAAAATATGTGACCATTTGAATTTTTGACACATCAGAAAATGCCACAGCATCAAATTGGCTAAGTGGAAACCACGTGGCTATGCCCACATGGCTAGCCTTCCAGTGCCACTGGGAGATTATTTATTGATTTCCAACCCATTCATGGATTTGGGTTATGTAACCCAGAACTTCATGAAACTTTCAAAAATGATAAATAACATTGAAATAAAGGTACTAATGCAAACACTTGATCAATGAATTGACTGGACCCCTACTATCCATGACAGACATTTCATCAAACATGTAACAAATATGCAATCTATAGGTCATAACAACATATTGGAGAATAGGGGTCTCATACTTATCTGAGATTCATAAAAATCCATTGTTGCCTTATCACAATAGTTTCATTATCATCTATTAGGTCATATATTCATTATACATTCATTTGAAAATCAAAACATGATGAGAGCCATACATCAAGTTTGTCATAAAACATGCTCATAACCAACATATAACCAACATAAATAACAAGGATATAACAGTCAAAAATCCACATATAATCCAATACATTTACACATGAAATACTAAGGAGAAAGAGATCTTATTAATGAATGAAAAATCCAAACAAGTATGGGACATCCACGAACCACTCGACCATAGATTGGTTGAACCAAATATTTCTTCTAGCCAATCACCCCTGTGCCATATTCCAAGTATGAATGTGGGACTCAAAACCAAACCAAACTAGTTTTCATTAGGCTTTACCTCAATCCCCACCAGATCACTAGGCCCTAAAAAAGCATGGATGCCACCGGATTTCTCCACCTACACCGTGAGGAATTTTACTATCTCCTAGTTTCTAGGATTTACCATATATCCTGCCATACAACGGTCGATGATTCTTAGGCCTAATCAAGACTCCACCCTCCAAGATTTACCATATATCACGCCATTCACTAGTCAAGGATTCCTAGGCCTCATTGAGGGCACACATCTCTAGGCTTTACCAAATATCCCTCAATTCACCGGTCGAGGATTCCTAGGCCCACCGAGGCACACAAAAC
Organism: Pinus tabuliformis; assembly: GCA_031772625.1. Lineage (NCBI taxonomy): Eukaryota > Viridiplantae > Streptophyta > Pinopsida > Pinales > Pinaceae > Pinus > Pinus tabuliformis. The sequence continues at coordinate 993,809,556 of CM062820.1, forward strand.
CTAGATTTACCGCAATCCCAGCGTGGTTCAGGGTTCTCGACCTTGTGTTCTTTCTTTCAGAGACCACCTCACTCAGTTTCGAAACCACCTAGCAATCCAAATCAACCAAATACAAGAGAACCCATTATACCATGGCTATCTGGAAATGGAAAGGTAAGGCTAAAGAACACTGTCACACCTAGAAAAACCCATGCCAATGATAGCAAGAGAACCAAATACACGCATGCATGTACCATGCATGCCAAATCTAGCAAGGAAATCACACATGCAAATCGATACTTGCAAATAATATTTTTGTAGCTGCTAGATGCTACTCTTCCTTGCTTGATCTTTGCCTTCTTGGTACTTCCTTTGCTTTCTTGATCCAATGCTAGAATGCTCCAAGAAAACTCTAAGTGTCCAAGAGTGTGAGCGAGAGAGAATAGAGAAAGAGATCCAAAACGGAATTGACAAAAGGTATGAATTGATCCTCAGAAAACTTTTTTATTAATGAGGCCTATATTTTTTTTCAATTTCCCACTGTTTTCCTTCATTTTCCTCCTCACATGCAACCTCTGACCTTTCACCTTCCTTTTCTCCCAATTTAGATTATTTTCATAAATAAAATGCAAATTAATGCCTCATGCCTTTCCAAAGCCTTTGCCTTTGCCTTGGTCAATTTCCTTAGCCATAATAAACTAAACAAACACCCACGCTATGATGTTTTGCCCAACATTAAGCTTAGAATACGTGTCCCATGACCTTGGTTATTATTTTGTCTTTATTAACTTTATTACCAATATTACCAATATTACCCATAACCAAAAACATAGAACCAAGGTATACATTACTGAAGACATTGAGGAAATCACCATACCAAAGTTACAGGTCAATATGGATAAAAGAGTAGGAAATCCCCAATATCACAATTGTGTAACATAAGCAACACTAACTTGTAATTAAAATAATCACCATGCCACAATAAGAAAGAGTTCACATACTAAATATTGCTATGACATTAACAATATTCTTACATGTCATCTCAATGCCTTCAAACATCAATATAACACATTAGTCATTCCTATAAATTATCATAACACATTATTAACACCATCTCAACCAGGAATGTAAACATATTTTATTATGAATAAAGAGCATGAAAACACTTATCTTAAACAATATATAAGTGTTTCAACTGAGAGTGGGACTTCAACTCTCCACCCAATCGTAGACAAGCTACAATCACTATTACTTGCAGCTATCACCCCCAAGCTAGATTTGAAAGCTTGATATGGAGTGATTTCAAAGGGAAGCCTTAAATGAATGCACAATTAAATGAGAATACCACCAAGGAATGTTGTCTTCATCCCCAAGGTAAGCTCTTTCTCTCTTTGCAATTATTATTCCTAACAAGCTTTCAATAGGGTTCATCAGCTGGTGTATGGCTCTCTTAAGTGCCCAACAACGCAACTCGAGCTACTACTTATTCTACCTCTTCTACAACTTATATGTGCCATGAGTTTCTTCTCCCTCTGTGTATTTCATGTGGGTGTGAGCTCTTCGACCCCCCCCCCCCCAAGAGTGCATGTATCCATCCTCCCTAATATTTGGGTCCTCCCCCCTTTTTCTGTCCACCACGTTAGGATATTCCAACACATGAATTAATTAAGTATAACTTGGTCTAATGTATAGTTAGGTAAAGTGTGTTTCTTTAAGTATGTACTTTTTGTAACTTACAATCCGACGGTCACAATATGTTCTAGACGTGAAGTGATCTGACGGTTCATTCTCTCATCGATATTACCGACACTTGATCTGTGGCTTAACCCCCGATTGGTCCATGATCTCTATTTAAAGAGCATGGAGGGTCATTTGTCTGAGACCGTTCATGAGAGAAGCTTATGTAAATTTTCTTTATTTTACTTAATAAGTTTCCTAAAGTGGTCGTGTTGGCTCAGGCTGTGGACTATTTCCCTCTTTGAGGGTTTTAACCATGTCAATAAAACTGATGTACTAATCTATGATCTATTTGTGAGCGATGTCCTTTGGTGTTCAATATAAGGATCTTACCCTGTAAATTCCTACATGGTATTAGAGTCATTCGAGGGTCGCATCCTTTGGTGATATAAATCCGAAGCCGGTACAACTGCATCCGACTGTCATTTCCTAGATCCACTGTTTCTGACTGCTTTTGGGCCGAGAAGATTGCTCTATTGTGTTAGGAGAATTCGCTCTAGTGATGAATCCATTTCGTTTCACGCGAAAAGGTTTCTGGTAGCCCTAGTTACGTCATTTTTAAGATTTGGAGGTATATAGTCTTTATTTGTAGTTATAGTTATTTATCTCTATGTTTATTTCGGTTTATAGTCATCTATAAAGATTTTATTACCAGATCTACACCTTTCATTTCTGTGTATGCTCTTTGCCCTATGACTATGTGCAATCTAGGCAAACTAGAAACAGAAAGAAAAGATTTTTCTCATGCATACGCTATTTTACGCCGTGCCTTAGTGTGATCTTGAAAAATCAGAAACATTGAGGAAAATATTTAGTTTATGGGGGACTAACCCCTAATCTAACTTTAAGTCATAAGGCTTGCATACTTTTTCTTGTTTGGTTGGTTTGTGTGGTTGTTTTTTTTATTTGGATGGAAAAAGGGTTTTTTCAAATAAGCACGAACCCCAAAGCTTCCAAAAACAAAAACAAAAACCAAAACCAAAACCAAAACCTTCCTCCTTTCCAATAATTACTAAATCTTTAAACTAGCTCACTTGGTTTAAAGTCACTTTATGAGAATAGAGGTCTTGAGTTCAAGTCTTTTTTTTTTGTTGAGTTACTTTTTCAAAAAGAACATGTAACTTATGTTTTAAAATTACTTTATGTAAAAGTGTTCTCACCCATTATAGAAAGTGAGTCACTTATAATTCAAAAGTCACTTTATCTTTTATTTAACTTACAATTTAGTGGATAATTCATAAAGTACTATTGTAAAAGTGACTTTCAGTTATTTATAAAAGTGAGTCACATAAAGTAATCTTTTTTGAAAAGTAAGCTAATTAGATTAAGTTTGGAAAGGCGGCATTTTTTCAAATATAACATTATCATCAACTTCCAAACATTCATGTGGTTCCTTGGCATCTTCAACAACTTTTCTTCAAAAAGCATAACTTCTTCATCCGGAAGCCGTTTTCAGAGCCATTTTTTTTAATCTGCCTAATTTTTCGAGATGTTTCCATTGAAACACTTAGTTTCAAAAATTACAACTTCAATTTATTTTAAAATGGAAAATTCATGCCTAGTTATTATTGACAACACCAACTACTTCCAATGGCTATCCTACATGGTGGATTTACTCATAAGTAAAAGTCTTTATAGAATAGCCTCATGCCAAGAGTCTAAACCTCAAGATGAAGATAAGCAAGCCAAATGGGAAAATAAGCAAGATCAAACATGTGGGTTGATAGGGATGTTTATTTATCTAGACCTTAGATTCCATATCGCAGAAATTGATAACCCTGATGAAGCAATGAAAAAGCTCAGTATTGTTTTTGGAATTAAAAATGAAATTAGAGCCCATCAATTCAAAAATGAGTTGCTTACTTTGGACCCCAATAAATTTTCTTCCATTGAATATTTTTTGTCCAAGTTTAAGACCCTTAGACTTCTCTTGGAAGGTGTTAAGGTTAAGAAGGAAGATGGTAACCTTATCTGTTCCATTCTTACTAATTTAGGACCAGCCTACTCTGTGTTTGTTTCCACCTTTCATTCCACTAGAGAAGCCTTTATTTCTCAAGGAAAAGATTACAAGTCCCCCTCTTTTGATGCCTTTTGTGATTCTTTAATAAGAGAACAAAAAACACTCTTACATCTTGGTCTTCTTAATACAGGAAACTCTTCTAAGAAAGCCTTAGCAGCCCACCAATAACCAAGTTCAAAAAATCCTAAGAAGCAACATCCTAAAAAGAATGGTCCTAAACTAAACAAGGGTCCTAAGCAATTTCAGTCTCAAAATGAAAAATCAACTCAAAAAAATGATAAGGCAACTAAAAATAAAGGGAAGAAGACTAATAGACATTGCAACTTTTGTAATCGTGATGGCCACTTAGAATACAAATGATTTAAGAATATGGAAGCCTTGGAAGCAACAATGAAGAACAACCATTTGAAGCACTCTTCAACTTCAACTTCATCTTCAGGAATAACACATTTTGCATGTGGTTGTCAGGCATCTCGATCTGGTTATGCACTAAATGTATCTTCTACTTCTCATTCTCATGAGTGGCTTATTGATTCTGAAGCTTCTTATCACATGGCCAAAAACAAAGCCATGTTTTCCTCTTTAAATGATTGTAGCACCAAAAACATATATGTTGGTGATGATCGATCTCTTAGTGTTGTAGGGACCGAAACTATTCATCTAGACAATGGTTAATTTAATGATGTATTATGTGTTCCTACCTTATTCTACAACTTTTTATCTATATATCAGATAACTCATTCAGGTGAAGGTAAAACTATTGAAATATCATCTCGTGATGTTGTAATTAAGGACCTAAGAGATCCTAGACAAATTTTAGCTACTGGCATTGCTGATGATTCTACAAGGTTGTATAGTTTTAACAACTTTGGGTCATTAACTCTTCCCTCAGTATTTGTTGCTCATAATGATAAGTGAGCAAACTTTGGCATGAGCAATTTGGTCACTTAAACTATCACTCCCTTCAAAATCTATGTAAAGAAAATAAGGTGACAGGTCTTAATATGGTATCTTGCAGAGATGGTGTTTGTTTCAGATGTGTACTTGGAAAAAATCATTGGGATAGTTTTGAAAAATGTGCCTCTTGGCATGCCTCAACCCCCTTATAGCTTGTGCATAGTGATTTATGTGGTCCACTTCGAGTTGTTTCATTCTCTGGTTACAAGTATTTCTTAACTTTCATTGATGATTTCTCTAGACACACTTAGGTATACTTCCTAAAACTAAAGAGTGAAGTCTTTAACATGTTCTTGGACTTTAACACCCTTGTTGAAAAACAATCTGGACATCAAATTCTTAAGCTAAGATCTGATAATGGCAGAGAATATTTTAGCAAAAAATTCATCACCTTTTGCATTGAGAATGGAATTCAATTGCAACATACTATTCCATATACTCCATAGCAAAATGGTGTATCTGAAAGGAAGAATTGCACCTTAAAGGAAATGGCTAATTGTATGCTTCAATCTAAAGGACATAGTCTTAATTTTTGGGCAGAAGCAATTAACTGTGCAAATTACATAGTAAATCACACTCCTACTAAGGTTTTAAATAATATCACTCCAAAAGAAGCATGGAGCTCAATTAAACTAGATGTAAGTCACTTTCATGTTTTTGGAAGTGAAGCATGGGCCCATATTCCAGATGAGAAACATAAAGCCTTATAACCTAAGAGTGAAAAATGTCTTTTTGTTTGATATTCTGAAGATGTCAAAGGATATAGACTTCTTCAACATAACTCCAAAAATATACTCATTAGAAGAGATGTAAAGTTTGATGAAAATATATTGGCCTACGAGCCTAGTTCGGTGGATGTGCCACCTCTCTCTATCTCTTCTACTTCTTAAAATATTTCTTCTTCAGATGATGACAGTGAGGATGACAATCCTCCCCCACCTTATCGAGATCTTCCTTAAGCTCCTCTACTTCCAAAATGGGTATGCACTACTCAGGATGAAACAGGTGCTCTTGTAGGTGATGCTACAGATCAGTATCATACACTTTCTCACTTCGATAGAGTCTCTTCCTCACTGGCTCGAGTTTCAACGAATTATGATCATGACACCTTTGCAGAAGCTTCAGGCCATCTAGATTGGGACGTAGCTATGAACGAAGAATATCGTTCATTATTGGCAAATGATACATGGGACCTTGTTCCTCTTCCAAAGGGAAAAAACATTGTTAGATGAAAATGGGGTTATAGAACCAAGTTTGGACAAGATGGAAAATTTGATAAACATAAAAATCGTCTTATTGCTAAGGTTTTTCACAAGTTGAAAGCATTGACTATAATGAAACCTTCTCCCCTGTTTCCAAAATGAACTCTATCTGCCTTGTTCTTTCCCTTGTCACCTCTTTCAAATGGGAAGTCCATTAGATGGATGTTAAATCAGCCTTCTTGCATGGGGACTTTCATGATGAAATCTATATGGAAAAATCTCCTGGCTCTATACAAAAAGAATCTAGCCTTGTATGCCGGCTTAAGAAATCTCTTTATGGTCTCAAGAAATCCCCTTGGGCTTGGTATTCCAAAATGGATAACTTTCTTTTAGATATTGGTTTTTCTAGGTGTCATTCTGACAATACTATCTACACCAAGAAAGTGGGTAAGTCCCTTATCATTCTTGTTCTTTGTGTTTATGATATTATCCTTACTCGTTGTGGTACCAACCTTATAAACCATGTGAAGTCTAGCCTTAAAAAGAATTTTAAAATGACAGACTTAGGACACTTGCATTATTTTCTTGGTCTTCAAGTCTTGCAATGCAAAGAAGGTATTTCCCTTTCCTAGTCCAAGTATGCATGTGATCTTCTACACCACTTTCACATGGAAGACTGTAAGCCAACCCCTTCTCCCTTTTAGTTTGGAGTCAAACTTTCAGTCACTTATACTTCCCCTGAAGTTGATGCTACCTTTTATTGTCAGCTTGTTGGAAAACTTTTGTATCTAACCTATACTCATCCTGACCTTTCCTTTGCTATTGGCCTTGTTGCTCGGTTTATGCACAAACCACATGAAAGTCATTGGAAAGCAACTAAAAGTATACTGCGTTATGTTCAAGGTACAGATTCATTACAGTGCAGGATCATCTCCTCTATTGGTTGGTTTCACTGATTCTGATTGGGTTGGTGACCCTGATGATCAGAAGTCTACTACAGGTTATGCATTCACTCTTGGTTCTGGACATATTACATGGGCTTGCCAGAAACAACGTGCCATTTCTCTTGCTTCAGCATAAGCAACGTATCATGGCATCGTTGAAGCTAGTAAGGAAGCCCTATGGATTCATCGGATCCTGTCAAAGTTTAGTTTTTAGCAGCAACATCGGACTACACTTTGGTGTGATAATCAAAGTTCCATTCAACTATGCAAAGATCCAGTCCAACATCAGTGCAACAAACTTATTGAACTACACATGCACTTCATCAGAAATCTCATTCATGACCATGTTCTTGAAGTGAAATATTGTTCAACCGATGATGAAGTTGAAAAAATCTTTACAAAGGCTCTCACAGTGGTGAAGTTTACTAAACTTCGATATATGGTTGGAGTTCAGGAAGTTGTCACTAAGGGGGGATAGGCTCTAATTCCTCCTTCCTTCTCCTATTGTGTCATCTTTGTACATCCTTCAATCCTATCCCAAGTTGTTCTTAAGAGGGGATGTTAGGATATTCCGACACATAGGAATTAATTAAGTATAACTTGGTCTAGTGTATAGTTAGGTAAAGTGTGTTTCTTTAAGTATGTACTTTTTGTAACTTACAATCCGACGGTCACGATATATTCTAGACATGAAGTGATCTAATAGTTCATTCTCTCCGCAATATTACCGACACTTGATTTGTGGCTTAACACCTGATTGGTCCATGTTCTCTATTTAAAAAGCATTGAGGGTCATTTGTCCGAGACCGTTCATGAGAGAATCTTATGTAAATTTTCTTTCTTTTACATTAATAAGTTGTCTGAAGTGGCCGCATTGGCTCAAGCCATGGACTGTTTCCCTCTTTGAGGGTTTTAACCATGTCAAGAATATTGGTGTACTTATATGTGATCTGTTTGTGAGCGATATCCTTTGGTGTTCAATATAAGGAACTTACCCTGTAAATTCCTACACACCACTAACTTCCCTCCTTCTCAACAGTTTCACAACAATCCCTTCCTCGTGGACAACGCAACCCATGTTGCCTTAATTTTTTTGACATGTTTTTCTTGCTAAGGGAGTCAAAGGACACTTTCCTGTGTCTCTTTTCTTTCAGTTATTTTATGGCGTAGTCAACCCACTCAACCAACCATGACTGGTATTTAAAACAACAATTCCCTCAAGAAATCTTCTGCCTCAAGCAATGGAATTTGTGTCACTCTCTCAACCTTTTAAAATAATTGCAATTATTTACAGGAAAGAAATATTAACTAGGGATATCACATTCCCCTCCCCCTTGAGGGGAACACCATCCTCAGTGTTCAATGATGAGATACAACATAAAATACTTGAAAACATTCATATTCTTTCATGGAGCTTTATATATTCAGCTCTTTACAACATTTACGGTACCTTATATTTTTTCTTCAATCACAAAATAAAGTATGATAGACATTAAGTTGTAATTCAACCATTTTCAATGGTCCTCTTTGTAGACTTTGGATGATTTAGACATGTTTATACCAATTTGGATCATTCTTTTTCCAATGCTACTATGTTGAGCCCTTTTTTCCCTTAGTGAATCATTTTCGGCTCATTGTTTTTGGTCATGCCACTAATGTGCTTCTAACCCCAATCAACAATGCTCATGACTAAGAAAGCTAAATTTTATTTTATGGCTTTCCCTTCTCTGCTTTTCAGTCCCTTTGGCCATCTGATTAATCCCTCTCTGTGCAGTCACTCACCTTCCAAGTTCAAGCATCCCCTTCTTTTCTTCTCAATCCTTTGGGTGATCCATCCCTTGGAAAGGCTTCCTTTCATTAGAAGGAGTTCAAATCCAAGGCATATCGATACCTCCAAAACTATCATACAGGTCATAGCATGCTTCATGGTGATCAATGGGAACTATTGATTACTAGTGTCCCATAATGGCTTTGTTCTTGAAATCTTTAACTTTAACATACTATTGTCATTCCACCTTGCGATCAACTTTGTTCATTCGAATGGGAAATCCCATATCCATTCCTACACCATGGGTACACAAATTTCATGAGACTCATCATGAGGAAAATGTAATAATTTTAAATCATACATCAGTAGTAGTTTATTCATGAGGCCAACTTGGAATTGTACTTTAATTCATATCACAGCAAAACCATGTTAGCTTATAACCCAAACCATCATACATAATATTGAATTTAGATTCATAATTTAAAAGTTCAAAGATCAATGAAATATTGATACTTATCTTAATTTTCTCTTTGTTTCTTGCTTTACACACACTGGATTGATTGCCCATCCTAGAAAGAAACCAAAAACCTTTTATTCTCCTGGACCATGTACGCACACTAGATTGGTTGCCAACCCAGTAAGTACCTAGTTCCTTCTCTTCTCTTTGGCCACATACACACACTGGGTCGGTTGCCAAACCTAGAAAGTACCTAGTGTCATCTCTTCTCTTCTCTTTGGCCATGTGCACACACTATCTCAGTTTCCAAACTTGGCAAGCACCTAGTGCCTTCTTTTCTCTTCAATTTCAAATTTACTAAGTGGCTCATCGGCCCTAAGGTGAGCACTTAGTAACAAGTAGATATGAATAAGCCCAATCACCAACCTTCGAATATGGGCACTACCTAACCAAGTACTTACTACGAACTAGGTAGTCTTCTATAGACAATAAATGTATGTGTATTCCACACCTTCATAGGCTAAGGAAACTCCCATTCTAGGTAGTCTACCTATCCTAAATTAACACAAACCTAGACAATCCCATACCTGCTTGTACTAACACATTACATAAGGGTCTAAGCAATCCCATACATGCCTGTCCCAAAACATTACACAAGGGCATAGACAATCCCATACCTGTCTATCCCAAAACAGTACATAATACATGGAGGTATACACAATGACAACACAACACATACACATACACACATGATTCACACAACAGACACACAGGTACAACAAAACACACATAGCACAATGCAATATGTACACATTAATGTTTCCAAACCCAAAGACCACGCTCTCTCTATCCATAGACACCATTCCACATTGCCTCCAGTGTCTTTCCCACGCTTCGCCAAGGGCATCCATGATTCAAATCTAGGATCTAAGGTTTATTCAAGCTTATCTAGACATGCAATAGATCACAATGTCTTTGTTTTGTTTATATATCCTTCAACATTCCCTATTCATAACATAACATGGGCATAATTTATGAATCATATTTACATCATCTTAAAACCATAGATCAGTCAGGGCTACTTTCTCCCACGGGATTCCTCATTAACTAGGAGCCTTTTTATGTTGTTCACATCTACATTAGATAAGTTTAAACAATCCCTCTTCCACAATAAGGGCCCTTGACAAAACCTTGTTAGAAAAAATGGCATTTTTGTATTTATATGCAAAGAATAATCATGTGTACCATATACAAACACATGTGCAACAAGTTTAGGGTTAAGAAAATACCTTTTACCACTTTATTTTCCATTATTTCCATGGACTAACCAACCACTTTGGATGTCATGTTGTTATTCACTCAATCATAGGCATAACAAACATCAATTAATGTCAAACAAAACTAGGATTTAGATAAAACTCCTTGTACATGACAAGACACACATTAGTTAATTGAATTCTCCTCCAGAATTCCTCCTTTTACCTTTTTCCTTTCACATTGTTGTTATGCAACAACTTCCAGCCACCTATGTTTTCGCCTATGCCCGCTATCATTTCCAAGAGTAACTCTATGATATATTTCAACATTAGCCTTTTTCTAGGCCATATGCCCAGCGTAAAGTTCCGCGTTGCTTGGAACTCACTCAATTGATCAATATTCATGTCCATTACATGCGACCCTCTTCGGCTCTCTTTTGCCAAACTTCATGACCTCCCTGCCACCTTCAATCAATTTGAATCAATGCCTTGATCAAAAAGTATGTAAATCAAGGTCTGTCATAACTATAATATGCAATGCAAGAGGAAAAATAGGAGGTAACACCACAAAAGGAATAAAATCCAAGATCACACTCATAGACAAAACCACACACAAAACAATATGGTCTTGTACAAATCTAAAATCAAAATGATGATAGTCATGAAAATGAAAAATTGAAACCACTAGTTATCGACATTAACATAAAACAATAAAAAATTTAAATTTTATCCCTATGAGTCCAATGTTCATGGCACTTCCATCTGTGACACAATGCTCATATGTATACATGCACATATGCATAATCATATACCAAAATTAGTTCAAGAATTCTTTACAAGGCCCAAAACAACCTTGAATTCTTACTTTCCCAAAAATTCCACAGGGGATCTTTTCAACACACACATATATACGTCAAGGATATTACGGGGATTCCCTCTCCTCCTTCTCAGCATCCTACATCGTTGATGCATTTCCCTGTTGCTCATAGTGGCTAACTTCTTTCTTCTTCTTCCTACGGGGACAATCCATTCTTAGATTCTCTTCTCCAAAACACAATAGGAGAATATCATCTTCTCCTTTTTAGCCTGACGAGGCCTCTCCTTCCACTACCATTTTTCCTTTTTAATCCTTCAATCCTATCCCAAGTTGTTTTTAAGGGGGGATGTTAGGATATCAAGACACATATGAAATAGTTAATTATAACTTGGTCTAGTGTAGAGTTAGGTAAAGTGTGTTTCTTTACCATGTACTTTTGTAACCTACAATCCGACGGTCATGATATGTTCTAGACATGAAGTGATGTGACGGTTCATTCTCTCCTCGGTATTAGCGACACTTGATCCGTGGCTTAACACCTGATTGGTCCATGATCTCTATTTAAAGAGCATGGAAGGTCATTTGTAGGGTAACTGTTCATGAGAGAAGCTTATGTAAATTTTCATTCTTTTATTAATAAATTACCTGAAGTGGCCACGTTGGCTCAGGCCGTGGACTGTTTCCCTCTTTTAGGGTTTTAACCACGTCAAGAATACTGGTGTATTGATTTGTGATCTGTTTGTGAGCAGTGTCCTTTGGTGTTCTGTCTGGGGAACTTACCCTGTAAATTCCTACACATTTCTCGTAATTGTTTTTGCAGTTAAACATTCCACTCAACGAGTTCTTGTTGTCTCCTAGTGAGCTTTCTAAGTTTTGTTGTGCAAATATTTATCTCATCTTCCAAGTCCTTAAGTTCAACCTCAAAATTCTTGAAGGTTCTCTTCCTTTGGAGGGATTTCCCTCTTTCTCATTCTCGTTGGACTTGGTCCATATCCCACTGCACCATGCCACAATACATATTTCCTTCCGTTGCTACTGAGTCATGCTATGTGTTTCCACACACACTCAACTATTAGTACATTGATAGATATAAACAATATATATCAGTTGCCTTGTTGCCATGCAACTGCACATATGTCTCAATTCACATATTAGTCACATGTCTCAAAAATCCAGGACATAAATATCTCCACAAATTTATTTTTTAAACAAAAAATTTCTACATGCACAAGCAAGAATTCATAAAGGAGAACAAACATTTATAAGGTGGAATGTAACATCAACACATAGGAGACAATCAACCTCTTATGAGGCTCTTAGCCTCCTACAACATACATACCATGGGATTTTCTCATCCCAACGAGAATATAATACATATGCCATTCATTGAACCAAGTAGGATTATACAGAGTACACATCACATAGGGATTCTTCTCCAAGTCCCTCAAATCTCATGGACATAATTGTCCCAAGCATACAAGATCACATCACCCAACCAATGGTGATGGTATGCTACAAGTAGCTCACTACTCTATAGGAAATTCTACAAGATTAAAGAAAATGATAAGCCTCCAAGGTCACAACCATTGATTGTCCAGACTTCACGGTGCAAGCTAGCAAGCTCATGCATTTCCAAGGCTAAATACCATGTCAAACATCATTGCAATTAATATGCAATGCTGATCAAATACTATGAGTAAAATACCATGATGCTTGCGCTCAGTTATTACACTCGCAATTTAGCTCCTCCCTAGATCCATGGATTCATGCATTAGTACCATGTTACAAATCACACGGTAATCATGTCAATCATGAATACAATTAGTCAATCATAGATCAAAATTTAACACCTAAACACTCGTTTACTTAATTTTCTAGAAATCAAAATGAACTCAATTGTAGGAACCCTACCATCACTTATTTATGATTTAGCCCATCCAATCCAAGTGTTGAACCTAGATGCTCTAATACCACTATGTAACAACCCCCCACCTAATCCTTACCATAACACTGATTAAGAGGAGGTAGTTACTATGTTGACCCAAGATCCAAGGTGTTGCTATGGAAATGGGGTCTAAAACTTTTGATCTCATCAAATTACTTAAAACATTAGTTCAACATCACCATTGTGTTCATATCGTCAAGACGATTTTGGTGATATAAAATTTTACTTCTATCTGACCTCCAAATCAAAATATGTGACCATTTTAATGTCTAATGCATCAGAAAATGCCACGTCATCAACCTCACCAAGTGGAAATCATGTGGTTATTCCCACTTGGCTAACCTTCTGGTGCCACTGGGAAATTTTTTATTGGTTGCCGACCTGTTCATGGGTTTGGGTTCTGCAATCCCACGCTATGGATTAAAATGCAAATCATATGCATTCATATATCTATATATATACATACATCTCTCTCTCTCTCTCTATATATATATATATATGTATGTATGTATGTATGTATGTATGTATGTATGTATATGTATGTATATATGTATATATATATATATGTACATATATACATATGTATAGATATATGTGTATGTATACATATATACATATGTATAGATATATGTATATGTATATGTATACATATATATATATATATATATATATATATATATATCTATGTATATCTATGTATGTATGTATACATATACATATATATATACATATACATATACATATATATACATATATATATATATATACATATATACATCTATACATACATACATATATATATATATATACCAACCACACGACGGGTTGTTATCTGCCGCAAATCTTCCCATCAACCTAGCTCTGTTACTTGACCCATTGCAATTGCACATTTAACATTTACTCCAAGGTTGACCCTCCGGGCTGACATGTCTGTAGGTTTTCACATACTCCATGCTCCAATGAGTGAGTCATCGAGCCCACATGTATGCCACTTCAACCCAAGTTGGCGTCATCTCGCTCAACTCAACTTGTGTCTCGCTTGCACTCTTGGGGAATAACCTCTAGGCTTACATGCCTTGGCGATTTCACACCGTTGTACTGAAAATGCTTCTGATTGGTCCTCATTCTTGCCACGACAACCCGATGCCAAGTCATCTTGGCTCTCCCTTCATCACCGTGCGAGGCCTCCTTCGGGAATTAAACTCTGGGACATGATAGTTCCCATTAGCTATCATTGAAATTCCCATCCATGTGAGCCCATTTTTAAACCTCCTAATGCTATGATAGGCCCACTTACATGGGAAGTGGTTCCTTTGTTGGCCAATGCATGGCCTCCGCATCTTCCCAACCTTCCCCACACTACAGGCCTTGCCACCCCATCCCGATCCTCGTCAGCCCGAGTGTTTCTCTTGAGCGACCTCCTGCAGAATTTTGGATGCAACCCCTCCAGGATTACATCATCCTGGATTCCTTGCGAGTCTTCAATCCTCCCATGCTCAATTTCAGCAAACCATTATACAAGCTTCATTCTCGGTTATACGATGCAATCATATGGACTAGAAACTTGGTCTTCAATCCAACCTTCACGCAACCTAGTAATTCCCATCTTGATCATGGATGAGGTTAAAGGGTCTAAGAATAAGGCTTTTCTACCTGAGCCATTTGCAAAGGCTTACAACCATGGATTTGACACAGAGTTTCTACAAATGCTTAGACTTGCTCCGGAAATCAAAAATCACTATTAAATCTATGTGAAGCATGCACTGGTTCTATCCATACAGGCCATACAAGACATGTAACAAGGAGTTGTCCATACAGGCCATGGATTTGTCCATTCAGACTTGCAGAGGCCCATGGTCCCCTTGATGATCGAATAAACATACCAAAACCTATATGCATGATCAAAATCACACAAAGGTATTAAAGTACATAAGGAACAAATCTCAATCATGCTCATGGATTAGAGACAACCATTCCAAACTAGGTAGCATAATCTAAGTCATGAAATCTCTTTTGAAAATATCTCCTCCACAACAAGGAGAACAAGTCCTTCTCATCCCTAAACACAAAGAAAATAAAAATACCAACCCAAAACCTGGGTCTGCATGATGGAAATATCAAAGAAACATTTATACAAAATGAACAAGTTAGCAGGCCGACGAGGAGAGAGGGATATCCAATACACTACCCAATACTGTATGCAGTGATGAAGCGAGCTTATTGTTGAAAAGTGTGCAACAAGAAATGCTAAATTTAGGAAGTGCTAAAAATAGAACTGCTAAAAATAGCACTTCTAAAAATAGCAGTTTGGCCAATGAGCATTTTGGCCACCTTGGGTGAGAGGTGAAACTGCTAAAAATAGCATCTTCTAAAAATAGCATTTCTGGGTCCCTTCCTATTTATAGTAGTCCCTGGTCTATCTATAGGAAGTAAATTCGAATTTGGTCTTACCAGCAGTTTGGAATATTAATTAATTAATTCCATGAGTTAATTAGTTAAGGAAAAGCAAACTTGAAGTCTTTGTGAGAACATGCAATTATTTCTCCACTTATTGGGGAATGTGTCTTTGATTTGCTCCATTGATTGAGGAATTAAGGATGAGTTCTATATTGAGAGGATCAGTTGACTTAGTTTAACTTAGTCAAGTCCAGTTAGATTAATTTAACAAGTTGTTAAATTAATGAGATTTAGTTTTTTGATGTTTGCATGCATGTGACAACTGGTATTTTCAGATAACTGAGTATTCTCTCATGGATAACTGATGCATGGCAGTTCAGACAGAGACCCAGTTGAGATCAGAGAAGGGATAGTGTACTATCATTTGGATGAATATTTTTCCTATAAAGGAAGCTCATCCATGATGAGGATTTATCTCCTTCAGGTTTGTGCAGTTAGATCAAAGGTTAGTGAGTGTGTGAAGAGGCCAATTCACACATGTGACATCACTGGACCCCAAGGAAACTGCACAAGGAAATAGGAGGCTTGGAGGGCAGAGGAGAAGGTTTGTGAGAAGCCTTTGACTGTCTATGAGCAGCAGAGGGATTGTACTGAGAGCTGGATAGCTTCCGAGCTAAGGCTTTGTGTAATCCGGACTATATTTCCACTTGTATGATAATACAGAGATGGGGTTTTAGGCAGGTGCTTTCCCTGGGTAAATTCTTCTGTGTTATGTGTGATTGATTCCTTCTTATCAGTTATATGTGTTCTTATTGATGTTGCTCATGGTTGATTAAGCTTCTGCTAAATTGTTTGTAGAAGTAGATCAAGTGTTTTGCTTTAGTACATTGCATTACCAGGTGATCTACAGGTGGGAAATTTCTACATGGTATCAGAGCTAGCTAATTTATAGAAAAAAGTTCTACATGGTATCAGAGCTAGCTGATTTGTAGAAAAATTCTACAAAATTCTACACTTATTATAAAAAGCATGTTCATGTTCT
This sequence comes from Pinus tabuliformis, assembly GCA_031772625.1. Classification (NCBI taxonomy): domain Eukaryota; kingdom Viridiplantae; phylum Streptophyta; class Pinopsida; order Pinales; family Pinaceae; genus Pinus; species Pinus tabuliformis. The sequence continues at coordinate 993,826,077 of CM062820.1, forward strand.
ACCATTCATGACAATGCTTCCATACAGGTTAGTATTTTAGAGTAACCAACATATACTATCTATATATATATATATATATATATATATATATATCACACTAATAAAGTACACACCTCGTTGAACACCATGACTATACTATCCATTCAAACAGGGTTTTCTCACATTATTCCAACACTGAGACATCATATAGAATATAACACCCAGCATTGAGGAATTCAACATTGTCATGTGCATAGAAAAAGTGCAACATTGCATGAAGTGTAGGAACATAAGTTAAATCATTCAAGCTCATGAAATGGCGCCATCCACAACACTGAACACAAGGTTCACTCTAGCTTGAGCTCTTATTAACATGGAAATATAAACCTATAACTAGAAACCTAGAACTAGGGTATACATTACTGAAGACATGGAGGAAATCACCATACAAAGTTACAAGTCAATACAGATAAAAGAGGAGGAAATCCCTAATATCACCACTTTGAAACATAAGCAACACTAACTTGTAATCAATGTAATCACCATGCTGCAATAAGAATGAGTTCCCATAATAAATATTGCTATGGCATAACCAATATTCTTACACGCCGTCCTAACACCTTCAAACATTAACATAACACAATAGTCACTCATGTAATTGATCATAACACATACATACCTCTTGCATTATTAACACCATCTCAACCAGGAATGTAAACATATTTTACAGTGAATAAAGAGCATGAGAGAACTTATCTTAAATAGTGTATAAGTTTTCCAACTAAAAGTGGGACTTCAACTCTCCACCCAACCGTAGACAAGATACAACCATTATTACTTGTAGCTATCACCCCCGAGCTAGATTCCAAAGCTTGAGGTGGAGTGATTTTAGAAGGAAGCCTTGAATGAATGCACAACTGAACCAAAATACCACTAGGACACGTTGTATTCATGCCCAAGGAAATACATTGCTCTCTTTGCAATGGTTATGCCCAACAAGCTTTCAATATGGTTCGTCGGCTAGTGTATAGCTCTCTTCAACGCCCAGTAATGCAACTCAAGTTGCTACCTATTCTGCCTCTTCTACAACTTTTTTGTGCTAGGAGGGTCTTCTCCCTCTGCATATTCTACATGGGTATGAGTTCTTGATCCCCCCCCGAGAGAGAATGTATCCATTCTCTCTAATCTCTGGGTCCTCCCCCCTCTTTCCATCCACCACCGATTACCCTCCTTCTCAACAATTTTGTAGAAGTCCCTTCCTCATGGACATCGCAACCCATGATGCCTTAGTGTTTTTGTCCTATTTTGCTTGCCAAGGGAGTCAAAGGACACCTACCCCTGTCCCTTTTTATTTCAGTTAATTTATGCCATAGTCATCCCACTCAACCAACAAGGACTGGTATTTAAGACAACAATTCCCTCAAGAAATGGAATATGTTTCTCTCTCTCAACCTTTTAAAATAATTGCAATTATTTACAAGAGAGAAATATCATCCAAGGGATATCACAGGAAGATATATGCCCAAAAATCCTTGAAATATCCCAGAAACATCCCTGAAATATGTCTAGAACATCACTAAAATATTTATGGAACATCTTGGGTATGTCCAAGAAGTCGTTGAGTCCTCGATGAAGTCCCTAGTAGTTTGGGGATGTTTCCTATGGGTTCATTAGTCCTCGAAACGTGGGAACGTAGGGTATGCGGTGTTGGTGGGGTCATGTGCAACATAGGAATTATGGTTATGAAATTTATACTTGGAGTTTTGGCCATTTAAAAGATATTGAATTATGGTCGATTCTATGTTGTTGGGAAAATACACATTCATTAGAAATGTTAAGTTTATCTATTAAATATATGCAAAAATATCATATTAATATAGTTTTTTTCAAATATTTAATGTGGATTTATAAATGCTTTCATTGCATGTGGGATGTGATGTGGCCATTTTCATGGATTTTTTAGATTATTTGTTAAAGGCTTAAAAAAAGAAATTTCCCTTTAGTTTGGATGTTGTAATGGGCATTCTCAATTAGCATTTAGAGGTAGATGCAGGGTGAAAATGAAACAAACATGAGGTAAAGTGCATTCATTTCCAATTCGTTGCTCATTCTTGTGTTGTTGTGGGGAATTTAGAAATATGTCCTCATCATAGTGCACCTTGAAATTTGGTTTTTCTATGGGGGTGGATGTGTATAAATTTGATAGAAATTACAACTACTCAATATTTTGAACTGAAAACAAGAGACACAATTCAACTCTACTAATCTACGAAATAGAAATCACAATTTAGAACAACATGCATAGACATGCAACAAGCAAAACCACAAGTACACAATGATTTCTAGGGGAACCCAATTGGAAAAAACCCCTCAAGCCTCTTTTCATTAATTAGTTGAATAGAGAAACTATTACAATTGCATGCTCCAACTCTGAGCACCACCTGCAAAGGTAAATTTGTTCTCCTTGCTAAATTAGAGCCTCTAGCCAACACTTAGCCAATTTCTGGCTCCTTTAGCCTCCTATTTCCTTGCGCAATCCTGAGAAAATTCAAGCTCCTAAACAATAGTAAAAGTTCCCTATTTCCTTGCGCAATTCCAAAGGATGGATCAACTACCTGTATGCAACACCTGTACACTCAAGCTAGTATACAACTCATGTTACATTGCCTTGTCATCTCCACTTTAGCTGAGGTATTTGAATTCCTTACATACATTAGCTATTTTGGATTGATTGATCAATTAGTTGACATATCTTTGAGTTAGATTGTTGTCCCACTGTAAAACTAACCTTCAACTGACTCTATCAATATTTAGAGGCTAGTTAACTGAATACAACTGAAAATAACTGAACTAGATTCCTAAAATTTACCAACCACACATGCATAACTAAACTCCAAGCCCTCCAATTTAAATTTACTGAGCTAACTGAGTGAAAAGAGCCATGTCACACTAGTTAACTACCTCCAAGTTGTCCTGCTGATGTGGACATTCAATTTACTCAATTTGACTAAGGCTAAATTCAAATTGAGCCTTTATTGCTACACTTTCTAACACTCCCTCTTAGAAAGAAAGGGATTTTTCCCCACCCCTATCCTGCACCCGTGGAATGTACTGTAGAACTACCTCTCACTGTTGATTCTTCTACTGCAATAACTACAACTGAGAAGCATACAAAAACAATGAATCAACTGTGTCTTTTCAAGTATTTACTGGGAAGACTGAACTCAAGTTGATTCTGCATTGTACCTCATGCACTGCTATCAACACTCCTTTGTGCTCCTCAACATTTGAATGCACCAATTGACACTGATCCTTCTGCTACTAAACACTGTCGGCCCCTATAGCAAGGTAATGATCCATGAGGAAAGTATATTACAACTGATCTCCTATGGATCCTTCCCAAATATTTGCAACTCTGGGGTTAAGGCTCGACATCACCCCACCTCACTCCTAGAGGTATAGTTGCATGCAAGGAAAAATATGATCTACTCATACTGTTGTTGCTACTACTCTATTGTTGCTTTCACACTGTTGCTACAACTACTGCAATAATGAGTTTGATCTCCCTAGATCCTGAAGTACTAGCTTTCATAGGGTTGCTCCCTCTGAAACTATATTCCCTCTGAGTCTTGATCTCCCTGTGGGAAATCTCTTTGCTCCTCAATATGCTAGTATCAATGATCACAACTCCTTTTTATGTCACTAAACATTGGCTCAGTGATCTGACCACTAGCAGCCTTATAGCTCCATTAAGAAGTCTGCACATAGTGTCTTCTGGATCTACCCTAAACTAGGGCTCCATAATTCTGCCTCCTAACAACTCATTAGTTCTTCAATGATCATTGTACATGAGGAATTCAATGAATGCCCACTTGCCAAGTTTCTGGTTGCTCTAGAATGTTACTTCTAGGAAACTTGTGATGGTCCTAAATTTGTTCCAAGCTCATAAATCTGAACTTCCCTCTTGGGAATACTCCAATCTCAATCCATTAACAGAAATCTTCTGAATCTGAAGAAAGGTTGCTACATTGAAGTTGAAAATTCGAAATTTCTGAGGGACAGATTCGAAATATTGGTTCTAATGTGATTTCAAGGCTTTGATACCATGTAGAAATTTGATAGAAATTGCAACTACTCAAGATTTCAAACTGAAAATAAGAGACACAATTCTACTCTACTAATATGTAGAATAAAATTCACAATTTAGAAACAACATGCATAGACATGAAACAAGAAAAACCACAACTACACAATGATTTCTAGGGGAACCCAACTAGGAAAAACCCCTTAAGCCTCTTTTCATTAATCATTTGAATAGAGAAACAATTAAAATTGCATGCTTCAACTTTGATCATCACCTGCAAAGGTAAAACTATTATCTTTGTTGAATGAGAGCCTCTAGCCAACACTTAGCCAATTTTTGGCTCCTCCAAACTCTTGTTTCCTTGCACAATCCTGAGCAAATTCTAGCTCCTAAACAATAGGAAAGGTCCCTATTTCCTTGCATAATTCCCAAGGATTGATCATATGCCTTCTTGCAACACCTGTACACTCAAGCTAGTTTAAAACTCATGTTACACTACCTTTTCATCTCCACTTCAATTGAAGAATTTGAATTCCTTGCATGCATTAGCTATTTTGGGATGATTGATCAGTTAACTGGGAGATCTCTAAGTTAGACTATTTTCCCACTGCACAATTGACCTTCAACTGACTCTATCAATAGTTAGAGGTCAATTAACTGAATACAACTGAAAATGACTAAATTAGAATACTAAAATTTAGCAATCACACATGCATAACTGAACTCCAATCCCTCCAACTCGAATTTACTGAGCGAACTGAGTGACAACAACCATGTCACACTAGTTAACTACCTCCAAGTTTTCCTTCTAATGTGGACATTCAATTTACTCAATTTAACTAAGGCTAAAGTCAAATTGAGCCTTTCTTGCTACACTTTCTAACAAATTGCCATAGGTTTCTTGGTTGTGTTCCTAGTAGTGATATCTGATTGTGTTGTCTCTATTATTGTAGTGCATTCTAGATTTTGGTGAGTAGTTTATGGTCATCATGGGGCATCATGGAGTTTCATGGGTAGTCTACGCTTGTTGTGGATTTCTTGTTTGTGGTCTCCACCTTGATACATGGTTGTGGTATCAACTTCAATGTTTGGTTGTGGTTGTCTTAATGTCCATGGTGCATTGTGGTATTTGGTGGGTGGTTTATGCTTATCATGGTGTAGTTTTAACTTTTTTGGGTGCCCTATGCTTGTCATGATTTCCCTGGTTGTGGTTTTCTCAATTGTCATGGTGCACTATCAAATTTGGTGGATGGTGTGTGCTCATCATGGTGAAATCAATATTTTGGTGGTGGTTTATGCTTACCATGGGTTTCCTCGGTATGATCTTAGTTGTGATATTCAATTATTAATGTCTTGGAATTTTTGTTGCATCTAGAATTAAGTGAGTAGTTTATGCGCCTCATGCATTTCTTGGTTATGGGTGTCCTTTTTTTGTTGCTTATTTGGTGCAAAATGGGGTTTGTGAATAGTTTCATTGAGGAGCATTCCTTTTCCAGGGGATTTGGCTAGTTTCATTGTTGGGTTTTGTATGCATTGGTGGATGAGGGGGAATTGTCATCCTTTGGCACATAAAAAGGTATGTGTTTTCCTTGTGAACTCATTCTTTACCCTCTTTTTTGGTTTGGTTTTATAATTATGTGTTTGATTTTTATATGCAATATGAGTTGTCCATTGTTCTATCGTGTGTTTAAACTTGGATTTTTGATGGGTCTCCCTAGTTTCTATTATTGCAACAACTTCTATGGTGTAAGATGACTTGGTGAGAGATTAGTGTATTGGAGTCTTCAACACTTAGAAGGGTTATGTGCCTTGTGATCCCTCTTCCTCAAGCAAAGCATCCTTGGTTGGGATATGGAAGGATTATGAATTTTGACTTGAAAACTTGTTATGGAACTAAGCAACACCATTGTATCTGAATGGGTTTTTATCTATTGAATATTGCATATAGCACAAGAACCTATGCCCATAATTGTCTATCTTATTTGCTTGCATTAATAGTTTTGAAATTTCACTGAAGAATCTTTGCCTATAATTGTTTATCTTATTTGCTCGTTGTGATTGTGCAGTGTGCAGTCCTGGAGGGCCAATGATTGTGTAGTTTGGAAACTCAGTGAGACAGAGAGGCCAGACATGTGACTGAAATTGTGTAGTGCACAAAGAGAGACTGGCTAGAGAAGAAAGTTGTGTAGTTTCCAAGGGAAATAGGCTAACTAAGCCCTATGATTGCACATTATGTAGTCCTTAGAGGCAAATACTGCATAATGTGTAGTTCCAAGAGGCAGGACAAGCTAACTAAGGCCCGAGACTGTGCAATGCTTAATTCAGGGAGGCAGACTAGAGGGAGGTTGACCGAGGAAGGATCATCTTCAACAAATGACTAAGTGTGAGACCCATGTGGTGAAATATGGGACTTAGACATGAATTGAACATGGTCACACACTTATAGATTATCAACCACTAAAAAATGAAGCATTTTCCACCCAAAATTAGCATGTCCTCGTCGAAATGACAACAGAATAACACTTACCTCCAAGTGTGACACTTAAGATACACTTTGCGACACAAGTGATGACACTAATGAAACAATTCTCAAGACCTCAGGAATGAGTCTAATTCATGTCTCTATGATAGAAAGAACACATTCGTACAATAGAATGCTTTAGATCTACCCTTCAATAACGTATAAATGACTCCCTTTCATTAGGTGTGACACTTCCCTTATGAGAAGGTGACAATATGAAAAAAAGTGAAAATGACACTTTGAAAAGCTAAAGAAAGAGAAAGAGACACATGCTATAGAAAAGAGAACACAAAAGCACCACTTGTAGAAGTGAAAGAACGAAAAAATTACAATAAAAAAAGTGAAAGTGACACTAATGAAAACCAAAGCACATAAAAGTGACAATTGAGAAAACTCACTGAAATAGAAGTACAAATTCAAACAAAATGAGAGGGAGACTGTCAATGGAGAGTGGGCACTACCTGTTGGCATAGGTTACACAGTTTATGTATTGATAGACTTTGCAGTCACTATCAATAGTGATTTCACAAACCTTACTTTCAGGAGTTGCACAATGCCTATGTAAGCTTGCATCGAAATAAGTGCACTTGTGAATTCTTCAAGGACTAAGAATGTATGATAAAGTGACTTTGACACTTAGAATCTATGAAGAAGACTTAAATGCTTAGAAAAACATCTATCGGCCATGAAGTGACCATGAAACGATGGATCACAAGATCCACAGTAGGCTCCAAAATTCAAGTGTAGGAAAATTTTTGGAGGGTTTTTGTCGTAGCGACAACACTTGATGATACACTGGTAAAACTCCAACTTCTCTGCTTTCGTATAACTTTATGCATAGGATCTAGTCTCTCAAGAAGTATTGATTCATTGTGTGGATTACTTTGGTTTTCCCACTTAACCAGATTATAGATGTAGTCCCCTCTATTTCCTTTCTCTGTTAAACACACTCACAAAGCTTATTGTATCACAATTATTTTGATTAAGGAGAAGGGTAATATAGTTACAAACTTAAGATGATCAGAGTCTTATTTTTCATCTTTGGTGTTGCTCCACTACCAATGAACCTATTCAATACCCTAGCGGAGTCATTACAGGAACACAAGCATCGAATTGCTGCCAGCATACCTTTTCAGTACCCCCACAAAGTTACTTGCTTCACCTCTTTGAGTAGGAAGTCTTTCTCTTCTTTCACCCTTTATTTATTTAACTGTGCTCAAGAACTTATTATTTTACCAAGATAGAAGAGGGATCCTGACTTATTGAGAGAAAAATAGGTTGTTCCTTCAGATATGGTTGTATATACCTCTAATATTGACATGCTCGCTATAGATTTCCTTGTTTCCCTTGTCTACTTGATTATATTGACAATACAAAACATCATTTATTTACAAGACTGATTTACGAATGAGGATCCTAATAGATATGGGTGTAATGGTTCTACTCAGATTTTTCCTTTTCGAATGGATCATATTTTCCATTGAGACATCATTGACTCTAAAAGATATGTAAACCAAAATAGAGAAGGGGATAACAGGCAAGCCAAGAGTTTCTCATCATCATAATGTCCCTTTCAAGCTTTTCCACATTCCCTTTTGATCCAAACGAGAGCATCTTTCATGAAAAATCTTATTAAACAAAACACAAAATAAAGACATGACAAAACAATGAGAACAAGATCAAAAAGAAAAAAAAATGGAGACTAAACTAAAATCATGCGAGATAAAAGTAAGAAAACAAAGGATGGACCAAAGGAGATAAAGTGTAGGGTGAGTGTAAAAGGGGAACTAAAATGCAGCTAGACATACTCCTAACCTAACCAACTAGAAGGCTAGGGCTAAGTGTAATGAAATTTTCAATGTAGCCACTGTAACTACTTCCAACCTGCAAACACAAAGATACAATCAATTAAAATGAATATAAAATAATATGCAAAAGAAAATATAATAACTTGAATAGCTCGCACAAAAGATAGAAGGCCTTTGCTAAAGGTAGAAAAATGTGCCATAACAACTAACCTTAACCAACCAGCAACCTTACCTTATTTCTTAGAATATCAATCAAACAAACCTCGAAATCTTCTCATAAATGTACCTTCATCTGTGTTGTATTCCTTAGCAAACATTAATAAATATCGAAGCTTATTATTAACAATAGGGCTTGATAAGTAGGATGTTTCTGCCAATCATAGATTCGGTCATGAAATCCAAAACAACCCTTTTGAAAACCCTGGAACTCTTGGGAGAATTAACTTTCAATTAGCACGTCATAATCATAAGGAGAATCAACAAGATCAACCAATGTAGGACAACTATCAATGGGAAAATGATTCATCAAGTGATAGTTGTTAGGACATGTGTTATGACCAGATTGATGAATTACCATATCAAATTCTCCATTCTTAATTGGTTCCCTTTGTGTCCAATTCCATACCAGACCAGTGATACAAAAACTTGAGGAATTAGAAACAATTGTTTTCCTTGTAAATCTGGGAAACCAATTAAAATAATGTTCTGACAAAAGGTTAGAAGGATATGTCAAATAAAATATAGAATCCATATCAGCATGGGGGTTTTGATCTAGTAAATGATTCAAGACTTGAATGTTTCTTAAAAGGATTGATTGGCTAGAACAAAAATGATTAGTTTAATAACATTCACAGTGAAGATTAGGAGTTGATTTTTCACAAAAGCACTTAACATATATGAATCCTTCGACCAATGATGATTTTTATCTTGATAACCAGAATGATAGGCTTCATAGCTATGTGCACCCATGAAAGATATACATTCCAAACTCGAATTAGATACAAGAGATTTGCATGGAGATGAATCGACTAAAGAAGTATATTTTATCTGATCAGAAACCTGATCTTGAGAATTAGAAAAACTATATCTGAAATACCAAAAATATTTCAAGAAGGAGTTTATATCTAGTGAAACGATGAAAAAAAAAGAGTTTCGTGAGAAAAACTAGATCTGAACTAGTTTGGGGATATTAGCAAGATTGTGAGAACCTAACATATCCATCAATGAAACTTGAAGTGCCTCGATTTCATGACAAGTTCATAAACTTTGAAAAGTTGGATAACTACATTTTGAGAACTGAGTCAAATTGCAAATTTCATGTGGATAGCTACTATCAGTTGAATAACAAGATCATTATTATTCTGATGGAAGCTATCTATATTACTGGTTTGATCAGATTTTACAACTTCAACAAATATATTAGTCAAGTCATAAGATCCCTTTGATTGTAAATCTAGAGATGTATAAATCAGAGAAAACTCATGAGCAACCTAATTTGAAGGGTTATTTTCATGCAAAATAAGAGATTGTAAGGAATGGAAAGGATGTTGTATGATTTCATTGCTCTCTTCTTCATCATGGATAATCTCACTATCTTGTGTCAATCCAAAAAAAATTCAAATTAGGTTGTAGATTCAAAGAGCATGACATATTTTCTTTACAAGTAACAAGACACAAGGAACAATGAGTTGAATAAGAAGTTTCCAAAAGAAAAATTCTTTGACCAAATCAGATTTAAGATCCAAATATTTCAAAACAAAATATTCTTGATAAATCGAAAGATCAGTTAGTGCACTCGAGCATTCATCATCATATACATCAATGGAATCATCATCATCAGAATATTGGTTTCCCAAGACTTTATATGGATTAGGAAAATTGATTTCATTTGATTTATTGGTGAGATTAGTAGACTCTAAATCAACCAAGAATGAAGAAACGTTATCTTGACATAGAGGAATTTGAAAAAGGGAATAAATATCGAAAGAATCTTCACCTTTATGCTCCTCTACATGTGAAATAGGACCACCTTGCACCTGATCACTACTTGGGTGTGGAAGAGATTGATCAGACAGATCAAGGGGAAGGGATCATGAGAAAGAGATGATAGAGGATGACAAGTATCCAAGTCAGATTCAAGATTGAAGTTATGAGTGTTAATATCATCTTGAGGAATGGAGGGATTAGTCTTCACCCTAGGCTCCATGAACCATTCCAAGCTTTCATCCATCGGATCTAGATCATGGAAAGTGGATGAAGGTAGAAGATACAGATCAAAAATTTGGTTTCTGTATTTTCCAACTCCAACATCTTCACAAGGAGGCACCCAAATTGGTACTAAAAAAGGAGGGGGGGGGGAAACAAAAACAAGAGTAGGTTCCTCCTCTAAAATTAGGGGAGTCTCATGGTTCACAAAGTTGGGAGAGCATAAACATCAGGGGTTCAGATTCACCACGTAAGGAGATTTGAACCAAACATTCAAAATTTTGTTTAAATAAATCCCAATTTGTATCTTCTCTAGGAAACTCATAACATATGTGAAGGAATCTATTCAAAAATCCTCAATTGAATCATCAAGCTTCATTCTTATTTGATTAATACTTTTAAGGACATCTCGGTAATCAAACCTATCAAAGGCTTGATGAAGCTCCTTGATGAAGTGTTCAAAACAATGAATAGAAGCAGATGGTAAGGTATGATACCATTGGTTAAATCTACCTTAAAGTGTGAGGAAGAAAAGAAAACAAGACACATCTTCACAATCGATCTCATAATGTTCCCAAAACTTGAGAAAAAGAGATGCATCCTTAGCTATGGATATTTCACCCTCACCGTCAAACTTTAATAGAGATAATTAATAAAGAGGTTCATCAAGGATTAAAAGTTTACCTTTGGATCTATTGGAAAGACACCCCAGGAGTATGATTTGGGGATGATCCATTTAAGATAAGAGGTTCAAAATAGACTCAAAGGACATAGATTGTCATATGGCCCTCCTTCTAGTACTAACTATTGGCGGTGATGGAAATCCATCAACCAAGGGGGTCTCCTCGGTATGAATTCCCAATTAGACCTCACACCATTTGGAGTAGGAACCCCATTCGGAGTATAAGCCTGATCACCATAACTCTTAGGTTTTCATTGGATGCAATGAATAACATAAGATATTACACACATATCCTTTGAAATCAAAAAATTAAGTTGACACTATGAAACACCAATTACAATGTGTAAATGAAGACTTTCATGAGAGGGGAGACAAGAGTGAGTCTCTAGGAGAAAGTAATATTACTATCCTAGGAGAGGCACATGAGAGAAAGGAAATATTCATTAGTTATATAGTGAAATAGTTCACATAGTCACAATGATCATTAAAGTAAATACAACACACATTCAACAAGGTAAGTACCAAAGCCAATGAAGATGTTCAATTTCCTTAGTACATATGAACATAACATATAATGTAAATATCTAAATAATAGTCTTACAACAATCACGATATATGCATGAAAATGTGTTGGATCAATGAGCTTCCGATTATTAAGTGAAAGATCCAAGTACACAGTTATAATGGCGAGCCACTAGCTCCAGTAGTGGAACATCAAGTCACTTCTTGCTTCTCCAAGAAATGACCTTCTCTCCTATTCCAAGCTAGAGAAGTCAAGCCTAGCTCTCCAAAGTCTATGACTCCAAAAATACCTTTGCTTGAGTTATGAGGGTGTATTTATAACAAGAGAAATGACCTTTCATATCTTCATGACTCTTGAGCTTCCCTCCTGACTATTGGACTTCCAAGTGACTCTTGAACTTCTACAAGAATCTTGGACTTTTCCTAGTGACTCTTTAGTCTACATGTGACTGTTCATATTCCACATGTGATTCATGGACTTCCACATATTTACATTTTTGTCAGTTTTTGCAAATACATAATTGCACTCCATATCATGTGGCAAGGCCCATTGACACATATAGCATTGTGATGACACTTGTACAAGCCACGACTTGGAAAAAGATGAATTGGATCTTCATGATAATATATCAATGTCAAACGTCTCTTCTTGTTTCTTCCTTGATGCCTTCATGACTAATCTTGCATGTGCTTCATCTATATCCTCCAAGAGGTTGATTGATATGGAGTATTTATGTGATCTTGATATTTAATATTATTTTGTGATCATGTGTCCCTTTATATTCTTGCTTGATGATTTCTTCATGGTTCCATTTTCATAGGTTTCTTTCTACATGATTTCCTAAGCATCCTCCTTAAGAATCATCATGTCATATCAAGGTTTAGTACCTACAGATGGAATTCACACATGACAAGATGACATTAGTTCGAAAATATCCTAGTCTGTTTGATTCTCCATGCAATGCACTAACTGAACCAGAACAAGGTACTAGGCTCGGGGGGGGGGGCATAGGGATTGTGCAATGCATAGTTCCAGGAAGCAAGAATGAAGTTTTTGGGATTGTGACTAAGAAATGTGCAATATCTAAGGGTTAGAGAAGGAAGAATGCACAATTGAGAGAGTTAAGGAGACAACATTGAAGGCTTTCTCACTGAAACTCCACAATGTGCAATTCTTGGAGACAAGGAGGCACAATACTACACAATTGGAAAAATTAGTGAGATAATAATGAAGGCTTTCTCATTGTGATTACGAAATGTGTAGTTATTGGAAGCTAGTGAATAAGGATTGCGCAGTTGAGCAAGTCAAAGAGGTAGACAAGAAGGGCTTGCTCATTATGATTGTACAATGTACAGTCCTGGAGGGACAATGACTGTGTAGTTGGGAAAATCAATGAGACAAAGAGGCTAGACTGCTGATTGAAATTGTGTAGTGCACAGAGAGAGACTTAATGGAGAAGAACGTTACACAATTTCCAAGGGTAGGAGGTTGACTGAGCACTGAGACTACACATTTCACAATCCTTTGAGGTAGAGACTTCACCATGTGTAGTTCCAAGAGACAAGATAGGCTAACTTAGGCCTGAGACTTTGCAATGTGCAGTTCAGGGAGGGAGACTAGAGGGAGGTTGATTGGGGAAGGATCATCTTCAACAAACGACTGAGTGTGGGACCCAGGAGGCGAAATATGGGACCAGAACATGACTTGAACATGATCACACACTTATAGGTGATCAACCACTTGACAATGAAACATTTACCACCCAAAATCAACATGTCCTCATCGAAATGACAGTTGAACAACACTTACCTCCAAGTGCGACACTTAAGATACACTTTGTGACACAAGTGATGACACTAAAGAAACAATGCTCAAAACTTGGGGAATGAGTCTAATGCATGTCTCTATGATACATCAAACACATTGATACAGGATAATTCTTCAGAGCTACCCTTCAAGAATGTACAAATGACTCCCTTTAATTAGCCTGTGACACTTCCCTTACCAAAAGGTGACAATAAGAAAAAGTGAAAATGATACTTGAAAAATCTAAAGAAAGCGAAAGCGGCACATGTTATATCAAAGAGAACACAAAACCACCACTTAAAGAAGTGAAAGCTAGCAAAATTAACAGTCAGAAAAGTGAAAATGACACTAATGAAAACCAAAGCGCATAAAAGCAACAGTTGAGAAAACTCACTGAAATAGAAGTACTAATGAAACCAAAGTGAGAGGGAGACTGTCAATGGAGAGTGGGCACTAAATTTCTACATAGGTTGTGTAGTTTATGTACTGATGGATTGTGCAGTCACTGTCAATAGTGATTTCACAAGCCTTACTTTCAGGAGTTGCGCAATGCCTATGTAAGCTTGCATTGAAAGAAGTGCACTTGTGAATTCTTCGAGGACTGAGCATGTATGAAAGTGATTTTGACACTTAGAATTTGTGAAGAAGACTTTAGTGCTTGGGAAAACATCAATCGACCATGAAGTGACCATGAAATGATGGATCCCAATATCCAAAGTAAACTCCAAAATTCAAGTGTAGCGAAAATTTCGGAGGGTGTTTCTCGTAGCGACAACACCTCGTAAAGAGAAAAGTAAAATAAGGGGTGATCCTTCCATAAAATGATCATTTTAAAGTGTTTCACTATCTTAAGTGTATTTCTATATATGACCTATTGATTCAATTATTTCCCTTTATTATACATATCATTTGTGATTTAATTAGATCTAGGGTATACTCTAAGTGCTATTAGAGAAATTTCTGAGCATGGCCGTTTTTTTTTTTCCTTCTTTCTTATAAATCTGGAGCTACAACAATCATATCAATTTCTAAGAATTTTCCTACATAACTTTTATAAAATAACTACATATCAATATTCCCATTGAAAAATATATGATTAAAAAAAATCACTCAAATCGAAGTTCAAATGAAGGAGATATTGTGATTTGAAATCTACTCTTTTTCTTAGGGATTTTGAGTGATAGCCATAAGTATTGTAGATCATGTATCTTTTAATATTGCACCTATTTTATGACTAGGTTAGTCATTTGATAGAGAATTTATAGGGATTGACTTGGTATATTATATTGTATATTTCCAATCAATATTTAAAACATTACGACCCTTGTAAACATTGACCCCCAAACGATACCAAAATTAAAGAATGTCCACATTGAGACAAATTTAGGATGAATGAATGAAAATGATGAAAGGATACAAAAATATTTAGAAGGAATTGAACCAAAAAAAAGGAACTATGTAATAATCCTAAGGAGACACTAGATTTTCATATCATAAATGAGGAGCATTTCCATATCATAAGTGAGGAGTATACAAAAGAAATATTTTCTTGGTGTGATTTAGAAGAAGTTTGTGAATACTTGTATCTAGATAGTGGTCACTTTTGGTAAAAAACTATTTCCATATTTCGTTTGATGAATTTTCTCCACCATATGAAGAGAGCATCATTGAGGAAAGATAGAAGCAAGAGATGTCAACTAGTTTCCAATATTCTTCTTCTACAATAATAAAGTTCCTTTTAGAGCCATGCATTTATAGATATATGGATGATTTGTTTTCTTTATATGGTTATATTCATTTTAACCGGAATTACCATGGTGGGTACTTGGAGCACATCATTCAACGACTCATTGAGCTTAGGTTTCAGTAGTTGGAAATAAATATGAACATATAGACATGGGGATAGAGTGTATGATGGAGCCTCTTATACCACTTCACCATTATGTTTAGTATTTGTACACAACTTATGGAAAATATTCTAGAACTATTTCAACATTGTGGTTAACACTCGTAGATGGGCCCCAAGTTTATGGATAACTTTTGGGACTGCTTCAGCATTGTGATCAACACTTATGCATGGGGCCCTAGTTTATGGATGTAGATCATATGAAAAATAATAAAGGACAACACTTCTAAAAGGGGGATATATTTTTGTGATCCTCCCTATGGTTGTAATAGGGTCATGATATCGGCCCATTCAATGTAATGTGGACTAGTTCCACAATGTTAGTTATTGTTAAATAAGGCCCCATTAGGTATTTAGTATTTAATAAATGTAATGAATTCTCATTAAAGAATTCTCAATAGGTAGTTAGAATTCGGTAGGACACAATAAACATGTTCTTATTTTTATCAAGCATGTATGATAATATTAATGTATTTAAGTGTACATCTCATTAAGAGGTTTTCCCCTTGAATAAGAAAGTGAAAAAGAGTTGATCCTTTCATAAAAGGATCCTTGTAAGGTATTTCCCTACCTTAAGGGTATTTCTCTATATGAAGTATTGAATCATTTCTTTCCCACTATTGTACATATTGTGTTTGATTTAATTTTCTCATGTAAAAAACACTTCCTAATAAACCTAAAGCATGCCCATCTTGACAAAATCCTAGGTGGCCTTGTATAAGTCACAAGGAATTTATCAAGACTAGGGAACTTATCATTGGCCATCTCAGATAGGGACGTAAATAACTCATTGAGAGGAAGATCTAGGTCACAACTTATCCTCTATTACTTACAAATATTTCTTGGGATTGGGTCAATATATTTTCAATTACCCTCATTATTACTCAATAGAGAGATCCTCGGTTTGGTATACCATTTTATAATGTTCTACAAATTCCCTTTTAATTTTTTCTTGATTATAAGTTAGGTACAAAGGATTTGGGCACTAAGATATTTTCATTGGCATCCTTAGAGTCCATAGCCTTAAAAAATATTTTGTAGGTTAGATACTAGTTTTAATCGAATATAATAATTCTTATGGATAATCGCCTCATGTTCAATGGACATCATCTAGTTGAAGCATATGCCTCACCTTTGCAGCACAATCTTTATTTTCCTCATCATAAGGGTGTTAGGTTCCTATAATAATAGGGATCATAATTTTGAATTGACTATGTTAAGTCTTGTAATATTGTACATGCCTTTGCTTTTCTGCAAATGTTTTCCCATATTAAAAAATGTAAAGAGTGTATGTCCTAAAAAATAATCAAAGGACAAAAAGAAACAAATATCAAAAAAGAATATTAAATATGAACCCCACCAAAAAGAGATAAAAATAGATCATGAAAGTGTGCACATTCAAATGCCACTCCTCTCAGTTTACTTTTTGCAAATAAGATTGTGTGCAGCTTGTCAAAATGCCACAATCCATGATGATCAAACAATTTAATCTTGATTCATTCATGATTTAAATTTCATGCTGATAGATAGAGAATAAAGATCTAGCCAAACTGTTTAATCTTGGCATATCAGTAGTTAGGTAGAGAATAATAATGAGCTCATCAGTTTAATCTGAGCCATTGGACATTATAAGATTAGAATTAGATAGTTTTCTTATCAAAAGAAAATAAAAGGGTCAGCAAGCTCAAATGCACCTAATAAATGAAGAGAAAATGTTAGGGTAAATAAAGGGTAGGTAGAAGTAGTTTTTACAAGGCATGGAGAGCATCAGTTGGTTCATTTCATATTACTAACTTCCTTCCAAACTCATTTTCCCTTGTAAAAATATCCCTTCCCATTCATTTTAAACCTTTTCCCATTACTTCACTCATTTTCCCTTACTAAAACCCCTTTCCCTAGTTAGAAAACACATTTTCCTTTAGAAAAGTGTATTCCCCTTTACTAATTACCTTTTCATTAGAAACATGCAAAAACCCACTTTTTGCATGGTTTTAAATGGTTGAAATATTATCGGGCCCCATTGAAAAATCTTCCTCGATATTAGTTTGAACACTAGTTCTTAGTGTATTTTAACATCCCGCTATCCCATTTACCCCATACCCTTTATATTATTCCATGCTAACATTTAACTAACCCCCCACTGTTTTAAATCCCTGACCCCTTTCATATTAATAGTTTTAAATTAAATTCAATCACCCGACGTTGCACATACATCTAACCCCTCTGCATTAAAAATCCTCTGGTCCCACCTATCAGAACCCCCGAACTACATTCACCATCTGATCTCCCTGCTCAGATCCGATGATCAACAATCCATATCGCGTTCTCCACTGCCCGATGTTTAACACTTAAAAAGCATGTGATATGGGCAGTTTTCCCTGCCCGCCTTTTCGCTACGTGGTAGCCCCCCATCATATCGCGTCCCTCGGCAAAAAACCGTTTACCACTTTTGATCCATGCGATAATCCATCATACTACTCTTCCTTCAACTTCTCTTCCATCCGAAACCACCTCCCTTTCCACGACATCCCTCTCAGAAGACCGACCTCTAGCTGTCACCTCCTGCTTGAAAGCCTCCTTCAGCTACTACATTGTGTATCCCCGGAAGCCCTATCATCCATTGTTGTGTGGTAAACTGCTAATCTACCCTTACATAATGTAAAAAATTACAGAGTTTCCACAAAAAGAGATTTTTCCATTCCCCTACCTCTGTTTGAAATACATAAACCTGGAATACCATTGCCAATGCAGAATCAAAACCTCCAGAGTTCGGACTTAATCCACAGATTTCCCAGTTCCCTAAAGTCCATTTTTACATCCTCGTGGAAACAACGTTTTCATTAACTACTAGTTTATTTTTTCAGGAGATCATTTAAGACCTGGATAAATAGTTTTTATACTAGTTAAAAACCTTTTTGTTCCAAATTCTTAGGAAATGTATTCGAATGGTTGTCCATTTTTACATCCCCGTGGAAACAACGTTTTCATTAACTACTAGTTTATTTTTTCAAGAGATCATTTAAGACCTGGACAAATAGTTTTTATACTAGTTAAAAACCTATTTGTTCCAGATTCTTAGGAAATGTATTCGAATGGTTTTCCTCAACAAAAGATTCCATACATCACCAAGCAGAAGAAGTCATTTACACTTGTTAAAACATAGGTAAATTAGCTTTTGTCGAAACACAATGTAACTACATCATGAAGAATGTTCCCTTGTGAATGTGGGATAAATCCCATAAAGTATATATATATATATATCTATATATATATATATATAGATATATATATATATATATATATATATATATATATATAATCCCTCTTTTTACCCCTTACTTCACAAAACCCTATTAATATAAAGTTTTGGACTTTATATTAATTTCTCCCCGCAAGCCTATACTACCTCTTCCCCTGCAAAGTCAACCAATGACCCACCCCGCACTAAGAATTAAACCCCCTTCATTTTTATTTGCCTCGAGATTCATAAAAATAAATGAACGGTTAAAATTCCATATCGTACGCTAAGCTCATCTAACACTTAACACTCAAAGAATTAAACCCCCATCATTTTTATTTGCCTCGAGATTCATAAAAATAAATGAGCAGTTAAAATTCCATATCTCTCACTCAACTCATCCAACACTTAACACTCAAAAAGCATGCGAGATTAGTGGTTTTCCCAGCCCACCTTTTTGCTACGTGGCAACCCCACGTTGTATCACGTCCTCCAAAATAATACCACCTGCCACTTTAAAGCGATGCAATAAACCATTAACTGTTTTGGTTTTGGATCTTATAAATATTAGGGGAATATAGGGTGGATTAATTTCAAGTGAAATACAGAGATATGAGAATGTGGTAATATTTCAGAGCTACGGGTGAAACCATACTTGAGGTAAAATTATATTGAGGTAAAATTATATAGCTACAGGCAATATGCGACTAAGGTTGTGGAAAGAGATTCAAAGTTAAATGAAATTAATTTACAGGTGAGCAAAGATAGCATTCATGTAAATGCACTTCACCATAGAATATTAAGGTGAAATCAATTTACAGACATGGTGAAATCAATTTACAAGTGTAAAAACATGTTGCAGGTAAAAGTAAAAGAGTAAAGTGAGAATACTCTTCCAACCATACAAATCAACACATGATTTTGAAAAACCATCCAGGTATTCTACAAGGGTAAAAGGAATTTACATACAGATAAAATGAATTTACAGAGGGAGTAATAGGAACAAAACTACACATGGTTTTGTGAATTCATGGAAAGAGAAAACAAAACCACTGATTGGAAACAACACATGGTTTTGTAGAAATTTAATTATAAATTTCATTTAAAATATTTTGGAAATATTATTCAAATATATATATTACTATATATTTTCCAAAATATTTTGTGACACTAATGGATGATAAAACAAGAGGGTAGTCACGGGATCAACCATCAGTGAGGGAAGTCTCAAATTATCAAGTCAGAGGATCAACAAGCAGTTGAGTGAATTACTAAGAAAAAGAGAGATACATATGCATCTGCTAGTTCATCTGCCAGCACAACCACAAATTTGGGTCCACATCCTACCTCCCCCCACTTCCACAACAACAACATTTGCACAACACATTCCACCAGAACTATTAATCTGCAGTAGTTAGAGCTTTTTAGTTCATCTATAGTCTAAAAATGTCTTGTCTGTTAGAGACAATATTTATTGTAAACAATTTGCAAATTTTGTATAAATAATTCTGCTTTTGAAGCATTAAAGGGGATTGCTGAACATTTCTATAGCTACATTGATCTGAAAACCTGAGGGTTTATTGTAAAAAATTTCAAGTCAGCAGATTGGACTCAGTAATAAAGGCATTGCATTACAGGATTCATGTGTTGGGTCACTTCAATGAAATATCTTTCATTTGTCAAATTGTTATTTTCTTAAGTAATTTCACCAACACACATGTTTTTTCAATTTTGAATGAAATAACTGGAATTTTACTTCAGAAATTGTTTAAGTACACTCTATCTTGAACAATTATTCATTTTAATGTTTTCTTCTGATACCCAAAGTAGGGAAATATTAATTGCTCCCTAGTTTCGATTGACCTCGTTCATTTCTCTCATTATCCCGTTTGAGGAATCCTTGATTGCTCCCTAATCCTAATTGAAAACCCACTTCACCATCCAGCCTAAAAGATATGAAGTTACTCAGCTACCTTGCCCTATGAACACTATCGTTAGAACTTGATTTAGTCATGTTTTCTTGACATTTGGACTCCATGGCCCAATGGTAAAAAGACACTTATCTATCCATCTGAATCAGTGATTCCACCTCCAAATCAAATCAAAAACCAACCAAGCTTAAATAACTAGCCTAAAATCAATTACCTCAACAAAGTTAAATCATTAAGAGAGAGCCCTCTCTGAGCATTAGGAAGGCTAGATCCTGATCTCAAAAGTAGGTTTGTGGTTACCTCTATCATTTATTTCATGACAACCCTAGGGAAATTTTAGAGTGATAACAAAGGGTATCATTACAAATTTTCCACAAACCCTTTCAACTTGTTTACAAAAGCTATATTATGGTCACAACACAACAATTTTTCTTTCTATAACTACACAAAATGATGATTGTTATAGATATAGTACCCTCCTAAGAAATAGCATAACCATTGTCTCTACATAGAGGGGGGATCAAGTTCAAAAAATATGTATATAAAGCTAGTAACTAGGGATTTGGAGGTGAGCAATATTAAGGATATGATTGATCCTAGACATCCTCATGCACTTGGCTCCCTAGGATAGGCTAAACTAGATGGGTTAGTGATTAGATAGATTGATAATGCCATTGATGTGACCTAGTTGGTGTTTTGATATATCAAATAAAATGATTACTTATTAGATAATGGGGCCTTATCAAGTCTCTGGGATATCCTTTAATACCCATTCAAAAAAAAAAAACAAGTGAATCAAGCTCCAATTGAGTCTTGTCGCTAATGCCTGTTAAGGTCATATAGCTTGAGATGAGTTTTTCATGTTAGCTAGGTTTCCTTTCTTCAATGGGTATACATTAAGGGAATACATCATATTTATCCTCTTAGGGATAAACCATATTGAAATCACATTCTATAACAAAGTATATGTGATGTTCAGTCAAAAGGTAGATTGCGTCTATTCTATTATAGAATGCTAGTTACAATAATCAATGTGAATTATTAGTTAATACTATATTGAAATCCTTATAAATGAGCTAGGGAGCATAAGGGATTTCATCAGACATTCACTAATAAAGGTTCCATACTCTTCTAAAGCATGATGGGCATAAATTATGATAAGCATAGGAGTCGATTGTTGAAATTGAGTAAAATGTGGACAAGCCATCATGAAGGGTTGAACCCCTAATCTACAATAGAATTAGAAAAGTGGGGGTAGACTAGAATAATGTTACCTTTTCACTCATGGTGATTATAACAAAAATAATTATCTCCCAACCAAATTATTTAGAAAGTATAATTAATGAGAAATCCTATAATATGAATTCTAACAAACACAATATATATGTCCCACTCATATTTGTTAGTAATTGGCAACAATATTTCTAAGTTACAAAGTCATTTAAGCCTTGAACATTTCATGAGTTAGTTCCATTAGAAATCGAAAACATCTTATATATATTTCTTAATATTAACAAGGTCTTGAAGAACATGGAAGGAGTTAGTAATAAGTGATGGGATTACCATTTGTCTACTTCATGGCCCATCTTATGTCGAAATTTGATACATGTTTTCTACTAAGTCAATGCCTTAGGGAAAATAATCATACTTTTGATGATGAATGTGGATATTATTATTTTTTCTTAACTAATAATATATGTATTTCTTGATTCTAGGTTGAATGTAGCATATGCTTGATCTTCGAGTGATTTTGATGATTTTTTGTGTGATTTGCATCTTTCAAATGATGTGTTTTATGGTAGAATGAGGATAAAGTCCACACTTGAATGAATTCTCATTAAGGTGTAATTAATATATAAAAAATTGATGAAACCTTTGGTTTCATATTCCAGGGTTGAGTGACTCTCCCTATCCACTTGTGACTCTTCATTTTCCATTATTTACAATATTTACAATTAACAAAAAAATCGAGAAGGATTATATGTCCAACGTTCCCCCCCAAGTTGAAGGGGTGTTTTGTGAGTTCAGGCTTCATTCAAAACCTTTCAAAAAAATCTCTTCCAAGTGATTTGGTGAAGGTTTTTTCAATTTTCTCAATTATGGAACAATGTCTCAAATTAATGTTATTGGAATCTACATGATATCAAATCAAATGACATTGTGTTATTGTGCTTTATCAATCGTGGAATCTAGGATTCTTAGCAAACTTGATTTCAAAAGAATTTTTAAATATAATATGAGTTGAATTCACTTGTTTTTCCTACAAATGTTCAAGTATTTTCCTTAGCCACGTAATATTTGGTTGCTTCTGTAATTGCCACATATTCTTCCTCATCGTGGAATTGGTGAGCTCCAGTATTGTAGCAATAATGCTACAACTCCTGGGGCTTCCTGTCTCTTAATTTTACCAACCCGGTAGTTCGTACAAACTTGGAAGCGACGGTGCTGTATGCACAAGTACTAGCCCTTGTCGCAGCTGTCACTTGGTCAGCTGGCACAAGTCCGCTAGGGCTTAAGCCAACTTCTATAGGCTCACAGAAGAAGCTTTATCAATGATGGATGAAAGTTAACTTCGAAGAAAGGCTACTCTACTTGACAAACTGAATCAAAAGCAACTTAAAGCATGTAAATCTATGAAACCCTAATTTAACTAGTCTATCCTCTATAATGCAAAGAATGTGGGTGCAACTCTTATGAATGCTGTCATTGCCTCTAACAAGTATGAATGCATGGGTCTAAGCTACTGGCATCATGAGAAATGTGTTTTTGTGTTTTTCCTTTAAGTGTGTGGAGTGATTGTGACCTTGGCCTAACTAGGGTTTGATTGTGCAGGAGGGATGGAGATGGAAGGAAAGTGTGGGACAGGTTGGGGAGGCTTGGAGAGGTTCCTAAGGATCCTCAGCACCCATCCACAGAGGTCCCTCATGTTCAGAAGCTCGGCAACGAAGTGAATGGCCTCCTACAGGAAGGCTGCTGGGAATTCTACAGGATACTCTGTTTTCTACAGGATGGTTGTGCACGTCTACAGGATGGTTGGTCGTGGAGATTTTAGGAGTGGATGGAGTGTTGGAGTGGTGTGGGAGGCTAAGGGAGATGGAGATGGACCTAATGATGTCTTAGGAAATGGCAAGTCAGACGAAGGAAGGGTGCATGCAATGGGTTGATGTTTTGGAAGGGTGAAATCAACGAGAGTGAAGGAAATGGAGCGGTACGTGGAATGAGAGAGTTGGAGGGCAAGTGAGTGAGGTAGAGGATGAATAGAACTTGCAGGTGGATGGAGAAAACGACGAAGGAAGTGGCTTGAGAAAGAGCAGCGTAAATGAAACAAATGACTTGTGCATCAAAACAAGAGATTCATTAACCTATTATGCCATGAAACCTACAAATCCGAAATGGAAAACAAGAAATGAAACTAATGCGTGAGAGTGCAGTATGGATCAATGTCGAGAATATATGAATGGAATTTCAATAAAAACGTTCATGTGGCAACTTGCGTGGAGATGAAACGACTGCTGTTCTTTTTGGTGGCTGATCATGGTCTACACCCCAATCCCAACGGTGAGATGGCAGTGAGCCTTTTGCAACCTGTTTTTGATGGAGCTCCAAGAGATTTATTCTACCAACCTATCAAACTCGAATACTGAAAGCAAAGCATCATACCAGTCCTATCTATGCTAATGAAAACAACTAAACCAACAAGCTGGAAATCCGAATTGCATAGGAAACTAAACAAACTCAAGTGCTGGAACTAATGGTAAATGCATTACAACACGGAGGAGGACTATGGCTCTCAGGTTGGGCCCTCACCTGAGAGCTATAGCTCCTTGAGAAAACTCAGAACTAACTCAAAAGTGGCCTTCTTTATTCATAATCTGATAACATGCCAAATTGGCTTACAAAAGAGAACGAAACTTGAGCTGTGCTCCAAAATTACAATAGTAATACGAGAGTTTCAACAACCTAACCAAGGCTAAGGCTTCTATACTTATACAAAACGATGCTCCAACAGATATCCATGATTCTAGGAGCTCGGCTGTTCAATCTATAGTTTAACTGCTGATCCTGTAGGATGGTCATAAATGTTGTTTCCTGTAGAGCAGTTTTGAACTGCTGTTCCTGTAGAACAGCTGGCCGTGTATTAAGCTCGGAGGGAGGCTGAAGTAGACTCGGAGTTCTTGGTGAGGATCATGAGGAATGTCCCCCAAAACCGTGGACAACCTCTCCTTATGTCAGCAATGCCAACTCGTTGTCTCCTTGCCACCTTTTCGTTGTCTTTTGCTCCCTTTTAATGCCAAAACCTGGAATCACAATGCATTAGCTACGTGGATAAAGTGCCTATCCTTTCTCCTACAAACAACATGAATAAACTAAGAAGTGTATGCATAAGCAATAAAAATGAATGGTTTGAGCAAGCAAAATAGGCCAAAAATGAGCCCAAATTGTACCAAAATTGGGGCTCATCATCACCCCCCAGCTGAACCATTTGCTCATCCTTGAGCAACCTTGCCCCTGCTCCTTGTCCTTGGCCGAGGACTCGGGACCGGAACAGGCTGTTTCTTTTCTGCTTTTGATGGTCCTGCCTTTTCTGCCCCTGATGGTGATGAGGGTGATGCTTCCTTCCCTTTTTCTATTTCCTTGAGTCGGGCTTCAGAAGGCGACTGGCCTATCTTTCGTGTCCAGGAAGTTATTTTTGGGCTCCCTTTTTCGGGGGTAGTTGATTGTTTAGAGGGGGTTCTTGCAATGGGTGAAGTAGGTACATCCCCTGAAGTGGTATGGCCACTGGGTGAAGGCTGTGGCTAGCTTGGGGACATCCTCTTGCTTCTCGTGGCTTCAGGTGGCAGAGGGGTCTCCCTCTCCCTTTTCTCTTTCGGTTTTGGAGGAGTGCTGAGGACAGCCAGTGCCGCTGCTGCCTCCTTATCGAGGATGTCAGCCTTCTCTTTCTTGTGTTTTGCTTTCTCGGAGCTCCTTGTAGAGGGCCCCTCCTTTTTAAATTTCAGGCTTCCTATGGAAGACCCTGCTTTGCCCGCTTTCGGGCCTCCTGTAGAAGATTCCTTCTTTGTCTTCGGGCTCTCTAGAGGAGGCTGTTTTTCAATGACCTTCGGGCCTCTTGTAGGAACCCCTCTTTCCAGCCTAGTGATTCTTGTAGGAGCCCCTGTCTCTGTCTTCGGGCTTCCTGTAGAAGCCTGTGGTTGTACTGTCGGGCTTCCTGTAGAAGCCTTTATCTCCAGCTTTGGGCCTCCTGTAGAAGCCTGTTTCCCAGCAATTTCCGGGCTTCCTGTAGAAGCCTTGGTCGTTGCTCTTGGGCTTCCTGTAGAAGCCTGCTCCTTACTGATCTTCGGGCTTCCTGTAGAAACCTTTGCCTTTGTTTTCGGGTTTCCTGTAGAAGCCTGAGTTTGCGTTTTCGGGCTTCCTGTAGAAGCCTGTGATTGTGTTCCTGCAGATGCAATTCTCACCACCTTCTCTTGCCTTGTTGCGTGGCTTTTGCATTTGGCTTTGACTGCAGAAGCTGACGAGGTGCTTGGGCTGGCAGGGGCCACCTCAGCTTTGACTGCCCTGCTCTTCAACCTCTGTTCTCTTGCTGATAGGATGAGGGTGTCCTCTTTGACTTTGTCATCTTCTCCCTCCTCCTTCTTTCGTTCCTTTTTCTGTGCTGGAGCCGGAACTTTTTGGCTTTTTCCTTTCTTACTCCCGGCTGCCGGCTCGTCTTCTTCTCCATTAGAGGATTCCGCTTCTTCAAGCAACATTTTTATGTTCCCCGTTCTTGATAAGTTCCTAAATGATTCCCAAGCGAGGGGAACTTTATATGAGCGGAGAGCATCCTCCACGAGGAGCTTGACTAGCCCATGGTGGGCTATCTGGTCCGGAATTCCGTCCTTGAGCTTGGTGGAACACTCCATTAAGGATTGTAGTAGAAAGTAAGGAATGCTCAACCTCTGTGCTGCAGGGAGGTCAATCTGGTGTCTTAGTTCGTTAAGCAGCCTGAAGTGATACGCATATACAATGCTATATCGGCCCTCACAGGTGATATATTTCATAATTTGTAGACTGACTTCGTTCCATGGCGGCAACAGGCTTGCCCTTTTGACTCCATTTTTGTCTTCGGTGAATGACTCTTCCGGTGGGAAGAACTCCTTCTTTGCTTGCTGGCTCTGCTTCCGCTCTTCTTTGTCCCACGACAGACCCATGGGCAACTCTGTAATCCGACTGATATGCTCGGGGGTGAGTTTGAGGCTGAGACCTCTGAAGGTTACCATGGCCAACGTCTGTGATTTAGGCTGCAGAGACTGCAAGAATTCCTCGGCTACTTCCTCATCGTAGCCCTGTAGTTTATCACAGAAAGGCATCCATTGTGCTCTAGTGAAGAGCTCAACCACTGCCGGGTTTCTCCTTAATGCATTTGAATTAGTGGGCTCTCGCCTGATAAACTCGCCAGGCATGATGAACACAGTGTTTGTACCAGAGGTGGTGGATACACAGGAAATTCGGTCTTAAAGACAGAACATGCAATGAATTTTCAAACCACAGTGTGATTATACAGCTATCCTGTAGGAGCGATAGTATAGGCACGGCAAACCAAAATTTTTTTATGACCACACTGTGACTAATTGCCTTGCCACCTTTTAAAAAACCAATTGCGGAAGGAGTTGCAGGGTTACCTCTTTTCTGCCACCTTTTTTTTACGTGAAGACTTCACCTTCCTGTAGAGCCGCGTGCCTGTAGAAACTGCTTCCTGTAGGACGGCGTTCCTGTAGAAACTGTTCCTGTAGGAGCAGTGTGCAGGCTTCGGGAAGAGCTTTTAGCTGGCTGGCGGTCGAGAGGTGCTTTACTAGCATTCAGGTAGCCGAGAGCTCGGCGTGTCAACATGCAGAGGTAAGCAGAGGATCTACTCGAGTTTTGAAGTGAGGTTGATGGAGATACACGCTTAATCGAGCCGATTAGATTTTGAATCGGCGCAGCTCGTGGCGCGGGGGTGAGCTGTCCCCGTCGGACCGTTGGGTGACGTCACCCCTCATCCGCCTGCACATTCGTTTGTTGCTGCATTCATTCCCACAGATCTGCCGCCGCCCTTTTCGGTTAAACTTCACTTCTCGGTTGACGGGACTGATCTTCACGTGCTTGCTGCGTGTGTCTCTCGTCGTGGCTGCCACCTCGTCCTCTGACTATCCCTTTACTAACCGACGTGGCCCATCACTGGCCTTTAGGCCGCTCAACCATTCACCTTTATGCCATGCAAAACAAATCGAAGTAATAATCATGCAGTTTGATGGAGAGAAGGATTAGAACACTTACCTGCGCGCGGTTGCACATGATTTCCAGATTTTTTTAGCGATGGATCCACCTGCCGCATGTGGCTGCACATTCCTGTAGGCTCGTGGTTACAGGATGCTGGCGATGGAGTGGATGGATCTGCGTTCATGCGCCCGTGTTTGATCTCAGATGGCGGTGCTGTGAACGGTCTTCACTTGAGCAGGTCGAACTGTTACAGGATCCCCGCGAGGGGTCTTGTCACCGTTCTTTCTTCTCGGGTGTATGCTGCATGCTGGCGGTTCTGGCTTCTCGATCATGATCCCAGCGCTTCTGATGTATCAACATGGATGTGGTATGGTTCTCGGTGCTTAGTTTCTCTTTGACAGGTGCTTTCTCACGAGAACTGATTACTTTGGTGTGCTGCTACAGGGATCTGGGTTGCATGGCGACGAGGGTGGTGGAGGACGATAATGGCAATGTTCAGGGGTGCCATCATTGACATGCATGCATTCAATCCACTCCTCAGTCGCTAGATCTTCATTTGAAACACATTTCGGCCATCGTAACCTTCTACAGGAAGTTTCCTGTAGAACACAGAGCTTCCTGTAGAAATTTGGCACTTTCCTGTGGAAGATCCACGTCTTCCTATAGGAAGACTGTTTGTTCCTGTAGAAAAATTGTATCCTCCTGTAGAAGATCCAAAGCATGATAATAACTGCACATACCTTAAAAACATTGCTGTTCTTGGAGGAGGTGCTGATGACATCCTTTGCTAGCATGATGAAGGCCCCTGGCTTGGAGTGGAGAGGCTTCTTCTCCTCCATAGAACATCTGCATGCAAACCTTTTTATTGTGCTGATTGTTTTTTTCTCTTTTTTTTTTTTTCTCTTTTTTTTTTTTTAGAAAGACAATAGGAGCGCCTCGATGAGGTTTTCACCCCCACTGCCTGCCTTGGGTGCCTCAGAGAGGTTTTCACCCAAGGATCTTTATTTTCCTCTTTTTTCTTGAAAGACAATAGGAGCACCTCAATGAGGTTTTCACCCCTACTGCCTGCCTTGGGCGCCTCAGAGAGGTTTTCACCCAAGGATCTTTATTTTTCCCTTTTTTTTTTTTTTTTTTTTTTTTTTTTTTTTTTTTTGTTTTAGATCCTTCAGGGTATGCCCAAAGTGGATGCAGAACCCTTCTCTATGACCAAAACAGATTTCTCCATAGTGCTGATAAACTCTTGTCTTGAGAGAGGTCTTCTATAGATCTTCAATCGGTGCCCATTTACAAGCATGGGAATGGATTCCTCATCAATGGTTCGAATGAGGACAGATCCATTGTCATGGCACTGTTCCACCACATATGGTCCTAGCCATCTGGTTCTCAACTTCCCCTTGAAATCTTTGAATCTGGAATCATACAACAAAGCCCAATCTCCCGGCTGAAATTGCTTGTCATGGAGATGTTGGTCATGCCACACCTTCCTCTGAAGTTGAACCACCTCTGAGTGAAGGAGGGCCTGCATGCGGTGTTCATCCAATCCATTCAGCTGCAATAGCCTTTCTTGCTGTGCATGGCTGAGATCTAGGTCCAGCTGAGCTGCCAACCTCAAAGTGTTATACTCAAATTCAATGGACAGCAAAGCTTTCTTCCCATAGACCAGCTCATAAGGTGTGAAACCGGTGGTGGTCTTCCAAGTGGTATTGTAAGCCCATGTGGTTTCAACTAGGCGATCTGCCCAGTCTTTTCTGCTGCTGTCTACCACTTTGGTCAAGATCCCTTCTAGAGCTCTATTGGTGACTTCCACCTGCCCATTGGCTTGAGGATGATAAGGGGTGGAAGTCCTATGCTTGATCTTGTGATGAGCCAATAGATCTTCAACCAAGTTAGAGGTGAACTGACTCCCTTGATCGTTCACCAGCTCTCTTGGGTAGCCAAACTTGTAGAAGATGTTCTCTCTTAAGAACTCAACCACCTTTTCTTCAGTTGCTGCTTTGATTGCTTTAGTCTCTGCCCACTTTGTCAAGTAGTTAGTACACACTATGATGTAGGATCTTTGCCTCGAAGAGGGATTGATTGGGCCCACAAAGTCCATGCCCCACTTCTCAAATGGCTCGAGAGTCACTTGAGGTTGGAGAGGCATCTCATCCCTTTGGGTCGGTTTCCCCATTCTTTGGCATTGGTCACACTGGCTAACATATCTTCTGACATCTTGATGAAGTGTGGGCCAATAGTAGCCTGCCTGCAGGATCTTGAAGGCAGTTCTCTTTGCCGCAAAATGTCCTCCACAAGGCCCATCATGACAGGTGAGGAGAATGTCAAAGACTTCCTCCTCCCTTACACAACGCCTTAAGATCTGATCGGGGCCAAGCTTGAACAGGTTGCCCCCAATCCATGTAAATGCGGCACTCTTTCTGATGATTTTGCTCTTCTCTTTTGAAGAGAGGTGCGGAGGAAACTGAGCTGAAACAAGGTAGTTTTCTATGTCAGCAAACCATGGAGAGAGTACTGAGATAGCAAACAGATGCTCATTAGGCATCTGGTCATCCACCGTCCCATCTTCATCTGCAGACAAATCCAATCTAGACAAGAAGTCAGCAACAACATTTTCTTTTCCTGGTTTATCAACAATGGTTAGATCAAACTGCTGCAATAAAAGTAACCATCTAATAATACGAGCATTCACATCTGGTTTATTCATCAAGTATCTAATAGCAGCATGGTCAGTATGTACAAAAGTCTGGTAACCAGTAATGTAATGTCGGAACTTGTTCAGTGCATGAACCACAGCTAAGAATTCCTTCTCGGTTACAGTGTAATTCAGCTCTGCTTTGGACAAGTTTTTGCTAACGAAGTAAATGGCATATGGAAGTTTTTGCTCAACTTGTCCTAAGGCTGCACCTATGGCTTTGTTCGAGGCATCAGTGTGGATGTGGAAAGGTAGGGCCCAGTTTGGACCTCTTAGGATTGGAGCTGACACTAACTTGTCTTTTAATTCATTCAAACTCTTCTGACAATCGTCAGTCCAATTAAACTCCACATCTTTTTCCAACAAACCAAACAACGATGAGGCTAACTTGCTGAAGTCTTTAATGAACCTCCGGTAGTATCCTGCTAATCCCAAGAAACTCCGGACATCCCTTACTTTTTGAGGAGGTGGAACCCTCTTGATGAGAGCAATTTTGTTAGGATCCACCTGCAATCCTTGAGAAGAAATGGTATGGCCTAGCACTGTCCCTTCAGTCATTAGGAATTCACATTTCTCAGGGCTAAGGGACAAGTTCATCTCGATGCACTTGGTTAGGACCTTTCCCAAGTTGGACAATGCTTCCTGGAAGTTGGCCCCATAAGGGGTAAAGTCATCCATGTAGATTTCCACTGCATCATGGACCAACTCCGAGAAGATGCTCAAGACAGCTCTCTGAAAAGTAGCAGGAGCATTGCATAGCCCAAAGGGAAGGACTCGGTAGGCAAAGGTACCCCAAGGACAAGTGAAGGTGGTCTTATCTTGGTCTTCCGGGCTGATTTGGATTTGATTGTACCCGCTGAACCCATCCAGGAAAGAGAAGAACTTCTTTCCTGCCAGTCCATCCAACACTTGATCTATGAAGGGTAGAGGGAAATGGTCCTTCTTGGTAGCTTTGTTCAGCTCCCGGTAATCTACACAGATCCTCCACTTCCCATTCTTCTTGGGAACCAACACCAGAGGGGACACCCATTCACTATCTGAGATGGGGTAAATGAATCCGGCGTCCAACAGTTTTTGCAATTCTTCCTTGACAATGTCCTTAAGGGCTGGATTCATTCTCCTCTGGGGTTGCCTAACTGGTTTACAATCCTCTTTGATGTATATATGATGGGTACAGACCGAGGGGTGGACTCCTTTCATCTCCTTATAGCTCCAAGCAAAAGCATCTAAGTGGCTGGCCAATAGGCTACACAACTCCTTCTCCTCGGAAGGAGACAGAGAGGAGCTGATCTTTAACGCTCTCTCAGGGCCGAACTCCACACTTTTAACTCTGGGAGTTACAGGGCTGGTTGTACAAAGGTCCACTAAGGGGCTAGCTTGGGCATCCTCCACCAACTTCTCTAAAGATAGTGCACTGGAAGGTGGATTCTGGATCAGGGTCTCAATTAAATCATCCTCGGTAGGAGAATTTCTTCTAGCGGTATCTAGGGTGCACAGAGGTGCAGAGTACACCTCGTCTTCCTCTCCGTCCTCCAACCAGAGTGGTAAATCATGCTCTAAAGAAGGTTGGGTAGGAGGGTATAGGACTAGCTGCTTGGACATGGGACCATTTTTGATGGTCATGTTCCCTGCCCGACAACTTATGTAAGCATCTGCAGTAGCTAACCAAGGCCTCCCCAAGATGAGAGGATATCCAGTAAGCTTGGCCTTTGGTTGCAGGACCAGGAAATCTGCAGGGTATTCCCAAGAATCAATTGAGACCAAGACATCCTCCACAATCCCTTCGGGAGTCACGGTGGAGCGATCTGCTAACTGCAGTACTGTCGAAGTCTTTCTCAAGGAACCCTGAAGATTGAGTTTAAGCATGGTATCCCTGGTCATCACATTGATGGCTGCCCCCAGATCAATCAAGGTGTGGGGGATAATGGTGCCATTGATGTGTACATCTACTACAGGACTTCCAGGATCTAGGTATTTTGGGCAGATGACTTGTCCTAGCATAAGGTCAGACAGTTGTCCTATGACGTTGATAGTTGAGGCATCTTTCTTCCGTCTGCCTGGGTGTTTGAAACACTTCTCCTTAATCAGCTTGTTATATATTGGCACATCCTTGATGGCTTGGAGAAGTGGGATTTTAACACACAACTGTTTGAGCTCACCCAAAAGCTCATCTTCTTCTGGGTTCGGTTGTGTGGTGGCGGTTAATCTCTCAGGAAAGGGTGGAGTAGGCTTTGGTTCACTCTCCTGATGGTTTTCCTCATCCTCTGGGGGAGGAGGTTGGCGGTCTGGAAGAATCTTTCCAGATCTAAGATTGATTTCCTGGATCTCCACAGCATAGGTAGGGCACGAGGTCTCCCCAGTATATACCTGCTGAGCCTGTCTATTGTTGGGGTTCGGGTTCGGTTGAGCAGGCATCTGAGGTTGCCTTGGAGGAGCAGGAGGTAAAGGCTGAGGTTGAACTGGTGGTGGAGGCAAAATGGCAGGAGGAGTGTTGTATTGGGGCCTCCACCCCGACTGAGGAGCACTCCATTGAGGTTGCGACTGGGTATGTGAGTGATATGGATGAGAAGTAGGTTGAGTAGGGTACTGAGGTGGATAAGACCATGGAGGAGGCATTGACCAGGAAGGATGAGCAGGGGGACCCCAGGAAGGCATGGGAGTCAAGTGGTTGGGGTTGTAATAAGCTTGAGATGCCCCTTGCATCCCCTGCTGATAAGGTCTAGATCCTTGAGGCCTCCTTTGGTTGATGAAGTAGAGAGGTTCAGTGGGGGCTTCAGTTCCCTGGTACATGGCTTTAAACCCAAGCAAGGTTGGACACTGATTTGTTGGGTGGTCCTCCTCACAAACGAAACACACTTCAACCGAATGCAATGGACATTCGTTCTTAGGGTGTCTTCTGGTGCACCTAGGGCAGAAGACAGCCAAGGCTCTCTCAGCTTCCTCTTTCTTTTGCTGGATCCTGAATGTGTCCAGCTGCATGGCAATGGTATGTCTCACCTCACTCTTAAGATCTTCTAATTGGTTTGTAAGCTCATGTTTGGAAAAAGGGACACCGGTGGAGAGGAGGTTTCCTCTACCTCGTTTTCTAGCTGCCCTGGAATGATTTCGAAACACAGTTTTGATGTCCTCATAAGGCAGTTGGTAAATGTCCCCCCCAGCTAACATGTGAAGGGTGTCTAGGAGATCTTCAGGGACTCCTCGGAGTAGAACCAACTTGAGGGATTCAGGGTCAAGTGTGCACCTGGCCCGTTTATAGCTAAGTTGGAACCTCTCCTCATAGTCCTCTAAAGACTCATCATTCCCCATGGTCATTCGAAAGATTTCTCCCTTGGTTTCCTTGGACCTACAATAATCCCTATACTTGGTATTGAAGGCTTGCTGCATCTGAGCCCAAGTGGTGATGCTATTTCCAGGTAATCCCATGAACCAACGTAGTGCTGCATCCTTGAGAGTGGAAGGGAAAAGCTTCAACTTTTGCTCATCCTCAGTATAGTCATAGGTTCGACAAAGGACAGCAAACTCAAACAAGAAGGTATCCGGATCCTCAGTGGTCAGTCCATGGAAGTGAGGCAAGGCAGAGGGGCTAATGTTTTTCATTTTCATATCCCCATTGGTTTCTCGGATGGGGAAAGCTCCTTCTATTCTCTCATCTTCTCTCCCATTATCTGCCATGGCTTCAGATGGAGTGGTTTCTAACTCTTCTTCGTCTATAGGGTCTTGGTATATCTCGGGATGTTCACCTATAGGTTCCTCTGGGTCACTGTCACCAAAGAAGAGAGAAGGGTGACTTAGTGATGTGGTGGGGGTGTTTGGTATGAATTTGCCTGATCTATCTCGGTTCCTACGAGGCATGAAAGGGAAAGGACTCTTCTCTGTTTTTAGTGCTTTTGCTTTTTTCTTGTACCTGCAAAACTGAAACAAAGTGATCTACAACTAACTAGATTGCTCAAATGAAATTTGCGGAATTGGAAATACTAATCTAGGAAAGCAGGAAATACTAATCTAGGAAAGCAGGAAATACTAATCTAAGAAAGCAGGAAATACTAGTCTAAGAAAGCAGGAAAGTCTATGCTACTTTTGCAGAATGGAAATGAAGCAAACTACTTAGCAGAAGGTAAGAGTAGGAAAGTAGAGGAAAAGCAACAGGTGCTAATACTCTGACGCTTCCCCGGCAACGGCGCCAAAAAGATGGTGAGCTCCAGTATTGTAGCAATAATGCTACAACTCCTGGGGCTTCCTGTCTCTTAATTTTATCAACCCGGTAGTTCGTACAAACTTGGAAGCGACGGTGCTGTATGCACAAGTACTAGCCCTTGTCGCAGCTGTCACTTGGTCAGCTGGCACAAGTCCGCTAGGGCTTAAGCCAACTTCTATAGGCTCACAGAAGAAGCTTTATCAATTATGGACGAAAGTTAACTTCGAAGAAAGGCTACTCTACTTGACAAACTGAATCAAAAGCAACTTAAAGCATGTAAATCTATGAAACCCTAATTTAACTAGTCTATCCTCTATAATGCAAAGAATGTGGGTGCAACTCTTATGAATGCTGTCATTGCCTCTAACAAGTATGAATGCATGGGTCTAAGCTACTGGCATCATGAGAAATGTGTTTTTGTGTTTTTTCTTTAAGTGTGTGGAGTGATTGTGACCTTGGCCTAACTAGGGTTTGATTGTGCAGGTGGGATGGAGATGGAAGGAAAGTGTGGGACAGGTTGGGGAGACTTGGAGAGGTTCCTAAGGATCCTCAGCACCCATCCACAGAGGTCCCTCACGTTCAGAAGCTCGGCAACGAAGTGAATGGCCTCCTACAGGAAGGCTGCTGGGAATTCTACAGGATACTCTGTTTTCTACAGGATGGCTGTGCACGTCTACAGGATGGTTGGTCGTGGAGATTTTAGGAGTGGATGGAGTGTTGGAGTGGTGTGGGAGGCTAAGGGAGATGGAGATGGACCTAATGATGTCTTAGGAAATGGCAAGTCAGACGAAGGAAGGGTGCATGCAATGGGTTGATGTTTTGGAAGGGTGAAATCAACGAGAGTGAAGGAAATGGAGCGGTACGTGGAATGAGAGAGTTGGAGGGCAAGTGAGTGAGGTAGAGGATGAATAGAACTTGCAGGTGGATGGAGAAAACGACGAAGGAAGTGGCTTGAGAAAGAGCAGCGTAAATGAAACAAATGACCTGTGCATCAAAACAAGAGATTCATTAACCTATTATGCCATGAAACCTACAAATCCGAAATGGAAAACAAGAAATGAAACTAATGCGTGAGAGTGCAGTATGGATCAATGTCGAGAATATATGAATGGACTTTCAATAAAAACGTTCATGTGGCAACTTGTGTGGAGATGAAACGACTGCTGTTCTTTTTGGTGGCTGATCATGGTCTACACCCCAATCCCAACGGTGAGATGGCAGTGAGCCTTTTGCAACCTGTTTTTGATGGAGCTCCAAGAGATTTATTCTACCAACCTATCAAACTCGAATACTAAAAGCAAAGCATCATACCAGTCCTATCTATGCTAATGAAAACAACTAAACCAACAAGCTGGAAATCCGAATTGCATAGGAAACTAAACAAACTCAAGTGCTAGAACTAATGGTAAATGCATTACAACACGGAGGAGGACTATGGCTCTCAGGTTGGGCCCTCACTTGAGAGCTATAGCTCCTTGAGAAAACTCAGAACTAACTCAAAAGTGGCCTTCTTTATTCATAATCTGATAACATGCCAAATTGGCTTACAAAAGAGAACGAAACTTGAGCTGTGCTCCAAAATTACAATAGTAATACGAGAGTTTCAACAACCTAACCAAGGCTAAGGCTTCTATACTTATACAAAACGATGCTCCAACAGATATCCATGATTCTAGGAGCTCGGCTGTTCAATCTATAGTTTAACTGCTGATCCTGTAGGATGGTCATAAATGTTGTTTCCTGTAGAGCAGTTTTGAACTGTTGTTCTTGTAGAACAGCTGGCCGTGTATTAAGCTCGGAGGGAGGCTGAAGTGGACTCGGAGTTCTTGGTGAGGATCATGAGGAATGTCCCCCAAAACCGTGGACAACCTCTCCTTATGTCAGCAATGCCAACTCGTTGTCTCCTTGCCACCTTTTCGTTGTCTTTTGCTCCCTTTTAATGCCAAAACCTGGAATCACAATGCATTAGCTACGTGGATAAAGTGCCTATCCTTTCTCCTACAAACAACATGAATAAACTAAGAAGTGTATGCATAAGCAATAAAAATGAATGGTTTGAGCAAGCAAAATAGGCCAAAAATGAGCCCAAATTGTACCAAAATTGGGGCTCATCAGGAATCTATTGGAATTAAATACTTAAATGACCTCTAGGAGACATATATTGATCCAAGACTCATGAGATAACATGAAGTTGATACTTCATTTTCTTTTTCCTCATCAAATTCTGAATTAGAATATACATTTAATTTGAAATCATCCACCTTAGAGTACTTAAGTCCAAAATATTGTGTTCCCTTTATGTACCTTAAGAAAAAAAAAAATAGTAACCAATGTCCTTCACAAGGTTTTGCATGAATTTGGAAAGGATACTAATA
Organism: Pinus tabuliformis; assembly: GCA_031772625.1. Classification (NCBI taxonomy): domain Eukaryota; kingdom Viridiplantae; phylum Streptophyta; class Pinopsida; order Pinales; family Pinaceae; genus Pinus; species Pinus tabuliformis. Next base: position 993,863,252 of record CM062820.1, read on the forward strand.
GAAAATGAGATATATGATCTTGTAGTAGTAAGCCTAGATGAAGCTTCCCATAAGCTATTTGTACTTTGATCTAGATCTTGGGGGATAACATGTGGGAGGCTTGAACATTAAGAGAGGAGAGAAAACATGTAGATCTACCATAAATCTAATCAACAGAACATTGATAAATCTATAACAACAAAATACATCAAAATAATATGAAGAGAGATAGCTATAATGAGAATTGGAGAATAAGAACTCCATTAAGAAGAACCATTACATGTAATGAGACCAATTTTGGGGCCTCTCCTTCTCGACCTTCACTCTCCTCCTGTTTCCTACTTATAAGGTGTCTTTTTGATAGAGCAGGATTTAACTGGGCTTTACATCATCAATTGCATATCTATCAAGTTCCCATTTTATATAAAAACATGATTTTATAACTTATATACATTTGAACTTAGACTATAAGCCCCCCCAAGTTTCGGATCAATCCTCTCCCCTTAGAAAATGATGGCCCCATAATTAACCCATGCTAAAAAAAGGGACCCCATTATGTTTAATGTGCCATCCTGATCACAATATTCCACGAGCCAATGAAGAGAAGATTTTTGTGTTCCTAAGCCATAACCGTGGGTTTGTGGATAACCCATAACCATCGCGATTACAATGTGCCAAGTCCTAATGAAGATAAGGATTTTGTGTGGTTAACCCATAATTGTGGGTTTGTGGATGAAACATAACCATTTTTCAATGAAAATCTTGGAGAATGTTTTTGTGTGGTTTAGCCATAACCATGGGTTTATGGATAACCCGAAATGGTGGCTTTTAAAAAAAAATTCTAGCGATGGACCTCTTGCTGCAACTTTGTTGATAATTTTTTCTACAGATGATGAAATCAAATTTTGTTGATGATCCATTTGAGGTATTGAAGAGCCCTTTCTATTGATATAAGATACTTTCTTTACAATGATTTGTGGAGTGATAAAATCATTCTTGAAACTCATGGTACGTATGGTCGCATTGCTTTACAAACAAGTGTGACTTTAATCGATGATATCTCTCAAACCAAGAAGCTAAATAAAATTTTGTAAATGGCTCATTTGAGCCAAGGAAAATACTTTAAAATGAGCTATTTTTCACCCTTTCAAGTGCTTCATATAGGTCATGGAACCTACTTGAATTTCATTGAATATTGTTGCCTTGCATTCCATCAATTATTATGATTTTATGGTAGCCATATCACTGTGGAAAAGTTGAGAAATGGCTAAAATTAGGTTAGCTAAGCTTGTATGTATTGCATACAATTTTTAAAGCTATGGAATGGTTGTATAAATATAGAATAACAATGAATCAAGAATAGCAAGTGCGTAGGACCACAAAGGATGCCAAGGGTTTGTAGAGAAACATGGTTTGTTGTAGAGGTCATGAAACCTCCCTATTGTAGACCAATGGATGTAGCAAATCCATGTAAGAATTCTCCTATAATGGTGAATGAAGATCCAAGGAAAGAAAACCCTATAATGCTTATGGACCAACTATGACACTTGTAGTGTATGGCCAAGCAAATGGACTCCAAAAGTGCCAAAAATAGGTTGGAGATTGTTGCAAAACTTTGAAACTAAAGTATGCTTCAAACCCTTATTCCCATGGAGTTGTAAGCTACTTTCATACCACTAATTCATATCTTGGGGGCTAAGATATAAGACGCTTGAATTCCAGGAGATTAGGAGAGAAAACTTATAGATTTTCCATAAAATTGATCACAAGAACATTGATAAAAATGCAAGAATTGAATACATCAAAAAAATATGAAGAGAGAGAGAGAGACAAAATCATAGAAGAAGAAGAAATCCATTAAGAAGAACCATTACATGCAATGAAGCTAATTTTTGTACCTCTCCTTCTCAACCTTCAGTCTCTTCATATTGCCTTCTTATAAGGTGTATTTTCGATGGAGTCAAAATTAACAAGGGTTTACTCCATTAGTTACATATTTATCAAGTTCCACTTTTATATAAAAATATGATTTTATAACTTATACATCCAAACCTAGACTATAAGCTCCCTAAGATTCAGATCAACTTGGTTGCATCCTCAAATTCATTCCCTTGTTTTTGATGTGAGCTTCAAGTTTTGTTCCATTGGAGTATAGAGAGTACTATGTTCAATCATGCCAAAATTGTTCAACAATTATCCAATGTACTTTTTCTAGGATATGAATATGTAACTTAAATTTTTAATTACTTCAATACCTAAGTAGTAGTGAAGATATCCCAAATTTGTCATCTCAAATTCTTTCTTTAACTCTTTATTTAAGGATGAAATATAGCATCCACCCTAATATCAATAGATCATCCACATATACTACAAGATATACAACAAATTTTCCAACTTTATTGACAAACAAAGTTGCATCAAGAAGGTTAAAGTGATTGAAATTTAACTTCAAAAGACACTCAATTAACTTTACATACCAGACTCACGATGCTTGTTTCAGTTCATATAAGTATTTAATGAGTTTGCAAACCTTTTTTTTCCAGGCTTCCTGACAAAGCCTTGGGGATGAGACATGAAGACATTCTCTTTCAAGCATCCATTCAAGAAATTAGTCTTCACATCCATTTGATGATTTTTCCATCTATTATGTGCTAGGCTAAGGTAAGTAGACCAAATTATGGCCCATTTTGTGGTGGGGAAAATTTCTCCTCATTATTAATTCCTTATTTTTATGAAAATCCATTTTCCATGATCCATGCTTCGCTCTTTTCAAGTGAGCCATTTGATTTATACCTTTTTTTTAAGACACACTTGTAGCCAAAGGGTTTGGTTCCAAATGGAGGTTCCACCAACTTCCACATCCCATTCTTGATGAGAGCATCGTACTCCTTTTACATGGCTTATGGTCATTAATCATGAGAAGAAACTTCCTCAAATGAAGTTGGCTCAATGTTAGTAGATAAGTTAAATTCACAATTTTATGAAACATCCATATAATCTACATCACTTCAATTTGAATTATCTACATCACCCCCATCTTGTCTTGTAGAGTTTTTGGTTCCAATCTTTCCCACCTCATCAGGATGGACACATTCAAATGTCTTGATGAACCATTTTTGGATGTTTCTAAGAAGGTCCATATATATATTTTGTTGGTATTGCATTATCATCAATACTTACCCTCTCAATCCTCCCAACGAAATCTCCAATGAGACTTCCTATTATGATAATGTGTATTGTCTAGGAAGGGGAGATCATGTTGCAACTCAAGATTCCAATGATTAACCCAAGATAGGGACCCCCCTTCAAAATTTGTAATCTCATTTTGAATTTATGATATTTCTTTACATGAATGAAGATTTCTAGATGATTAAGTTATCGCTTGATAATTTCTTCACTCTTAATGGATTCAAGGAATATAACATATCTAGAAATTATGAACTTCTTGTTTAATTCATCATAACTATGGTATGCCTTAGTGGTATTTGAACACCCTAAAAAGATGCACTTCCAACTCCTTGCATCAAGCATGTTTCTATACTACTTTGGAATCAAGGCATAAAAACGGGAACTGAAGACCCTAAGATGCCTCACCGAAGGAATGTGGCCATACCACATTTCATAAGGGGTCTTGTTACCAAAAGCATGATATGGACATGTATTCTTCATACTGCACATAAAAATGCATTGGCCCAAAACATCAATGTCACATTTTTGAATAACACCATGGAACAAACCATATTTAAAATAATGTTATCCATCCTTTTAGTTACATTGTTTTGTTGAAGATTGTATGGATTCATGTTTTGATGTTGAATCCAAAATAAAACTAAGAGGGGGGGTTGAATCAATATTATATAGTTTTTAACAATCTTTAAAATCTTTATGCTATTTCTAATCAACCATATAGAAACACCATAAACAAAACTACACACACATAGACCAGGAGACTGAGAAATTTATGTGGAAACCCATATGGAAGAAAACCATGGAACAAATTCCTCTTTATATATGAATGATGGTAAACCTATTGATACAACTATTCATTGACACCAACCAGAAGGAGACACGGTTATAGATCTGATCCAAATATATATGATAAATAACAAATATACCCAAGAAATAACAAGATCTGAATATAGAAATGCTTCTTTATTAATCAAACCCTTAAGGTAGGGTAACACCATACATTCACTCCTTAAGGAAGGAGAATGCTCCACAAGCCAGATGTCTGTTCATACAATATTCCTTGACATCTCTCCATGAGAAATCTCTAGCCTCTATATAGGCCTCATACATACAATACCATGGGTCATTACCATGGTTCCATCAATACCATCTATCTAATACCATGGGTTTATTACATTATTTCTAACTACTTGTGGTCCCTTATATGATACAGGTTAACCACCTTATTTATTACTATGGCCCATTCCATTATTACATTATTCCCTTGGGTACCTCCCTCTATACCCCATATTATCCCCCCTAGGTATACTACATTCCACCCCCCTTAACATGTTTCGTCCCCGAAACATATGAAGAACACAAATAATAAGATCTACTCAAAAGAGTAGTCCACTGGTACCATGCATGTGCATCTAGCCATCCAAGAGAAAGGTGAACCCTCAATCTAGCTGGTGCTTCGCTCGCTTCAGATGGAAGTTGACCCTAGTGACTCTTCTGTGTTGATGTGTAGTAGGTGGATCATCGCCCCTCTCTATCTTTCATGTAGGGGTTGTTGTAATTGTGGCTAATTTGTTGCCATCTCGTTGGTTGTTTTCTTGCAGGGTGATGTGGGTGGTGATATGCTGAAGTTTTAACGAACAGTGTATCTTTCTTTAATTCACCACGTAATGGAGCCTAATTGGTATCTGGTACATGTGGTGCCTATTGTTGTTTCTTATCTTCCAATATTACTTCAACCACTGAGTCATCATATGATGTATCAGTACCTATAACCTGTTATGAAACCAGCTCAAGAAAAAGATAGAAAAGATAGATCAACGCCTTAGAATTTAGCCTCTTCGAGGGGGCAACCTCCTTTACATTACACAAATGAACAATTCTTGGATGATACAAATGGAAAGACCTCATTTCTATATATAGGAGTCTAAGGGGTCATAATATAATCAGAGTCGACATAACAATAATAATGTAAGGACACAATAATAACAATAGTGGGCTTCTATGGGGCACAATAGTAACAATATGGGCACTACATGGGTACATCAATATAATAAGGGGGTTGTACTAATAACAATAAGGGGTTACCCTAGTAGTATAGGGGCCTAACATGCCCCTCTCCTTCAAAAAGTGTTGTCCTCAACGCTTGAGTAGTTCTTGATGCTTCAGTATAAAATTCTTGTCCTCCCATGTGGAATCTTCAGCGGGTAAGTTCTTCCACTTGATGAGATACTCTGTAATTGATTGATTTCGTAGCTGTCGGGTTCTTGTTTCTGTGACTGCTCCAGGTTCTAATATGATTTTTCCTTCCTCTTCAATTTTTGGCAATATTGTTTGAATTGGGATCTTTTGCAACTTTTGAATAAGTGGCCATACTTCTTCGTCCTTCTTCCATTCATCCCTTGCTTCATTTATCCAATCTGGTTGGATAATAGAAATAGCACAAAACAATGCTTCCACATCCTCATCCTTTCTTGAGAGTGCATCTGCAACAAAATTTTGCTTCCATTTTCTATAGATGATGTCAAAGTCATAACCCATCATATTTGTGACACATTTTTTTTGTTCTTCTAAAGATAATAGTTGTTCTAAAAAGTATTTAAGACTATCATGATCCATTTTTACCTTGAAGTGTCTTCCCATTCGGTAAGGTCACCATTTCTTAAGTGCATGTAGTATTGCCAACATTTCCTTCTCATAAATAACTTGCTTGAGATGTAGCAGTAAAAATACCCAATCACCTACATCAAAACATTTTTCACTATGATGTTGATCTACCTGTTGTTTCATTCGATTTTGCACCAAAGTGGCGTTATCCTTTAAAAGTTGGAGAACTTGTTGTTGATGCTCGATGTGATCTTTCACTGCTTGAACCTTTTTCTTCTTGATATTTCCTTCTATCTTTAGAGTTTGAGGAGTGGTAATTTCTTCCAATCCTTTACAAGATATGGTCGGATTCATTTCTTGATGCTCGATGTGATCTTTCACTTCTTGAACATTTTTCTTCTTCATACGTCCTTCTATCTTGATAGTTTGAGGAGTGGTAATTCCGACCAATGAATTACAAGATATGTTTGGATTCATTTCTTCTTTCTCGATGTGATCTTTCACTTCTTGCACCTTTTTCTTCTTGATATGTCTTTCTATCTTGAGAGTTTGAGGAGTGGTAATTCTTGCCAATGCTTTATAGGATATGTTCTAATTCATTTCTTCTTTTTCTGGGGTTGGGTCCTGGCGTATATCCTCTTCTTTTGATGTTTCTTGATCCTTTTCTTCCTCCTCTTCATACTCTATGTAAAATAATTTCTTCTCAGCACACTTATGACCTTTAATGCATTTGCTATCACAATTGTAACAAAGCCCTTTCTCTATTTTTTCTTCCAATTGTTGTGGTGTAACCCTTGTAGGTTGTGGAAGGCTAGAAGAAACAACACTTCCATCTTTATAGTTGTGAGGGGTAGACTTCCTTGTTGCCATAATTTTATTTTCCACTATGTAACAAAGCCCTTTTACTCTTTCCAATTGTTGGGGTGTTGCTCTAATGAAGGTGTTGTTCTTTGTATCCTCATAATGTGCTATCATTTCCTCCGTGAAAATTGACCATGTAACAAGTTGTTTACGAGAACAAAGCCCTTTATACCATAAAAATTGATCCGGTTCTAAATATGAAGATGCAATACATACCTTTTGTAACAGTGGTACACCATGTAGATCAAAATATTGCTCCATCTGAAGTATCCAATTTACCGGATCCTTGCCATCAAACTTCCTCATATTGCCTTTTCTTGATTTTAGGAGCTCAATCTTGAAATGACTATAACTCTGTAATTTCGGTTCTTCCAGTTCTGAAATTGCGACCTGCAGTAGCCCTATGTGTCCTCTTTCCAATGCCACCAATATTATCCAAATTGGATTCTCCAAGGAAGAGTTATGCCAAATCTCCCACAGTGACCTGATTATAGACTAGTTCAATAGAGTGAACTTGTACGACATGCCACGTGTCACTGTTTCTACCTTTGGCTCTAAAAAATATATACAAGAAACTAAATTCCGTCCTCTTTCTGTACCTTCTTATGAAATTTCAATCCGATGCTCAGAGAGAAAGTTATGATGATTTTCCCCAAGTCACTTGTTTGGAATGTAATTCAGGAGTCTGCAAAAAGACCAACTTCCTCAGATCATATCTCTGTAAATATAGTACGAAAAGTTCTGAAATTCGGGCCCGAGGTTTAGTACGATTTCGTCTCAAATGGGTTTTTTTTTTCACATCTGAAACGTCACAACAAAAAGGTTATAGCAAAAATTCCACGATGACCTATTTGGAGCAGCGAAACCCTAGAATCCAAAGCTCTGATACCAAATGTTATGAAACCAGCTCAAGAAAAAGATAGAAAAGATAGATCAACACCTTAGAATTCAGCCTCTTTGAGGGGGCAACCTCCTTTACATTACACAAATGAACAATTCTTGGATGATACAAATGAAAAGACCTCCTTTCTATATATAGGAGTCTAAGGGGTCATAATATAATCAGAGCCGACATAACAATAATAATGTAAGAACCCAATAATAACAATAGTGGGCTTCTATGGGGCACAATAGTAATAATATGGGCACTACATGGGTACATCAATATAATAAGGGGGTTGTACTAATAACAATAAGGGGTTACCCTAGTAGTATAGGGGCCTAACATAACCTTTTCTACTTCAGCCTCCTTGGATTCTCCCTGTTTTTCTGGTACCTGGTTTGATGTTTGTGTTTGGTTTTCGACTATTAAAGGCTCATCGTTTGATGTGTCAGTGTCATTAGAGCTTTGTGCTTCTACCTCCATAGTCTTGGCTTGGGTCTTAATGGAAAAATCCTGCAATGTAATTTTCTTCTTTTTATACCAGAGCTTCAGGAATTTCTTCTGCACATTAATATTGACAGTACCCACAAATTCCATCCAAGGATATCCCAAAACAACATCCATGTTATCCATATTTGAAGTATAAAAATCACAATGCAAGACATACTTATCCATAGAAAGCTTCAAATCTTTATAAACTTGAACATCCTCATTATCAACCTGTGTGTTTTCAATGTGTTTTGCTAGAACTTGCAATTTTTTTGCCAAATTAACATTGATAAAATTATGCTTGCAACTAGGATTTATAGACATAATGATCTTCTCCTTCTGAATCAATGCATGAACCTGCAATAAGGAGATAACAGTAGGAAATAACCCCACATGTTTCTCATTATCTTGTTTTCTAGCATGAGACCATCTGTCTAAAAGGAATTTTTCAAATTCTTCATCGGGCAGGTTGAAACACTTCTTTCTGTTAAGTAATTCCCACCATGTGGCCGCCTCATTTGTAAAATTAGCCACTACCCAAAATCTCCAATGTTTTGCCCATAATGACTTTTTTTATTTTATGTATTCTTCAATAGTAGGACCATTATCTTTTCCTGTAAAATATAGAATTGCCATGAAGAGGGTTTGGGAAAAAAACTTCACTTACTTGGCGAAAATTTGAAATTGTCACAATTTAGTCAATATTGCTCAAAATCCCTATTATGACATGTTTTCGAAAATGGAACAACCATTCTGCATCTTCCCATGTGATAGAAATCCTGATCTAGGCACTGGAATTTCAGATTCGCGCTGCAATTGTCCCGCTGTCACAAAAATTTCTGAAAAAGAATAGTTGATTTTAAGTTAGCGATATCTCCCTCATCCGGACTCCGATTCGACCGATTTTTTTTTTGAAATTGGGTATTTTTTCACAAAGAACTCAGATCTACAATTATATTCTGCAAATATTGCCCTAGAACATACAAATCTGATCTGCAAACTTGCCGCCTTGAAAAATGTCTGCAACACAGATGATTTTTAAATCAGCGATATCTCCCTCATCCGGATTCCGATTCAGCCAATTTTTTTTTCAAATTGGATATTTTTTCACAAAAAAACCTAGATATGCAATTAGATTCTATAGATTTTGTACCATAATGTACAGATCTGATCCGCAAACTCACCGCCCCGAAAAATGTCTGCAACACAGCTGATTTTTAAATCAGCGATATCTCCCTCATCCGGACTCTGATTTGACTGATTATTTTTTTGAAATTGGGTATTTTTTCGCCAAAAAATTAGATCTACAATTAGATTCTGCAGATTTTGCACCAGAATGTACAGGTCTGATCTGCAAACGCGTCGCCCCGAAAAATGTCTACACACAACTGATTTTTAAATCAGCGATATCTCCCTCATCCGGACTCTGATTCGGCCGATTTTTTTTTTTCAAATTGGGTATTTTTTCGCAAACAACCCAGATCTGCAATTAGATTTGGTAGATTTTTCACTAGAACATATAGATCTGATCCACAAACTCGCCGCCCAGAAAAATGTTTGCAACACAGCTAAATTTTAAATCAGTAATATCTCCCTCATCCGGACTCCGATTCGGCCGATTTTTTTTTTGAAATTGGCTATTTTTTTGCCAAAAACCCATATCTGCAATTAGATTCTACATATTTTCCACCAAAACGTATAGATATTATCTGCAAACTCGCCACCCAAAAAATTCCTGCAAAAAAATAATAAAAAAAAATACTTCGTTTTGCCCAAGAAAGTGCTCTGATTCCACTTGTTATAGATCTGATCCAACTATATATGATAAATAAAAAATATACCCAAGAAATAAAAAAATCTGAATATAGATTTGCTTCCTTATTAATCAAACCCTTAAGGTAGGGCAACACCATACATTCACTCCTTAAGAAAGGAGAACACTCCACAAGCCATATGCCTGTTCATGCAATATTCCTTGACATCTCTCCATGGGGAATCTCTAGCCTCTATATAGGCCTCATAAATATAATACAATGGGTCATTACCATGGTTCCCTCAATACCATCTATCTAATACCATGGGCTTATTACATTATTACTAACTACTTGTGGTCCCTTACATGATACGGGTTAACCACCTTATTTATTACTATGACCCATCCCATTATTACATTATTCCCTTGGGTACCTCCCTATGTACCACATATTATCCCCCCTAGGTATACTATAGACACCCATCCCTTGATTTTCAGGCACCAACCTTAAAGAGACACCAATCCATTGATTTATAGGAACCAACCTAAAGGAGACACCAATCCCCTCACTACATTATAGTTTGAATTAGAGCCTGTGTTGCTCAATCAACTTCTTCTTCAAGTACACTAAATCTACTTTAGGTCTGATCACTTCTCTTTTGATATGGTGTCTTTTCAACTCTCATATTTTGATAACTCTGCTTAGCATTCTACTTATACTCAAGTCTCTAATCCAATCTGAACTAGTCATTGTCTCTGCACAATCTGCATTGTCACCACACTCTACTCAAATTGGATTATCCTTCACTTGGTCCATTACTGCTCTCTTCATCTCATTGACTTTTGTAAATCTCTCTAACAAATTATTCACCCTCACATATGCACACGCCCAACAATATTTTTAATTGATTAGCTCTATATTATAGATCACAACCTCCGACAATAATCACATAAGAGAAGTTTTGTTGACGCGTTTCAAACCATCTAGCGTGGTTCATCGTCAAGACAATATGGAGAATCAAATCACAGCACCAGATTAAATAGAGAGAGAAATGTAGAGACCCTTAATATTTTTAACGGTTATAATAAACAACTAGTTTTGAAAAATAATATTTTAATATATAACATCAATTATTTAGAATCAAATTATATTAAAATTAAATAAAATATTTAGATTAAAATATGAATAAAATTAACAAATTTAGCAGATGTTGGGTCCCTTCCCTACCTTCCTAATTTAATTTAATTCAATAATTGTTTAATTTAACTTAATTGAATTTATTTTTCATTTCATTTTTTTTTTTTTTTTTTTTTAATTGGAACGGTTATGTTTTATTGATAGAAAACAGGTTGGGCAGAGCCTAAACAACCATTACAATTTTCAGAATTTACATTAGCTCTCTTTCTACTTAGGGGATGATTTCCATGGTCGATGTTTCTGCATTTATGCTGATCATTCCGTCCTGAAAAGTGCATCCAATATTCGCCAATCTGTCTGCTTCCTTGTTTAATCCTCTGATAATGTGGAAGAATTGAACCGATGGAAAGTCTTTTAGAATTCTGGTCACTCTTGAAAACTGTTTGTTTAGCACCGGGTCCTTGAGCCTTTTCTTGTTTACCATCGTTTTTATTAGCAGTTCTGAATCACCAAAGATTAGAATTTCTTCTGGATTTCCTTTTCTGGCCATTTGGCAGGCTTTCAAGAGGCTGAGAATTTCAGCTTGATTGTTGGTTTTCATTCCAAGACCCCAACTGAAGTCGTCTTTTTTCCCATTCTGAAAGAAGATCACCCCTCCTGCTCTAGACCTCCCTGGATTTCCTTTTGAGGCTCCATCGAAAAAAATGGTGCACTTGCCCTGAGATTTCCACCACTGCTGGAAGCTATCCTCTGATTCTCAGATCTGCCATTTTCCCTTATGCATTGGGTGGTTGAGTGATGGAAGACTGACCTTTCCTGAATAAGCATCCAACCACTCCCTTTCTTCGGTTCGCAAGGAGTTGTCGTCTTTGACTGAGGAGTGGTTCAGAGTTTCTAAGAGGTGATTCTTTGCCTGTTCCGCCACTTTTGCTACGGGCAATTCTATGTTGTTAAATATTATTTCGTTCCAAGCTAACCAAAGTTTCCAGCAGACATACTTTGGTGTAGCTATCCACACCTTTTTCCAAATTGAGTTGCTGACTATGTTGAAGGGATATCTGCCATTCCAAGAGGAGAACATGGTGTCAATCGTGCTTTGAGTTGGAGGACACACGTTCAGCCCGGTGAGGAAGAAAGACCAGACCGCCTTTGCAAATTCGCAGGCTAAAAACAGATGATTTGCAGTTTCCGAGGCTCTTTTGTAGAGGACGCATCTATGTGGTCCAGCTATGTTCCTCTTACACAAATTATCTCCAGTCAGAATTTTGTTGTGGAATAGAGTCCAGAAGAAGAAGTTGATTTTGGGAATGCCGAAGCTGTCCCAAATCTACTTCCACACGGATTCCAGGTGTGGCGAATCCTTTTTGCTCTACAACTGATAATATCCTTGGCTGGCTATGTATACTCCGGTCTTACCCCAACCCCAAATGTCTTCGTCTTTTGTGTGCACCGGGACAAAGTCAGAGATTGCGGCTAGAAGGACGTCTAGCTGAGCGTTTAAATGTTTAGGGATTCTGGGGAAAGTCCAACGTTGCCAGTTCCCTTTTCTGTCCCAGCTAGAGATGTCCTCGATTTTCCTTATGCCTTTTTACTGTAGCCAGACTCTTACCTCAATAATCTCGTGGTTTTCTGCTAGAGGGCGATGTCCCATAACACTGTCTCTCCATAGCTTTGTATTTTTGCCATTACCGGGGATTCGATACAAGTGGGATCTGAAAAATTCAATACCTTTGTTACACAGTTTCCAGGCCTGCGTTCCTTTTGGGGATTTCTCCATGTTGTAGGTTTTTATTGACTGATTTTTAAGATATTTCAATTTAAAGATCTGACTAACTGGATGAGAAGGCTCTGCGTGGATCTGCCATAGTAACTTACAGCCCAGAGCTAAATTTGCATGGACAGGGTCACGGATTTGAAGTCCACCTTCTGCCAGCGGACGTTTCACCATATCCCAGCTTATTAAATGAAATCTGTTGGTGTTTCCTCTCCCACCATTCCACAAGAAATTGCGCATGAGTCTGGAGATTTGATCTGAGATTAGTTTTGGAGCCAGCATGAGAGACGCTTGGAATGTGGGCAGAGCCGAGAGGACTAATTTGATGAGCGTTAATTTGCCCCCTGAGGTTAGCCAGAAGCCTCCCCACGCAGTGATCTTCCTTTTAAATTTCGAGATAACTTCCTCCCATAGGTAATTCTGTTGGAGCCTAGCATTATAGGTGTTAGGATCCCATATTGTCTATTTTTGACCTTATATTTTGTCACTATATTACCCTCTTCAACCCTTAGTTGAAAGCCTTTGCTAGTATTTTGACTTAATCATTCCAAAAGGTATATAGTAACTCTCCTCATTGCTATATGTTTAATTATTCAACACGTAATCATGCTATCTTTATAATTGATCCTTGAAGTTGATTAAGTTGTTGAACAATTGTTGAAACTGCCTAACTGGCAGGACCACATTTTGCAGTTGCTGAAACAACGGAAACAGCACAAACCGTGAAGCTGAAACAACAAGAACAACATGAACCTCGAAGCTGAAATAGCAAGAACAGCATGCGAACTTCGAGGAGACAGTTGAGATTTGCATAACAAATCTGCATCAGCAAAGGAGTCCGACTGATTACTATATTGGTCGTAATGATCATGATCCACATGACTGTAACAACATTCTGTTGACGAGAACTAATTTTCCTATTTTTGGTATAAAGGGTTGAACCAGAATGTATAATGAAAATCTTTTGTAATAGATGTCTCCTCTATAAAAGAGGAGACATCTACAGTAGAGGGGGACATATAGAGAGAGGATGAACAAGTTGTAACACAGAAACTGTAGTGAAGGGATGAGACTGAATCTTTTTTGTAATATGGTCTATTGACAGATGAATAAAATTCTGTTCTGAGTATTTTATCTTAGTTTCTGTGTCCTGGGGAATCTTGTGAGAAGGACAGGGCCCACCTTCATCACAAGATTCACCCATCTTCTTTCTGTTGTGTGTCATGTGTGTGATTTCTGTTTATATCTTATTCATGAGTACTGCTTCTAATGATATTTTACTTTTGCTGAAACTCTGTTTTCCTTTTAACTGATTGATGTTGTATATGAGTGCCTCACCGGTGATTAGGATTTACAGAGTGTATTGGTGAACTGGATAACAGAGGCAGGTGCTGAAAGTCCTTACTCTGAGGATAGGGTCCTGATCCTTTGTTACAGGACAGCCATCACTCCCTTTTGCAGATTTGTTTTCTTTAGTTATCTGTTCTTATTCCATTCCTGCAATAGGCTGCAACTACTATAATTGCTGTAACACAGAGTAGGGGTTTAATAGATAGTAAACTGTTTATACTACAACTTTTAATACTATTAAGATTGAGTACATACAGTACATGGTCACCTTTGGAATAATCAGACTTTCCTGGGTTGATAATTTATGTGGCACTCGACTGTTTTATTAATAAACAATTAAAGTGACCAACATTTTGGCGCCGTTGCCGGGGAAGGCGACTGAAGATTTTAAAAGTATTAACGATTTTCTTTTAGAGATGCAGGATGCATGAGAGGACGCAAGAAGGCTAACCATTCAGGCGGCAAGGGCAAAGGAGGAGGAAGAAAAACTTTTATTGATGATATTATTTCAAAATCTGAGACATCCCAGAGGTTAAGCTCTCGAAGGCCACAGACCCAACACTCTTCCCAGATAGAGGAAGTAGTGGGACCAGAGAGGATTATAGAACCATTAGAATATACTGAGGAACCGGTGGAAGAAGATGAACGACCAGTAGAAGAGTCAATAGAGGAAATTAAAGTGGAGGAACCAGTGCAGGACATTGAAATTCCAACAGAAAACTCCGAAGACCGGGCAAGCGCATCAGGAAAACAACCAATGGAGGATAACAATGAAGGACTTTTCGGTGGAGGTCGCAGAGTAGAAGGAAGGGGAGAGAATTCTCTCTCCACCCTGGAATTCCCTATTGGAGATCTCCCCAGAGGAGCAACTCCTATGAAGAATATCCCACTTTCAGCATTACCCAATTTCCATGGGTTATCTACAGAAGATCCTGATGAATTTCTTTTTGAATTTGATATATTGTGTAGAAGCTATGACTATGTTAATGCTGCTCAGAAATTGAAGTTGTTTCCAGCTACATTAAAGGGGAACGCATTAAGATGGTTCATGAGCTTGGGAGCTCATGTGATTACGACATGGGACCAGATGAAGGAGAAATTTCTGGCCAAATACCAAGATTATTGTCGAACAAGAGAAAGGAAGGAGGAATTATTCAAGATGACTCAGAAGGAGGACGAAAGTCTGGAGGACTTCGTGGAAAGGCTACAGTATAACTTGCAGCGATCTGATCATCCTGATATGAGTAAGGATATTCTCAAGTCAATATTGCTAAAAGGGGTACGAGATGATTGTTTAGATATGTTGAATATGCTTGGAAAAGGAGACATATCTAAGGAATCCTATGATGAGATTGTCAATCTCTGTAAAAGATGTTCGAGAGGAGCAGCAAGCAGACCAAAAAGCAAAGATAGTACATACTCAAGAGTCCAGAAATCAGCAAGTGGAGGAGCAACACGGGCCGAAATAGGTAACTTACTTGAAGAATTTAAAACTGAAATGTTAAGCTCTTTTGCTTCACAAATTGATACCTTGCAGGTTAAAAAGAAGCAGGCAGAAGCAGAAGCTGCTTTGGCTATTTTCTGCTCTAAATGCAGGGAAAAACACCCACTAAGGGAATGCCCCTTGGACAAGGTACCAATTTGCACTATCTGTGAAAAGGACCATGAGACTCAACAATGCCCTTCTTTGCTAGGAATAAAAGCAGCACTGCAGCCAACTGAAGAAGAAGCTGAAGCAGTGTACCTCCTCACACAGAGGAGGCAATGGCAACCACGAGGACAAGGTACGAATTCTAACATGTCGTTTAATCATTGGAATAATCATCCTCCTTTTCAAGCAAATTACCCACCCTTCAATCAAATGCAGTACCCACACTTTAATCAAATGAATTTCCCACCCATGTAGCAACCGAATCCTCCTTTTGTTGATCCTACAATATGGAATCCCTGGACTTTACAACAAACCTATTTTAATCAATGGAACCCAAATTGGACAGCTCCACAGATCCCATTTCCAAACCAATTACCTCAGTATCAGCAATCTCTCTCCTTACCATCAAATTCTCCACCAAATAATCAGACAATGAGACCCCAGCTGCCTGTACAACCTAACCCCAACCCAAATAATAATAAAGCTCTGCAGGTAATTGATATTCAAAACCAACTTGTTTCCCCTATGCAATGTAATGACATTCATTTACGCTCTGGAAGAATAGTTGAACCCATTATTGATGACATTACTTCTTCCGATTCTGATAAAGAAGAAACCGGAAAAGAAAAGTCATCTAATAACAATGCTGAAACAGTTGGATCATCCTCTAATAATAATGCTGAAACAGTTGGATCATCCTCTAATAACAATGCTAAAACAGTTGAAACATCCTCTAATAAGACTGCTGAAGCAGCAGAGCCACCATTCCCTGAACGTTTGGCTCTTACCAAAACACTTGAGCCACCTGCTTTTAATCTTTTAGGAGAGCTGCAGAATTTATATGTTAAAATTCCACTCTTACAAGCACTGAGAGATGTACCAATTTATGCTAGAACTGTTAGAGATATTTGTATTAAGAAACCTGGAAGAAAAGCTAAGGACCCCCTCACAGTTCATGTGATGGGTGATCTAGCTGCTCTAATGTCAGAAAAAAACCCTCCTGTGAAATATGGTGACCCTGGTCATCCTACGGTCACAGTACAGGTTGGAAAAACTTTTGTTTCTAGAGTTCTAGTAGATCTGGGTGCTGCAATAAACATCATGACACTTGAAACTGCACAGTTATTACAGTTAAAGGATGTAATTAGGGAAACCCCAACCATTCTAGAGCTAGCTGACCGCTCCACAATCAAACCTGAAGGAGTCATTGAAGACCTGATAATTTCAGTCGAATCTTGGAACTACCCAGCTGATTTTGTGGTATTACAGACCAAAACAAAGTTGGGGGGTCATCCATTGATTTTAGGAAGACCTTGGTTGGCTACAGCAGATGCCTTCATCAGCTGTAGGTCAGGTTCAATGACAATTTCTAATGGATGTGAAACCAAACAGCTTACTCTTTACCCTCATGCTACACCTATGATTAATAATGATAACTCTGTGTGGTTAGATTATGAGGATGATGAGACCCAACCCATCTTGACCGTCGGACAAGCCCTAACTTTTGAAGATTCAATCGAAGATGAATTAATTAGTAGCTTTATTTCTGAACCTTCTTCGGTTAACTCTGAAATACATGATCACTTGACTACAATCTTGGAATCTGAATCACAGCAAAATCTTAGAATTGAAGATTTATCTCAAACATCAGCTGACACCTCCTCCAAAAGTATAACAGTCGAAATCGAGCCTGGCAAAACATTAAATATAAACCCTAACCTAACAGATGCTGAAACACAACAGTTAATGAAGTTACTCCATGAGAATAAACAAGCATTCGCATGGGATTACACAGATATGAAGGGAATCTCTTCTGAATTATGTACTCATCGTATTTATATTAAAGAAGGATCCCGCCCAGTCTGTCAACCCCAACGACGAATGAATCCCAATTTAAGGGAAATTGTGAAGGAAGAACTTCAAAAACTGTTGAATGCAGGATTTATATATCCTATATCTGATAGTGAATGGGTTTCACCATTAGTAATAGTACCTAAGAAAAATGGGAAATGGAGAGTGTGTGTAGATTACAGAGCTCTAAATAAGGCCACTCAGAAAGATCATTTCCCCTTACCATTTATTGATCAGGTACTAGATAATTTGGCAGGTAAGAGATTCTTTTCTTTTTTGGATGGATTTAGTGGATATAATCAGATCAAGATTGCACCCCAAGATCATGACAAGACCACTTTTACTAGTCCATGGGGGACTTTTGCCTATAGAGTTCTTCCATTTGGACTATGTAATGCCCCAGCAACATTTCAAAGAGCAGTGATAGGAATTTTTTCTGATATGCTTAATGATTCCTTAGAAATATTTATGGATGACTTTACTCCTTATGGTGTGACCTTTGAAGATGCATTACAGAACCTTGAAAAAGTACTTAAACGATGTATAGAAGCACATCTTGCCTTAAGTACTGAAAAATGTCATATGATGATGAATCAAGGTATTGTATTGGGACACTTCATCTCATTCCTAGGAATTCAAGTTGATCCAGCTAAAGTACAAGTAATTCAGACTCTTCCTATCCCTAAAACACAAACTGATGTAAGAAGTTTTTTAGGACATGCTGGATATTATAGAAGATTTATTAAGGATTTTTCTAAAATAGCTTCTCCTTTGTTTGTGTTACTTATGAAAAATGCTAAATTTAAGTGGACTGATGGTTGTCAAAAAGCATTTAATGAACTTAAACATCAATTGTCTACAACTCCCATTTTAAGAGGACCTGACTGGGCACTCCCCTTTCATATATCCTCTGATGCTTCAGACACTGCAATTGGAGATATCTTGGGTCAAGAAGAAAACAATATTCCCTATGCTATCTATTTTATTAGTAAAAATATGACCCTTGCTGAACTTAATTATACAGTCACCGAGAAAGAATTCTTAGCAGTCATTTATGCTATTAATAAGTTTCGACATTATATCACTGGTTATACTACTTTTGTGCATACTGATCACTCGGCCATTAAATATTTAATGAACAAATCAGTTACAAATGCTCGAGTTACCAGATGGTTATTATTATTACAAGAATTTGATATCATAATTGTGGATCGACCAGGTAAAGAAAATGTAGTTGCTGATTTTCTTTCTCGGTTAAAAACTGATGAAAATATTGCAGTAGATGATTCTTTTCCTGATGAATATTTATTTGCAGTATCTGCTCACTCACCTTGGTATGCAGACATTTCCAATTACTTAGTTGCAGGGAAACTACCATCACACCTATCGCACAAAGAGAAAAGAAAGATCGTTCAGCAAAGTGCTAGGTACAGCTGGATAAGTGGGTGTCTTTTTCACACAGGACTCGATCAGGAAATTCGAAGATGCATCAGAGAAGATGAAGTTTATGATATATTAAAGGCTTGCCACGATGGCCCTTGTGGAGGGCATTTTGCGGACAAAAGAACATCACATAAAGTTCTTAGAATGGGTTACTATTGGCCCTCACTTTTCAAGGACGCAAAGAAATATGTTAGGGCCTGCGATAGCTGTCAGAGAATGGGCCAGCCTAATCACAGGGATGAAATGCCACTCAACCCCCAGGTAATACTTGAACCTTTTGAAAGATGGGCACTAGATTTTATAGGCCCCATCAATCCTCCATCCAATCAAAGAGTTTATATACTAGTTTGCACAGATTATATGACTAAGTGGGTAGAAGCTAAGGCACTCATCAAAGCTAATGAAGAATCAGTGTTAACTTTTCTATTTGAAGAAATCTTTGTTAGGTTTGGTTTGCCTAGAGAGCTAGTTACAGATGGAGGACCCCCTTTTAATTCTCATGGCTTCAAAGATACACTCCAGAAATATCACATTAAGCATAAAATGACTACACCTTATCACCCCTAGGCAAATGGGCAAGTGGAAAGTACAAATAAAGTCATAGAAGCCATTTTAACAAAAACAGTCAAGGAGAATAGAAGGGACTGGTTTCAAAGGTTGCCTGAAGCATTATGGGCTTACAGAACTACTTGGAGGAACACTACGGGTTTTTCACCTTATGAATTAGTTTATGGTAAAAGTGTTGTTTTTCCTGTGGAATTTGAAATCAAAACCTTAAGGACTGCTTTAGCTATTAACCTTGACTTGACTGATGCACAGATAGCTAGGTTGCAGCAGCTTCAGGAATTGGATGAAAAGAGGTTGGATGCCATCCATCAAACAACCATGATACAACAACAAAGAACCAGGTGGCATGACAAAACTATTAAGCACAAGCAGTTCCAAAAAGGTAATTGGGCCTTACTGTACGACTCCCGTTTTGAAAATTTTCAAGGCAAATTAAGAACAAGGTGGCTAGGACCTTATGAAGTAGATACTGTTTTTCCAAATGGAACAGTCAGACTCCTAACGATTGATGATTCTAGAACACCATTATTAGTAAATGGGTATCGACTTCGTTTGTATAAACAACCTATTTCTAAAGAGGATTTCAAAGCTACTTGCATGGCAGACATACACTATGCCTTTTTGGGGGAACTGGCTATCCCTCAATGCACTTAATTTTCTGTTTATGTATTTATTTTTAGATTAGATTTCTTAACTAATAATCCCTGTCAAGGGTTGCCATGTTACAATTAATTATTTTGCAGATCTTAGCTTTGGAGGGTGGCTGAAAAGAAAAATTCCAATATAGGAAGAACTAATCTGCAGATTGGAAAGCATTGCCATGTCATTCCAGATCATAATTCATTCCCTCTTCCATTTCCCGTTGCTGAAACACCATTTCCCGTTGCTGAAACACCATTTCCCGTTGCTGAAACACCATTTCCCGTTGCTGAAACACCATTTTCCGTTGCTGAAACACCAAATCCCACTGCTTAAACACCAATCTTTTCCATTTTCCTAAAAAACATCAATGTCCCCATTTTTGCTCCTGAGAATGAACTATTACTTCGATAGAAACATATCATTCTTTATTCAAAGGAATCAGCCATTTATCCTGTTAATAATGTCCCTTCACTACTACCTCTTGTGAATAATAAAAACCTCGTATATAAAAACCCTCATACCTTACAAACCCTTTCTATAAAGATCATCGACCTATTAAGGATGAGATAACACTTTTCGGCGCAACAACCAAAGGTAAATGTAAAGGTATGCGTGTTTAAGTGTGAATATTAAAATGTAGTTAATGAGGAGATAATTGACATGACCGCCAAAAGCGTCGTACCACCAACCATATCATTCAGCCGCAGTTGGGGGGGATTACCGAAATATTGTAATCATTATAGGACACGCCGATCACCGCCATCTCTATTCCTCGCGGTAGTGTCTAATCCACCTCGTCTATACCTTATCACGTCATAATTTCATTTGTAACGTTCTGCTCTGTTTCGACCTCGGCAACTCGGCTCTGCACTTTGTATTTTGCCTAAAATAGTAACTATGGGAGGAGATGCTGTTAGACATGAACCGGGCTCGACGGCATTACTGGAACTCTACCAGGAGGCATACCAAATCTTTCTACAAGCAGGATGGGTGGACTATTTCAGAAGACTTCCGGATTTTGATTCACAGCAGGTTCTGGAATTTGCATGCAATTTGAGGGAAGGGTACTCTACTGTCCGAGGGGTGCGAATTCCAGTAACAGAAGAAGACATAGCGCAAGTTTTGGGGCTTCCAACCAATGGTATTTGCTGGTTCAGCAGGAAACATCTCATTCTCAATGCACAACAAGATTTCCTGTTACCTGGGGAGCAGGTGGAAACCAAAGGCAGGGGGGTTGCACTTCGATCACTACCACCACCATGGCCAAAGGTTGCAGAATTTGTTAAGCATTACTTCACCTGCGAGGGCCGTTATCAGGTAGTCTACCAACACGACTTTGTTTTATTAAATCATTTGCGGCATGGTCGTCTAATAAATATGCCCTATTATCTTCTTGGCTGTCTAAAAAATATGGCACACTATACCATGAACGCAAGGCACCAACTCCTCTACCTCACGCACCATCGTTTGGTCCAACTCCTAATAAATAGAGGCTTCGCCCTGCACAATCCACCTCCCCTCAATAACCCTCCTCAGCAAGCTGAGGAAAATCCTCAGCAAAATGAAGAAAATTCCCAGCAATCCGAGGAAAATTCCCAGCAAGCTGCTGAAACTCAGCAACCAGCAGCAGAAACACCCCAATTGAGCACTGAAAATCTGCAGCAGTCCTCACCCCCTGATGAAGCCGAACCATCCACCCCCATAGTTCATATCCCTACCGATGATTCAGACGATGATACCCTCATCACTTTCCTTAAGAGGAAAAAGCAATAGAAAGCTGCAACCCCACTAAAAAGAAGAACCAGGGCCTCAGTTAAGGAAGCCACTATTTCTGATAATTCCCCTACCCTGAGCAAAAGTGCTCGCAAGAGAAAAACTACTGTCTCTCCTGATTCCCTACCTCGGCAACGAACAAGGTCATTTGCAGCAACTGAGGCCATTATCCCAAATGTCCCTCCTATCATTCTAAATCCCCGTATCCCGCATAGCCCTGAACCTTCACCTTCTTCACCCTCAGGTGCCGAAATATAGAGTGTTCACGATTTTGTGACATCATTTTTCTCAACAGAGGCAGCTGCTCCACAAGAACCAGCTGCCGATACATCTAAACTAGACATCCAAGACAATA
Source organism: Pinus tabuliformis (assembly GCA_031772625.1). Lineage (NCBI taxonomy): Eukaryota > Viridiplantae > Streptophyta > Pinopsida > Pinales > Pinaceae > Pinus > Pinus tabuliformis. The sequence goes on from CM062820.1 coordinate 993,885,554, forward strand.
TAGGGCATGTGGCTATTACACAAGAACCAGCCACTGACCCAACAGGTGCCACACAAGAACCACCTGTTGGGGAACAAAAAGACGATATAGGGCATGTGGATGTTACACAAGAACCAGCCACTGACCCAACAGGTGCCACACAAGAACCACCTGTTGGGGAACAAAAAGAAGATGACCTGCATGTGGCTGTTACACAAGAACCAGCCACTGACCCAACAGGTGCCACACAAGAACCACCTGTTGGGGAACAAAAAGAAGATGCCCTAGGTAAGGCTGATACACAAACTGACCCAACAGGTGATACACAAGAACCACCTGTTGTGGACGCAAATGATGAAGTTAATGCTGAACAACAATTCTCTTCTCCATTGAAATCTGCAACTACAGAAGCCCCGGTTACTTTAGCCTCCCTGTAGGAAGAAAATGAGTTTTTAAAATCAGAAATTAAGGCTTATCAGAAAGAGTTAACAATCGCTAGGGAAGCCAATAAAAAGGAACTCAATCTGTACATGTTAGCTCAGGTAGCATCTCAAGCTGAAAAGACTGCAGAGAAGGATCAATACAGTGAATACATGTGCAGTGAATGTGGGGATATCTATACTCAAGCAGGATATAAGATAATTGCAGTCCCGTTGACTGGAGCCAGCCCTGTTATATTCAAAAAGGAACACCCTGCTGCTACACAAGAACCAGCAGGGTCTTCAAGAATTTTAGAGGAAGAAACAGAACCACCTCGGCCTACCCAAGTTATTGATGAACAGAAACCAGAACCAAAATCTTTTACAACTATGCATACACAAACTGAACCTCCCTATGTCAGCAATGCTCACGCACAGACTTCCAGTTTTCAAGAACTAAGTAACACATGGAAGACAAAATACGAGCTCTCCCAAGGAAAGGCATTTCAGCAACAGAAGTCATTATGGCTCAACTATGCCTATAGAAATTGGGAAGTACTTGAACAGTCTCATGCACAACATAAGGAGAATAAGCAATTAAAAGCCAGACTGTCCCTTATCTTTGATTTGGTCCAGCGGTTACTTGCTACAAGAAAGCCTTCTTTTAACTATTTTGTATTCTTGAGAGAACATTTAGCGTTCCTCCAATTAAAAGCAATCAAGGATGGAAGACCCCACCAGGTCTCTACACCACATCAATTTATTGAGACTTTTGTAGAAGCACCAAATAAAGACCAGAACTTGCTGTGTGAACTCTATCTTCACAATGAGGCTATGCCTGAAGATAGAAAGATTAGTTTACTTCCTATTTGTGGTGATATCCAAATAAGAGCCTTTATTTCCTTCTTGGCCAATTAGCTTACTTGGCAGAATGCTTTTATGTCTGCAGCACACAATGAGGAGAACTGTCTTCTTTGGATTCGTCCGGAACCGCAGAATGCAGCCATCTTCATTATGGAACATCAACGAATTCTACGAGAACCAGGGATGACCGATCATATTAGGAATCTGCAAGCAGCAATCTTGGAATACTTCCAACATTATGTGAAAACTAAAGGACCTCTGGCTATAAAAGCAAATAATTTATTCTGGGAACACTGTCCCAAAGAAAGATGGGAATATCATCCCTACAATCCCCTCAATCTTCAGGCGGAAATCTCACGCATACCTGATTATGTAAAATGCATTAGACAATGTGCTGAACGGTGGATTGGTTACCATTTTCATTTCCCTCTCTTATGGCTTCCCAGAGAACAATACAAGGCTCAATTTAAATTGACTAAAAAGGAAGAATTGGCAGCATGGAAGAAATTTCAGAGTGTCCACGGGTTCAGAGACATGGTTGACAGCACCTTCTACACTTACTGCATAAGCAATTTACACTGTTCATCCCAGTATTCCGACTCAGATTCAGAGTAGACATTGCATGCAGACATGCAACATTTTCAGTTGGGGGGGATGTTAGGATCCCATATTATCTATTTTTGACCTTATATTTTGTCACTATATTACCCTCTTCAACCCTTAGTTGAAAGCCTTTGCTAGTATTTTGACTTAATCATTCCAAAAGGTATATAGTAACTCTCCTCATTGCTTTATGTTTAATTATTCAACACGTAATCATGCTATCTTTATAATTGATCCTTGAAGTTGATTAAGTTGCTGAACAATTGTTGAAACTACCTAATTGGCAGGACCACATTTTGCAGTTGCTGAAACAACGGAAACAACGCAAACCGTGAAGCTGAAACAACAAGAACAGCATGAACCTCGAAGCTGAAACAACATGAACAGCATGCGAACTTCGAGGAGACAGTTGAGATTTGCATAACAAATCTGCATCAGCAAAGGAGTCCGACTGATTACTATATTGGTCGTAATAATCATGATCCACATGACTGTAACAACATTATGTTGACGAGAACTGATTTTCCTATTTTTGGTATAAAGGGTTGAACCAGAATGTATAATGAAAATCTTTTGTAATAGATGTCTCCTCTATAAAAGAGGAGACATCTACAGTAGAGGGGGACATATAGAGAGAGGATGAACAAGTTGTAACACAGAAACTGTAGTGAAGGGATGAGACTGAATCTTTTTTGTAATATGGTCTATTGACAGATGAATAAAGTTCTGTTCTGAGTATTTTATCTTAGTTTCTGTGTCCTGGGGAATCTTGTGAGAAGGACAGGGCCCACCTTCATCACAAGATTCACCCATCTTCTTTCTGTTGTGTGTCATGTGTGTGATTTCTGTTTATATCTTATTCATGAGTACTGCTTCTAATGATATTTTACTTTTGCTGAAACTCTGTTTTCCTTTTAACTGATTGATGCTGTATATGAGTGCCTCACCAGTGATTAGGATTTACAGAGTGTATTGGTGAACTGGATAACAGAGGCAGGTGCTGAAAGTCCTTACTCTGAGGATAGGGTCCTGATCCTTTGTTACAGGACAGCCATCACTCCCTTTTGTAGATTTGTTTTCTTTAGTTATCTGTTCTTATTCCATTCCTGCAATAGGCTGCAACTACTGTAATTACTGTAACACAGAGTAGGGGTTTAATAGATAGTAAACTGTTTATACTACAGCTTTTAATACTATTAAGATTGAGTACATACAGTACGTGGTCACCTTTGGAATAATCAGACTTTCCCGGGTTGATAATTTATGTGGCACTCGACTGTTTTATTAATAAACAATTAAAGTGACCAACAATAGGAAGGCCCAAATATTTTATTTTTTCCCAATCTGCATGTCCTGTGTACCCCAGATCGTTTGCAATTGTCTCAATCTTGTGCTGCTCTGTGTTCCACCCATACGCAACACTTTTCCTCTCACTTACCAGTTCTCCTGAGATGCTACAATATTTCTGGAGTATGGTTCTGAAGGATTTAGCTATTCTTGGAGAGGCCCCTCCAAGCAATAGTGAATCATCGGTGAAAAGTGCATGGTTCACAGGGTCTATGCCTTTCACAATTCTGATCCCTAGTAGACAACCCTTTTGTTTTTCCAAAGTCAGTTTTCTGCTCAAGGAGTCTACCATCAGAATGTAAAGAAAGGGTGAAAGGGGACAGCCCTGTCTCAAGCCCCTGGTGGCTAAAAAGAAATTAGCAGGTCTACCGTTTATCATGGGCGCAATCCAAATCTTCTCCAGACATGCTTTGATAAGATTAATGAAGTCCTGGCTGAAACCAAAGGATAAAAGGACCCTGTACAAGAAGGAACGATTAACTCTGTCAAATGCATTGCACATATCAAGTTTTATGAGCATACCTTGTTCTTTGCATGAGTGACTGGAATGCAGAGCTTCCTGGACTTGAATGACATTGTCCAGAATGTGTCTTCCTTTCACAAATCCCCCTTGGGTAGGAGATATTAATTTTTGCAAAAGGGGTTTGATTCTATTCGCCAGCAGTTTGGCCACAATCTTGTAGGATGAGTTACACAAAGAGATTGGCCTGTATCTGTCAAAAGAGCTTGGGCTTGCTTCCTTTGGAATTAGGGCGAGGAAGGTGGAATTTATACCGCCTCCAATCTTTGCCTTCCTCATGAAATCATGAACCATTCTAATGAGATCAGTTTTAATTAGCTCCCAACATTTTCTGTAAAAGTGGATTGAAAAACCGTCAAGCCCAGGTGCTTTGTCTGGCTCCATGGACCAAACAATGTTTGCAATCTCTTCTTCCGTGACAGGGCTCAAGAGAGTGTTGTTGTCATCTACGCTGATTAGATGTGGAATGTTTGTGAGGAATTATGCAATATCCTCCTCACTCCTGTCCTTTTCTGCACTAAGAAGGTTTTGGAAGTGATTCACAGCGGCTTCCTTAATTTGTTCAAATCCTCTGCATACCTGTCCCCTAGTTGTGATGATTTCTGCAATGTGGTTTCACGAAAGACGAGCCCTGTATTTTCTGTGAAAATATTTAGTGTTTCTATCCCCAGCTTTGAGCCACAAGCTGCGGGAATTAATGCGCCAATATTCTTCCTCGCTTCTAAATGAGTTATATGTTTTCCTTTGAGAAATTTTTTCATTATCTAGATCCATGGATGAGATGTCTTTCTCTTCCATTTTCACTTGGAGATCTTCCAGCTGGTTGACTACATCTTTTCTCTGACTAGTGGGAGTGTTTGTGACTTTCTTTATCCATTCTTTTAATGCCTTCTTAGTATTTTTCATTTTTTGTTCCCAAACGTAACTTGGGGAGCCTAGAACTTCTATTCTCCATGCAATTTGAACTGTTTCGTGGAACCCTTCCCTTTCTGCCCAAAGAGGGCTGAAACGAAAAGGAAGGGGGCCGAGGTCTTCTTCTTCCTTTAAGCATACTAAGATTGGCTTGTGATCTGAGGTTAGTTTAGGAAGAATCTTGGAGAAAACAATTCTTTTATCCATCATAATAGAACTGCTGGTGAGGAATCTGTCCAGCCTTGGAGAAATGTGGTGTTCCCCTGCTCTATTGTTAGTCCAGGTGTATTCTCCTTCTGGTTTGAAGTCTACTAAGTCCCATTGTTGGATGAGGTTTTCCACTGTGGCGAGGAAGGGGTCTCTCAGAGAGGTCCCTCCTCTCTTTTCTTTGGGATCTAAGATTATGTTCAGGTCTCCTCCTATGACTGTATTCATAGGATTGAGTAGCTCCAGATAGTCCGAGAGTGTTTTCCATCATTCTTTCTTCTCATCATAGTGCACAGGTACATACAAATTAAACAGGGCTAGCTTAAAATTACTTGCTATATGGTGCAATTCTGTATATATCCAATGTTGGGTCGCAAAGGAACTTTCTAAAGAGAAGGAGTTTTTGGACCAAAATGTGCCTATTCCTCCAGCCAAACCTCTTGTGCTGACTACCTTTCCTGAATCAAATTTCCATCTTGTATTGCTAGTGTTTAGAAGGATTTCCCCTTCTATTTTTGTCTCTTGGAGCATGATTATGTCTGTGGATTCCATCTTCATTATATCTCTGATAGCCTCTACCTTAGTGGGATTCCCCAAACCCCTGCAATTCCAAGAGACCAGCTGCATCATTTATAACTTGTTGGGGTAGGTCCACCTCCCTTAGGGACCCTTGGTCTGGTGTTCCTTCCGAGAGTCATTTCAATGGTAGCTTGACTTCCCAGGGTTTTTTGTCTTTCTGATTCTTCTTCCCTAGTTTCTCTATTTGATTTCCTTCCAACTTGCTTTGATGTCCTTTCTAAGGTCTCTTCATCCGATGAGCCCTCATTTTCTACATTCTTCTTCTTTTGTTTGATTATATCAGCATATGAAGGGGATGAAATATTACATGGGTTCGAGTTTGGAGTGTTACTTGGATCTGAAGATTCGATATTGGTCTGCTGGGGAGGATCTTCCCGTTCTGCCTCTGGAGGATCTTAGGGTGGAGTGAGAGATTCAAAAGGATTTTTGTCCTCCTCTATGTTGATGGTTTCCTTGCTTCCAGCGTTTTGAGTGCTTTCATTTTCTTGCCCTGGTTTGTTCCCTGTCTCTTTGCCTTTGTTTTTGTTGTTCTGCCTGTTGTTTGCTAGTTTCTTTACCTGTTTCCATTGCTCTCCTTTTTCTTTCTTTGTAGCTTCCTCATTTTTTTTCTTGCAATATCTTGCGAAGTGCCCATATTCATGGCAGTGTCGGCATTTAAAAGGCAGCTGCTCATAGTCGAGCTCTTGGAAATGAGTCCAGTCTACCACTGAGACTTTGATGGCTTTGGGTAAACCGACTTCAAGATCGACCTCAACGCAGATACGAGCACAGGAGTATTGATCCTTCCTAGGCGCCTGATCTATGTATCTACCAAGAGCGTTACCTATGGATTGCAACGAATTCTGACTCCAGCAGTGGAGAGGGAGATGTGGGAGGTGCACCCAAACAGGTACCGCCGTGGGCACGTCTTGAGATGGATCGAAGTCAGGAGACCATTTGTTCAGGTAGAGCCCTTGAGGGCCCATGAAGTATGGCCCGTTTTTGAAGATCAGACTTCTATCCTCAGCGTTTTTTAACACAAACACAAAGAAACCTTTGCCAACGAAATGACTTTTTATTCCTTCTTTGACCAAAGGTATCCAGTTTCGCTTTACCCATTCCTCGACAGCTTTCGAGGATGACCATAACCCTGTGAACTGGCTAATAAGACCTCTTTCGGTGAGATTTAGTGCTGTTCTACATGTTTCTTCCACCGGCAGTGTCACCGTGGGAATGCCTTCTAGTTTTTTGACAAACTTAGACTGAGAGCCAGTCGTTCGTTTCCCAGATGCTGCGACTAAGGATCTAAACGCTTCTAGTTCTGGAGGTATTGGGGGGGAAGCAACAGAGCCCCCACCAAGATCCATGTCGAAGTCACACGGAGTGGAAGGGACTGGCTTGGCGTTGCTAGGTCAACAGAACCGCCTCCATGCGAGAATGCGATGCCAAAGAGCTCTTGACCAGAAAAACCGAGCAAAGAAGGACCTGGGCCAAAGCGCCGCACCGACGACCCAGTGCGCTGCGGCAATCCTGAGCGCCGCGCAGGAGCAGGAGAACACACGGAGGGGCGAGACAATGCGCCGCGTGCACTTGGTGCGTCGCGACAGCAGCCCTAAGTGCCGCGCGTAGATGAAGTTGAACCTTGACAGGAACCCTAAAAGAGTTGCAGTGCAACAAATTTGACTAAGCTACAAGTTGGCCAAAGGAAATTTCTTGCTTGGAACTAAGGCTGAAAACCTACAACTACAAATGAAAATCTAATTTCTTTTATTTTTAATTTTAGATTTTATTGCAGATTTTTATATTTATGTTATATTGAATCTTATTTTATTTTGTGTGTGTGTGTGTGTGTGTTTTTATTGATTATTCAATGTTGTTTTTAATTATTATTTTTAATTCGTTTTAATTATATATATAATTTTTTATATTGATTATTCAAGGATTTTTAATTAATTTTAGTTCTTTTTAATTATTTCATTGGTTATTCGAAATTTTTTATTATTGAGTCTTGACTCCATGTTTTAAGTTTGACTTTGACTAAATTTTTATTATTATTTATTATTATATTTTTAAGAGACTTTACTCCATGTTTTAAGTTTGACTTTTTTTTATTCATATTTTAATCTAAATATTTGACTAAATATCTAACCATAACTTAATATTTGATTTAATTTTAATATAATCTGATCAAAATAATTGATGTTATATATTAAAATATTATTTTTCAAAACTATTTGTTTATTATAATAGTTATAATACTAAGGGTCTCTACATTGCTCTCTCTATTTAATCTAGTGTCATGACCGGATTCTCCATCTTGTCTCGACGATGAACCACACTAGATGGTTTGAAACACGTCAACAAAATTTCTCTTATGTGATTATTGCCGAAAGTTTTTTCTCAATTGTCAAATATGGATCGCATAAGCCTGAATTCAAAGATCACAACTTCTTTTACCAAACGTATCGATCCATGGTATTGATCCACGTTATCATGATTTGACTAGGTCACTTAATTTCTCCTACCACATAGCTTTCCTACACACTTTCAGTAGTTTCTTGGCTCCTCTAGAACTCACACACAACTTTCTACCTACTACAACACAATTTATATTCATAATGATACTAAATCGATAGCTTCCTTCCATCCAACCCTATTGCTTTATATATGATGCATATGCCCATGTCTGTAACCATGGACCTGTTGTATTGTGGCCTTCAAATATCATTAAAAATTCCCTTTTACTTATCATGATGTTGTAATGATTAGCCCTCAATGTCTACACTTTAACGCTTCGTGATTGTGGTTTGTGATTGCATCCTAAACATACCAGGCCATAGTATACTAGAGGTATTCCTAGGCTCGCAACTCTTGGGTTCTACACTTTGGCACCTCGTAACCAAGCACTATGACTAAGCACTTATATACCAAATACCAAATATCCTTTGAAGCCCTCAGCTTTGAGCATTAGACTAATGAGCATCCATGACCGAGTGTTGTGACCTCGATCCTAACATACCACCCTGGTATACCTCAATCACAACATCCTGATAGACAAAATTGTAACTGATGAACATGTTCACTACAATTGACAACATATTTCTCGTAACACTGGAATACTGCATATTGAATAACTTTACTTGTCATCCATTCTAGTGCTAGTAGATAGAGCTTCAACTAAAAAAATTCTTTAACATTGACAACAAGTGTTAGTAATTTTCTTGCCATATTAGTTGTTGTATACTAGAGGTTTTCATTTTTCATTCATCCAAGTTCCCCGGTACTCTGGTATGGGCCCATAAGGGTCGAGTCCTTAGTTTTATACAACTAAGGCATGTAACCATATATTTCTAAATTTTTAGACAAAACCAAAATACACAGGAAAACTTTAATAAACGCAATCTTGGGACGAGTCTTAGGGTCTACCACGTCAAGTTATGGTGGACCAATTACTTTCCCCCACATGTTTCTACTACCATTTCATTTGCCATATCATTAATGCCACGTCATACTAAAAACTGGCCTTGGTGTTTGTATACAAAAATGGACTTTGGTATCGGTGCTCCAATACAAGACCCATCATTTCCACATTACCTACCAAGTCACCTGTTGCGACCAATTAGTCCTTGCCATGTGTATGAATGTTGACATGTACCTACCATGCGTCATCTTTGTTGCTACCATATCATTGAATTTGCCACATTTTATCCACGCGGTGCCATATCATAACACTGCCATGACATACTAGATACAAGATCGGGTGCATTCCCTGGTTTAATGACCATGCATGTGTGAGTCTGATATGGATCTGGGTATTTGGATCAAGGTGTTATTAGTTTTTAGATCTATCGTGTTCTTAGACAAACTGTAACCTCCACACATGTTATGAGCCTGATATAAATATGGATTGTTGATCTTCATTCTCGATAAGAATCTAGGCCACTCATCTTGTCATGGTCAATCAATGTAGAAACACCAAGTTTTGGTTCATGAAACACTAATTTTTGTTTAGTTCCTACATGGTCGTGACATGAAAATTCTCCCAACACCCTACTTAGACACACTATAACCTCCACGTATGTTGTGATCCTGATACCAATATAGACTATTGATCTTCATGCCTAGTACAAATCTAGGGTGTTGATATTCTCATGGTCAATCGACATAGAAACACAAAATTTCAGTTCGAGAAACACCATTTTTCATTCAATTCCTAAGCAGTCATTCCATGAAAATTCTCCCAACACCCTACTTGGCCTTCTATTACTTGAAACACCATGTTTTTCCTTCTGTTTTGTAAAACACCCTACTCAACCTTCTACTATGTGAACTTTAATATTCCATATGGGTACGCTATGGAAGCACCATATTTCATTAGTCCAACACCCTGCTCGACCCTCTATTGCTTGATCATTAGAATCACCTTTGACATCAATGACAGTTTCCATCAATGACAACACACACTACCGACATTCTCCCCTTTTGGCATTGATGTCAACCCTAGACAATCCAAACAGTGATGGATTACAACTACTGAGAACTCCCCATGGCTATTGGTTTTTCTCATGATATTAAGTGTTCATTATGTTTGTTGATTCTCCCCCTTTGACATAAATGACACAAGGGATGCTAAAGACTACCATAGTTTACTATCTCTCCTTATATTTACATCTAGGACCCCCTAGACATATGCTTCCACCTATAGGCATGATTTCCTTAATGACTCCATGATATTTCCCCTTTACCGATATCGGTTATGTTACCTCTCCTGATTACAATATAACTCCCCCTAGTATCAAAATATTTGTTGTTGGAACTCATTCCACTAATGGACTACTCCCCCTATGATTGTGTTGTATATGAACTACATTTATGACCTTGTGAGAAAGGCATGATGTGGTGGATTGTAGTTGTGAACTGCACCTTTCATTAAGAAAGTGAAGGAGATATCACTCCCAATCTCTCTTTGAGATATTCAAAATTTTCTCTAAGAAGGGGCTTGGTATAGATATCTGCAATTTATTCCTTAGTAGACACAAATTTCAATTTGACAATCTGCTACATTACTTGTTCTCGGAGAAAGTGATATTTGATAGGGATGTGCTTTTTTTTGGAATGCATAATTGGATTTTAGACTCATATTAATAGTGCTAATGTTGTCACATAAAATAGGCACTAGCTAAGCATAATTTACCTAAATATCCTTGAGATTTTTCATCATCCATATAATATAGGTACACCATGATGTTGCTACAATACACTATGCTTCAACAGTAGATAATTCAAAAGAGATATGTTTCTTATTGAGCTAGGAGACAAGACAACTTCCTAAGAATAATGCACTACCACTAGTATTTTTCCTTCCATTAACACTTATATAGGCTTTTAGTGTGAAATTTTTATTTTTTGGGTACCATAGACCAAAATCCAGTGTTCCTTTCAAAAAGTTAAAGATCGTCCTAACAAGTTGCATATGAGTTCCCTTTATATTTGACTATAATCTTCCTGCCAGACCTACCGCTTGCACGATGTTTGGTCTTGAATTTATGAGATAAAGTATGCTACCAATCATAGACCAATACATGGGTTGATTTAACTTTGGAGATTCATCTTTCATGATGAGTTTATAGCCTATTACCATGGGTGTACTTACAAGTTTATATTCCTCCATGCCAGATTTCTTCAAAATTTCTTTGAGAAATTTAGTTTGAGAAATAAATATCCCTTTCTCTATTTGTCGAACCTGTAACCCAAGGAAGAACAATAGTTCCCCAAGCATGGACATTTCAAATTCCTTTTGCACAAAAGTTGCAAATTGTGTAGAATTTTGTAGAATTTTTCTACACATCAGCTAGCTCTAATACCATGTAGAATTTTTCTACAAATCAGCTAGCTCTGATACCATGTAGAAATTTCACCACATGTAGATCAACCTGGTAATGCAATGTACTAAAGCAAAACACTTGATCTACTTCTACAAACAATTTAGCGGAAGCTTAATCAACCATGAGCAACATTAATAAGAACACATATAACTGATAAGAAGGAATCAATCACACATAACACAAAAGAATTTACCCGAGGAAAGCACCTGCCTAAAACCCCATCTCTGTATTATCATACAAGTGGAAATATAGTCCGGATTACACAAAGCCTTAGCTCGAAAGCTATCCAGCTCTCAGTACAATCCCTCTATTGCTCATAGACAGTCAAAGGCTTCTCACAAACCTTCTCCTCTGCCCTCCAAGCCTCCTATTTCCTTGTGCAGTTTCCTTAGGGTCCAGTGTTGCCACCTGTGTGAATTGACCTCTTCACACACTCACTAACCTCTGATCTAACTGCACAAACTTGAAAGAGATAAATACTCATCATGGATGAGCTTCCTTTATAGGAAAAATATTCATCCAACTGATAGTACATTGTCCCTTCTCTGATCTCAACTAGTCTCTGACAGAACTGACATGCATCAGTTATCCATGAGTGAATACACAGTTATCTGAAAATAATAGTTGTCACATGCATGCAAGCATCAACAAACTATATCTCATTAATTTAACAACTTGTTAAATTAATCTAAATGAACTTGACTAAGTTAAAATAAGTCAATTGATCCTCTCAATATAGAACTCATCCTTAATTCCTCAATCAGTGGAGAAAATCAAGGACACATTCCCCAATCAGTGGAGAAATAATTGCATGTTCTCACAAAGACTTCAAGTTTGCTTTTCCTCACTAATTAACTCATGGAGAATTAATTAATTAATATTCCAAACTGTTGGTAAGACCAAATTCGAATTTACTTCCTATAGATTGACCAAGGATTGCTATAAATAGGAAGGGACCCAGAAATTCTATTTTTAGAAGATGTTATTTTTAGCAGTTTCACCTCTCACCCAAGGTGGCCAAAATGCTCATTGGCCAAACTGCTATTTTTAGAAGTGTTATTTTTAGCAGTTCTATTTTTAGCACTTCCTAAATTTAGCATTTCTTATTGCACACTTTTCAACAAATTGTTGACTTAGCTTGTCAGAGTTACTCCCAAATATGATTTCATTTACATATACCACAATAAGCATCAAACTACCATTATCAAATTTAATATAAACATTACTATCATTTGTTCCCCTTTTAAAACCTTGTTGTTATAGATATTTGTCAAGTCTGTAATACCATGCTCTACGAGTCTTTTTCAGACCATGTAATTCCTTCTTCAACTTGCATACATGATTTTTTTTATCAATCAATTGGTATCCTTTAGGATATTCAACATATACTTCTTCTTTGAGCTCTCCATTAAGAAGGGCTAATTTGACATCAATTTGATATACCTTAAAGTTTGTATAAACTGCAAGATCCAAAACATCCTGATTGCCTTGAGTCTAGCAACTAGCGCAAAGGTCTCTTCAAAGTCCACATCTTCCGCTTGAGAATATCTTTTGCATACTAATCTTGATTTATTTATGATAACTTGACCATCCTCATTTAGTTTATTCTTGAAAACCAACTTGGTTACAATCACGTTCTTGTCCTTTGGTCTTGGAACCAACTCCCATGTTTGATTATTGTCAATTTGTTCTAATTATTCATCCATGGCTTTAACTCAATACTAGTCTTGACTAGCTCGATCAAAATTCTTGGGTTCTATTGTGGATAACAAAGAAAATTTTGCATGTGTAGAAGAGCCTATACATTTTCTTCTTTTTTGAACACCTACCTCTTTATTTCCTTGAATTTGACATTTAGGATGATAGTTTTGAACATAACTTGATGGATTTTTAGTATCTAATTGATCAACTCTATTATCTTCTTCTATATCTTCCCCATGCTCTCTTTTTTCATCTTCTTCTTCATGTTGAGATTGATAGATGATTGAATCCTCTTAGGGTTCTTTTCTTTCTTTATGTATTTATATCTCATCAATCCTTACATAGATGCATTCAATAATATTACTCATTCTTCTTTTATTGTAGTATTTGTAGCCTTTGCAACTAAAAGAGTATCCAAGCAATATTCCTTCATATACTCTTGAGTCAAAATTTCTTAGGTCATCTTCATTTCTCTTAATATAACATTTAATCCCAAAGATATTGAAATGTTTTATTGAGGCTATTCTATCATACCATAGCTCATAAGAGGAATTATTGATTTTTCCCCCTTAAATAAGCCTTATTTAGTGTTAAACACCTAATACTCGGGGATTGGATGAGAAATTTGCAAATATGTAAATTAAGGAAAATCAAAGAGTTGGAATAGGAAAGAGACATTGGAATATGAATCCCAAAGGGCACACCTCCTCATGTTATATAATTATGTTTACATTAATGCAAAACAACATTTGGGAATCATTCCTTGGTCTGACATGGTATCAGAGCCAATTTTAGACATTGATGCTTAATGTAACTCTTGTGTCTATCCAAATACCATCCCTCTACCCACCAATTCTGTGAATTCTATACTTCATATCTCAAAAATGTTTCTTAGTCTCTCTTCCTAGTTCGTATCTCGATAATTTATTCTCATTCATTTAGAAATGTTTCCTAGTATTTTTTGGGACTATCCTTAGCATACCTCTCTCCCCTGCATTACCATCTCCTTCATTAAATTCAAGTTCACAATTATTCTAGGAAAGCTTGGTCTCCTGTCACTATCTGTAGTTTCACTCCCTTGTGGCTTTGGCATTTCCACAAAATCTTTATACATGCAAAGCCAAACCCTTTATTGTAACTACTTAAGAGGTGGGATAAAAAATAAAAGTGAGTTGCTGAATTGGTGCTTCCACACACAATTGTGTTGCGAACTTGGTGCCTCCATGCATAATCAAGTTGTGGGCTAGACTTGACTATAGCTTCCACTTACGACCATCCTATCACCCCTCCACAAAATCTTGTGAAACATGTTTTTTTTTTTTTTTTTTTTTTTTTTTCAGTATAGGATATATAGTAACACTCCATTATGGTCTATATCCACTGTGGCATTGTCTAAACCACTCACAACTTTGGTTTCTTGTCTTTGCAACGATGTTGCTTATGGATATTCGTGTGCTTCCCTTGTGAAGTTTCTAAAGCTTCTGTGTGGGATTTGAACCAGTATTAGAGCTAATACAATTAAGTATATAAGAAAATAGCCTCTAAGGATGGTTATTTGAGTTTTGCAACATTCTTGCACAATACAATTTTCCAATTTTTTTTTTTTTTCAAGGAGATGGAGGTACTTGTAGAGGAGGGTGGAATCTTGATGTTTTTTAGGATAGATTAGTTTATTTTTGCTTCAATTGGGGAGTTTATATTGTATACCTATATGATCACCTTATCATGGAAGATTTCATCTTTATAACCTTTAATTTAAAGCCATAACATATTCTATTTGATGCCTTATGCTTCTAAATACAAATTTAATTTGGATACTTAGTTATGTAAGGTGGTAGAGATATTATTTCCACTAGATATTATTATTATTATTATTGTATATATCTTGTCCATCAAGGCCTCACCTCATAAAATTATTATTGAAGATGCATTCTCTCATCTCCATTGTTGGAGTAGTACTAACTGACAAAGAGAACTACAAATAAAGGTTAAGAAATATTAGGCATACCCTCAATTTTAATTACTTATGGAAAGGCATATGTGAAGGAGAGAATGTCAATGCACCTACAAAGTCCACATCAGAAAAAGAGCTAGCCATTTGGGAGTATAAGGATAATAAATCTTATGCCCAGATTGCTTCTTGTGTAAGTGAAGAGTTGAATATTATGCTCTTCAACTTGGAGTTGAAATACGATGACCCCTTGGCCTGACATGGCCTTAGATATTAGAGCCAACATGCATGATGTATAAGCCATTGGAGTTAAAATGGGCATTCCTCTCATAGGCTTTATCAAGGCCCTTTGTCCTACATACTTACCCTATTTTGAACCCTTACAAGCTAGTTCCCAACTCAAGGAAATTACTTTTGACACCCTTATGGAGAAGTTTGTAGGATGGGAGAAAGCTTTTGGGAAGAGGAAGGCAACTTCTCAAGCCCTTAAAGAAGTAGTGTGCCTTTCACAAAAGGAGAAGAATCAATCATGATATTTTCCTAAAGGAATAGGTTGTAGAAAATGATGTGGAAGAAATAATCATAGAGGTAAGGGGTGTAACAACACTTTTCATTTATCCCCATATATGTAAATATGACTAGGTAATATCCAATGTGGGATCCATGATTGGCCAATGCACTTGATTATGAGAACATGAAACTTTATGTAAAATTAATTAGTGACTAACTAAAGGAGTGGGAAATACAAATCCAAATCTTGAGGGAGGGGGGCCTATTGCGTGCCATGAACGAGCCCAACTGGCTGCGTTAAATTTCCTTAACAATTGGATAACCAACCCAATTATCAACGCTGACATAAATTATGAGATGGGATTGGATAAAGTGGGTATAGGACAAGACCCATCCCCAATCCTCTTGTGTATCGAGGTCAGAAGACGACCTTAGAATAATGAAATAGACCATCGAAGAGGGGAGGAGAGTTAGTGTCAAGAGAAGGAGATTGGGAAAGAATGCAAGTAGAGGAGTGAGTGAAGAAACATTTAGTTGAATCGCAAGCTTGACTAGAGTGAAAGAAAGATGGAGTAGTGTTGAAGTTGTGACTAAGCCTAGTGCTCTATGATTTGGGGTAATATTCCACATATTGATGTGTTTTTTAGGCCACTAGATTGTTTTTATAAGCCTTTGGGGTTAGTGGGAAGCTGAGTGGATGACTGAATCACTGTGATGTTTGTTGTATGGCTGTTAAATCACTTGGTTCTTTTTGTATGGATATTAAACCACTTGGTGCTTGTTGCATTGTTGTTAAATCAGTTGGATAGGGAACTATGAACCATTTTTATGCTTTTTGGAGTTGTTAAACCACCCATGGACTACATACCCCTCCGGTGCTTTCTATGAAAAACAATTATGAAACGACCTACACAGTGGATTCAATATCTCGGTACTAAGCATATCCCATCTGGAATTTGGGTGAAGCATTATGATTGAACTTAGAGAACTAAGTGAGTTATTGTGGTGCTTACTGACAGAGAGAAGTTGTTAAACCACCAAGATATTGGAATTCATCTCCTGGGTATGTTACCATGTCTTTAGTGTGAATTACCCTAAGAAAGCATCCTCTTAGATTTTGGATCTGGCTCAAGGGTGGTAAACTATAATAAAGTTGCAGTGTAGTTTGCCTATGATTTGGTGGAGTTGAAGTCCCTCCTTCAGTTTTCAGTCATCTTTAAACACACAGGTAAGTGCAATTACATATACATATTTTAATTATGGACTATGATGTTCCTTGTTATGTTTATGATTGGTGCAAGATATCATGTGTTTATGATTGTAAATGAATGAGTGAACTATGAAGTTCACTATTATGCTCATGATTAGAATGATACCTTGTATGTCTATGAATTTACTAAATGTTTGGATTTTGTTGTCCAATAGTGTCATGTTGAGTTAATTGATAAATCACAAGCTTTTGAATATTTTTAGCCAACCTGGAAGAGAACAATAGAGTTAGAGTGTTTGGTATATTTATCATTATGCAACATGGATAAACTATGAGAATTTTGGATTTGAGCCTTTCCCACTTCCTTGTCTCAGAAATATATAATTTTGGTGTCATGTGAACCTACTCTATGTTGTTGGGTATCACACAACACTAGAGGTTTTAAGGCCTTGGGCCCTTGGGCCAAAACACATAGTAGATTTATCATTCGAGATAATTGCCCCTTTTGTTAAATTTGCTCACTAAAAAATTGATTTTTGGGATCTTGGGGCCGCGTGCTTTGATGCATAGAGAAATTGGGGTTTAGGGTAATCACCCCTTATTTTTGTAGAAACTGTGCAATGGAATTCTAAGAAACTTGGTGTGCTAATGGTTGTCAGGATTTAGGAGTGGAATAATCAACATCTATCTACTTATATGTGCATAATGGCAGAAACAGACACAAAGGGGCCAATGACAGAACCTTGCCCCATAAAAATTGTGACAAGTTGGTATCATTGGGTTACTGGACCCTCGGAAAGTTTTGTGAGTCTATTGAGTGGAGAGGCATGATGTCAATGGGATGATATCAACCATCAACCATCGACCATAAAACTTATGCACGCAAGGGAGGCAATAAATATTGATGTCGAGGACCCAAGGCCAAGATGCCATGGTGTGATATGATGTGGGCTATAATGACACGACCTGGGGTGATGTGGCTTGGGGTGATGTGGCTTCAGTTGTTACAATTAAAGTTGTAACAAAAGTGAGATAAGGTTCAATTCTAAGGAGATAATTCGATGGAAGTTTTGACTGTGGAACCACATAGTCTAGCCACTTCCCATTTCTCACTGCTAAAACCATAAATAACTTTGTGTTGCATGAACCAAAAAGAGTCAGGTTGATCCATCCAAGGTTCTAGATCATGCAACCATACGGTTGGGCCACCATTGACTGCCATAGATTGGATTGTTGTGAACTTATCAGGGTGATGCTAATGATGAAAGGGTTGGTCTAATTAAGGTTTCAATGTGGGAACCCTACCCACCGAGAGATCGTTCATCGTCTGTTGCTTGTTACTTGTGATGTAATATGGGAAAGAATGCAGAAGAGTGGCCTTGCAAGCATAACGTGGACCATTTATTATGGGCCTTGCAGGGATGACACCCTAGGGTCACGTTAGCCTGGTGGAGGCCATGAGAGCACCACATGAATAATGTGATGAAATGGCCTCTTTTAATTGGCCAAAACTTCGAACGGGCATACCTTTTGATCTAGAACTCAGATTGAGGTAAATTTTATATTGTCAGAAGCTCTCAATGAGTTGATCACAATGGTAGTGTCAAAATTAAATTCCACAGACCTTGAGAAAATGAGGTGATGTGACCCCATATTCATAACAAACCTTGGAGGTTGAGTCAAAAAAATAGGTAACACCTCCCACAACCCAAGAAAATCCAAGGGGGTGGGACGGAATGTTGCAAAGTGGTATCAAAACAAAGGTTCAACACTAGAATTGAAGAGGCTCATGCATAAATGATAAAATTTAATACACTAATTTAATTATTGCATATGTTGATTTTAGGTTTGTATTTGATGTGGTTGCTAACCTTGATAGAATATCGATATGTCTTTTGCTCTAGCATGTATAATTGACATGGATTTTGATTTTGTGAACAAATTCACATCAACATGCTTAAGTGCTAACAAACCATGGTGATAAATTACTATATTCATGCCAAATTTCACTAAATATATGTGTGTGACAACACATAAGAAGATACAAATTCCATCAAGAAATAAAGGAGTGAACAACAAAATGGTAGAGTAAAACATGCCCAAATCCTATCATCATCACGAAGAGGACTCAGTGGGAAAAAGGTCAGAGAAAAATTCCCCTAGTTATATAGAGACCTAAGGAGTTTGATAGTTGAATTGAGAAGTTTGCAAAGAAAATAATGAAAGGATTTTCAAAGCACAAGAAAGGAAAGCATAGGTGAATGCACTTATTTTGCAGATCTTATCAAATCTGTAAAGGAAAAAGCAACATGAGATTGGTGCCAGCTCTCTAGGCATGCACAAAACTAAGCAAATTCCATTTGATATATGGAAGTTAGGACTAGAAACCAATAGGGCAGAAGGCAGAAAATCAAGAAAAAGGAATCGACAAGAAAGTGAAGACACAATGAGATAAGAAATCCCACTCAACACCCCATAATGAGAGTAAAGCAGTGATGATAAGTTGTCTAGTGCTACAACCAGAAGACACCACTAGAAAAGGATATGTGAGAAGGGCTTAATGTCGGAAGAGTTTAAGAAAGCAAATCCCCCTACCTTTGATGGAGAAATTAAGAAGGCTAAAGAGAAAAAGGCATGGCTGTTGGGATTGAACAAATACTTTAGAGTCCATGGCTACTCTGAAAACATGAAGGCTAAAGTAACCATATTTAGTTTGAAAGGCAAGGTTGACATATGGTGGGAAGAGTCAAGAAATGTCAAGGGAATTAGATAAAAGGAACTATTATGGAGGAAATTCAAGAAATATTTTCGTGGTAGTTACCTATCTAAGAGGTACTATGAAAACAAAACTAAGGAGTTACATGAACATAAGTTAGGAAAACTTACCTTAGATTCTTATACCAACATATTTGGAGTTGTTAAGGTATGTGCCATACATCAAGGACAAGAATGTGAAGATCTAAAAATACCTCAATGAGTTACCACAATCCTACCAATATAGGATTGAGTTTGATGAGCCAAGGACATTGGAAGACACCATCTGAAAAAATAAGTATTGTTATGATTAGTCCAAGCATAGGGCTTAGTTCCAATTGGACTAGAAGAAGAAGTAAAAACACAATTTTAAAGGAAGAGAATGAAAATTCTTAGGACAAAAGAAAGAAGGGAAAACTTTTAAGTTCACCAATCCTTCTAGGGGTGACTCCCAACGAACCATCCCTATTGTCAATAGAGTTTGGCCTATCAAAACAACAAGAGAAGAGGTTGAGGATTTTAAGAGAGGATTGTTATAGTGTTGGATAGGTGGAGAGAACCATCTACGAAAGGATTGTCCTCACCAAAAAAAAGGTGAAACAAGGTTGTATATTATTTAAGAGGTAGCGAAAGTGAACGATGTAGCTCAGAGCACACTTTGGATTTATGCGGTGTTGGAAAATAGGCAAGTAGATCATCAAGCCTCAGTTATCAAAATTAAAAGCATGGTCACCAACCATCCTATTTAATTTTAATTGATCCAGGTTTAAATTTTAGTTATATCAGTCCACAGGTTGCAGAGATATGCAACTTGCAAAGAAAACCCCATGCGAACTCATGTTTGGTCCAACTAGCCACGGGAAACAAGATGAAAGTGATCGATTGTGTGGAATCGTGCCACCAAGAGCTAGGTTGCATGCCCACAACAAAAACCCTTAATTGGTTGTTTTTGGGCATGGATTTGTTGGAAACTCACTAAACTAAGGTGGATTTCTATAACACGATATTAGAATGCCTAAACAATGAAGGCATAGAAAGAATACTTCAAGGAGTAAGGAAGCATGTCTCAGTTAGAAAGGTCCCAGTGTTGGTAATAAAGAAATGTAGATGGAAGGGATGTGCCTTATATTTGGTCCAAGTGACCAGTGTGGCAAAGAGAAACATGCATAAAATAAAATATCACCCTATTTTAGAGTAGCTTAGTGATGTGTATATAGAAGAAATACCAAAATTTCCACCTAGAAGGGAAATCAACTTCTCTATTGAGTTGATTCCCAAGGTAGTTCTAGTTTCAAAAGCTTTGTATCGAATGAGCATTGATTACTAACAGTTGAATAAATCCACAATGAAAAACAAGTACCCACTACCCATAATTGATGGCCCATTCAATCAATTTGAGATGGGTTGTAGTGTTCTCTAATATAGATTTGATATTTGGATACCATTAGGTATGAATTAAGGACAAAGACATCCATAAGACAATGCTCAAGATAAGCTATGGGCACTATGAATTTGTGGCAGTGCAATTTGGGCTCACAAATGCCCTAGCCACATTTATGTGCCTGATGAACAATGTCCTCAACCCCTTTTTGGACAAGTTTGTATTGGCTTTTGTGGATAACATCCTGGTTTACTCAAAAATACAAAAGAGCATGAAGAGCACTTGAAACAAGTTTTGCAATTGTTGAGAGAATACAATTTGTATGCCAAGCTTAGAAAATGTGATTTCTTCCAATCACAAATTTAGTACTTGGGACATGTCATTTCAAGGGAAGGAATGGTTTTGTATGCCGATAAGATTAAGGCCACAATGGAGTGACCCACTTTTAGAAATGTCATGGAGGTTAGATCCTTCATGGGATTGGTCAAACACTAGTGGTGGTTCATTTGAGATTTCAATTAAAACATTATAGATAAAAGGAGTCAAATTTAAATGGACATCAGAGTGTGCAACAAGTTTCAAACAATTCAATAAATTGATCACATGTGCATCTATTTTGAGGATAACAACCCTCGAAATGGACTTCTTGGTCTACACAGATGCCTGTAAGGAAGGACTAGGCAGAGCGTTGATGCAAGAGGGACATGCAGTATGTTATGAATCAAGGAAAATAAATGAACATGAAAATAACTATGTTACTCATGACTTAGAATTAGCGACAATCGTGCATGCAATAAATATGTGGAGACACTACTTTCCTGGGAGAAAGTTTGTGTTTATATTAGATCATGGAGGGATTACATACTTATCTGATTAGTCAAAATTAAATGTAAGACAAGCCAGATGGTTAGCTCTAATTAGTGAGTTTGAATTTGAGATCAAGAATATTAAGGGTAAGGAGAACAGAGTGGTAGATTCACTTAGTAGAATTATACAAGTGGCTCACCTGGAAGCCATATTAAGAACTTGTGAAGTTAACATCAAATAATGGATAAAAGAATGCATTGATACATGATGAACATTTACAGCATGTGAAGGAATGATTATAACAAGAACCAAAGGGATCAATAAGCAAGAATTACGAGTTCATTAATGATGATATGTTGTCGTTCAAGGATAGATGGTATGTACTTTATGTAGCCAACTTGAAGAAGCCCATAATGGATGAGATTCATAAGAAAACTTATTATGGTCATCCTTGTTATTAACAAATGATAACAACCATAAATAAAATGTATTATTTGTCAGGAATGAAGAAGGATATCGTTGACTACATTGCCAGGTGCCTAGAATGCCAACAAGTCAAAGTGGAATGCAGGAACCTAGCATGATTACTACAACCAATCCCAATTTTTAAGTGGAAGTGGGAATTCATATCTATGGATTTTAACACGATATTTCCAAGGAAATCCAAGCAACATGATACCATTACGGTGGTAGTGAACAAGTTGAATAAAGTAGCTCACTTTATAGTTGTCCAGTCTACCCACAAGGCCAATGATATAGCTCATATTTTCATGAAGGAAATATTCAGATTGCACAACATACCCAAAAAAATCATCTCAATTTGGGATGCCAATTTCACTTCCAATTTTTGGAAGGTATTGTTTACTCATTTTGGGACTAAAATAACTTTTAGTACAACATATCATCCCCATACATACGGAAAAACTGAGAAAGTGAACATAGTTTTAGAGGACATGTTGAACATGTATGTCATGCATCAACCAAAGAGGTGGGAAGATTTCATTCCATTAGTTGAGTTTGCATAAAAAAATGGGTACCAAGAGTCACTAAATATGTGCCCTTTCAAGGCATTGTATAGCAAAAAATGCAACACTCCCATTAGCTAGGACGATTCAATGAACAAAGTGGTTCTTGGATTGAATATGTTGAAAGAAGCGGAGCAATAAGTGCTCAATATCAGGAAAAAAATGAAGGCAGCCCAGTATATAGAAAATACTTATGCGGAATGTCAAAGAATGCACAAAGAATTCCAAGTGGGAGAGAATCTATATCTTTGCATCAGACCATAGAAGATCTCACTAAAAATAGGGTATTGTGCTAAGTTTCCACCCAGGTTTTGTGGACCATTTCATATTTTGGAAAGAGTGGGACTAGAGGCTTATAAGTCGACCTTACCATCCATCGTGAAATCACGTGATGTGTTTCAAATTTCTTTGCTTAAAAAGTGTGTACGTGACACTGATCATGTCGTTGACTAGTCTATGATACATGTGGAATCCAGGGGAGAATTCCAACCAGAACCACTGTGCATCTTGGATTAGAGGCATATTGTGCTCACAAATTGAGTAATAGAGTAGGTCAAAGTGCAATGGACTTTGGACTAGATGAACCAACACAATAGATGGTAGATAAAATGAGGGCATTCTACCCATTTTTGTTTAATGTATAAACATATGTAAGAGATGTAAATATAAATTTTAGTATTTGTTTTTATTTTCTGTTTATAGAACACCAAGGACAATGTTCCCTTAAGGGGATGGGGTCTATAACAACCATTTTCATTTCACCCCATATATGTAAATATGACTGGGTAAGCGCAAACATGGGATCCATGAATAGCCAAAACAATTGATTTTGAACACATGAAAGTTGAAACTTTATGTAAAATTAAATGGTGGTTGACTGAGGGAGTGGGAAATACAGATCCAAATCCCGAGGTAGGAACTTGTTGCATGTCATGAATGTGCCCAATTAATTTTATTGAATTTCCTTAACACCTAATTGACCAACCCAATGATCGGTATCTATAGAAATGATTAGATGAGATTGGATAGAGTGGGAGTAGGACAAGACCCGTCCCCAATCCCCTTGCGGATTGAGGTAAGGTGATGGCCTCAAATCATGTTAACATTGAGAGAAGGATATTGGGAAAGAATGTGAGTAGAGGAGTGATCGAAGAAATTTTCAATTGAATTACAGACATAATTAGAGCGAAAACAAGTAGGAATAGTGCTGGAGTTGTGACTTAGCCCAATTCTCTTGTGATTTAGGTGATATTTCCCATATTGATGTGTTTTTGAGCCCACTATATTGTCTATCTAATCCTATGTGGTTAGTGAGAAGCTCAATGGATGACTGAATCACTATGGTGTTTGTTTTATGGCTATTAAACCACTTGGTGATCATTTTATGGTTGTTAAAACACTTGGTGCTTGTTGTATGGTTGTTAAACCACTTGGAAAATGAAATCTGAACCACTTTGGTGCTTGTTGGATGAGTTGTTAAACCGCCCATACAGTGGACTATAACTACGATTCTTGTTATGAAAAGATAACTATGAAACCACCTACACAATGGGTTAAGGCTCTCGGAACTGAGAAATAACCCATCTACAATTAGGATGAAGCGTTGTGGTTGAACTCAGATAAGTAAGCAAGTCATTGTGGTGTTTATTTCTAGAGAGAAATGATTAAACCACCAGGACAGTGGACTTCATCTCTTGGTTATGTGGCCAAGCCTTTGGTGTGAATTTCCTTGAGAAAGCATCCCCTCAAACTTTGGATTTGAATTGAGGGTGATGAACTGTAAGAAATTTGTAGTGAAACTGGCCTATGGTTGGGTGGGGAATTGAAGTCTCTCCTTTAGCTTCAAGTCATATTTAAACACAAAGATAAGTGTAATTACTTATGCATAATTGAATTATGGACTATGATGTTCCTTGTTATGTTCATGATTGGTGTAAGATCTTGTGTGTTTATGATTGTAAATGAATGTATAAAATGTGAAGTTCATTGTTATGTTCATGATTGGCATGATCTCTCATACATCTATGAATTTACTAAATGTATTGAATGTGTTTTCCAATAGCGTCATGTTGAGTTAATTGATAAATCACATGCTTATGAATATGTTTAACCAACCAAGAATATGTTAGTAGAGTTGGAGTGTTTGGTATATTTCTCCTTGTGTGGCATTGATAAACTGTGATAATTCTTAGTTGGGGCCTTGCCCACTTGTCTCAGAAATCTGTAATTTTGGTGTCATGGGTGCCTATTCTCTGTTTCTAGTTATCACACAAAACTAGGTGTTTCAGGTTAGGTCCTTAAGACCTTAGGCCAAAAAGCATAGTAAATTCAACATTCGAGGCAGTCACCCCTTCTATTAAATTTGTTCATTGAAAAATTCATGTTTTGAGACCTCAGAGCCACGTGCCTCAATGCACAAATAAATTGGGGTTCATGGCAGTTACCCCTTCATTTTCTTGAACTGGAGAAATGGAATTTCAAGAAACTTGGTGTGCTAATGGTTGTCAGGAATGGGGAGCAGAATAGTCAACATATATATATATATATATATATATATATATATATATATATAGATATATATATATATATATCTATATATGTATATATGTATGTATGTATGTATGTATGTATATATATTTATATATATATATATATATATATATATATATATATATATATATATATATATATATATATATATATATATATATATATATATATATATATATATATATATATATATATATATATATATAGATATATATGTATATATATATATATATATATATATATATATATATATACATACACACACACACACACACATATATATATATATATACATACATACATACATACATACATATATATTTGTAATAAAAAAACCCAACATCGAGGGGTTTGATAGTGGAACCTCACCCATAAAAATTGTGATGGGTGGGCCTCATTGGGTTGTTGAATCCCTGGATAGTTGTGTGAGTCTATTGAGTGGATAGGTCTGATGTCGATGAGATTATCTTAGCCATTGAACATCATCCCCAAAAATTACATGTGTGAGGGAGGTAAGAAATACCAATGTTAAGGACCAGAGACCGAGATGACATGGCATGGTATAATGTGGCTTATGGCGACATGGCCTAGGTGAAATGAATTGGGGGTGGAACCTCCTCTCGAATCTTGGAAGTTACAATTAATGTCACAAAGAAAGCGAGGTAAGGCCTAACGCCGAGGAGCTAATTCAATAGAAGTTCTGGTTGTGGGACCATATAGCTGGGCCACCACCCATCGCTCACCACCAATGTCGTGATTAATTTTGTATTGGGTGAACTAATAGGAGTTAGGTTGACCGAACCAAGGTTCCAATTCATGGAACCACATAGTCGAGCCACCACCCACTACCATAGATTGGACTAGTGTGAACTCATAAGGGTGATGTCGATGATGAAAGGGCTAGCCTGGTCGATGTTCCAATGTGGGAAACCTTCTCACCAGGAGATTGCCCACCACCTATTTTTTGTTACTTGTTATGTGTTGCGGGTGAGAACACAAAAAAGAAACCTTGCTAGCATAACATGGACCAAGTACTATGGGCCCTATAGGGATGAAATTTCAAGGTCACGCTAGCTTGATGCCTCTTTTAATTGGCCAAAATTTTGAACGTGCATAACTTTTTTTCCAAAACTCGGATTGAGGTAAATTTTATATTGTCAAATAGCTCTCAACAAGATGATCACAATGGTAGTGTCAAAATTAAATTTCATATACCTTGAGAACATGAGGTCATGTGACCCCACTTTCATAAAAAACCTTGGAGGCTGGGTCAAAATAAATAGGTAACACCTCTCATAGCCCAAACAAATCCAAGGGGGTGGAAGGGAATGTTACGATGGGGGATGGTAAACACCATCAAGGAGAAAGATATGATCTCCATTGCATTCACTGTAATAGATATGGACATGATGCATCCACATGAAAAATACCTTGGGAAATAATAAAGAAATAACACAAATAAGGAAAAGGTAAAACACCATATCCAGCTGAATGTAAAGCACTTGGATATGCTCATTACATCATTTCCTATTGCAATATTGGAGTAACTGAAGTTTTGTTTCATACTTCATTTTCTTCATGGAAATATGTGTGATTGCTTGATACAGGTGCAACATGCCATATGACCTTTTGGAAAGTATTCTTTTAAGACCTTATTAGTGACAATGTAGACGGAGCAATTTTATTTGTAGACAAGTCAAGTATCAAGCCATCCAGAATTGGGGCCATCAGGCTTAAACAACTGAGAATTCATGATTTTCTTCTGCATGATGTGATTTTCCTTCCATAACTATGGAGAAACATGTTGTCTCTTGTTCACATTCACCAGCAAGGACACTTCATTCATATGTTTGATGGAAAAGTTGAGATAAGAGAAGCATGAGACATCACATTTTCATTACTGGAATAGAGGAGGAAAGACCACTGAAGCTATAAGGAATATTTTCTCATGCATAAAAATATGCATATAGTTCTCAGTGAAATCAAGGTAAATTTCCATCCATTCTTTTATGGCATGCAATATTTGAAAATCTTAATTATGACAGTCTTCACTTGTTGAAAAGAAATTGTGTTTCTAGTTTTCCAACTATTCCAAGGAAACTGAAGTAATGTGATGCTTTTATCCTAGGAAAACATAGCAAAAATCTATTTCATGATTCTCCTTCTAGAGAATTTAGAAATATTGCATTGATTCATTCTGATTTGTGTGGCCCTATGCTTGTTCCTTCTGCAAATGGAAATAAATATATGATGAATTTTATTGATGATTACACCAGGATGTGTTGGGTATACTTGTTGAAAAGTAAATTAGAAGCTTTTGAAACTTTTAGAAATTTTCATGCATGGATTGAAAATTATGCACGATAACATATTGGCTCTATTCACACTAATAATGGAAAATAATATACTTCTAATTAATTTGAAAACTATCTTTTCCAACATGGGATTCAACATCAAATTATTGTTCCTTAAAATCCTCAGCAAAGTGGTGTAGCTAAAAGAATGAAAATGACTATCTTAAATATGGTTCACTCAATGATGTTGTTTAAAAATGTAAAGCTAATGTTTTGGGTTGATGCAGTTCTATGTGTAGTATATATAAAAAACATATATACATATCATGTTCTAAAAAACAACTCCCTATGAGATGTGATATGACCACATTCCTTCAGTAAGACATCTTAGTATTTTTGGTTCCACCTTCAATGCCTTGATTCCTAAGGAACAAAGAAGCAAGCTTGATGCAAGAAGTCAAAATTTCATCTTCTTGGGTTATTCAGATACCACCAAATCATATCATCTCTATGATGAGGTAAATAAGAAGTTTATATTGTCTATAGATGTGGTTTTTCTTGAATGTTCCAAAACTAACAATATTGTTGATCAACAACTTAATCGTTTGGATATATTTAGTCATGCAAAAAATTATCATGAATTTGATAATGAGATTCCACATATTGAAGGGGGAATCCCTATCTTAGATCAATCTGTGGAATCTCCTTCTAAAGCACTATCTCCCCCTCATGAAATCCAACCACTACTTCAAATAAAAAAAGGCCCTTCAAGTGATGTGATTGAGAGGATTAGAAGGATAAATATTGATGCAACCCATCTCACTCAAAAAAGCAACCAATACCATTTAATAAAGGTCCCAAAAAAAGGATCACCAAAACACTTGAAATTGTTCACCTTGATGAGGTCAGAAAGATAGGAACTAGAAGTTCCACCAGACAAAATGGAGGTGATGTTGATGATTCTAATTTAGTTGACGGTATGGATGTTTCATTTGATTGTGAATTGAATATGTCTACTAATTTTGAACAAATTCCTTTAAAGAAGATAATTCCAATAATGAATTGGAAGAATCAATGTAGAAGGAGTGATTATTTCATAAAGGATGGAACATGGAAGCTGGTATACCCTCCATTTGGAACCAAACCTAGTGGCCACTAGTGGGCCTACAAAAACAAGTACAAATCAGACAGCTCACTTGACAAGCACAAAGCAATTATCATGGAAAAAGGATTTTCATATAAATAAGGTGTTGATTATGAAGATACCTTTCCCCCCACGACAATATCGATCACCATCCAGACTCTCATAGCCTTGGTAGCTGAGAATGGATGGAAAGTCCATCATATGGATGTGAATATTGTTTCCATGAATGGAAACTTGAAAGAAAATGTCTTCATTTATCAACTAGAAGGCTTTGTTATGGAGGGGAAACAGCATAAAGTTTGTAAACTCATCAAATCCTTATATGGTCTAAAGCAAGCACTGCAAACCTGGGATGAAAATTTGACTAAGAATCTTCTAAAATTAAATTTCAAACACTTTAATCTAAATTATGCAACTCTATTTGTTAAGAAAGTTGGCAAAAATGTTATTTATCCTATGGTATATGTAGATGATATATTGATAGCAAAGAATAATGAAAATTATATTCCATCCATAAGGAAAGAGTTGAAGATATCATCCACTTCTATGCTCGACTCAAGGATGATATCAACATGGTCAAACTTGCAACAAACCTTTGAAGTGGAGATAGATGTGGGAGGGTATGTTATGGGTGCACTCTTAATGTAGGGAGGCTCAACGTGTATGCTACAATTTTGAAGTGTTTCATGGAGAAATTCTCAACTACCCTAACTACAACAAGGAGCTATAAGCCCTGGTACAAGTTGTCAAGTAGTGGAAACACTATCCGATGTGAAATGAGGCAATCATCCACATAAATCATGAGCCACTACAATCATGTAGGCCTAGATTAATTTATAGGAGATTGGACATAACCATTAGATGAGGCTTTTATAGCATTTCCATTTAGTGATCAAGTACAATAAGGGAAGCACAAACAAGTTGGATAACATGCTTTCAATACTACCCACATAAAAAATCACATCATTGGGAATTATGTTGCACCTGGAGCATTTCACCCATGATGCAAGTAGAGAGGCATATACAAAGGATGAGGACTTTAGGGAGGTGTATCAACATATATAAGGCTAGAGTCAAGTGGAAGATGGTGATATCATAGTTTATTGTCATCTCCAAAATGGGTTACTTTAAATTTTAAACAAGTTATGTGTTCCCACATGTGAGTGACTGCAACTAATTATAGAGGCTCACACCTCCAAGGTTGTAGGGCATTTTGTTTTGGGAAGAAAATTTCCATTTTGCAAAGGTATGTGCACTAGCCTAGGATGCAAGAAGATGTAACTAGGTTCAATATAGGATGTATACTTTGTTGTACCAGTAAGCCTAGTAACATGAAACAAGGTCTATACCATCCTTTACTTGTACCCACTCATTATTAAGAAAGTATTTCCATGGACCTTGTGGGAGGTTTACCAAGGAGCAAGTCTCAGTGCATTTTGGAATACCAAGGAGCACCATTTTATATAGGGACACCATATTTCAACACAACAAGGTGATTTCCATACCATAAATAAAAAATGGCATTTTATTTTATCTATCTTAATTCCAACACACCAAAGATGCTATAGAGAACAATGAAATCCAATACTATTATGATTAAAATAACCATCTCTTGACTAGTACCGATGTTTTCCCATTTTTATTTGTATTCTCTTCACTGGTACCCATGCTTGCCTCTTTTTTTTTTTACTGAAATTATATGTAGATCCTCATACTTACTATCTTTCTCTTTCTCTTTGCTAAAAATATTTATAATGTACTACATAAATAATAGCATCTACAAATAAAACATAACCATACCTTTATGTACTTATAAATCCATAAGATTTCACACCACAAGGCAATGACCTTCAACTTCCATGATCTCCCAACCCATTCTCATCATCATGCTTCTCTTAGGATCCACACTTACTCTACATAAACACTATGGACAAAGCACAACAAAAACATTATCACCTTCAACTTACTTTCAAAGGCGTATTTAACCATCACTTCATCTCCATAGTAACCCCAAGTCCCTCTCATCATGATGAGTTTTCATGACATTGCAATAAGTGAAAGCTCTAAATTATATGCCTTCCTAGAAATGGCCTTTGCACCTTACAATCACTTCACTTCAAATATATGACATATAGCAACCTTATCATATAAGTTATCCATATTTCCAAGAATGTTGTAGTCTGCATTGTTTATAGTAAATAAGAAAAACAATATAAATTCTCCATATTTTCAATAATGGTATAGCAATACAATCTGCATTGTTTATAGTAAATAAGAGAAACATAAGAATGGGATTTATTTAAACTCCCTTTGCTCCCAAGATATGTCTTTTTGGCTGAAGTATACCTTTGCTTATCAATCCTACTCTATTTAAGTTGGCATCAACATAGAAGTTGTTCATTTTCTTATGGTTTAGAATACCATTATCATTAGTCTCTCTGGATACAAAAAATCTTACGATGGGAGACAATGTCCACCCTACACGTTAAGATACATAATGACTTTATATTCTGGATTTAAAAAAAAAAACAAATTTGTTCTATTGTTAAGTTAAATATTTACACATACATAATTACGTTCAGAATTTTTATATATTTGAAATTTGAAGTGAGTCCAGTTGCATCTAATGTGAATTTTATGATACAAAAGTCAAAATCCATATATATCTAAAATTTTGATACACAAATATATATTAAAATTTGGTGAATAAAAAATTATTAAAATATCAATTTTTATATTATTTAAATTGTAATTTTAAATATTTAAATGAATTTAAAATCTTAAAATTAATAAAAAATATAATTTATAAATACTAAAATCATAATTTTACATTATATTAAACCATTCAACTAAATTTCAATTCAATTAAAACAGATAAATCACCAAATTAACAAAGTGAATGGCCTTGTATCCCATTCTTTAAAAAATACCATAAGACCTTAATTACAATTAAAAAAACTCCATATTCAAATTTGACTACAATTATTTGCATTGATTGATACATCTACAACCATTTGGTAATTTTGTTGATGGAGCATTAGCAAATTTTTGAGAAGATATTAACAAATTTGTTATTGCTATTTGTTAATCTATAAGATAGTGAAAGAAATAATTTGTCAAATTTTAAGATGATATTATTCATTAAAAATAATAATAAATAATAAATAAGTGTAAATATGTAAATTTCAATATTTGCACATGTTACTATATAATTTCATATTTACTAATTTAAAGTGCAACATTTAAGTGAAGATTTGTGTAACTAGGAAGTTGTACATTGTCACTTCACCACACTCTTTTGCATTTTAAACAAATGATGGAATTAAGTCAAGGGGTGTTATCCTATGGTTGCTAGGCTGAAATTATTACTATGGAGTGTAGGAAAAGAGAATCTAACAATAAATACAACAAAAGGAAATGAGAAAGTTTAAAATAAATGGGCATGGAGATAATGGATGGAAGAGGAAATCCAATGCCTTCTTTTTTGGGCCATGGATGACATGGATGTAATCTAAGAGGGAATTCCACTTAAAAGGTTAGAGGTTATAGATAATTAAAATAAAATTCTCTGCAACAATCTTAACTTGATAAAAAAGAGATTATAATATTAGAAGGGAAGGGACTCACAATAGCCATTTCTCAAACAAAGTAAACATAGAGTGATTAAGCTTTACTCCCAAAAGATGTTAGGACTTTAAGTCCCTTCTCTCTAAGGCAAGGTTAATTCTTTTGCCAACAATTGATACACATGCTCTAGCTCCTCTTTGAGGTAATAAGTTCCTAGATGTAGCTTTGACACTTTCAACTTACATATAAAATTTATCAATGGTGATCCTAGAACATTACCACTCATAATAAATTGTACAAACACAAAATCACAACTTACACAAGAGATACCTTCAATCCAATGCATGGAGATAGCTTACTCACAAGTTTTCCCATGAACCATTGATTTCAAATATAAAATTAAGATATTAAACCTTTATATAGGTCTTCATTCAACTCTCTTTTACAATAAAATATTAGTTTCTTAACAAAATTTTAAAATATTTAAAATAATTACCTGAGTGAGTGAATTAGGTCAAAAGTCTATAGAAAATGTTTGGATACAATGTTCTATATGAGTGTATTGTTACATGTCACCTTCCTCCATCTTTTACCTCATGCAAAGGAAAAATCTTCGTGCCATTTTTCCTCATGTGCATGTTAGCTTCCAAGAGATAAGTACCTTAATAAAATAATAGAAATTGTTTTGTCAATGAGGTAGGGTGATTTCACAGATGTGTGCATGGATTCCAAGCATATAAGTGTTATGTATCTTAGATCTAAAGAAAGAATCACATACAAACTATCATGAACACTCCACACTTTATTAATATGAAAACCCTTAAGGTAGGGAAACACCTTACAATTGATACATTTATGGAAGGAGTCCACTCCTAGTCCCTTGCATCTTCAAGGGGACAACCTACTATTGAGCTAAGCTCCAATAGGAAAACTATTTGACACATCTCATAGGGAGTTCTCCATCCTTATTTATAATTATCAAGAGAAATCTAATCATAACAATGTCCTACATATTTGGATCTTCTTTAATGAGGCTATGTTACATTTATTCAATACTAACTACCATATTGTACTTTATTTAATAATACAGTGAACCTAGTCCACCTTACATAAATGACCTCCACTATTATTACTCTACTATGGGCCCTTTGCACCCCCATTATACCCTTAAGGAGGATCCTAGAATTCCATCCCACTCATAAAAGTGTTTCCCTCAACTCTTATTGTAAAGGGTAAAACCATATACTAAGGTCCCATGGATGAGTGTGGATCATAATGCTGAAAGAGGTTGGAGAACCAAGGTTCCATGTACATGTGCTAGCCACTATGTTGAAGTAATCTAAGCTTCACATTAAACTCGGGTTCCATGTACGGGCATTGAAGCTAACACCCAATTGATGACCCATGAGCTCCATGAATGGCCAAGTTGAGTAATATCCTCCTAATGTTCACTAATGTCATGGGGATTCAAAAAAATAGAATCTTCAAAAATGGTCATCCACATAGTTGTAAAGACTTGAGATTGGATTTGGAAGGAACAATATCACTATGGATTGTGCAAATTGAACACTCATTAGGAGAATTTTGAAGTAAAAAGTGGGCTTCAAAACAAAAAATGTACTAACAAAATCAAATTGAAAAGAACCAATAAGATTCAAGATGATGATGTCATCCCCAGGGATAAATATTTTTTGAGGGAAGAGAAAAATACTATTTTTTTGAAATTGTATTTTTGACTTATCTTTACTCAAATGTCAAGTGTAGTGTAACATCCTCAACACTTAATCCCATTGATACTATAACCATAATTAATTATTTTATTGATCCCTATATGGGCATGTAAATGTAAATGGGAAAAAGTCCCAATAAAGTTGTACCTATAATTTAAAAACCATTTGATGAAATTATGAAACCTTGATACAATACAAAACATGCAAAGCCACGAGGAGGAGAAAAGCCAAAAAAGGGAAATGAGAGAGTTAATAGTTGCCAATGGATTATTGGTTGAGCCAAATATTCATAAGGATCAATATTGTAAATCTCCCCCCAAGAAAATATCTAATGGGAAGGTGTTGCAATAGCTGTAGCAATTATGAGAAGAATGGGACAATGATACCATGGTTGCACAAGGTATGGGAAAACCTGACATGTAATCTCATAAGCAAAACAAATATGAGGAATTTTACCATGAAAGACAAGAAAATGCAGAGAAGAGAAAGAGAGCAGATCACAATATGAGGAGAAGAGAGATAGGATCAGGACTCATGTGTGATCTTGAAGGAAAAACATTGTGCATGATTTTTGGTTCACCTAATTTCGATGAGCGAGACTAGGGATGAGTCTTAGATTGAGCTAGAGGGTCGAATGGATTCATTGAGGGTTGTCTATGTTATGTATGAAGATGTCAAAAGGAAGTGTCAAGGGACTCTCGACTAAGAAAATGGATCCTTTCATGCAATGCAAGCTTGGAATGGCATATGCTAAGAAAAAGGTTGAAAATCATTCACTTGAGCACCCAAGAGAAGCACCAAGGAACTCTTGGCTAAGTTAAGGGATCTCCTTATGCTTTGTAGGCTCCATTATGACCACATTAGGAATGAGATCATGCCCTAGATCTATAGGATAAAAGACTCCACCCTACCTCTGAGTGGATGAAGGAGAGTGGCCTTCATCCTTACACTACTAGGAGCCTGGGAGATGCTTACCTGGGATGCTTACTGTGTAGAGTAGCTGAGAAGCCACCGATAAAAACTAGACAAAACTCTAGGTTTGGTGTGATCTTAAAAGACCTAATGAGTTAATTTGATGGAGAATGGATTTCATGACTCCACCTTATCATGTTGAGGAGAAATTCCCTAGTGGCCACTTGGTATGGCTCAAGGGTGACCAATTGCAAGAAATATATTATAGTGCATTTAAGCATATGGTGGGGTGGAATGTGGTTCACCCTTCATCAATTGTAGATAGTTTAGGATCTTACACAGATAAATATGCTCGTGGACTTAATCTATGTAATGTAAACCATGTTAATGAGAAAGAAAGGATCATTGCTAAAATGTATTGTGTTTACGTGTTTGTTTTCTTAGTGTGTACTATGGTCTATAGAATGTCTATGTATGATGTGAAATAATATATCAGGTTAAAATGGTTGTATAATTCTCATGTGCCCCAAAATCAATCTTAATGTACATTGTTATGTCATACTTTTCATGTTACGGACAAGAAGTAAATCACACCTTAAGCATGGGTTTGAAGGACTTTTATTCCCAGTCATGGCAAGTGTTCATGGTCAGTTCTTAGACACACTAGAGAAGCTTTGGCTAGTTGATGTAATAAGAGAGCCTTGTGAATGATGTGAATATCATAGGCATGAACATAAGCCTTGATTTAAAAAGGGGAGACTTAAGGGAAAGTGTCTTCTTAGAACATCTGATGGAAAACAAGAAAGAGTTCACTAAAGAACTTTGGTATTTTTGGAGGCCAGCAAAGGGTTTGAAACATCCATAAGTACATTATTATAGACCACTAACCTAAGGGAAGGTTTTTCCTAGAGGGAATAAGAGGCTTGGAGACCTTAGAACCTGTAAAAATCTTTCTTTAGCTTTCTATACAAGCTAAGGATACTCTCTGCAATTAAGACTTGCTTAGGAGGGAATTTGGGATTTGAACCATGTGTTTCATATCACCACAAAATTTGGGGACAGAGCATCCAAGTAGCAATTCATTGGAAATTTTAGGATTGGTAGGCTTTAGGCTTAGCCCCTGGCCACTTATTCAAGATGGGGATATGAACAAAATCTAGGTGGAAGGAGTGTTTACTGATATACCAGACCCTAGAGGAATGGAAAGAACCACATTTTGGTAATCCCTAATATGGTACAGATTTGGTTGATAAATCGTCACCTGATGGCTATAATTTTGTTAATCAGGCATGTCAACTAATGACACTGGAGCATCATAGCACTAGGACTTTGGAGGAATGATGTCATGGTGATGTTAGAAAGGATGACATGGTTGTGCCAAGTGAAGGACACATGTCACCTAGATTTGGTGGTTTTGGCATGACATCTAGGAAAATATGAGTGACACATGGCACACATCAGTCGTGCCACATGGAAGGGCACACACCAACATTTTTCATGTTTCAAGTGTTGATTGTATGTTGGAAAATGAGGTGGCATGTTGAGTTATCGTATTAGCATATCAATATTTCCATATTGTTTGGGCCGTGGAAAATCCCTGATATCTCAATATTTGAATATACATGATTCAATATTTCCATATGATTAAGGACATGTTAGCATCCAATATGTGTTCGACTGTGATTGGACATCAAAGATATGAGGTGGCAAGTCGAGCTAGTCACCATCTTATCGACCTATTAGGAAATTTCAAAGAGTTGTAGTTATGGGGAATTCATCGATATCCCAATATTCCATGTTGGGATATCACTATATTTCCATATCGAAGAATTCAACCAAGGAAATATCGACATATCAAATAATTAAACTAAGGATATATTAGCATATCGGGGGATTCAACTAAGGCTATATCAGCATATCAGAGGATTTAACCAAGGCTATATCGGCATGTCAAGCCACTAGTATATCAACATACTAGAACACTAGAGGATTTAGGGATGTGCCCTTTTATAAAGACCATGATATAACAAGGGTTTGGTATGAAATATGGGAAGTATACATGGACCAGTGTAGGGTGATACGTGAAAAAGTACTCCCATGTGTCAACCACATGGCTTGTAT